>JAAALK010000082.1:35520290-36720290 GCA_019279435.1 Zizania palustris | reverse complement strand
GGGTTTTCTTCGCACCAGATACTATCTTCGCATCGCTGTCCCGAAGCCCCGAGGACCCTTCAGTATGACCGGGGTTATACCCTTGTTCTGACTGACCGAAGGCCGGAGGGACCCCTTCAGCCACCCTTCGCACTGCACGCTGAAGCCTCCCTTCGGCCCATTCTCCGCACCACCGATCTGACCAGTGGTATAGCCTCGGTCTGACCGGCATACCTCGGTTGGTCTGACCGCCAGGACCCTTCGTTTGAACCGACACTGTTCTAGTCAGTTCGGTTTAATTACTTTTTCTCACACCTCGGTTAATTGAATAATTTTAGATTGATATTATTTGATTGCCTAGCGACTCTGTTATTTCCTTACCATTGTTTAAGGATCATCGGAACATGACATCGGCATTGTGTTACACTTAGGGGTTTACTCGTAAGTATCCGCATGCTTTTGGATCGTTGGATCGACATCCATGTGTTTGGCGCTTTGTCATCAGATTTTAGCGTCAAAAAAGACTTTTCAAGGAAATTAGTGATATGATTGTTGATAGCAAAAATGGCATCAATGGCTAGGATTGTCAAAATATCAATTTTTGTGATTTGGGCCAAAAATACACATGTTCGGGGTTAGGCCGAAGCCCTATAGGGCCGAAGATCCATTGGGCTATGGGATCCAAAAGCCTCTAGCCAGCCCACGGCCTTCGGCCAGGAAGACTTCGGAGGCCCACGCCGCCGAAGCTTCGACCCGAGGAGTAGGCTTCGACGGGCCTGGCCGAAGCCCACTTTGGCAGAGACGGAGTTGGATACGATTTCGACTAAGTTTTTATCTCTATCCAAGCAAAAATATAGCAGATTAGATCAGAAGTTTGGCCCCTATAAATAGAGAAGCGAGGCCAGCTTAGAGACCCCCCAACACAAATCAAACACAAAGCCCTAGCTTTGATCGCATTTATTTACCTTTACTTTTCTGTACCTCTTTGTGGGTTTGCCTGGAAGCCCTCCGATGGCCACTTCGAAATAGTGGTAATTCTTGTTACTTCGCTTGTGAAGTATCCGTTAATCTACGTAATAGATTGTTATCCCCTTGTTACTTCGCCTGTGAAGTATCCGCAAATCTGTGTAACAGATTGCTACCTTCTCCACTAGTGCATCACTTAGCAGAATTCGGTCCTCAGGCCGGATTAGTACTTCGCACCTTCTCTATTGGAGGTTTCCATGTTCGGAGCTACTTCGTCGGAGGTGTCCGGAGCTGAGAGATTAGTTTCGGAGGTTGCCAGAACATCCTTCAGCAAGACTGCTGCTTCGACCGCACGCTTCGCCAACAGGCTTCGTCACGACAAGCTTCGCCACGCTCGTAATCCACTTCAGACGAAGTCACATTCACGCGTTGTGCCCGAGTATTTGGTTCCGTATCTCACTGTATCGGAGACTTCGCACCGAACCCCGCTGTTCGGAGGTGATTGTCGCGTCTAGATCCGTTCGGAGTTCATCTTCGGCTAGATCAGACCGAACGCCGAAGGTACCCTTCGGCGGGACACTTCGAACCAGATACTGAAGGTATACTTTGGTGACCCCTTCGCACCATAGTTCGAAGCAGACAGGCTCCGACCGGTTTGCTGATTTATTCTGTTTAATATATTTCTTTTGGCTAATTGGATTATTTTGTGTGATCTGATTGTTTGGCGATTCCACCCCCCTTACCACGGCTAAGGGTAGTTAGAACGCGACGTCGGTGCTGTGTTACGCTTAGGCTTGTCCCTAAGTATCCACACACTTTTGGATCGTCGAACTGACCCAAGTACGGGAACACGTTTTCGTGTCAACACACTTTTTGGCCGACTCCACTGGGGAGAGGCTACGCCAACATGACGAGTACGTCTACATCGGCCACCGGTACATCTACATTGACTACTACGTCTACACCGCCGATGGATGACATAGGAAGCGCGGATATCGACAACCGCAATATCTTGACGCCTACGCTTGAATATATCTCCGCAGAAGACCGAACAGAGGTCGAGGCAAAGTTGAAAGCACTCCAAGACGTAATGCTTGGGGGCTACGTTAAGACACGCGCAAGCTTCATAAAACGAGACATCGTCGCTCCCGACCTCGCTTCAGTGGGCTCCGATTCGGAGTTGGTCTGTATTTCGAAGATCACTACTCTGGTAGTCATACCTCGAGCAATTTAACTTCGAAGGTTGTGTCACAGGCTTCGATTGTTCTCTGCTTTGCTACGAAGTTGATTTTTCTTGTGTTAAGCTTCGTAGCTTCGAAGTGTGCTTTTCGGAGTAGGCTTTGGTAGTTTCATACTTCACACAAGACACTTCGCTCCGAAGCATGCTTCACATTCTACCACACTCGAACTAGCCTATATCATGAGCCAAAGCTCGGACATCTGGGAAATTTGTGTTCACGCTACATTTGTCATATTGCCAGTTGCTGAGCGTGATTCTCCTGGTATCATCGCCCAACATCTGAACAATAACAAAGATGTGAACATTTTGTTTTTTGGTTTAGGTCCCACTAAATTTGAGCGCGTGAGCCATCTCACCACTGCAAGAGAGATCTAGGCTACCCTTCAGGCACACCATGAGGGGACAACTCAGGTCAAGGCTCGGCTCTATCAAACCTACCGGCGTGAATATGAGAACTTCACACAAAAGCCGGGTGAATCTGTTGAAGCGTTGTTTGGTCATTTTCAATCGATCATAAACAAGCTTCGGGACAACAAGGCTGAGGGTCTTCAGTTAGTCTCAGTTCATGAGCAGGCGCTCAAGGTTCTCCATACCTTGGACCCTAAGATCTGGGAGATCAAGGTATCCTCTATCATTGAGAGCACATCTTATGATACCTTGACCATTTCTGAGTTGTTTAGCAAGCTGAAGGCCACCGACGTTGATACCCAGTTGAGATCAAATCTCACTGGCTCTGGATCAAAGTCTCTGGCCCTTGCTACATGTAACACCCCAATTTTTCAAAACAATAAAAATATTATTAAATTCAATTTATTGGAATTATTATTTCAGAAAATACTTTTAAATCTCTTTTATACCCTTTTGAACTACAACATAGAGTAGATGCCCAAATCAGGAGGTGAAACTTTTTGTATATGATCCTAAGACCAAAATATAATTTTGAGAATTTTTATAAATTTTTACCAGCCTTGGAAGTAGCCCTAATATTCTAATCTATTTTCTGGAATTATTTTTATTCAGAAAAGTATTGGAACAGTAATGGGCTCCTCCCCTCCCTTCTCTCTCTCCCGGCCGGCCCAGCCCGTCACCGCGCTCGCCTTAGACTGACACATGGACCCCACCTGTCGGCGCCGAAACCTTTCCCCTCGCGCGCGAACCCGACACCTCGGCCCCACCCGTCAGTCGCCACCCTCGCCCGCTCGCGCTCACTGGCCAGTGGCCCCCGCATGTCAGTTTCGCCTTCAACCTCCCGCCGTCGCCCCCAAATCGCGCCGGCCGACGACCTCGCCCTCGGATCCGCCTCGCCGGCCCGCCCCGCATTAATTCGTCGCCATTAATCGGTCCCCCGCGTCGCGTCGACCGTTTCCCCCCGTTAAACAGCGCCTTTACGCCACGGGATCGCCGCTCCGCGTGCATGGCCGAGCCATCGCCGGCGAGTAAAAGCCCTCGGCCGGTTTCCTTGCATGCGAGCCCTCCCCGGTGTCCTATTTAAGCCCCAGCCTGAGCCGCGTCCGACCCCCACGCTTGATCGCCTCGAGAACGAACAGAACACTCGCAATTCACGTTTTAGCGCCCACCCTCTAATTCACCTCCGGCCACCGCTCGCCGTCGCCTCGGACCACCCCGGCCTGCGCCCCCGCCACCGTCGTGACCGCGAGAATGACCCCGACCTCGGCCACCCCTCCGCCGACGTCGAACCCCGCCGGATCGCCGTCGCCGTCAAGGACCCGAACGCCTCCACCGCCTACGCTCGTCGCCGGCCTCGCTCCGTCGACCCCGGACCACCGCAACGGTACCCTTTTGTTCCCCTCGGTACCCCCTTTCCGTTTTTAGCCCTAGCTAGGCTAGATAGCCCTCGACCTCACCGGAATCGCTCGCCGTCGTACCACCGGAGTCGGGGAAGAAGGGGTACTTTACCCCCCCAGACACGCACTGTGCCGGATTCAATCCTGGCCGTGCGATCCAGATCCAACGCTTGGATTAAATCGTCTGTTCGGTTTAATCCTGGCCGTCGGATCTGAGTGAAGCGGTATGGTGCGATCTCGTGCGTCCGTTTGTTTTAAAACCCCGCGTTTAATCCTGTGCGTCCACGTGGTACCGGTTCGAACGTTTTAATCCTGGCCGTCCGTTGCCACTTGCGCGTCCCGCCTCGCCCTCGCGCGTCGGATCTGGATCCGACGGTCCAGATCGACCCGGCGCACGCGCACAGTGCGCGGGTTCACCTTGGGCCTGGCTCACCGTGGACCCGAGAGGTTTAAAATTTGAAAATAAATTCCAGAAATGCTTTTAAACTTGCAAAATTCATATCTAATGCATTTGGACTCTAAAAATTACCATTCCAATTTTAGAAAATTCATAAAATTATTCCCTACATGTTTATGCCATAAAAAAACAGTAGGTTTATTTTGACATTTTCATGTTTATTCAAATAATTACTCAAAAGCCTTTAGGATTAAAATATGGATTAAAATATTTAAACTTCAGAAAAATTATTATTAATTTCCTTTCTGTTCATTCACTGAAAACCACCAAATTGACATGAACTTTTCATTTCACACTTATTTGAGGATTTAATATGACCATAATCACATTTAAACATTTGTTTTCTAAAAAGGACAACCCTTCATTTTAATCCCTTTAAAATTATTTATAAAATTCAGAACCTTAACCTTTGAGTTTATTTATTCAAACCAACTTTAACTTATGTGTTTATAATGTAATGTTATACTGTTTGATTGGATGTTATGTTCTTTTTATTTTACTTTATATTAAAAAGACTACGACGTCGCCGAGGAGCCGGAGTACTTCCCCGAAGTCCCTCCCTCTCCCTTTGCTGAACAAGGCAAGTCACCAAACAACTCTTTTGAGCATATTGAACCCATGTCTGAATTGACTATCGCTAAAACACATAGGTTATGTATATGCATTAGTCAAATGAACCCTTACATTATATTTATTTAGGATCCCCCGACCTTGATGTGCAACCCAAGCCATGCTATCTCGCCTAACCTCCTTGTCACCATATGATCAATGATATTAGCTAGTGTCCAATGTATTGGCACGGCCGCTATAGGATAAAAATGAGTCGTAGCAAAATGGTTCTATTATATGATCCCCGTTGCCTCTTATCTTTGGAAATTCTTTTGGTGATGAGTCATGGTTGTGAGTGTATGCATGGTGGGTTCCGGTGCAAGCTAGGGCATTGGTCGGTAGCACCCGGGGCACTATAAGGACCGGTCTGAGGGATCCGTTGCAATACACTTACGTACTAACCACAAGTCTAGTGGGTAAGTCCTAACTAAGGTATGGGTTGTTCCAAACCGAGGCCACCATTTGGAGATGGGTCAAGTTGCACCTGCGGGTGACTTGTACCAATGTGGCGCAAAAGGGGGTGCGACGTTAGCCGGGATGCGGCCCGGCGCGCCGGCGAAACCTAGAGCGGGTGGTTATCGCTTGGAACATCTCATATTGAGGTTTTGGCACGAGTTCCCGTGAAATGGGTCATCTCGTTGAGATGAGTGCGTGCCTTGTGGGTACAGTAGTACATCTCTGATCAGAGTCTTAAATCTTTTCGAAAAGCCGAGCCCACGGTCAAGGGCGGGTTGCGTGACATCCCCCAGTTAGTTTACTTTGAATATGAATGTGCATGATGGATTGACATGTAAGGACTGTTGTGCGAGGAGGTAAAACGTACTCCTCGAGTTAGTTGGTGTTGATGATGTTCATGTTTACTTTCCGCATGATTAAAATATGATTACACTAAATGCCATAACTGCAACTGCTTTATTTCGCATTGTTAGCCTTTATCCTTCCTTGTTTATTATCCTGCATTATTATTTGCATTTGCGGTGGCTTGTTGAGTACTTTTTGTACTCATACCCGTTGGACCCCCACAGAGGATGCTTACTTTGAAGACGGTCTGGAGTAGCGACCCAGTCGAGAAGAAAGATCCTGAAGAAGACGTTCGTCATGCCGCTGTTTATTAATCTTATTACCGTTTTTATTAAAACAATGTTGTAATAAATATGGTCTGCGTACCATGGATTTTATCGTATGTACGTTGTCGCATGATGAACCTCTTGTATTATTGTTTTTCTATGGAAATTCAATAATGTCTCGATTTGTTTAAATCGGGGCGCTACACTACACCTTCTGTTGATCCCTCTTCTGTGAGCTTTACTGGGTTCTCTTTGATGTCTATCACTGAGGACTAGCTTGAGTCTTTGGGAGATGATGACCTGTGTCTTTTTAACAACCGGGTGCGTCGTGTTTATGACAAAAGAATGTTAAGGAGACACGACACAAAATCTGGGTGCTTTGAGTGTGGTGACCCAGGACACTTCATCGCCGACTGCCCCAAGCATAATGGACACAAGAAGGGCACCGGTGGTGGCTTCCATGACTCCAGCAAGCACGACAGCTCCTCCTTCAACAAGGGCCGACTTGTTTAAATCGGGGCGCTACAAGATGGTATCAGAGCCGACTTGACTGTAGGAAGCCAAACAGACCCGCCTAGCCATTAGCCATAGGAAATTATTTCTCGAAAATCTACTTCATAAACTTTGTTCCTCTCCTCACTTTTATTCAACTTGCTGTTTTGTAGATGCCATTCTACCAAGTCCACAGTTACTGCCGCCACTACGAGGGCTTCGTCCGAGAGCTCCGCATGATGCTCACCTTTCTCGGGTTCCTCTTCGAACCCGAATTCCAAGGAGTGTACCCCGACGAGTTCGCCGGGCCTTGTGACGTCTCCCTCACCGTCCATGGCTCCGGAGAACACCTGCCGCCCTACACCACCGCACTTGGAGGCCCGACTTTCGACGTCGCGTGCCAACGAGTCGCCCTCCAGGCCCTCATGGAGCTGAGGATGATCTACGACGATCGTCTTCAGAACTCATCCTTCCGGCTTGTGCCGAAGCGTACTCCCGGAGCCCACCGTAGCATCTACCTCAGAGTTCACTCCGTGCGTGATCCGGTCATGGCCCGGCAGTCGCGTCTTCTGCAGGCCATGGATGATCTCCACACCGAGGCGGTGCTCGACGCCGACGAGCACCATGAGGCGGTTGCATTTCTTCGTGAAGAAACGAAGAACCTGATCCAACAGAACGGCGAGCTGCAGCGCAAGATCATTCAGCTGCAGAAGGATATAGCGGAGATGGTTCCTCTTCTTCCTAGGAAGAAGAAGCCTATCCGTGAGCCCCTCCCTCGCCCCAAGAGGATCCCGCCACGACCCTCTCCCGCCAGGCCTTCCACCAGCGCCCCTACACCACGCCCCGGCCTCGTCTCCGACTCCATCATCGAGAATTTTCTCGAGCCCACCATCTCTCTGGAGCCGCGCACTCGTGGTTCCGAGAGCACGGAGACCGCCTCCGGTGGCGAGTAGGCGTTAGGAGACGCAAATTCAAATAAAGATCTTAATTTTGTATGTGGTGCCGTCTGCAACGAGTTGGGTTGTAGATGGAATAAGAACTTAATTGTAATGAACTATTTATACCACTTGATATATTTGTAAGCTTGAATGCTATATGTTATTTTTGGTTGTACTATTGTTTCGTCATCTTTTGCTTCATCGCTTTGGATATTCAGAAGATGGCCGACCACCAGAACACCGGCTCCAACAACGGAGCAGGAGGGAGCCGAGACGCGCCTGAGGGTGTTGTGCCCAACTGGGGTGCGACAGGCCCGCGCCAATCCGGGTCGCCTTCCGCCAACCACCCCACTCTAGCGGAGATGATGGCGAATCAGAACCATCTGATCACCGCCCTCCTCACCCAAATGCAGCACCAACAGGCTCAGTTGGACCGTCTGCAGAACGGGGAGCCCGCCCCTCGCGCACCAGCACCCGCGGCCGCTCCGCAACTCTCCGAGTTCTTGCGCGTGCGCCCGCCCATCTTCTCGAGCACGACCAACCCGATGGAGGCCGGAGATTGGCTTCGCACCAACGAGAAGAAGCTCGACCTCCTCCCCTGCACAGACCGGGAGCGAGTGGCCTTCGCCACTCACCAGCTCCAGGGTCCCGCCGCTGAATGGTGGGACAACTACCGTGCATCCCAGCCAGAGGGCCACATGGTGACTTGGGCGGAGTTCACCATCGCCTTTCGTGCCGCTCACGTCCCCGCCGGTGTCATCGCGGTCAAGCAGCAGGAGTTCCGCGACCTGCAACAGGGCAACATGACTGTCATGGAGTACCTCCATGAGTTCAACCGCCTCGCACGCTACGCACCGGAGGAAGTGCGCACCGACGCCCTCCGCCAAGCCAAGTTCCTCAGGGGACTTAAAGATGAGCTGTCCATCCAGTTCGTCGCCACCGACTTCGCCGACTTCCAGCGGCTGGTCAACAAAGCGCTCATCCAAGAGACTGAGCAGAACAAGCTGGACCTCAAGAAGAGGAAGATGATCGCCTTCAAGCATCAGCAGGCGAACACTCAGAGGCCACGCTTCGTCCCTCCGCCACCAGCGCCCGCCTACCATCCTCGACCCGCCTACAGGCCTCCTCATGCAGCCGGTGGATCCAACGCCGGGCATCCTCGCCCCGCTCCACCAGCTCCGGCCGCTCAGCCGGCACCGGCCGCCAAGGCCCCGATCTTGAGGGATCGTCAAGGAAGGCCGGTAGTCTGCTTCAACTGCCGCAAGGAAGGGCACTACTCGCACCAGTGTCCTCACCCCAAGCAGAACCAAGGCGCCGCACCCCACCAGGCCGTTCGCGCCCGCGTCAACCACATCAGCGCGGAGGAAGCTCAGGAGGCTCCTGAAGTCGTACTCGGTACGTTCACTATGAATTCCGTACCGGCCGTCATATTATTTGACTCTGGAGCAACCCACTCTTTCGTCTCGGAAGATTTTGTAAAAACAAACAATCTGGACGTGCTCCCTCTACCCATTCCCATGGTGATTGCCACCCCCGGCAATAGGACCTCAGCTCGCTTCTACAGCCCTAAGGTTCAACTTGACATCCAAGGAGTGCTGTTTCGGGCCGAGCCTGTCCTCATCCAATGCACCGGACTCGACCTTATACTAGGTATGGATTGGTTGATGAAGCACAAGGGAGTGATCGACTGTGCCAACAAGTCCGTCACGGTGACCAGTCCTGAAGGCGTAACCGTCACCTTCTGGATGACCAGTCGCAAACCACTCGGAGCATCCCTTCGCTCAATAGCTCTTGAAGAGGTGCCAATAGTCAAGGAGTTTGCAGATGTTTTCCCCGAAGATCTGCCCAGAATGCCTCCCAAGCGGGACATCGAATTCAGAATCGAACTTGTCCCCGGGACCACTCCAATCTCCAAGCGCCCATACCGAATGGCCGCCAATGAACTAGCCGAAGTCAAGAGCAACATCGAAGACCTAGAACAGAAAGGTTACATCCGACCGAGTACCTCACCCTGGGGTGCACCGGTTATATTTGCCATGAAGAAGGACAAGACCAAGAGGATGTGCGTGGACTATAGAGCCCTGAACGACGTGACCATCAAGAACAAATACCCATTGCCTCGAATCGACGACCTGTTCGATCAGCTGAAAGGATCCTCGGTGTTTTCCAAGATTGACCTCAGGTCAGGTTATCACCAGTTGAGGATCAGGGAGGAAGATATACCCAAGACTGCTTTCACCTCCCGCTATGGACTCTACGAGTACACTGTGATGTCGTTCGGACTCACGAATGCCCCGGCCTTTTTCATGAACATGATGAACAACATATTCATGGAGTTCTTGGACAAGTTCATCGTGGTATTCATCGACGATATCCTCGTTTACTCCAAGACCAAGGAAGAACACGAGACTCACCTCCGTCTGACCCTCGGAAAGCTAAGGGAGCAGCAACTGTACGCCAAATACAGCAAGTGCGAATTTTGGTCGTCTGAGGTGAAGTTCCTCGGTCATGTTATATCTGCCGGAGGAATAGCAGTGGACCCAACCACCGTTGAAGCGGTAACCAACTGGCTACAGCCCACGACCGTGACCGAGATCCGGAGTTTCCTCGGATTGGCCGGATACTACCGCCGGTTCATCGAGAACTTTTCCAAGATCGCCAAGCCTATGACCAGACTTCTGCAGAAGGAGGTGAAGTTTGATTGGACCCCCGACTGCGAAGAAAGCTTCCAGACTCTCAAGAAGAAGCTAGTATCAGCTCCCATTCTGACTCTGCCAGACATCCGGAAAGACTTCCACGTCTACTGTGATGCCTCTCGTCAAGGATTGGGATGCGTCTTAATGCAAGAAGGGAAGGTGATATCCTACGCCTCCCGGCAACTGAGACCGCATGAGCTGAACTACCCAACCCACGACCTGGAACTAGCAGCCGTGGTTCATGCCTTGAAGATATGGAGACATTACCTTGTGGGAAATCGGTGTGAGGTCTTCACCGACCACAAGAGCCTCAAGTATATATTCACCCAACCAGATCTGAACCTCAGGCAAAGGAGATGGTTGGAACTGATCAAGGATTACGACTTGGGCATCCATTATCATCCGGGCAAAGCGAACGTGGTGGCAGACGCCCTTAGTCGAAAAGGGTACTGCAATGCCATCATGATTCAAGACCAGGCTCCTCTGCTTTATAAGGAGATGGAAAGGCTAAATCTAGGGATCACCACTCGTGAGTACCTCGCTGCCTTGGAGTCTCGGCCTGTCTTAATAGACCAGATCCGAGAGAAGCAGAAGGAAGACCCGGACATCCTGGAGATCCAGCAAAACATGAGGAAGGGTAAAGCCCCCGGATTCTCCGAGGATGAGCATGGTACCATCTGGTTCGGAAACCGAGTATGCGTACCCAACCTACCTGAGTTGAAGACTCTCATCCTTCAAGAAGCCCACGATACTCTATACTCCATTCATCCCGGGAGTACAAAGATGTACCAAGACCTGAAGGAGAAATATTGGTGGGTCAGCATGAAGAGAGAAATAGCTGAGTATGTGGCCAAGTGCGACAGATGCCGGCGAGTCAAGGCAGAGCATCAGAGACCTGCCGGACTTCTTCAACCCCTCAAAGTCCCTGAATGGAAGTGGGAAGAGATAGGAATGGACTTCATCACGGGACTGCCCAGGACCCAAGCTGGTCATGATTCTATCTGGGTGATCGTTGACCGACTCACCAAGGTAGCTCACTTCGTCCCGGTCAAGACAACTTACACCGTCGCCAAGTTGGCTGAGTTGTATATGACCCGGATCGTGTGCCTCCACGGAGTTCCCAAGAAGATTGTATCTGACCGCGGGAGTCAGTTTACCTCCAAGTTTTGGAAGAACCTTCAAGAGGAACTCGGCACCCGGCTGAACTTTAGCACCGCCTATCATCCACAGACCGACGGTCAAACCGAAAGGGTCAACCAGATATTGGAGGATATGCTTAGAGCTTGTGCTCTAGACTTTGGCGGAATGTGGGACAAGAACTTACCTTATGCAGAGTTCTCCTACAACAACAGCTATCAAGCCAGCCTGCAAATGTCCCCGTTCGAAGCACTCTATGGGCGTAAGTGCAGAACGCCGTTGCTCTGGGATCAAACCGGAGAATCACAACTGTTTGGGACTGACTTATTGAGAGAAGCTGAAGAGAAAGTTAAGATCATAAGAGACCGATTGAAGGCAGCCCAATCCAGGCAAAAGAGCTACGCCGATAACCGTCGAAGAGATCTAGCCTTTGAGGAGGGCGATTATGTCTACCTCCGAGTCACTCCCCTCCGTGGCACTCAGAGGTTCAACATGAAAGGCAAACTAGCACCCCGCTACGTCGGACCTTTCCAGATCCTCCGACGACAAGGAGAAGTGGCATATCAACTTGAACTGCCTCCATCCTTGGCAGGAGTTCATGATGTGTTCCATGTCTCTCAGCTGAAGAAGTGCCTCCGCGTACCCACCGAGCAAGCCGACCTTCAGCAGCTCAATGTCCAAGAAGACTTGACCTACATAGAGAGACCCGTCAAGATTTTGGAAACCAAGGAGAGAGTAACCAGAAGTCGCGTCGTCCGCTTCTGCAAAGTCCAATGGAACAACCATCCCGCAGAAGAAGCCACTTGGGAAAAAGAAGACGAGCTGAAAGCCCAATACCCCGAGCTATTCGAGTAGCGTTCCAATCTCGAGGACGAGATTCTTGTAAGGGGGATAGGTTTGTAACACCCCAATTTTTCAAAACAATAAAAATATTATTAAATTCAATTTATTGGAATTATTATTTCAGAAAATACTTTTAAATCTCTTTTATACCCTTTTGAACTACAACATAGAGTAGATGCCCAAATCAGGAGGTGAAACTTTTTGTATATGATCCTAAGACCAAAATATAATTTTGAGAATTTTTATAAATTTTTACCAGCCTTGGAAGTAGCCCTAATATTCTAATCTATTTTCTAGAATTATTTTTATTCAGAAAAGTATTGGAACAGTAATGGGCTCCTCCCCTCCCTTCTCTCTCTCCCGGCCGGCCCAGCCCGTCACCGCGCTCGCCTTAGACTGACACATGGACCCCACCTGTCGGCGCCGAAACCTTTCCCCTCGCGCGCGAACCCGACACCTCGGCCCCACCCGTCAGTCGCCACCCTCGCCCGCTCGCGCTCACTGGCCAGTGGCCCCCGCATGTCAGTTTCGCCTTCAACCTCCCGCCGTCGCCCCCAAATCGCACCGGCCGACGACCTCGCCCTCGGATCCGCCTCGCCGGCCCGCCCCGCATTAATTCGTCGCCATTAATCGGTCCCCCGCGTCGCGTCGACCGTTTCCCCCCGTTAAACAGCGCCTTTACGCCACGGGATCGCCGCTCCGCGTGCATGGCCGAGCCATCGCCGGCGAGTAAAAGCCCTCGGCCGGTTTCCTTGCATGCGAGCCCTCCCCGGTGTCCTATTTAAGCCCCAGCCTGAGCCGCGTCCGACCCCCACGCTTGATCGCCTCGAGAACGAACAGAACACTCGCAATTCACGTTTTAGCGCCCACCCTCTAATTCACCTCCGGCCACCGCTCGCCGTCGCCTCGGACCACCCCGGCCCGCGCCCCCGCCACCGTCGTGACCGCGAGAACGACCCCGACCTCGGCCACCCCTCCGCCGACGTCGAACCCCGCCGGATCGCCGTCGCCGTCAAGGACCCGAACGCCTCCACCGCCTACGCTCGTCGCCGGCCTCGCTCCGTCGACCCCGGACCACCGCAACGGTACCCTTTTGTTCCCCTCGGTACCCCCTTTCCGTTTTTAGCCCTAGCTAGGCTAGATAGCCCTCGACCTCGCCGGAATCGCTCGCCGTCGTACCACCGGAGTCGGGGAAGAAGGGGTACTTTACCCCCCCGACACGCACTGTGCCGGATTCAATCCTGGCCGTGCGATCCAGATCCAACGCTTGGATTAAATCGTCTGTTCGGTTTAATCCTGGCCGTCGGATCTGAGTGAAGCGGTACGGTGCGATCTCGTGCGTCCGTTTGTTTTAAAACCCCGCGTTTAATCCTGTGCGTCCACGTGGTACCGGTTCGAACGTTTTAATCCTGGCCGTCCGTTGCCACTTGCGCGTCCCGCCTCGCCCTCGCGCGTCGGATCTGGATCCGACGGTCCAGATCGACCCGGCGCACGCGCACAGTGCGCGGGTTCACCGTGGGCCTGGCTCACCGTGGACCCGAGAGGTTTAAAATTTGAAAATAAATTCCAGAAATGCTTTTAAACTTGCAAAATTCATATCTAATGCATTTGGACTCTAAAAATTACCATTCCAATTTTAGAAAATTCATAAAATTATTCTCTACATGTTTATGCCATAAAAAAACAGTAGGTTTATTTTGACATTTTCATGTTTATTCAAATAATTACTCAAAAGCCTTTAGGATTAAAATATGGATTAAAATATTTAAACTTCAGAAAAATTATTATTAATTTCCTTTCTGTTCATTCACTGAAAACCACCAAATTGACATGAACTTTTCATTTCACACTTATTTGAGGATTTAATATGACCATAATCACATTTAAACATTTGTTTTCTAAAAAGGACAACCCTTCATTTTAATTCCTTTAAAATTATTTATAAAATTCAGAACCTTAACCTTTGAGTTTATTTATTCAAACCAACTTTAACTTATGTGTTTATAATGTAATGTTATACTGTTTGATTGGATGTTATGTTCTTTTTATTTTACTTTATATTAAAAAGACTACGACGTCGCCGAGGAGCCGGAGTACTTCCCCGAAGTCCCTCCCTCTCCCTTTGCTGAACAAGGCAAGTCACCAAACAACTCTTTTGAGCATATTGAACCCATGTCTGAATTGACTATCGCTAAAACACATAGGTTATGTATATGCATTAGTCAAATGAACCCTTACATTATATTTATTTAGGATCCCCCGACCTTGATGTGCAACCCAAGCCATGCTATCTCGCCTAACCTCCTTGTCACCATATGATCAATGATATTAGCTAGTGTCCAATGTATTGGCACGGCCGCTATAGGATAAAAATGAGTCGTAGCAAAATGGTTCTATTATATGATCCCCGTTGCCTCTTATCTTTGGAAATTCTGTTGGTGATGAGTCATGGTTGTGAGTGTATGCATGGTGGGTTCCGGGTGCAAGCTAGGGCATTGGTCGGTAGCACCCGGGGCACTATAAGGACCGGTCTGAGGGATCCGTTGCAATACACTTACGTACTAACCACAAGTCTAGTGGGTAAGTCCTAACTAAGGTATGGGTTGTTCCAAACCGAGGCCACCATTTGGAGATGGGTCAAGTTGCACCTGCGGGTGACTTGTACCAATGTGGCGCAAAAGGGGGTGCGACGTTAGCCGGGATGCGGCCCGGCGCGCCGGCGAAACCTAGAGCGGGTGGTTATCGCTTGGAACATCTCATATTGAGGTTTTGGCACGAGTTCCCGTGAAATGGGTCATCTCGTTGAGATGAGTGCATGCCTTGTGGGTACAGTAGTACATCTCTGATCAGAGTCTTAAATCTTTTCGAAAAGCCGAGCCCACGGTCAAGGGCGGGTTGCGTGACATCCCCCAGTTAGTTTACTTTGAATATGAATGTGCATGATGGATTGACATGTAAGGACTGTTGTGCGAGGAGGTAAAACGTACTCCTCGAGTTAGTTGGTGTTGATGATGTTCATGTTTACTTTCCGCATGATTAAAATATGATTACACTAAATGCCATAACTGCAAATGCTTTATTTCGCATTGTTAGCCTTTATCCTTCCTTGTTTATTATCCTGCATTATTATTTGCATTTGCGGTGGCTTGTTGAGTACTTTTTGTACTCATACCCGTTGGACCCCCACAGAGGATGCTTACTTTGAAGACGGTCTGGAGTAGCGACCCAGTCGAGAAGAAAGATCCTGAAGAAGACGTTCGTCATGCCGCTGTTTATTAATCTTATTACCGTTTTTATTAAAACAATGTTGTAATAAATATGGTCTGCGTACCATGGATTTTATCGTATGTACGTTGTCGCATGATGAACCTCTTGTATTATTGTTTTTCTATGGAAATTCAATAATGTCTCGATTTGTTTAAATCGGGGCGCTACACTACACCTTCTGTTGATCCCTCTTCTGTGAGCTTTACTGGGTTCTCTTTGATGTCTATCACTGAGGACTAGCTTGAGTCTTTGGGAGATGATGACCTGTGTCTTTTTAACAACCGGGTGCGTCGTGTTTATGAC
Source organism: Zizania palustris (assembly GCA_019279435.1). Classification (NCBI taxonomy): domain Eukaryota; kingdom Viridiplantae; phylum Streptophyta; class Magnoliopsida; order Poales; family Poaceae; genus Zizania; species Zizania palustris. Next base: position 36,704,491 of record JAAALK010000082.1, on the reverse strand, counting down.
AAAAGAATGTTAAGGAGACACGACACAAAATCTGGGTGCTTTGAGTGTGGTGACCCAGGACACTTCATCGCCGACTGCCCCAAGCACAATGGACACAAGAAGGGCACCGGTGGTGGCTTCCATGACTCCAGCAAGCACGACAGCTCCTCCTTCAACAAGGGCAAGCCAAAGACCAGATTCTTCAGAAAGGCCCTGAAGGACTGCCGGTGAGAGAACAAGAAGCGTGACAAGGCCTTCTTCGCTGAGATGGAGAAGAGCTACTCCAAGCGGTCCACATCTTCTTCCTCTTCATCGAGCTCAAGCAATGAGGAGATCATCATCAGGAAGGGGAAGGACAAGGACGATCCGGTGGGCCTCTGCTTCATGGCCTTCGAGGACAGGCCGAAGAGCCACTCACATCGACGCCAAAGATCCCGCAAGAGCTTCTGCTCAATGGCTCTTGGGGATAAGGAAGAGAAGGGCTCCTCCGATGACTCTGACGACAACGACAACGAAAAGTTATCATCTTATGAACGTGAAATCGTTAATTTACTTGAAAGCAATCGTCAGGAGTTAAAATATCGGGAAAAACAGCTTAGAGGGGCTAAGAAGAGGATAGATGAATTAGAGAGTGAGCTTGCCGTATCCAACGACAGAATTGAGAGTCTATCTTCTTCCCCTTGCATGGGTGATAGCAGTGAGTGTCCAAAGTGTGAGGTGCTTCTGTGTGACCTGTCGACTCTGAAGTCCAGGTACACAGAAAGGGTTGATGAGAGGGATGCTTTGGCCACTGAGCTTGAAAGCGCTCAGCTGGAGCTGAAAGATACTCAAGCCACTGTCGTCGTACCCTGTGCTGATTGTCCATCTCATCTAGCTAGTTTAGCTGAGCTGAAAGCCAAGGGCATGAGCATTTGGGTGAGTTGGAGAGAGTGAGAGCTGAGCTGGCTCAGACTAGGCTAGAGCTTGAGACACTGTCAGTTCCACCCACTGTCTGTGAGAATTGTTTGTCTCTTAGAATGGAATTGATCAAGCTGAAAGCCGAGAAGTCTGTCCAGGTAGATAGCGAGTGTGAGACCTGCTTGTCTCAGGTGGAGGTTCTAGCTTCCTTGAGAGAGGAGCTAGCTGATGCTCAAAATGAGAATTTTTACCTCCGTTCTATCCTGAGTTGGATTAGTGCCAGAGAGCCATAGCTCGGCATGATGATCCAGCAGTTTAAGAGGCAGGATGGGTTTGGGGTAGGTTACACCTACACCAAGGCTGACTTTGAGAGTGCAATTAGCCAGGCCGTGGAGTGGAGTAAAATGACTCCTGAGCAGGCCATTGGTTCGAAAGAATTTTTAGGCGCCCATTCACCCCCCTCTGGTCGCTACTTTCGGTCCTACAATACTATCATCGCCTATATCGACCTCTTCTAGAGGATCGACCGACTCAAAAACCTTGACATAACTTTTCTACTTCGCTAAAATCTCCAATGGCTTCGGCAATACCATTTTTAGATGACCGATATTGCTCCACACGAGACTTTAGCCAATAAAGATTACTCTTACTAGACATGACTACTAGTTCAAAAATAGCCGTGCTACACCAGCCGACTTCACAGACACGGGTACAAAACATCCCTCGGACATGCTAACGAAGTCGTAATCCAAGAGATCTCTACCTGATAGACACTCTACCTTATCATGGACGACGTCAATAGATATATCAGCCAATGCTACTTGGGCTGAAGTATCAGCTGGTACAACCTCCACATCATCGCCGTCCCACTGCATTAGGCACTGGTGTAAAGTAGACAGAATACAACAATTTGCGATAATCCAATCATGCCCAAGTAACACATTGTAGTTACCTTGCACATTGACGACGAACAACACCATCAACAACGTCTTGTTGCCCACCGTCAGCTCTAGAGAAAGTACGCCCTTGGCCTTAGAGCTCTCGCCGTTGAAACCGTTGAGCATTAGGTTGGTCTTCTTCAAATCTTCTTCGCCCCTGCCGAGCTTCTTCAAGAGAGAGTACGCCATTAAGTTGATAGTGGCGCCACCATCAACAAGCATCCTGGAGATCGGATTTCCATCAATGTGCCCCTTGACGTAGAGAGGCTTCAATTGACAAGACGTATCCTCAGGCTTCTCGAAAATAGCATCTCGTGGGGCGAGGCTCAACCGAGTGATCTCGGCCTGGTCTTGTGGTAGCGCGAACTCGGCGGGAAGTATAATGATGTTTATGTCCATTGCATGAGGTGTGGGCCCCTCGAAGATGGGCGTCGTCGTCGCTCGGAATGGGAGTTGGGTTATTCACCTCAACCGACTTGGACTTCCATACTTGCTTCATGACTAGCCGAGGGCGGATTTCCTCGAAGATGGCGTCTTGCTCATCCTCAGTCTTCTTGTCGTGCATCTCATGTGATCGCAGATGTTGCAGACGCCTCTTCTGTGATTTGGACATACCCGGAGGCACCCAAGATGGTCGTGGCTTAGTACCAGGCGCCACCAACTTGTTCCTGTGATTTCTGGCCAAACGGGGATTACCCGGGTCGACCTTGTAATCTTTGCGCTTGGCGGGAATCCTTTCCTGTACCCCGTCGGTTGGACCGGCCTTGCTAGGCCGGTCAAACTGGACTGTGTCGGTCGGACCGGCCATGGGGGGCCAATCGGACCGTACTGTGTCGGGCTCTTGGGACAAGCCGGTTGCACCGACCTTAGTAGGCCGGTCAGGCCAGGCCTTAGGGATGGCTTCAGCTGGACCCGGGGACTTACCTCCGTCGTGCTTCGGCGAAGGGGCCTTCGGGATTGGGACCTCCTGAGACCCTACTTTGACGGTGATGGCTTCATACTTCCTCTCCATCACCCCTTCGCGCCCATCTTCCTTTGCTTCGTTTTGCATGAGTCGTCTCGGTGGTACCACTGATATCCTCTGGAAAACGCTCCCTTTTGCTGCATCCATCTGCCCCTACCAAACATAGTACTCTGAAGGAACTAAGGGGCAACACTATACTGCGAAGGGTAGTCCGGCGAAGTGTAATTCGGAGCCCACAGGGACCCCGTCCAGTAGTACGGTGGAGGCATCGTAGGTTCCAGTGGCTTCGCCCACTGAGTTCCAAACCCATTGCTCAGAGGGGGGTTCGACCACGTTGAAGGTACTTCAGACCATATCAGCGAAGGGTCCCACCAGGCCGGAGGTATGTTTAGCTACTACGGGTCGAGTTCTCCCTCCACGGGGTTTGCCCAGAGTGGAGGTGGGTTCGACCTTTGGGGTCCGAACTCACCCTTCTAAGGGTTCAACCAATGGGTTCTGAACTCACCCTTTGGAGGGTTCGGCTATTGGGGTCCTGTTGATAGCAAAAAATGGCATTAAATGGTCAATATTGTCAAAATATCAATTTTGGTAATTTGGGCCAAAAATACACGTCCTGGATTGAGTTGAAGCCCTACAGGGCTGAAGGCCCATTGAGCTCTAGGCTTCGGAAGCCTTTCCAGTAGGCTTGCTAGCTTCGAACCGAAGGCCTTCGGGGGTCTGCCTCGCCAAAGCTTTGGCCTGTAACACCCCAAATTTTCAAAGAAATAAAAATATTATTTAATCTTTTTCCCTAGGATTATTTATTTTAGAAATACCTTTAATGCCCTCCTTAACCTTTTTGAACTAGGACCTAAATGAAATGACCAAACCAAGGGCTAGGAAATTTTGTATATGTTCCCAAGGAAAAGATATATTTTTGAGAATTTTTACAAATTTTATCAACCTTGGAAGTAGCCCAAATATTTTAATCCATTTTATGTAATTATTTTTATTCAGAAAAGCATTTGAACAGTAACGGGCCCTCCCCCTTCCTTTCTCTCTCTCTTGGCCGGCCCAGCCCATTATCCCCGCGCGCCTCGGACTAACACCCGGGCCCCACCCGTCAGAGACCCCCTCCCTCCGCACGCGCGCGCCCGACACCTCGGCCCCACCTGTCGGTCGCGTCCCGTTGCCTCGCCCTCGCCCCTCGCCCGCTGGCCGGTGGCCCCCGCCTGTCAGGACCATCGTCCACCTCGCGCCATCACCCCCAAACCTCCCCGGCCGAATCAAAGCCTTCGCGATTCGCTCGTCGCTGGCCCCCTCCCCTCCATTTATCGCCGGCATTGAATCCCCCGCATCGCGCCGACCGTTTCCCCTTTTCACTGTTTAATCTCGCGCGTCCATCTGGTCAAAGGGGTATCGAGCGTTGTGGGCCGTTGATCGCAACTTAACGCCTCGCCTCGCCTCGCCCTCGCGCGTTGGATCTGGATCCAACAGTCCAGATTGGGCCGGACCACACACACAGTGCGTGGGTTCACCGTGAGCCCGGCTCACCGTGGACCCGAGACTGTATTTGGATTTAAATTAAATTCCAGAAATGCTTTTAAATTTCCAAAATTCATATCTTGCGCATTTTAACTTCAAAAATTACCATTTCAATTCCAGAAAATTTGTAATATTATTCTCTACATGTTCATACAATAAAAACAGTATACTTACTTTGAATATTTCACCCTTATTTAATAAAGTATCCAAATGCTCTTTAAGGAAAATTACAAATTTAATTAATAAAATTTCAGCAAAATATGTCTTTATTCTTTTCCTGTTGATGTAATGGAACCACTATGTTTTCTCTGGACCTCTTAATTTAAATTGGTTAGAATACTTAAAATAAGATTATTCACATTTAAATCTTTTTACAAAGGGCCATATCTCAATATAGTTCATTTTAAATATTCATAAAATGAATTTCATAAACTTAACCACTTTATTCTTCTTAAGTTAACCCAATCAAAACCAACATGCTTGTGGTGTGATTTTTATATTGTTTATTGAATGTTATGTTTGTTATTCATGATAAAAAGACTACGACGCCGCCGAGGACCCGAAATATTACCCGGAAGTTCCCCCGTCGCCTTTCGCTGAACAAGGCAAGTCACCAAACCAATCTTTTGAGCATATTGAACCCATGTTTTACTCAACTATCGCTAAAACACATAGAATATACATGCATTAGTCAAATGAAGCCCTTACAATATATTTATCAGGATCCCCCGACCTTGATGTGCAACCCAAGCCATGCTATCTAGCCTAAACTCCTTGTCACCATATGATTAAGTACTATAAGCTAGTGTCCAATGTATCGACACGATTGCTATAGGATTAAAAATGAGTCGTAGCAACTTGGTTCTACTATATGATCCCCCGATATCCTTATCTTTGGAATTCTGTTGGTGATAGAGTTTTGGTGTTGAGTGTATGCATGGTGGGTTCCGGGTGCAAGCTAGGGCATTGGTCGGTAGCACCCGGGGCACTATAAGGACCGGTCTGTGGGATCCGTTGCAATACACTTCCGTACTAACCACAAGTCTAATGGGTAAGTCCTAACTAAGGTATGGAGTGTTCCAAACTGAGGCCGCCACTTGGAGATGGGTCAAGCAGCACCTGCGGGTGGCTTGTACCGACGTGGCGCAAAAAGGTGTGCGACGTTGTAGGACCAAAAGTAGCGACCAGAGGGGGGGTGAATGGGTGCCTTAAAAATTCTTTCGAATCTATGGCCTGCTCCCAACACCCAACGCACCTCAAAAGACTAAGCAGCAAAGCGTGAACATATTGCCTAAGTCTAAAGGTATCTAGCCTAGAAAAGACTAATGTCCTAGAGAAACACTAATACAGGCAGATAAACAAAATATTCAAGACATGGCAAATCAAACTTCTCAGCAGATGATCTAAGTGTACATGAAAAGAGATGAGAAGTTACTGTTCAAATTTGTCTCCTGTTCGAAACTTGGCGAAGCCTGCTTCGCTGTGTCGAAGCCTGCTTTGCTCTTTCGAAGTCTAGCAAAGGTAGTCGATGAAGTGCTGAAGGTTTGTTGAGTCTAGCCTAGTTCGAGTGTGACAGAGAGCGAAGTATGCTTCGAAGCGAAGTATGAGTGTATCGAAGCTTGCTTCGAACAGTGTACTTCGAAGTCTAGACTTTGATCAGAAAGCTTCGAGCAAATTTCACAGAAAAGCAATCTTCGAACGAGAAGCGAAGCTCGACACACGGCAACAAGATCAAATCGAAGCCTACACTCTACCTCCGGAGCTAGCTAGATTGAAGAAAGACTACTGAAGTGATGACCTTCGACACACAGACCAACTTCGAAACGAAGTCTGCAGGTGTTGTCACACAAGAATTCGAAGCCCACAACCACACTTCGAAAAACAAACTTCGAACTCACAAACTGAGATCCATGGAAATGACAGCAGTAGAGAAACTTCTCAGAAAATCTACTCCGAGCGAAGTCTACCAGAGAGACATGCTTCAAAGCTAACTTCGAAGCCTGTCGAAGTACACTTCGCAAAAATGCCGAAGTATGTCAACGAAGAAAAGCTAAACACAAAACATACTTCGAAGCTAGATTCAGAGATCAAGTTCGGAGTTGAAAGTTCGAAGCCTTTGAAGATGTCAGGTCGAAGCCTGCTTCACAAAACTGAAGGACTTCGAACAAACAGAGGGCTTCGCTAGAAACAGCCAGAGAAAAAGCTAAGTCCTGTCTACTCGATCAAAAAGGCTATGCAGTCAAAAGCAAGGCTAGAGTACTAGTGTACTGTTGCTACAGTGAGTAGGTACTACTTGTCTCAAGCAAAAACTAGTACTCACGGGAAGAACAGGAGCAACCAGAGAGGATTAAAACACTCAGGAGTAAAAACATTTCGCATGCAGATCAATGTAGACAAACTCTGAAACATGCGGTGCACAGAACAACAGAGAATCAAAACTCACAAATGATGTGAACAAACAGTACACAGGAATAGAACCTGGCAGCGCACAGCAGGGAACAGGAGAGAGAAACGCAGGAAAAATGACCCAATCCTTGGTTAAAAAAGTGATTTCTTGAAAGGGTAACCTAACCCTAGGGATTGGGGCCCTATTTATAGGCTGCCCAATACTAGGAATATTCCACCGGCCCCTTAGGGTTTTTTACAGACGCTAAAATAAAGAAAAAGACTAAACTGCCCTTAGGATTTTTTTACAGACTCGACTGACTGACTGTGGGCCTAGGGACAAAATAGAAAACTCCTATTTACAGATGACTTATCCGGAAGCTAAGCTTTCGTAGCGACTACGGCTTCTCTTCTGGACAGTCCGATACAAGATCAGCGATCGTCAGTTTTGCACCGAAACTGACAAAGCCTCCACCGACTTTGCACCAGGTACCCGGATTGGGCCGGCCCAATTCCGCAGCTCTCTCAGCCCGGCAATCGCTCATTGCCCGTGTACCTGAGTCAATCCTGGTCAACAACCCAGTGGGTCTTCTGCTGCTCCTAGCCCATGTACCCGGATTGGGCCAGCCCGACTTTGCGGCCCCTCTGTCCGACAGTCGCTCGCTGCCCGTGTACCTGAGTCACACGCGACCCATGAAACAGCAGATCTCCTCTCTTCTTCTGTCCTCTTTGACTATCGTTGACAATGACTCATCACCTCTGGAGCCATGAGGCCCACGCTATTTAGCATGGCTCCTCAATCTCCCCCTTGATGAGTGCATTGTCAACACTTCATTTCTTCAGCTCTTCAGTACCTGCGAACACATGTGGAAACATGAAAACAAAGCACAAGAAAAACAAAGAAGAAGAAAATAAAGTAAAAGTTTAACCCTAATGACCAAAAGCCGAACAAAAGCAAGAAGCGGTCATTATGGTTAACCAAAGGTAAAAGCTCAAAACGAGTGCAATCTCAGAATCATCAACAAGGATAACAATAAGAGTAAGGACAAATGGGACAAAAACTCCCCCTTGAACTCTTAACCCAAAATTTCTCCCCCATGTTGACAAGTGAACTCATCAAGCACTCGAAAAAGACACAGACTCCCCTTGAAACACAACTCCCCCTCAAAATATGCAATGACTGCAACTGGGGTGCAGGTGGAGTGAATAAAGCATGCTTCTCAGATATGATTGACTGCAATTACAACATCTAATAGATATAGCAAAAGACATACTGTCTAAGATACATGGCATGATCAGTGCAACAGATGATATCTAAAGAAAGTCATTAGCACGCATTTTCAATTTTTGCACACAAAAGCATCACCACATTTTCCAGTTAACAAGCAAGGTAAAGCATGAGATGTAGAAGCTAACTGATATCTACCAAGATAAGCATTATCCAAAACAAAGTGCTTTAGCAAACTTGTTATCAATTCAATTTTCAGGCTTTTTCTTTTTCCTTTTTCATTTTCGTCAGGGGTTATTTGCGTGTCAAACCTTATGCTGACCGACCAAGTCAAGCCTAGGTCAGAACTGGACCATCAGAAGCTTAAGACATTGGTCTTGGCATACATTACACTGTCCTAGTTCATACCAAAGTGCTATGGTACGCAGTCCAGAACAATGCAATGCGACAAAGCAAACCCACCTGGATCTTTTCAAGTTATGCATAAAAAAGCATGGAATTTTCATTTTTCTTGATTTTTCATCATTTTTATAGCACATTTCCATGTTTAAAGCAGAAAGATGTCCAAATTGCATATTTGCATCTAAGTCAGGAACTAGCTACAAGGCATGTAACAGATAGCATGAACATTCAGCCTATGCCTGCTAGTTACCAGAAGCAATGGTGATCATTTTTCAAGTTTAAAGCGTAAAAGCCATGCATATGATGGATATCAGACATATCAAGTGAACTGAATCAAAGCATGATCATTGACAAGTAATCAAAAGCATTTACCAGGTAGAATAAGTAAAGCAGATCAATCATATAACAGAAGCAAGCTCAAAGTGTGATATGTGAATATGTATGATATGAACACACACAAAAAGACTTAAGAAAAGAGTAAAGAAGAAAGAAAAAACTGACTCAAAATATCCTAAAAAGGATACACAACACCCAAATCCCCTCGTAAACGCTCAAAAGTAGACTGATCTAGGGGTTTGGTGAAAATGTCAGCCAACTGATGATGGGTATCAACATGAACAAGGTCAATGACACCTTTCTCATATTGATCCCTCAGAAAGTGAAAGCGCACATCAATATGTTTGGTTTTTGAATGGAGACAAGGGTTTTTCCCTACACTAATTGCACTTGTGCTGTCGCAAAATAGAGGAACTCTAGTAGGAAAGAACAACCAAAAATCTCGCAGAGTGGAAATCATCCAAACCAACTGTGAGAAGCAGCTACATACTCAGCCTTAGTGGTTGAAAGAGCAACTCCAGATTGCTTTCGAGAAGACCAAGAGACAAGAGAAGAACCAAGAAACTGGCAAGTACCGGAAGTCGACTTGCGATCCAACCGGCACCCACCAAAGTCGGCGTCCGAAAAGCCAGATAAATCAAGAGATGATGATGCTGAATAGTAAAGACCGAGATCAAGCGCATAAGTGAGATACCTAAAGATGCGCTTGACAGCCTGCCGATGAGACGCACGTGGTGAAGACTGAAAACGCGCGCAAAGTCCCACGGTGAACTGTATGTCCGGTCTTGTCACCGTCAAATACTGCAGCGAACTGATCATCCCTCGAAACTCTCTCTCATTGATCTTGACACCGCTCTCGTCCTTGTCCAGGCCCCCAGATGTTCCCATTGGGGTCATCTGAGGCTTCAGCTCTCCACCAAAGTCGAACTTCTTCAACATGTCACGAGTGTACTTACCTTGGTGGATGAAAGTGCTGTCCTTGGTCTGCTTGATCTGGAGCCCTAAGAAATACTTGAGCTCACCCATGAGGCTCATCTCAAACTCGATGTGCATCTGCTCAGAAAACTTAGACACAAGAGAATCAGTAGTACCGCCAAAAATAATATCGTCCACGTAAATCTGAGCAACTAAGAAATCTGAAGCAACTCTAAGCAAAAAGAGAGTCTTATCTACAGAACCCATCACAAAGCCTTTCTCCAACAAAAATTGCTTTAACCGGTCATACCAAGCCCTAGGGGCTTGCTTCAACCCATATAAAGCTTTTTGCAACTTAAAAACATGTCGAGGAAACTTAGGGTTCTCAAAACCAGGGGGCTGCCTAACATAAACCTCTTCCTCTATGTACCCATTAAGAAAAGCACTCTTGACATCCATTTTAAAAAGCTTAAAACCCTTCGAAGCGGCAAAGGCTAAGAGAATGCGAATGGACTCAAGACGGGCAACAGGGGCAAAGGTTTCTTCAAAATCAATACCTTCCTTCTAGCAAAAACCCTGGGAAACTAGTCGAGCTTTGTTGCGCACCACAACCACATCTTCACCTTTCTTATTCTTGAACACCCATTTGGTGCCTATGGGGTTGCATCCTGGTGGCGGCTCAACCAGTGTCCAAACCCGATTACGGACAAAATTCTCAAGCTCTTCTTGCATAGCATTAATCCAGTTCAAATCAGAAAGAGCATGAGAAACGTTTCTGGGCTCAAAAGATGCAACAAAAGCAGATTCAGCAAACACAGCAAGAGAGGTACCAGATGAATGCAAAGTTCTCTCAGTCAAATCACCGATGATGAGCTCTGAGGGGTGATCATGCTGAACTGCTCGGGTTCCCTGGTGATCTGAAGTCACCTCACCGGAGTCAGCAGCTGGCACCTCTGGACTCGACTGAGGGGGCTCGATTGAAGTGGAAGAAGTGATCAGAGGTTCGCCCTCGTCCTCAGTCGAAGTCTCAGAAGGTCTGGGCTCTGCAGGAGGTGCAGAAGGCCCACCCTCATCAGCAGCTGGAGTGTCCTCATCTTCCTCGAAGATGGACTCTCCGAGCTCATCATCACCAGAAAGCTCAAAAGAAGGAGTCAAAGAAGGCAAGGACTCATCAAACGAAACCTCACAAGTCTCGACAAACTGCTGGGAGTCGAGGTTCCAAACTCGGAAGCCTCGAGAATGCAAAGCGTAACTAAGAAAAACACCATACCAGCAACGAGACTCAAACTTGTCCAAATGTCCTCCCTTCTTGAGCACAAAGCACTTGCAGCCAAACGCTCGCAAGTGGCTCACCTTGGGGTGTCTGCCAAACCGCAACTCGTATGAAGTCTTACCAAGGTAGGCTCTAAGAAAAATGCGGTTGGCCAGATAGCAAGTCGTGTTCATGGCTTCAGCCCAAAAATGCCTAGGAGTCCTGTGCTCATCGAGCATCATCCTGGCCATCTCGACTAGCGTGCGGTTCTTTGGTTCCACAACGCCGTTCTGTGGGGGAGTGTAAGGAGTAGAAAACTGATGGTCAAGACCCTGATCACTATAGAAGCTGATGAACTGAGAGTTCTTGAACTCAGAGCCATTGTCGGAACGAATTGCTCGCATCCGACCATTGTTCTCATTCTTCAGCTTCAAAATCAGGTCATGAACAAACTGAAAAGTTTCATCCTAGGACTCCAAAAAGAAAACCCACGAGAATCGAGAAAAGTCGTCAACAATCACAAGCGCATACCACTTCCCACCGACTGAGCGTACCCGAGGTGGACCTATAGTGTCCAAATGTAACAGCTCACCCGGATACGAAGTCATCACCTGAGACACAGGTGAGTGGGACACGGCAACCATTTTCCCATGATGACAGGGATGACAAACTAGATCTTTCTCCATTTTAAGCTTGGGCAATCCTCGGATGAGGTCCATAGAGCTTAACCTGACTAGCAGATCAAAACTCAAATGACCTAACCTCCTATGCCACTTCAGAGCTCAGAAGAAGATCCAGCAATCAAACAGCGAGAAGGGCCAAAAGAACTAGAGAAGTCAATTCGAAAAACTTTACCAAATGGTAAGATCTGGCAAATCAAAGACCCTCTAGAATCAAACACAGAAGAATTACCCTTCTTAAAATGCACCTCCAAACCATCCTCAAGAAGTTGCAAAACAGAAATCAAATTAAAGTTCAAATTTTTAACCAAGGCAACATTCTTCAAAGAGAAATGGTCTGAAATGCGAATTGAGCTGATGCCACTTACCTTCCCTTGACCACTGTTCCCGAATGTGATGTACTCTTTGGAGCTTGGGGGAGCGAGACTGGAGAACCATCTGCGATGTCCCATCATGTGGCGAGAGCATCCTGAGTCCATGATCCAAACGTCCTCGAGTCCCCGATCCTGCACAATCAGTGGTTGTAAGGGGGAGCAAATGGTCCGGCACCAGGTTTAGCAAAAGACCTAAACCAGTGTCGAGCCATCTACTCAAAAGACGGAAAGCAGAAATCACCAGAAGAGTTTGGACCAAAACGCGGCTCAAAGCGCTGTCCATGGTTCTGCCTAAAACCTCGGCTACGAGGTCCAGGACCGTAGCCAAAACGTCCTGGAGCTCTACCGGAATGAACACCCCCAACTGGAGCACGGGCAAGAAGGCCGTCTCCTCTACCACCACCTACACGACGTGGCCTGGCCTCCAGCCTCTCCCCACGTCGAGGAACATGCAGTCTACCACCCTACTGGTAGAACTGCTCCTGACCACCACGAGCACGCTCTGCTCTCTCAACCCGCTTCCTCCTGAAGAAAAACTCCGCAAGATGCCCGTTTCTCTGACAATACTCACAATGATAGGTGGGCTTCTTGGGATGTGGTTGAGGCTTGGTATTCTTAGGCTTAGTGGTGTTTGGTGTAGTCTTCTTAGGTTGAGAGGGTCCAGGAAGAGAGTCAAGAGAAGTGTGGAGATGTTTGGGCTTTGGAATCCAGATGGGCTTCTTTGGTGGAGCTTTGGGCTGTTCATGGATCACTCCATCCTTAGGCTGGCTAGCCAGGGAAGACTCAGTGGAGTGAGTCTTGGGGTATCTCTGCTCAGGAGTCATTTTACTCCACTCCATTGCCCGGCTAATGGCACTCTCAAAGTCAGCCTTGGTGTAGGTGTAACCTACCCCAAACCCATCCTGCCTCTTGAACTGCTAGATCATCATGCCTAGCTGTGGCTCTCTGGCACTGATCCAACTCAGGATAGAACGGAGGTAAAAGTTCTCATTCTGAGAATCAGCTAGCTCCTCTCTCAAGGAAGCTAGTACCTCCACCTAAGACAAGCAGGTCTCACACTCGCTATCTACCTGGACGGACTTCTCGGCTTTCAGCTTAATCAACTCCATTCTAAGAGACAGACAGTTCTCACAAACAGTGGGTGGAACTGACAGTGTCTCAAGCTCTAGCCTAGTCTGAGCCAGCTCAGCTCTCACTCTCTCCAAATCCCCCAAATGCTCATCGCCCTTGACCTTCAGCTCAGCTAAGATAGCTAGATGAGATGGGCAATCACCACAGGGCATGACGACATTGGCTTGAGCATCTTTCATCTCCAGCTGAGCACTCTCAAGCTCAGTGGCCAAAGCGTCCCTCTCATCAACCCTTTCTGTGTACTTGGACTTCAGAGTCGACAAGTCACACAGAAGCACCTCACACTTCGGGCACTCACTGCTATCACCCAAGCAGGGGGAAGAAGATAGACTCTCAATTCTGCCGTTGGCCACGGCAAGCTCACTCTCTAACTCATCTATCCTCTTCTTAGCACCCCTAAGCAGTTTTTCCCGATATTTTAACTCCTGACGATTGCTTTCAAGTAAATCAACGATTTTGCGCTCATAAGATGATACCTTTTCGTTGTCGTCATCGTCGGAGTCATCGGAGGAGCTTTTCTCTTCCTTATCCCCAAGAGCCATTGAGTAGAAGCTCTTGCGGGATCTTTGGCGCTGATGTGAGCGTCTCTTCGGTCTGTCCCCGAAGGCCATGAAGCAAAGACCCACCGGATCGTCCTTGTCCTTCCCCTTCCTGATGACAATCTCTTCATCGCTTGAGCTCGATGAAGAGGAAGAAGATATGGACTGCTTGGAGTAGATCTTCTCCATCTCGGTGAAGAAGGCCTTGTCGCGCTTCTTGTTCTCTCGCCGGTAGTCCTTCAGGGCCTTCTTGAAGAATCTGGTCTTTGGCTTGCCCTTGTTGAAGGAAGAGCTGTCGTGCTTGCTGGAGTCATGGAAGCCACCACCGGCGCCCTTCTTGTGTCCATTGTGCTTGGGGCAATCGGTGATGAAGTGTCCTAGATCACCACACTCAAAGCACCCAGATTTTGTGCCGTGTCTTTTGAACATTCTCTTGTCATAAACACGACGCACCCGGTTGTTAAAAAGACACAAATCATCATCTCCCAAAGACTCAAGCTGGTCCTCAGTGATAGACATCAAGGAGAACCCAGCACAGCTCATAGAAGAAGGATCAATAGAAGGTGTAGCAAGGGCCAGAGACTTAGATCCAGAACCAATGAGATTTGATCTCAACTGGATATCTACCTCGGTGGCCTTCAGCTTGCTAAACAACTCAAAAATGGTCAAGGTATCATAAGATGTGCTCTCAATGATAGAGGATACCTTGATCTCCTAGATCTTTGGGTCCAAGGTATGAAGAACCTTGAGCACCTGCTCGTGATCTGAGACTAACTGAGCACCCTCGGCCTTGTTGTCCCGAAGCTTGTTTATGATCGATTGAAAACGACCAAACAACGCTTCAACAGATTCATCTGGCTTTTGTGTGAAGTTCTCATATTCACGCCGATAGGTCTGATAGAGCCGAGCCTTGACCTGGGCTGTCCCCTCATGGTGTGCCTTGAGGGTAGCCCAGATCTCTCTCGCAGTGGAGAGATGGCTCACACGCTCAAACTCAGTGGGACCCAAACCAGAAAACAAGATGTTCACAGCCTTACTATTGCTTAGATGCTGGGCAATGATACCTGGAGTACCATGCTCTGCAACTGGCAATATAACAAACGTGGTGTGAACGCAAATGTCCTAGATGTCCGAGCCTTGGCTCATAAGATAGGCTCGCATGCGAGTCTCCCAATAGTTATAGCCATAATCTTCCAAGGACGGGACTTTGCCAGGAGACTTCATGATCACTACTGGGGTTTAGAACCGGTTAAGGTATGGAAAAACCCTAACCAGGCTCTGATACCACTTGTAGGACCGAAAGTAGCGACCAGAGGGGGTGAATGGGTGCCTTAAAAATTCTTTCGAATCTATGGCCTGCTCCCAACACCCAACGCACCTCAAAAGACTAAGCAGCAAAGCATGAACAGATTGCCTAAGTCTAAAGGTATCTAGCCTAGAAAAGACTGATGTCCTAGAGAAACACCAATACAGGCAGATAAACAAAATATTCAAGACATGGCAAATCAAACTTCTCAGCAGATGATCTAAGTGTACATGAAAAGAGATGAGAAGTTACTGTTCAAATTTGTCTCCTGTTCAAAACTTGGCGAAGCCTGCTTCGCTGTGTCGAAGTCTAGCGATGGTAGTCGATGAAGTGCTGAAGGTTTGTTGAGTCTAGCCTAGTTCGAGTGTGACAGAGAGCGAAGTATGCTTCGAAGCGAAGTATGTGTGTATCGAAGCTTGCTTCGAATAGTGTACTTCGAAGTCTAGACTTCGATCAGAAAGCTTCGAGCAAAGTTCACAGAAAAGCAATCTTCGAACGAGAAGCGAAGCTCGACACACGGCAGCAAGATCAAATCGAAGCCTACACTCTACCTCCGGAGCTAGCTAGATTGAAGAAAGACTACTGAAGTGATGACCTTCGACACACAAACCAACTTCGAAACGAAGTATGCAGGTGTTGTCACACAAGAATTCGAAGCCCACAACCACACTTCAAAAAACAAACTTCGAACTCACAAACTGAGATCCATGGAAATGACAGCAGTAGAGAAACTTCTCAGGAAATCTACTCCGAGCGAAGTCTACCAGAGAGACATACTTCGAAGCTAACTTCGAAGCCTGTCGAAGTACACTTCGCAAAAATACCGAAGTATGTCAACGAAGAAAAGCTAAACACAAAGCATACTTCGAAGCTAGATTCAGAGATCAAGTTCGGAGTTGAAAGTTCGAAGCCTTTGAAGATGTCAGGTCAAAGCCTGCTTCACAGAACTGAAGGACTTCGAACAAACAGAGGGCTTCGCCAGAAATAGCCAGAGAAAAAGCTAAGTCCTGTCTACTCGATCAAAAAGGCTATGCAGTCAAAAGCAAGGCTAGGGTACTAGTGTACTGTTGCTACAGTGAGTAGGTACTACTTGTCTCAAGCAAAAACTAGTACTCACGAGAAGAACAGGAGCAACCAGAGAGGATTCAAACACTCAGGAGTAAAAACCTTTCGCATGCGGATCGATGTAGACAAACTCTGAAACATGCGGTGCGCAGAACAACAGAGAATCAAAACTCACAAATGATGTGAAGAACAAACAGTACACAGGAATAGAACCTGGCGGTGCACAGCAGGGAACAGGAGAGAGAAACGCAGGAAAAATGACCCAATCCTTGGTTAAAAAAGTGATTTCTTGAAAGGGTAACCTAACCCTAGGGATTGGGGCCCTATTTATAGGCTGCCCAATACTAGGAATATTCCACCAGCCCCTTAGGGTTTTTTACAGACGCTGAAATAAAGGAAAAGACTAAACTGCCCTTAGGATTTTTTTACAGACTCGACTGACTGACTGTGGGCCTAGGGACAAAATAGAAAACTCCTATTTACAGATGACTTATCCGGAAGCTAAGCTTTCGTAGCGACTATGGCTTCTCTTTTGGACAGTCTGATACAAGATCAGCGGTCATCAGTTTTGCGCCGAAACTGACAAAGCCTCCACCGACTTTGCACCAGGTACCCAGATTGGGTCGGCCCGATTCCGCAGCTCTCTCAGCCCGGCAATCGCTCACCGCCCATGTACCTGAGTCAATCCTGGTCAACAGCCCAGTGGGTCTTCTGTTGCTCCTAGCCCATGTACCTGGATTGGGCCAGCCCGACTTCGCGGCCCCTCTGCCTGATAGTCGCTCGCTGCCCGTGTACCTGAGTCACACGCGACCCATGAAACAGCAGATCTCCTCTCTTCTTCTGTCCTCTTTGGCTATCGTTGACAATGACTCATCACCTCTAGAGCCATGAGGCCCACACTATTTAGCATGGCTCCTCAGACGTTAGCCGAGATGCGGCCCAGCGCACCGGTGAAACCTAGAGCGGGTGGTTATCACTTGGAGCATTTCATGCTGAGGTTTTGGCATGAGTTCCCGTGGTATGAGTCATCTCGTTACACTTTGGTGTTTGGGATGAGTGTGTGCCTTGTGGGTACAGTAGTACATCTCTGATCAGAGTCATAAATCTTTTCGAAAAGACGAGCCCATGGTCAAGGGCGGGTTGCGTGACATCCCACCGTTAGTTTACTTTGAATATGTATGTGCATGATGGTTTGACATGTAAGGACTGTTGCGCGAGGAGGGAAAACGTACTCCTCGAGTTAGATGGTTTTATTGATGTTCATGTTTATTATTCCGCATGATAAAACTTGACTACATTAAATGCAATAACTGAAAATGTACTTTTTCGCACTTTTAGCCATTACCCTTCCTTTGTTATTATCTTGCATTTGTGGTGGCTTGTTGAGTACTTTTGTACTCATACCCATTGGAAAAACACTTCAGAGGTTGCGTACTACGAGGAGGATGGTCTGAAGTAGCGACCCAGTCAAGAAGAAGATCCTGAAGAGGGCGTTCGTCATGCTTTTAATTATTTATTTTATGTTTACTCTTATGTAATAATTGTGGTCTACGCACCATGGATGATTGCTCGTATGTACGTGTCGCATGATGAACCTCTTGTATTATTGTTTTTCTTTGGAAATTCAATAATGTTCCGATTTGTTAAATCGGGGCGCCACAAGATGGTATCAGAGCCGACTTGACTGTAGGAAGCCAAATGGACCAGCCTAGCCAATCACTGCAGAAAATTATTTCTCGAAAACCTACTTTATAAACTTTGTTCCTCCCCTCACTTTTTCTTCAACTTGTTGTTTTTGTAGATGCCAGTCTACCAAGTTCACAGCTACTGCCGCCACTACGAGGGCTTCATCAGGGAGCTCCGCATGATGCTCACTTTCCTCGGGTTCCTCTTCGAGCCCGAATTCCAGAGGGTGTACCTGGAGGAATTTGTCGGACCTTGCGACGTCTCCCTCACCATCCACGGATCCGGAGAGCACCTGCCGCCCTACACCACAGCACTTGGGGGCCTGACTTTCGACGTCGAGTGCCAACGCATCGCCCTCCAGGCCCTTATGGAGTTGAGGATGATCTATGATGATCGTCTTCAAAACTCGTCCTTCCGGCTTGTGCCGAAGCGCACTCCCGGCGCCTACCGTAGTATCTACCTCGGAGTTCACTCCGTTCGTGATCCGGTTATGGCCCGGCAGTCGCGTCTTCTTCAGGCCATGGACGACCTCCATACCGAGGCCGTGCTCAACGCCGATGAGCACCATGAGGCGGTTGAGTTTCTTCGTGAGGAGACGAAGAACTTGATCCAACAGAATGGTGAACTGCAGCAGAAAAACATGCAGCTGCAGAAGGATATCGCGGAGATGGTCCCCCTCATCCCGAGGAAGAGGAGGCCCATCCGTGAGCCTACCCCTCGCCCCAAGAGGATCCCGCCACATCCCTCCACCGCCGGACCGTCCACCACCAGCGCCCCTGCACCGCGCCCCGGCCTCGTCTCCGACCCGATCATCGAGAATTTTCTCGAGCCCACCGTCCCTCAGGATCCGCGTGCTCGTGGTTCCGAGAGCATGGAGACCACCTCCGATGGCGAGTAGGCGCTAGTACCGTTGTTTGCTTGTGATAATTTGGTGTGTGTGGTGCTACCTGCAACAACTTGTGTTGTGGGTAGGTTAAAATAAAAGCTTTGATGTAATGAACTTTTTATACCACTTGAGATATATATGAGCCTCAATGGCCCCCTTTTGATTAAAATGTTTGTATCATCATCTTTTTATGTCTTGGCTAACATCTTATGTTCAGAAGATGGCCGACAACCAGAACACCAGCTCCAACAATGGAGAAGGAGGAAGCCACGGCTTGCCCGAAGGCGTTGTGCCCAACTGGGGTGCAACGGTCCCACGATAGACTGGGTTGCCATCCGCCAACCACCCCACCTTGGCGGAAATGATGGCGAATCAAAACCAGCTGATCACCGCCCTCCTCACTCAGATGCAGCACCAACAGGCTCAGTTGGACTGGCTGCAGAATGTGGAGCCTACCCCTCATGCACCAGCACTCGCACCCCAACTCTCGGAGTTCTTGCGCGTTCGACCCCCATCTTCTCCAGCACCACAAACCCCATGGAGGCTGGAGATTGGCTCCGCACCATCGGGAAGAAGTTGGACCTCATCCCCTGCACCGACTGGGAGAGAGTGGCGTTCGCCACTCATCAACTCTAGGGTCCCGCCGCGGAATGGTGGGACAACTACCGTGAGTCCCAGCCGGAGGACCACGTGGTGACTTGGGCGGAGTTCACCATCACCTTTCGCGCCACCCACGTCCCCGCTAGAGTCATCATGGTTAAACAGCAGGAGTTTCGCGACCTGCAACAAGGGAGCCGGACTGTCATGGAGTATCTCCATGAATTCAACCATTTGGCCCGCTACGCGCCGGAAGAGGTGCGAACCGATGCCCTCCGCCAGGCTAAGTTCCTCCGGGGAATTAAGGATGAGCTGTCCATTTAGCTCGTCGCCACCAACTACGCCGACTTTCAAAGGTTAGTGAATAAAGCGCTCATCTAAGAGACCGAGCAAAACAAGTTGGACCTCAAGAAGAGGAAGATGGTTGCGTTCAAGCATCATCAGGCGAACCCTCAGAGGCCCCGCTTCGTCCCTCCGCCACCGGCACCCGCCTATCATCCTCGGCTCACCTACAGGCCACCTCATGCCACCGGTGGATCCAACACCGGGCATCCCCGCCCCGCTCCACCAGCTCCGGCCACTCAGCCGACGCCCGCCACCAAGGCCCCGATCTTGAAGGATCGCCAAGGGAGGCCGGTCGTCTGCTTCAACTGCCGGAAGGAAGGGCACTACTCGCACCAATGTCCTCACCCCAAGCAGCCCCAAAGCGCGGCACCCAACCAGGCGGTTCATGCTCGCGTCAACCACATAACCGCAGAGGAAGCTCAGGAGGCTCCCGAAGTCGTGCTTGGTACGTTTACCGCAAATTCTTTACCAGCCATGATTCTATTTGACTCTGGAGCAACACACTCCTTCATTTCGGAAGACTTTGTGAAAACCCACGACTTGGAAGTACTCCCTCTATCAGTCCCCATGATGATTGCCACTCTAGGCAATAGAACCTTAGCCCACTTATACAGTCCTAAGGTTAAGATAGAGATCCAAGGAGTATCGTTCCTGGCCAAACCAGTCCTCATTAAGTGTACCGGACTCAACCTCATCCTAGGGATGGATTGGTTGATGAAGCACAAGGGAGTGATCGACTGCGCCAACAAGTTCGTAACAGTGACCAACCCCGAAGGCGAAGCCGTCACTTTTCGGATGACCAGTCGCAAACCACTTGAGGCATCTCTTCACTCTCTAGCCCTTGAAGAAGTGCCCATAGTCAAAGAGTTCATGGACGTCTTCCTAGAGGACCTGCCAGGAATGCCTCCCAAGCGTGACATCGAATCCAGAATTAAGCTTGTCCCCGGGACCACTCCAATCTCCAAGCGCCCATACCGGATGGCCGCCAACGAATTAGCCGAAGTCAAGAGCAACATCGAAGACCTAGAGCAGAAAGGGTACATCCGACCGAGTACCTCACCCTGGGGTGCACCGGTCATCTTCGCTATGAAGAAGGACAAGACCAAGAGGATGTGCGTGGACTATAGAGCCCTGAACGACGTAACCATCAAGAACAAGTACCCATTGCCTTGGATCGACGACCTGTTCGATCAATTGAAAGGATCCTCGGTATTTTCCAAGATTGACCTCAGGTCAGGTTATCACCAATTGAGGATTAGTGAAGAGGACATCCCCAAGACTGCCTTCACCTCTCGCTATGGACTCTACGAGTATACCGTGATGTCGTTCGGACTCACGAATGCCCTGTCCTTTTTCATGAACATGATGAACAATGTATTCATGGAGTTCTTGGATAAGTTCATCGTGGTATTCATCGATGATATCCTCGTCTACTCCAAGACCAAGGAAGAACACGAAACCCACCTCCGTCTGACCCTCGGAAAGCTAAGGGAACAACAACTGTACGCCAAATACAGCAAGTGCGAGTTTTGGTCGTCTGAGGTGAAGTTCCTAGGCCATGTCATATCTGCCGGAGGAATAGCTGTGGACCCAACCACCATGGAAGCAGTAACCAACTGGTTGCAGCCCACAACCGTGACCGATATCCGAAGTTTTCTTGGATTGGCCGGATACTACCGCCGGTTCATCGAGAATTTTTCGAAGATCGCCAAGCCTATGACCAGACTGCTGCAGAAGGAAGTAAAATTTGCATGGACCCTAGATTGTGAAGAAAGCTTCCAAACCCTCAAGAAGAAGCTCGTGTCGGCTCCTATCCTGACTCTACCGGACATCCGGAAAGACTTCCACGTCTACTGTGATGCCTCTCGTCAAGGATTGGGATGTGTCTTAATGCAAGATGGGAAGGTGATATCCTACGCCTCCCGATAGCTGAGACCGCATGAGCTGAATTACCCAACCTATGACCTGGAGTTAGCAGTCGTGGTTCATGCCTTGAAGATATGGAGACATTACCTTGTGGGAAATCGGTGTGAGATCTTCACCGACCGCAAGAGCCTCAAGTATACATTCACCCAAACGGACCTGAACCTCAGGCAGAGGAGATGGTTGGAGCTGATCAAAGATTACGACTTGGGCATCCATTATCACCCAGGCAAGGCAAATGTGGTGGCAGACACCCTTAGTCAAAAGGGTACTGCAATGCCATCATGATACAGGACCAGACCCCTTTGCTATATAAGGAGATGGAAAGGCTGAATTTAGGAATCACCACCCGAGCGTACCTCGCTGCCTTGGAGTCTAGACCTATCTTGATAGACCAGATCCGAGAAAAGCAGAAGGAAGACCTGGACATCTTGGAGATCCAGCAGAACATGCGGAAGGGTAAAGCCCCCGGATTCTCCGAGGACGATCAAGGTGCCAGCTGGTTCGGAGACCGGATATGCGTACCCGACAAACCTGAGTTGAAGACCCTCATACTTCAAGAATCCCACGATACTCTATACTCCATACATCTCGGGAGTACCAAGATGTATCAAGACCTGAAGGAAAAATATTGGTGGGTCAGTATGAAGAGGGAAATAACTGAGTATGTGGCCAAGTGCGACACATGCCGGCGAGTCAAGGCAGAGCATCAAAGACCTGCTTGACTATTGCAACCTCTCAAAGTCCCTGAATGGAAGTGGGAAGAGATAGGGATGGACTTCATCACGGGACTACCCGGGACCCAAGCCGGTCATGATTCTATCTGGGTGATCGTCGACCAACTCACCAAGGTGGCTCACTTCATCCCCATCAAGACAACTTACACCGTCGCCAAGTTGGCCGAGTTGTATATGACCCGGATCGTGTGCCTACACGGAGTTCCTAAGAAGATCGTATCTGACCGTGGGAGTCAGTCTACCTCTAAGTTTTGGAAGAACCTTCAAGAGGAACTCGGCACCTGGCTGAACTTTAACACCGCCTATCATCCTCAGACCGATGGTCAAACCGAAAGGGTTAACCAGATATTGGAGGATATGCTTAGAGCTTGCGCTCTAGACTTTGGCGGAATGTGGGACAAGAACTTCCCAATGCGGAGTTCTCCTACAACAACAGCTATCAAGCCAGCCTGCAAATGTCCCCATTCGAGGCACTCTACGGACGTAAGTGCAGAACGCCATTACTCTGGGATCAGACCAGAGAGTCACAATTGTTTGGGATAGACATTCTAAGAGAAGCTGAAGAGAAGGTCAAAATCATCAGGGACAGATTAAAGATAGCCCAGTCCCGACAAAAGAGCTACGCCGATAACCGACGAAGAGACTTAACCTTTGAGGAGGGTGATTATGTCTATCTCTGAGTCACTCCCCTCCGTGGCACTCAAATGTTCAACATGAAAGGCAAGCTAGCACCCCGCTACGTCAGACCTTTTCAGATCCTCCGACGGCAAGGGGAGGTGGCATATCAACTAGAACGGCCTCCATCCTTGGCAGGAGTTCATGATGTATTCCACGTCTCCCAGCTGAAGAAGTGTCTTCGTGTACCCACCGAGCAAGCCGATCTCCAACATCTCAACGTCCAAGAGGATTTGACCTACATCGAGAAACCCATCAAGATCTTGGAAACTAAAGAAAGAGTAACCAGGAGCCGTGTAGTTCGCTTCTGCAAGGTTTAGTGGAACAACCACCCCGTCGAAGAGGCCACATGGGAAAAGGAAGACGAGTTAAAAGCCCAATACCCTGAACTATTCGAGTAGTGTTCCAATCTCGAGGACGAGATTCTCTGTAACGGGGATAGGTTTGTAACACCCCAAATTTTCAAAGAAATAAAAATGTTATTTAATCTTTTTCCCTGGGATTATTTATTTTAGAAATACCTTTAATGCCCTCCTTAACCTTTTTGAACTAGAACCTAAATGAAATGACCAAACCAGGGGCTAGGAAATTTTGTATATGATCCCAAGGACAAGATATATTTTTGAGAATTTTTACAAATTTTTATCAACCTTGGAAGTAGCCCAAATATTTTAATCCATTTTCTGTAATTATTTTTATTCAGAAAAGCATTTGAACAGTAACGGGCCCTCCCCCTTCCTTTCTCTCTCTCCCGGTCAGCCTAGCCCGTTATCCCCACGCGCCTCGGACTGACACCCGGGCCCCACCCGTCAGAGACCCCTCCCTCCGCACGCGCGCGCCCGACACCTCGCCCCACCTGTCGGTCGTGTCCCGTTGCCTCGCCCTCGCCCCTCGCCCGCTGGCCGGTGGCCCCCGCCTGTTAGGCCCGTCGTCCACCTCGCGCCATTGCCCCCAAACCTCACCGGCCAAATCAAAGCCTCCGTGATTCGCTCGTCGCTGGCCCCCTCCCCTCCATTTATCGCCGGCATTGAATCCCCCGAATCGCGCCGACCGTTTCCCCTCTTAATTTCACGCGTAATCATCCCGCTGTCGCCCGCATGCAATGAAACTGCCTCGCCGGCGTTTACTCATGGCCTCCCCTGATTGCGCGCTCCCTGCCCCCACCGGTACCCCTATTTAAACCCCCGACCATCGCCGCGCTCAACCCCCACATTAATTCGCTACGAGAACAAACAGAACTCTCGCAATTCGATTTTTAGCGCAACACTGCCGCCCACACTCCATTCACCTCTCGACGTCATCGGAGTCCCTCTCCGTCCTCACCGACCACATCTCCGTGACCGCCAGAGCCTCCTCGACCTCAGCCACCCCTTCGTCGACGATGAACCCCGCCGGAACGTCACCGCCGATGAGGAACCGAACGTCTTCGCCACCTCCGCCCATCGCCGGCCATGCCCCGTTGACCTCGGACCACTGCAAGGGTACCCTCGTGTTCCCTATAGTCCCCTCTTTACGTTTTTAGCCTTAGTTAGGCCGGATAACCCTCGCCGTCGCCGGAATCGCTCGTCGTCACGTCACCGGAGTCGGGGAAGACGGGTACTTTACCCCTCTCGACGCGTGCCGTGCCGGATTCCATCCTGGCCGCACGATCTCAATCCGACGACGTAGATTAGAGCCTTTTCACCGTTTAATCTCGCGCGTCCATCTGGTCAAAGGGGTATCGAGCGTTGTGGGCCGTTGATCACAACTTAACGCCCCGCCTTGCCCTCACGCGTTGGATCTGGATCCAACGGTCCAGATTGGGCCGAACCACGCGCACAGTGCGTGGGTTCACCGTGAGCCCGGCTCACCGTGGACCCGAGACTGTATTTTGATTTAAATTAAATTCCAGAAATGGTTTTAAATTTCCAAAATTCATATCTTGCACATTTTAACTTCAAAAATTACCATTTCAATTCCAGAAAATTTGTAATATTATTCTCTACATGTTCATACAATAAAAACAGTATACTTACTTTGAATATTTCACCCTTATTTAATAAAGTATCCAAATGCTCTTTAAGGAAAATTACAAATTTAATTAATTAAATTTCAGCAAAATATGTCTTTATTCTTTTCCTGTTGATGTAATGGAACCACTATGTTTTCTCTGGACCTCTTAATTTAAATTGGTTAGAATACTTAAAATAAGATTATTCACATTTAAATCTTTTTACAAAGGGCCATATCTCAATATAGTTCATTTTAAATATTCATAAAATGAATTTCATAAACTTAACCACTTTATTCTTCTTAAGTTAACCCAATCAAAACCAACATGCTTGTGGTGTGATTTTTATATTGTTTATTGAATGTTATGTTTGTTATTCATGATAAAAAGACTACGACGCCGCCGAGGACCCAGAATATTACCCGGAAGTTCCCCCGTCGCCTTTCGCTGAACAAGGCAAGTCACCAAACCAATCTTTTGAGCATATTGAACCCATGTTTTACTCAACTATCGCTAGAACACATAGGATATACATGCATTAGTCAAATGAAGCCCTTACAATATATTTATCAGGATCCCCCGACCTTGATGTGCAACCCAAGCCATGCTATCTAGCCTAAACTCCTTGTCACCATATGATTAAGTACTATTAGCTAGTGTCCAATGTATCGACACGATTGCTATAGGATTAAAAATGAGTCGTAGCAACTTGGTTCTACTATATGATCCCCTGATATCCTTATCTTTGGAATTCTGTTGGTGATAGAGTTTTGGTTGTGAGTGTATGCATGGTGGGTTCCGGGTGCAAGCTAGGGCATTGGTCGGTAGCACCCGGAGCACTATAAGGACCGGTCTGCGGGATCCGTTGCAATACACTTCCGTACTAACCACAAGTCTAATCGGTAAGTCCTAACTAAGGTATGGAGTGTTCCAAACCGAGGCCACCACTAGGAGATGGGTCAAGCAGCACCTGTGGGTGGCTTGTACCGACGTGGCACAAAAGGGGGTGCGACGTTAGCCGGGATGTGGCCCGGCGCGTCGGTGAAACCTAGAGCGGGTGGTTATCGCTTGGAGCATTTCATGTTGCGATTTTGGCACGAGTTCTCGTGGTATGGGTCATCTCGTTACACTTTGGTGTTTGGGATGAGTGCGTGCCTTGTGGATACAGTAGTACATCTCTGATCAGAGTCATAAATCTTTTCGAAAAGCCGAGCCCACGGTCAAGGCGGGTCGCGTGGCATCCCACAGTTAGTTTACTTTGAATATGTATGTGCATGATGGTTTGACATGTAAGGACTATTGTGCGAGGAGGGAAAACGTACTCCTCGAGTTAGATGGTATTATTGATGTTCATGTTCATTATTCCGCGTGATAAAACTTGACTACATTAAATTCAATAACTAAAAATGTACTTTTCCGCACTTTTAGCCATTACCCTTCCTTTGTTATTATCTTGCATTATTGCTTGCATTTGCGGTGGCTTGTTGAGTACTTTTGTACTCATACCCGTGATTAGGCCGAATCCTACTAGATTAGTCTTAGATATTAGAAGACTACCCTAATAAATATAGGGATGAGGCCGGTTCACTAACCCCCCCCAACACAAATCAATCACAAAGCCCTAGCTTTGAACTGTAAATTTACTTTATTTTACTTTTCTGCAACCTTCGTGGGTTTGCCTGGAAGCCCTCCACCGGCCACGTCAAAATAGTGGTAAGCCTTGCTACTTTGCTCGTGAAGTACCCGTTAATCTACATAATAGATTGCTATCGCCTTGTTACTTCCCCTATGAAGTACCCGTTAATCTATGTAACAGATTGCTACCTTCGTTCCTCTAGTGCAACACTTAGCAGATTCGGTCCCTAGGCTGAATTGGCACTTGATATCTGTTCTATTGCAGGTTTCACGCTCGGAGCCACTTCACCGGAGGTGTCCAAAGCCAGGAGACTGGTTTTGGAGGCTGCCAGAACACCCTTCGGCGAAAATACTGCTTCAACTACCCGTGCCGGACCGTCACGCTATTGTCGGTTTGACCGAGTCCCGCACGCCAGCACACTCTACAGCAGGCTTCGTCAAGATAGGCTTCGCCACGTTTGCACCCCGCGCCAGACGAAGTCATGCCAGTACGTTGCGTTGGAATATTTTTGTCGTGTCAGAGACTTCACGCCGAACCCCATTATTCGGAGGTGATTGTCGCGTCGAGATCTGTTCGGAGCTTGCCTTCGGTCAGATCAGTCTGAACGCTGAAGTTTAACTTTGGCGAGACCCTTCGCATCAGACGCTGAAGGTATCCTTCGGCGATACCCTTCACACAATACCCTTCTAATCAGTCAGGATCCGGTTAGCTTGTTGATTTATTTAATATATTTCCTTCGGCTAATTGGATTATTTATGTGTGATCTGATTACCTGTCGACTCCACTCCCTTTCCATTGTTAAGGGTAGTCGGAATGCGACATCAGTGTTGTGTAATGCTTAGGCTTGTCCCTAAGTATCCACACACTTTTGAATCGTCGAACTGACCCAAGTTCAGGGGCATGTTTTCATGTCAACACAATTTTTGGCGACTCCGATGGGGAAGGCTACGCCAACATGACGGGTACATCTACATCGTCCGCCGGTACGTCTACAATGACTACTACATCTACATCGCCGATGGATCCCATGGGAGGCACAGATATCGACAACCGTCACATCATGACGCCTACCCTTGAAGATATTCCCGTAGAAGACCGAGCAGCGATTGAGGCAAAGATTAAGGCACTCCAAGACCTCATGCTTGGGAGCTACGTCAAGACACGCGTGGGCTTCATCAAGCGTAACGTCAACGTCCCCAACCTCGCTCGGACCTAGGTAACGCCAATATCGCCTCGTTTATCTTCTTTAGAGATTGAGCAAAAAATAGCCGCATCGGTAGACCAAGCTGTTAGCGCTTCGCTGCCTAACCATATAGATTCGACAGTTAGCTCTCACATAGAGGCGACACTTAGAAGGTTCGGCTATACCGAGGCCGCACCTCCAGCCTCGATTGCTAGCGTACCTCCAATAAATCATATCTACATCATGACTGACGGTAGTACCGACAAAGCCCTTACGTCTCCAGCCTCGATATCTATGGCCAAGACCAATCACCATGCTTACGGCTAGACTAGCACTGTATACCATGCGCCGCCTCCACCTACACCGGTGCCAGTTTTTCCCACACTGCCTGCGCCACATGCACAAGTGCATAGGCATGAACACGTCATACATCCCGAGCTAGCACATGAGGAAGAACCCCGTGGTCGACACGCCGACATACCTCCACATGTCACGCCCCCACATGAGATACGCACACAGGCAGTAGACCAGGATGACATTGAGGAGCGGATCCGCGCACTGTTTAGATAGTGCACCAGTTTCGTCCCTAGGAGTCGAGCTAGGGTTTACTGGAAGCCATACCCCCACCATTTCGACACGATACCTTACCCTCGCGGCTATAGAGTCCCTGAATTCACCAAGTTCAACGGTGAGGGTAACAAAGCCACACTAGAGCATGTCAGTCAGTTTTTAGCGTAGTGTGGAGAAGCTAGTGGGTCGGATGCTTTAAAACTTAGACTATTTTCTCTCTCACTATCCGGCACCACTTTCACTTGGTTTTTGGTGCTCCCGCCAAACTCCATCCAAACATGGGTTGAGTTAGAACAAAAATTCCACGACTACTTTTACATGGGTGAAACATAACTTAGGATTTCACACTTGACATCGGTTAGATAGAAATCTAGCGAGAGCATCTCTGAGTATATCAAGTGCTTTCGAGATACCAGAAACCGGTGTTTTAGTCTTAATATTTTGGAAAGGGATTTGATGGATCTAGCTTTAAATGGGTTGCACTCTGAAATTAAAGAAATACACACTTTTTAGAAGTTAGCCAAGTCTGACAACAGGCTCTGGTCCAGGAAGGTCGAGCCAAAGATAAAAAGTTTGTTAAAACATTTAACAAGCCTAGGGCTGAAGTCCACGTGATGGAGCACTCCGATGACAAAGAATCATAGGAGGAAAAAGATTTAGCTAACATGTACGCAGCCGAATGGGTTTGGAACGCTAAGAGCAAACTCGTTACTTGCTCTGAGTTATGGTCGTCTCCTACCAAGAATCGGCCTAGCAAAGTCAAATACTTGTTTGATATAACTAAGTGTGATAAAATATTTGAATTCCTCTTGAAGAACCAGCTTTTCAGGTTGCCTAAAGGCCAAGTCATTCCATCTGCCGATGAGATAAAGAAACACCCATACTGTAAGTGGCATGATTCGCATTCGCATTATACTAACAACTGCAATGTTTTTTGTCGACAGGTTCAATCGGCCATAGAAGAAGGACGATTGAAAATAGACCCTAGCCCAAAGATGAAGCTGGACAAAGACCCCTTTCCCGTGAACACTGTCGACCTCGACGAAAATAAAGTGTTGATTCGGCCGGAGCAGGCCGAGTCGACTAAAGGGAAAGCGGTCGTTATTGGAGAATCGCGTACGCGCACACTCATACCTAAGAACCTTGAACTAGGAGTGTGGAAACGGAATGTCAACATGTATCCTTTGTCTAGGACTCGCAAGAAGCCGAAGGTGACATATCAGATGTTGTTAAACAAGCACCAAAGAAAAGCTAAGGAAACAGGCCCCCACGCAAAAAAGCTAAGTCAACCGGAGGGGCCAAGACAGTCGGAGGGGAGCTACGGACCATAGTGGCCGAACCCTCCGCACAGTGACTTCGGGCCGCAATGGCCGAACACTCCCTACGGTGGCTTCAGACCCCAGTTGCCGAACCCTCCGTATAGTGGCTTTGGACCTCAGTGGTCGAACCCTACGCAGAACGAGTTCAGACCCCAATGGCCGAACCCAGCCCCGCTCTGGACGAACCCTCCGGCGGGAGGCTTTGGCCTGCAAGGGCCAAACATACCTCCAGCCTAGCAGGACCCTTCGCTGATATGGTCTGAAATGCCGTCGACCTAGCCGAACCCCACTCCGGGTAATTGGTTCGGCTCACAATAGGTGAAGCCACTAGAGCCGCCAATGCCTCCACCATACAATTGGGTAGGGACCCCGTGGGCTCCGTACACATCACAACCATAGTACCCTTCGCAACATAACATTGTCCCTTGTTTTCATTCAGAGTATTATAACTGGCAGGGACAAACATACGCGACGAAGGGGGACATCATTCACAGGCGGTCTGTAGTACCTCCGAATCGACTCACACAGGACGGAGCCAAGGGAGATGAATGTGAAGAGGCGAATGATAGAGAGTCCGAAGCCTTCACAGTCAAAGTAGGGTCTTAGGAAGTCCCAATCCCGAGGGGCTCCTCATCGAAGGCCAACGGAGGTAAGTCCCCTACCCCAGCCGAAGCCAGCACCGGAGCCTAGTCCAATCGGCCAAACGAGGCCGGTCCGATTGGCAGGGTCCACAACGAAGGGCCCTATGATTATAAAACACGCGAGGCCGACCTGGGTGGTACCTCTTCAGCCAAAGACCACAAAGACAAGGTCGTGGCTCCTGGTACTAAGCTAAAACCATCTTGGGCACCTCAAGGCATGTCCAAATCACATAAAAGACGCCTACAACGCCTACGAGAATAGGATATGCGTGAGAGAAAGGCCGAGGAGGAACGAGATGCCATCTTTGAGGAGATCCACCCTCGGCCAGCTACAAGACAGGTATGGAGGATCAAGCCGGTTGAGATAACCAACCTGACTCCTAGTCCAAGCGACGACGATGACACGCTCGACGATGACTACTCACCCATCTCTGAGGGGCTCGCACCTCAGGCAATGGATATCAACGTCGTCATGCTGCCCGTTGAGTTCACCCTACCACAAGACGAGGCCGAGGTCGCTCATTTGAACATCGTCCCACGCAACGCTATTTTTGAGAAACCCGAGGATACAACTCACCATCTAAAGCCTCTCTACGTCAGAGGTCACATCGATGGGAAGTTGATCTCCAGGGTGCTTGTTGACGGTGGCGCCACTATTAACCTAATGGCTTACTCGCTATTGAAGAAACTTGGCAGGGACGAGGAGAACTTGAAGAAAACTAACCTAATGCTCAACGGCTTCAACGACGAGAGTTTCGAGGCCAAATGTGTACTCTCCATGGAGTTAACAGTAGGCAACAAGACGTTGCCGATAGCATTCTTTGTCATTGACGTGCAAGGTAACTACAGCATGCTGCTCGGGCGTGACTAGATTCACGCGAACTGCTGCATTCCTTCTACTTTGCACCAATGCCTGATACAGTGGGACAATGATGACATGGAGGTCATACCAGCAAACACTTCGACCCATGTGGCATTGGCTGATGCATCCATTGACGCCATCCACAACAAAGTAGAATGTTTATCAAGTAGGGATCTTTTGGATTACGACTTCATTAGTGTGTCCGGAGATTGTTTCGTACCAGTGTCAGTAAAGGCGGCTTGTGTAGCATGGCTATTTCTAAATTAGTAGTTATGACTAGCAAAAGTAATCTAGATTGGCTAAAGTCTCGTGTAGAGCAATATCGGTCTGCTAAAGACGGTATTGCTGAGGCCATTGAAGACTTTAGTGAAGTAGAAAAATTAGGACAAGGTTTTGTGTCGGCCGACCCTCTAGAAGAAGTCAACATAGGAGATGGTAGCATCCCAAGGCTAACTTTTGTAAACCAACATTTATAAGCTGATGAAAAGGCCGAAGTGATAAAGTTGCTTCGGTCGTACGTCGATTATTTCACATGGGAATATAGCGAGATGCCCGGATTAAGCCGTGAGCTCATGGAGCATCGACTACCTATTAAACCCGGATTTAGGCCTTATAAATAGCCTTCCTGTCGCTTTAATTCGGACGTCTATGACCGAGTTAAAGAAGAGGTAGAGCGATTACTCAAGGCTGAGTTTATTAGGGCATGCAGGTACGCGGAATGGGTTTCTAACTAATAAATTTAGCCTTGAGTAGTCGCTCCACTTCTTCCTTAACTCGGTCATAGACGGCTGAATTAAAGCGGCGGGGAGGCTACTTATAAGGCCTAAATCCGGACTTGATGGGCAGCCGATGCTCCACGATCTCGCGGCTTAGTCCTGGCATCTCGCTATATTCCCATGCGAAACAATCGACATACGACCGAAGTAACTTTATTACTTCTGCCTTTTCATCGGGCTGCAAATGTTGGTTTACAAAAGTCGGCCTTGGGATGCTGCCATTACCTATATCAACTTCCTCCAAGGGATCAGCCGACGCAAAACCTTGCCCAAATTTCTCTACTTCGCTAAAGTCCTCGATGGCTTCGGCAATACCGTCTTTATTAGACTGATACTGCTCCACACGAGACTTTAGCCAATCTAGATTATTCTTGCTAGACATGACTATTAATACAAAAATAGCCGTGCTACTCCAGCCGGCTTTACAGACACTAGTACAAACCGTCCTCTGGATACGCTAACAAAATCGTAATCCGAAAGATCTCTTCCTAACAGGCACTCTACTTTATTATGGACGGTGTCGACTGATACATCGGCCAATGCTACTTGGGCCGAAGTATCCGTGGGGATGACTTCTACCTCATCGCCGTCCCACTGTATCAGGAACTGGTGTAGAGTAGAAGGGATGCAACAGTTCGCGTGAATCCAATCGCGCCCGAGTAACACGCTATAGTTACCTTGTACGTCGACGACAAAAAACGCTGTTGACAACGTCTTGTTGCCCACCGTCAACTCCATAGAGAGTACTCCCTTGGCCTCGGAGCTCTCGCTGTTGAAGCCGTTGAGCATCAAGTTAGTCTTCTTCAGGTCATCTTCGTCCCTGCCAAGTTTCTTCAACAATGAATAAGGCATTAGGTTAACAGTGGCGCCGCCGTCGACGAGCATCCGGGAAATCGGCTTCCCATCGATGTGACCCCTGACATAGAGGGGCTTCATATGGCGAGCCGAGTCCTCGGGCTTCTTGAAGATGGCGTTGCGCGGACCGAGGTTCAATTGAGTGACCTTGGCCTCATCCCGTGGCAGGGCGAACTTAGCAGGCAGTGTGACGATGTTGATGTCCATCGCCTGGGGTGCGGGTCCCTCAAAGACGGGTGAGTAATCGTCGTCGAGCATGTCGTCATCGTCGTCGCTTGGACTAGGAGCCGGGTTGGTTATCTCAACCGGCTTCTCCCTCCATACCTGTTTGGTAGCTGGCCGAGGGCGGATCTCCTTGAAGATAGCGTCGCGCTCGGCCTCAGCTTTCTTCTCGCGCATTTCCTATGCCCGTAGCCATTGTAAGCATCTCTTCTGTGATTTGGACATGCCCGGAGGGGCCCAAGATGGTTGCGGCTTGGTGTCGGGTGCGACTGTTTGGCTCCCATTAATTCTGGCTGAAGTGGTACTGTGCCCTTCAGCCTTAGGCACCCTGTGTTCGGAGGGGGGCTTCGCTGCGAACCTCATCGGATGGACCAGCCTTGTCTGGCCGATCGAACCAACCTTTGGCGCAGAGCTCGGCCGAAGCATGAGACTTACCTCCGTCAGACCTCGGTGACAAAGTCTTCGGGATTGGGACTTCCTGAGACCCAACTCTGATAGTTATGGCCTCAGACTCCCTGACTTCGGCCTCCGCGTGCTCGCACCCTTCGGCTTCATCCTGCATGGTCCGATTCGGAGGCACCACGGACAGTCTATGGATGATGCCCCCTCTGCTGTGTCTGTTTGCCCCTGCCATCCATAATACTCCAAAGGAAAACAAGTCATAGTGTTAGGTTGCGGAGGGTACCCTGACCCGGATACGTACGGAGCCCACGGGGTCCCCGCCCAGTCATACGGCGGAGGCATCGGCGGCTCTAGTGGCCTCGCCCACTGTGAGATGAACCTGTTACCTGGAGGGGGGTTCGGCCAAGTCAAAGGTATCTCAGACCACACCAGTGAAGGGTCCTGCCAGGCCGGAGGTACGTTCGGCC
The DNA here is from genome assembly GCA_019279435.1 of Zizania palustris. Classification (NCBI taxonomy): domain Eukaryota; kingdom Viridiplantae; phylum Streptophyta; class Magnoliopsida; order Poales; family Poaceae; genus Zizania; species Zizania palustris. The sequence continues at coordinate 36,670,804 of JAAALK010000082.1, read as the reverse complement.
AGTGTGGGCCGAAGCCTCCCACCAGAGACGTCCAACATGGTGCGGGGTTTGGCCATTGGGGGCCGAAGTTGTTGCATGCGGGACCCGACCACTAGGGTTCGAAGCTGCCGTATGGGGGGTTCAGCCATTGGGGCTCGGAACCACCGTGCAGTGCATTATGCCACCGTGGGCCGAAGCCTTCGTGCGAAGGGTTCGCCTGCTTCGGTCCGAAGCCACCCTCTGGGGGTCTTGGCCCCTTCGGCTGTTTTAGCTTAGCGTGTGGACCTGCTTCCTTGGCTCTTCTTTGATGCTTGTTCAACAACATATTGTATGTCACCTTCGGCCTCTTGTGAGCCTTAGCCGAAGGGGTATTAACATTCTGTTTCCACACTCCTACCTCGGGGTTCTTTGGCACGAGTGTCCGAGTGTGCGGTTCTCCAACAATTACATCCTTCCCTTCAGCTGACTCGGCCTATTCTGGCCAAATCAACACCTTCTTTTCGCCGAGGTCGACGGCGTTGACTGGAAAAGGATCTTTATCTAGCTTCATCTTTGGATCATGGTCTATCTTCAATAGTCCTTCTTCTATGGCCCATTGTATCTACCGTCGAAAAACATTGCAATCATTAGTATTATGCGAATGTGAATCATGCCACTTACAGTATGGATGCTTCTTTAACTCATTGGTAGGTGGGATGACTTGACCCTTAGGTAACCTAAGAAGCTGACTTTTTAAGAGAAAATCAAATATTTTATCACATTTAGTTATATCGAATGAGTACTTGACCTCACTAAGTCTATTCTTTGTGGGGGATGGTCGCAACTCGGAGCAAGTGACAGGTTTATTTCTAGTGTTCCAAACTCATTCGGCCGTGTATATGTCGGTCGAATCCTCTTCCTCTGACTCCTCCTCATCAGAGTGTTCCATGATGTGGATTTCGGCCCTAGGCTTGCTAAACGTCTTAATAAATTTCTTATCTTTGGCTCAGCCTTATTGGACCAGAGCCTGTTGTAGAACTTGGCTAACTTCTAAAAAGTTTTGGTTATCTAATATTTCTTTAATTTCGGAACGTAACCCGTTAAAAGCTAACTCCTCCAAGTCCCTTTCTAAAATATTAAGGCTAAAACATCGGTTTCTAGTATCCCTGAAACGCTTTATGTACTCAGATGCGCTCTCACTGGATTTTTGCTTAACCGATGTCAAATGTGAAAGCCTAAGTTCTGTCTCACCTGTGTAGAAATAATCATGGAATTTCCACTCTAAATCGTCCCACGTGTGGATGGAGTTCGGCGGGAGCGCCGAAAACCAAGTGAAAGCAGTGCCGGATAGCGAGAGAGAAAATAGTCTAACCTTCAGGGCATCTATCCCGCTAACCTCTCCACACTGTGCCAAAAATTGACTAACGTGCTCTAGCGTGGTCTTGCTACCCTCGCCATCGAACTTAGTGAATTCAGGGATCCGATAGCCGCGGGGGTAGGGTACCGTATCAAGATGGTCGGGGTAGGGCTTACGGTAAACCCTAACCCGTCCCTTGGGCACGAAGCCAGCACACTCCCTAAATAGTGCGCGGACCCGCTCCTCTATATCATCTTGGTATGTTGCTTGTGCGCGCCTCTCAAGCGGGGGCGCGACACACGGTGGGATATTAGCGTGTCGGTCGTGTGCTTCTTCCCTGGGTGCTATTTGTACAACGTGCTCATGTCTAGGCGTCTGCGCATGTGGTGCTGGTAACGTGGGTATTGGCGCAGGTGGCGGTGGATGGTGTGCAGTATTACTTTGACCATAGGTGTAATGATTGGTCTCGGCCATAAGCGGTGAGGCCCGAGATATGATTGTGCCAGTGTTGTCGTTAGTCCTACTGTATACGTGGTTTGTTAGAGGTGCGCTAGCAATAGGAACTGGGGGTACAGCCTCAGTAAAGCCGAACGTTCTAAGAGTTTCCTCTACTTGGGAGTTGACTGCCGAATCTAAATGGTTGGCTAGCGAAGCGCTAACGGCTTGATCTACTAACGCGGCTATTTTTTGCTCAATTTCTAAAGAAGATAAACGAGGCGATACAGGTGTTACCTGGACCTAATGGGGGATTGGTCCCGATCTTCCGCTAGGTAAGGATAACTTGGATTGGTGGAGAATCTCGACGTTGACAAGGCTCCGGTCCGGCGGATCAAAACCTTGCAATCGCTACACCACTGTCTCCGTCGGTTATCAACCACGCAGGGCGCGATTGACCTCGCCACGAAGGCTAGTTTCTGCAAGCGAACCCAAGAACACAAGCAAGAATAGGAAGATACAAGTCGAATGCCAAATCACAGATGAACTATGATGAGGAGAGGTTTCACAAGCGCTGATGCAACAGCCAATCGGTCCGGTGTAGGAGCGGGATCTAAACACACAAGTGTAGATGCAAACAAAGCAAAATCTAACCCTAAAGGCGGCTGGCGTGAGTATATAAGGCGTGGGCAGCCTGTAGGAGGTGCACATGACTCGGACTATGGGCCAACACGGCCTACAACTCAATACAAGGTCCAACTCGGCCCAACTCTGTCATGCAGGACTGTTTCAGTCACACAGGACGACTCGAGACTCAAATGAGGTGAAACCAACACCAAAAGATCCGTCTTCTCCTTAGCTTTCCAAAAAGTCCAAGAACGCGCCAATCGGACTTCGTATGAGGAAGTTATGCCCATTTTGGTGCATGGTGGTTGATGTAGTCCGAACCAGCGAATTCTTGACTTCAAATCATCCGTACGACTCTGTCTTCAACTCCAACTCTCCTATTCCATCTCCCATGTTCCTAAGCAAAAAAATATCACTAGTATTCAGTAGCATCCCATCCAAACAAATATTAACATAGTTGCTAAGGAAAGAATTAACCTCATGGTTCAAGCGACGGGCACGGGCGCGCGTGATTGGTCCCTGTAATTGATGGTGCATGTGTGTATCATGTTGGTGCATGTGTGTATCATGTTGGTGCATGTGTGTATCATGGTGGTGCATGTGTGTATCATGTGAAGTGATGTCATCATCATCCTCCCCCTCTTGAATTGGAGTCGTCCTCGACTCAAGCTCATCGTCATCTCTCAAATAGGGCTTTAAATCTGAAATGTTAAATGTGGGACTAACCCCAAAAGCTGCAGGAAACTCAAGTTTATATGCATTATCATTGATCTTTTCAAGCACACGGAAAGGACCATCAGCACGGGGCATCAATTTAGACTTTCTCAAATCAGGAAAATGATCCTTGCGCAAGTGCAACCAAACAAGATCACCCGGTTCAAATGTTATCTCTTTTCTACCCTTACTACCATAAGCACGATATTTCTCATTCATTTTCTCTATGTTTGCTTTAGTAGTTTCATGCATCTTAAGCAATAATTCAGCACGTGTAGTAGCATCAAAATTCAATTTTTCAGATGGTGGCAATGGTAGCAAATCAATAGGAGCACGCAGATTGAAGCCATAGACCACTTGAAACGGACTTACCTTAGTAGTGGAGTGTACTGACCTATTATATGCAAACTCAATATGAGGTAGACACTCTTCCCAGAGCTTCAAGTTGGTCTTCAAAACAGCCCTCAACATGGTGGACAATGTACGGTTGACGACCTCCGTTTGCCCATCCGTTTGGGGGTGACAAGTAGTAGAAAACAGCAGCTTCGTCCCCAACTTATGCCATAACGTCCTCCAAAAATGACTTAGGAATTTTGCATCACGATCTAAAACGATGGTATTGGGAACTCCATGCAACCGTACGACCTCTCTGAAAAACAAATCAGCAACATTGGTAGCGTCGTCGCTCTTGTGACAAGGTATAAAATGCGCCATTTTAGAGAATCGATCTACCACCACAAAAATACTATCCCTCCCCCTCTTGGTTCTAGGTAATCCTAACACAAAATCCATAGAAATATCCTCCCAAGGTACACTAGGAACAGGCAGAGGCATATAAAGACCATGTGGGTTTAGACGGGACTTAGCTTTATTGCAAGTAGTGCATCGTGCCACATAGCGCTCAACATCTCATCTCATCCTAGGCCAATAGAAGTGTGTGGACAGCACATCTTCAGATTTCTTTGATCCAAAATGACCCATCAAACCACCACCATGTGCTTCCTGCAATACCAACAAGCGAAGAGAGCTAGCCGGCACACATAACTTGTTAGCACGAAAAAGATATCCATTATTCAGCACATATTTGTTCCAAGCACGGTCATCTGTACAATTTGCAAAAGCATCTTTGAAGTCCAAATCAGTAGCATACATGTCCTTTAAAGTTTCTAAACCAAAGATCTTATAATCAAGTTGAGAAAGCAATGTATAACGTCGAGATAAAGCATCGGCAATCACATTATCTTTCCCTTTCTTATGCTTAATGATATATGGAAAAGTCTCAATGAATTCTACCCATTTAGCATGTCGTTTATTTAGATTTGCTTGACTACGTATATGCTTCAATGCTTCATGATCCGAATGAATAATAAACTCCTTAGGCAAAAGGTAATGTTGCCAAGTTTCAAGCACACACACTAAGGCATATAATTCCTTATCATAGGTAGAATAATTCAACTGTGGACCATGTAATTTCTCACTAAAATAGGCCACGGGTTTACCTCCTTGTAACAACACACCTCCTAATCCAAAACCACTAGCATCACATTCTAACTCAAAAGTCTTACTGAAGTCGGGTAGCTGAAGTAGAGGTGCATGTGTAAGGCGATCCTTGAGTGTGGCAAAAGCTTGTTATTGTGCTGGTTCCCAAGTAAAAGTAACTCCCTTCTTGGTCAACTCATGTAAAGGACCGACTATGGTGCTGAAATCTTTCACAAAACGCCGGTAGAAAACTACAAGACCAAGAAAACTACGTACCTGTGTGATAGTTTGAGGTTGCGGCCAGCTGTTGATTGCTTCTACCTTCGCCGCGTCAACCTCAATGCCCTGTGAAGTGACAACATATCCAAGAAACACAACTCGATCCGTGCAAAATGTGCACTTCTCAAGGTTACCAAACAATCTAGCCTCACGTAGGACAGAAAAAACAGCACGTAGGTGTTCAACATGTTCAGTGGAAGACTTGTTGTAAATCAAGATATCATCAAAGTATACTACCACAAAGCGTCCTATAAAGTGCCGTAGGACTTCATTCATCAAGCGCATGAATGTACTAGGTGCATTAGTAAGTCCAAAAGGCATGACAAGCCACTCATATAATCCAAACTTTGTTTTAAAAGCAGTTTTCCATTCATCACCTAGTTTCATGCGAATTTGGTGGTAGCCACTACGGAGATCGATCTTAGTAAAGATAATGGCACCACTAAGTTCATCAAGCATTTCATCCAATCTAGGAATATGGTGTCGATATCGAATGGTGATATTATTAATAGCACGACAATCAACACACATGCGCCAACTAACATCCTTCTTAGGCACCAAAAGAACGGGTACTGCACAAGGACTAAGGCTTTCACGGACGTACCCACGATCAAGAAGGTCCTGTACTTGGCGCTGAATTTCTTGTCTCCTCTGGATTGGTACGGTACGCTGCACGATTAGGAAGAGACGCCCCCGGGATCAAATCAATTTGGTGCTTGATGCCACGTATCGGTGGCAGCCCACGTGGTATCTCAGCAGGAAAAACATCGTTAAACTCCTGCAAAAGGTCAGTGACTGCAACAGGAACAGAGCTAGGAATGTTTGCAAGTGAAAACAGCACGTTCGTGCAAATCAAGCCATATATCAAGGGAGTATCATCACAAATTTCAGCAAGATCAGTTTTAGTTGCAAGCATGGCACGTCCTTTCAAATTAATAACTTGTGATGAAGAAGGAGAAGCAACTTTATCTTTCTGTTGCCTCAAAAGCGTCTTAGCTACTTGCTGATTTTCAGAAGGTTGTGTGCTCGTTTGTGCGTCCTTAGCATGTTTTTCTTGTTCAAATTTCACAATTTCAGCAGGAGTCATAGGAAGCAAAGTAACTTTCTTTCCTTTATACATAAATGTGTACTTATTGCTCCTACCATGGTGTGTAGCATCAGTATCATACTCCCAAGGTCTACCAAGTAATAGGGAACATGCTTGCATTGGTACTACATCAAAATCAGCAACTCCGAAGTATGTACCAATGGAAAATTTGATGTGAGCAGTTTGTGTTACCTTGACCTTACCGCTATTGTTGAACCATTGCACATGGTAAAGGTGTGGATGCGCTCGTGTGGGAAGTTGAAGCTTCGTTACCATGTCGAGGCTCACCAAATTGTTGCAACTATCGCTGTCGATGATGACACGTACACGACGGTCATTGACGACGAAGAAGGTCTGAAATAGATTATTCTGTTGTGCCTGATCGTCCTGCTCCATGTGAGTGCTCAAAACACGTTGTACAATAAGTGCTTCATGGTCGGCAGAGGCATAGTCATTAAAATCAGATGGAGGGGTACCGTTGTTATCTGCCATGTTAGTGAAAAGACAAACAACAAAGAATAATCCTTATGGAACACAACTAGGTGGAGTGGTGGGTGTGTGGTGGAAGCAATCCGTCAAGCACCTTACCCACGCTTGAAAGTGTTCTTACCACGCTGTAGTGAGGTCACCGGCCTACAGGTGAAGAACCAAGTGGAGGGTGGTGGGCGATTGCAAGATGTGAACCTGTCCTGACCAAGATAAGGTGTAGCTTGGAAGGCAAAGTAAGTAGCAAGGAATAGCGATAGTAATGACAGTTAAACCAAGTTCAATAAGTGTTCCCTAGTACTCGTCAAATTTGCTGGCCTTAGTGCTCCCAAGGTAAAAATTCAAGCAATAGAGGGAAACTATGTGCCCAAAACTCAAGTGGAGGCAGAACAAGGTAGCAAACGACAGGACCGGTTCTCTTTTGCCTCTCACAATCTCGTTTCTTTTATTTTCTCTTCTTTTTTCTCTCTTTTTTCACTATATTTTTTTTGAACAAGGATTACAAGAGATGCAACCACAAAAAAATTGGCACCTGCAACTGAGGTGGGAAGTGGTTCACAGAAATTCAACAAGTTCTCTAAACGGCGTGCAAAAACTGTGACCAATTTTTTTCTTTATCTTCATGATTTTTTTGGCAATTCTAATGAAGGCTAACCTATTAGGGTCGGCTCCAAATTGGGTCAAGAAGATGCTCAAAAAATTTCAGATTTTTCTGCCAAACGAGCGAAAAGTTATGTCTGTTTTACCGAAGGGGGGTCACAAGGAAACCAAGTGGAAACCGACTAGGGTTTGTGGAGGGGGGTTTCAGGTGGGGGGAATTTTTGAGACACAAGACCAACTACTACTCAAACGACACAAAGGGATGACTAAACCAGCAACAAGACTCGACCAAGAACACAAACTCAACAAAGTTAAAAACTGAAATTAAAATCACAAGGCACAAAGGGGCTTTCGGTGGGGATTTTTTTTGTGAGGGTTTTCTGGACTCTAGGTAAAAATAAAAGAAGATCGAGATTACCTAACGGGAAATCTGAGCTCTGATACCAACTAATGGGGGATTGGTCCCGATCTTCCGCTAGGTAAGCATAACTTGGATTGGTGGAGAATCTCGACGTTGACAATCCAAGGCTCCGGTCCGGCGGATCAAAACCTTGCAATCGCTACACCACTGTCTCCGTCAGTTATCAACCACGCAGGGCGCGATTCACCTCGCCACGAAGGCTAGTTTCTGCAAGCGAACCCAAGAACACAAGCAAGAACAGGAAGATACAAGTCGAATGCCAAATCACAGATGAACTATGATGAGGAGAGGTTTCACAAGCGCTGATGCAGTAGCCAATCGGTCCGGTGCAGGAGCGGGATCTAAACACACAAGTGTAGATGCAAACAAAGCAAAACCTAACCCTAAAGGCGGCTGGCGTGAGTATATAAGGTGTGGGCAGCCTGTAGGAGGTGCACACGACTCGGACTATGGGCCAACACGGCCTACAACTCAGTACAAGGTCCAACTCGGCCCAACTCTGTCATGCAGGACTGTTTCAGTCACACAGGATGACTCGAGACTCAAATGAGGTGAAACCAACTCCAAAAGATCTGTCTTCTCCTTAGCTTTCCAAAAAGTCCAAGAACGCACCAATCGGACTTCGTATGAGGAAGTTATGCCCATTTTGGTGCATGGTGGTTGATGTAGTCCGAACCAGCGAATTCTTGACTTCAAATCATCCGTACGACTCTGTCTTCAACTCCAACTCTCCTATTCCATCTCCCATGTTCCTAAGCAACAAAATATCACTAGTATTCAGTAGCATCCCATCCAAACAAATATTAACATAGTTGCTAAGGAAAGAATTAACCTCATGGTTCAAGCGACGGGCACGGGCGCGTGTGATTGGTCCCTGTAATTGATGGTGCATGTGTGTATCACGGTGGTGCATGTGTGTATCATGTTGGTGCATGTGTGTATCATGTTGGTGCATGTGTTTATCATGGTGGTGCATGTGTGTATCATGTGAAGTGATGTCCTCATCAGGACCTGAGCGAGGTCGGGGGTGACGATGTCGTGTTTGATGAAGCCCGCGCACGTCTTGACGTAGCCCCCAAGCATCATGTCTTGGAGCGCCTTTAGCTTAGCCTCGATCTCTGCTCGGTCTTCTACGGGGATATCTTCAAGTGTAGGTGACAATATGTTGCGGTTGTCGATATTCGCGCCTCCTATTGCGTCCATCGGCGGTGTAGATGTAGTTGTCGATGTAGATGTACCGGTGGCCGATGTAGACGTACTCATTATGTTGGCGTAGCCTTCCCCAGCGGAGTCGCCAAAAAGTGTGTTGACACGGAAACGTGCCCCCGCACTTGGGTCAGTTCGACGATCCAAAAATGCACGGATACTTAGGGATAAGCCTAAGCATGACGTGACACCGACGTCGCGTTCTGACTACCCTTAATAGTGATAAGGGGGTGGAGTTGCCAGGCAACCAGATTACACAAAATAATCCAATTAGCCGAAAGAAATAGGTTAAACAGAATAAAATCAACAAACCAGTCGGAGCCCCACCTAGTTCGAAGTCTGATGCGAAGGGGTCACCGAAGTATACCTTCGGCGTCTGGTGCAAAGTGCTCCGCCGAAGGGTGCTTCGGCGTTCGGATTGATCCGGTCGAAGATGGACTCCGAACAGATCTGGATGCGATGATCACCTCTGAACAGCGGGGTTCAGCGTGCGATCTCCAATACAGCAAGCTACGAAATAGTGACGCGAGGGCCACGCACGAGTGCAACTTCGTCCGGTGCGGAATATGGTCGTGGCGAAGCCTGTTGCGACGAAGTATGCCTGGCGAAGCCCGTTGCCGAAGCCTGCAGTCCCGCCGAAGGGTGTCTGGGGGACCTCTGAAATCGATCTCTCAGCTCCGGATACCTCCGATGAAGTGGCTCCGAACGCGCGAACCTGTAACAGAAGAGTGCGAAGTACCAATTCGGCCTGAGGACCGAATTTTGCTAAGTGTTGCACTAGTAGCGAAGGTAGCAATCTATTAAGCAGATTAGCGGATACTTCACAGGCAAAGTAACAAGGCGATAGCAATCTATTACGTAGATTAACGGATACTTCACAGGCAAAGTAACAAGGATTACCACTATTCCGTAGTGGCCAGCGGAGGGCTTCCAGGCAAACCCACGAAGAGGTACAGGAAAATAAAGGTAAAGTAAATGCGATCAAAGCATTGGCTTTAGTTTGGTTTGAGTTGGGGGGGCTCCTCCACACCAGCCATGCCTCTCTATTTATAGGGGGTTAACTCCTAATCTAATCTGCTATTAATCCGGCTAGATAGAGATAGAGATTGAGCCAGAAACGCGTGCAACTCTATCTCTGTCGAGGTGGGCTTTGGTCAGGCCCGTCGAGGCCTGCTCCTCGGGCCGAAGCTTCGGCAGTGTGGGCCTCCGAAGGCTTCCGAAGCTTCGACAGCATGGGCCTCCGAAGGCTTCCTGGCCGAAGCCCATGGGCTGGCTAGAGGCTTTCAGAGCCCATAGATCGATGGACTTCGGCGGCCCTGTAGGGCTTCGGACAGACCCTAGACATGTGTACTTTCGGCCCAAATCACTAAAAATTGATATTTTGATAATCTTTCCATTAATGCCATTTTTTGCTATCAACAGGAGTATTTTATCTTTGCTCCGGACAAAGCTTCTGAGACAAAATAAACTGGGTTTTGCACCAGCTTTCCCTTAAGCTCAACTTCTCTGAGCAGTGCTGCACTGACTGCAGAGCCTGTTGCTGCATGATAAAGGAGGAGAGTTTCTTCCGGGAGGGGTACAGTAAGCATTGACAGGCTTCTGAGGTATTCCTTGATATCATCGAAGCTCTTCTGGCACTCCGGCATCCAGTTAAAATTTTCGGATCCCTTTAGAGCTTTGAAAATTGGAAGGCTTCATTCGGCTGACCTGGCCAGGAACCTGTTGAGAGTTGTGAGCCGTCCTGCTAGCTTCTGGACTTGCTTCAAATTTTCTAGTGGAGCCATTCTTTGCAGTGCACTTATCTGCGTTGGGCTAGCTTCGATTCCCCTACTCGAAACTAAGTACCCTAGCAGTTTTCCTGCTTGCACCCTGAATATACATTTTTCAGGGTTGAGGCGGACTCCACATGCTCGGAGGCTCTCAAATGTTGCAGCTAAGTCTAGACTATGCTGGTGCTTTTCAGCACTCTTTATTACAATGTCATCCATATAGGCTTCGACATTTCGACCTATTTGGTGACCTAGAGCCTTAGCTATTAAACGTGAGAATGTGACTCCGGCATTCCGCAAGCCAAAAGGAATTCTTACATAACAAAATACTCCGGATGGAGTTATGAAACTTGTCTTGGCTTCGTCTTCACACTTTAGCCAAACTTGATGATACCTAGAGTAAGCATCGAGGAAACTTAGCAATTCGAAGCCAGCTGTGGAATCTACCAGCTGGTCTATTCGGGGCATAGGGTAGGGGTCTCACGGGCATGCTTTATTTAATGATGTAAAATCGATGCACATGCGCCATTTGCCAGAGCCCTTTTTTCTGACAAAAACAGGGTTTGCCAACCACTCCGTGTGGGCTACCTCCCTAATGATGCCAGCCCTTAACAATTTTTCCACCTCGATCTTGGCGAGGTCTGCCCTTTCCGCAGACAACTTACGGAGCCCCTGGCGCACTGGCCTAGCCTTCGGGTTGACGAGCAAACTGTGCTCGATGATACTCCGATCAACCCCGGTGATGTCTTCATCAGTCTAGGCAAAGATGTCCAAATTTTGCTTGACTACTTCTTCCAACGAGGCGGCTATATCCAGAGATAGCCCCTTGTCGAACTGTATTGGGTATTCTTTGCCCTCCTTCAGAATTATTTTTGTCATGACATCACCTTCCGAGCTTGGCTTAAGGGAAAGGCCCTTCGAAGAGTTCGAAGACTCCAGAACCTCTTCGGTGTGCTCCATCACACTATGTACTTGCCGAGGGTCCAACGGCTGGCCGTGACTATACTCTATTCTTCGGGCTACAGCTTGGTCTCCTGAAATGGTAAGGACTCCACCTTGCGTGGGCATCTTGAGACATAGATAGTTGTGATGTGCTATAGCCCCGAACTGGTTCAGCATCCCCCGTCCGAAGATTGCATTGTAGGCATAGGGAGCGCCGACGACATCGAAGATCACCTCCTCCACCCTGGCCAGGGGCCCCTCTCCGAAGGCAACCTCGAGGCCTATTTGGCCGAGGGCATCGAGAGGCGGACCTGCGAAACCTTGAAGTGGTCGGGCCACTGGAAGTAAATGCCTCCGAGGTATGCACATTTGGTCGAAGGCCTGGACAAAAAGTATGTCTGCGTAGCTCCCACCATCCACCAGGACCCTTCGCACTTCCACCCTAGCTATATCTGCTGAAATGACCAAGGGGTCAGCATGGGGCAACTTCACCCCCGCCGCATCACTGGCAGTAAAGGAAATAGGCACATGAGACCATTCGGGCATTCCCTCCACGGAATTTGAGGTCCTAATGTGTCCTACTTCGCGAACGTATTCTCACTGTTGCCTCTTGGACATGTTGTTGAGGGTCCCTCCTCCGGAGATGGGCAGGACCACTCGCTTGTCGCGGTCTTGGGGGCCCTCCTGCTTTGGTGGTGGCATAATGTTGGCCACCAGTAGTTGCATGGGGGCTTCGGGGACACCGGCTCGGGCCACGATTTGCACAGGCTCCGACCATGCCGCTGGAGGGGTTCGATCCGAAGTACCCCGCCCGGTACTTCGTCGTAGGTATTCACCCCGAAGGGTTAGTACCGCCTTTCAATCCTTCGTGTCATGGCTTCTGTTATCGCCATGCACGCAGCAGAAAAAACTCTGACGCCTGCCATGTACTCTCTCTTGGGGCTTCGGTGCTCCAGCCTTGAAGCCTTGTGCCTGCTGAAAGTTGGAAGGTGCCTTCGGAACGGAGGGTGCGATGCTCAACACCTCCGAGCGGAAGTGCTTCTTTCCCCGCCTGTGATCGTTGAAGCGATTGTCTTGAGGGAGCTGTGAAGAGGTTGAGGCTTCGGGCTCCATCTTCACCTCCCGAAGAGCTGGAGCAGGTGTTGCGGCTCATCGAATATAGCCCTCCTCCGCCTTGGCATACTGTTCGAAGTATGCCATCAGCTGTGCCACGGATGACATAGGCTTCCGATGAAGCTTGCTGAGGAGATTGGGGTTCAACACCCCTTCGCAGGCGGCATCGACTACCGAAGAGATAGACAAGCCCTTGATCTGCGATTTGGTGTGGGCGAAGCGCATGAAGTATTCCCGAAGCGTCTCCCCTGCTCGCTGCTTCACCTGAAATAAGCTCCCTGTCGACATCGGAGCCACAAAGGTACCTTGGAAGTTGCTTACAAACTTCCTCTTCAACTGCTCCCAGGATTTGATTGATCCTAGCTTCAAGGACCAGAACCATCGGAGAGCCACACCTTCGAGAGCGAGGGGAAAACACTTTGCCATAGTGTTTCGCACCCCTCCGCTTGCTTCTATCGCTAGGGCATATGAACGAGCAAATTCTCCGGGGTCGGACCCGTTGGAATACTTGTGCAGCTTCGAGGCTTTGAACCTGGGATCGAAGGGCACCCTTTGCAAGTCCGAATGTAGTGGAGACTCATCATCGAAAGATGCGTTCTCAGCCTCCTCCAGGACTTGAACAGCTTCAGGAAGGTTGCGAGCACCACCGTCTTGGGGGCCTTCGGGAGCCTGGGTGGAGGCTTGAGAACGAAGGCGATCAGCGGCCTCTTGCCTCCACCTAGTCACTTCCTCCTGAAGTCGCGCTACCTGAGTAGCCTCATCTTCAGGAAGGTCTTCGTCTCCATCGGAGGGGAGCTCCGGGTCTCAAGAACTGACATAATCAGTTTGGAGCACCGTAGGATTAGCCCAAGGGCCTCTGGGTACTCGACGCCCAGTGACAGCTTCGGGTGTTGTTGGAACAGTGGAAGGTCCGGCCCCGTTGGTCCGAGGGGACCTTCGGGGAGGATCCGAGGCTAGGATCCGCTTGGGAGGCATAGCTAGTGAAAAAGAGGTCCGAAGACCGAGGACTTTGATTGGTTTGGGAAGGTGAGAAAATGCCTTCGAACCGCACTAAGAAGCCCCTTACCGAAGGGTGCGAGGAATCTTGGGACTCCAAAGCTCCCTCTGCAAGTGCTCTTCGAAGTGCAGTCGCAGTAGAGAACTAGCTTCTAGAACTAGGTTCCCCACGGACGGCGCTAACTGTTGGCGTAAAAGATTACGCTAACAGGTTCTCTAAGATTAAGAACTGACAAACAGTGAGTTCGTGTTTAAGAACTATCTCAAGCCTCCGAATTGGATAATAGCTCAAACAGTCCGAATGTGTGTATTGAATAGCTGAGTATTCGATGCCTATTACAGGGTAAGAAGAGGGTATTTATAGGCAAAAAAGTCTAAGAAAAAAACCTATTTACCCCTCAATTACAGCCGACATAGTGGAAACTATTCGGTACCCTGAATAGGGTTAAAATGGTAAAATCTACCCGGAGTAAGTAGATAAGTCAAACATCTTATCAACCTTGCCATTTATCACCAGAGCCTCATATCGAGCGGAGGATTCCTTCGGACCGTAAGTCGAAGCACCCTTCGGCTTAACGACTCTATTACCTTCGGGCATAAGCTTATCAGCTCCGAAGGTTATAAGTTATCTTGAACTGTTAATCTCTAAGTCCTGAGAGTGAAGCATTTTCCCCCAACAATAATGCTCGGGCTGAAGATAGCGGTTATCATGGTAACCGAATGGTTATCGAAAAAATTGATCAAATTTTGCATTTCAAAATCTGAATTCAAATCAGTTTGCAAAACAATTTTAAATTTGGTTATCGTGGTATGCACTTTGGTTACCGTAGTATGCACTTTGGTTACCACTGGGTTAGTATAAGCTTGGTAATTGTGGTACTGGACTCGGTAACTGTGGTACCGAGCTCGGCCGATTAGATAATTTTTAGCGAAAAATAAAAATTGTAAAATCATAGAAAATTATTTTTCAAGATAAATATGAAATTACAATACTACAATTTTTATAAGTTTACAATAAAAAAATTACAAGATAACATGGTTAATTAGTAATTCGAATATTTATAATTTATTATTGTTGGCTATATTGGTTATAACTGGCATTTTATTCATGGGTTAATTGCATCATGTCATCGTTATTTTTTGAATCGCAAGATAAACGTGTTTCATCCATAGCACTATCTAAGATATCTTGCAATACTCGCTATTTGCTTCTATGCCATTATTATTTTGCAATACTCGCTTACATGTCATTTTCAACGTATTTAACGCACATGGGCCCACCTACAAAGCTATTTTTCTGTATTACCTATCTTGCCCCTGTGTTCTTCCTATTCCCTTGCTTGTGCTGCCATGACTAAACCCTCGACCTTGTCTTCTTCCTCTTCCCTGGCTTGTGTTGCTATGGCGCTGAACCATGTGCGTAATACATAACTGAAGTATCTGGTTGGTTACACATTCTCTTTGCTGAATAGTATCATCTAATTTTGTCTAAAGATACAGAACTGAAGTATCTAGTCAAATCAAAAGAACTCACGGAACCAAGAACCACCTACCACGCAAGCAGCAATCCTAGGACTAGAGGACGAGCCTCACGTGTTGCTCGGGATGGTGGTGTGGCGATGGCTAGGGAGATGGAACATCAGTCGTCGCCAGTGCTAGGAGAGAGGGCAGCGGATAAGCGGTCGAGTGGGCTTTAGGTGGCGCATCGGGCATAGGGCCGGAGGCTATGCCCTCAGGCATGGCAGCACAAGCAGGGAAGAGGAAGAAGACAGAGACAGAACGGGTAATGAAAAAAATAGTTCTATGGGTGGATCCACGTGCGTCAAATGCATTGAAAATGGTATGTAAAGGAGTATTGCAAAATAGTAATGACATAGAAACAAATATCGAAATAGTAATTATATTTCTTACGATTCGGAAAATAACGGTGGTATGGATGCAATTAACCCTTTATTCACCTGTACAGATTAGTTGTAAGCCACGTGAATCAAGAATATCTGCTTTATAATTATCAAGTATCATATTTTATTTAATCAAACATACGACATTAATCTAAGAGAATCAAACAATAACACGTGAATAAGATTGAAAAATAAATTATTTTTGTATTTTGTATTTTCGTGGGCCCTTCTGGCAACTTGTCGCTGCCGGCCAGTCCACACTTCCGATCGGACTGCTGCCAGCATACAGCTATATAGCGTACATTTTACAAGTCATGAAATTTTTTTTTGGAGTTGCTCTAACAAAGTGTGACGCTGCTAACAACCACTATTAGCGTGTTAATTAAAACCTACTGCAAACTGTGCAATTGTGGGTGCACAAGATTTTGCTACAGTGTGTCTTATCCTCTTGATTATGACATTGTCATCCAGTGCATGCACGCGACCGAATCGGTGATCAACTGATTAGAGAAACGGCAAACACGTACATGCTTATACATATGCGATCTCCTCGTTTTTTAAATTTTAACGTGTTTCATCCTGAGCACTATCTAAGATATCTTGCAGACAAACCTATTAAATCATTAATAGATGAAAAAATATATTAGAATTTGATATGTAAAAAATAACATAAGTAGATGCCATAAAAATACTTCTATATAGTTAATTTTTAATATTTTTATAAAATATACAGCTAAAAGGTAACATAAAAATATTTGTATTAAAGACCAGGTAGATGTCCAAATCGTTATTCTTTTGACAATGGATTGCCTGATTATCAGGACAGTCTCAATGCTATACATCATGCGTAGTTTATATATTTTTCATTTCACCTAAAAACTATTTCTAGATCCGAACATCTCAATGCACATAATTAATTTAATATAATACTACGCAATTAGTATTACTTATTTCTGGTCATGCTTATAGATGTTGTGTCAAAAGTGGTTTCATATAAGACTTAATTTCCTCACTTTTTTATTTAATATATTATCACATTATTTTCTACTGAATGTGTCGTTTAATACGGAGTAGTATTCAATTGAAATTGGAGCATCTTCGATCATATCATTGCAACTCAATGTACAATAACGAATTGTACGACGGTATGGAGCACGTCAGCAAACACACCAAAAACATCTAATTAAATAAAGCTCCAAAACTATATAAGCAAAGGAATATAATGTACTCATTAATCAGCATTAATAGCAAGCGACATTAATAAATCAGAGCTGGGGCTACAAAGTGCAAGTGGAGCATGACTAAGACATTTAAACAAGAAAACCATTTTTTCCAATTCTCCCTTGTGATTTTTTCCAACCCTCTCTCAATGGAGAGTTTCATTTCACTATTTCCTAGGCTAACCAGTATAATTAAATGCAACTAGCTCTCATGAAATACCCTCTATCTGATAAAACGATTTGGTTTTCAGTGGCCGTTTCATTTCGTTTCATCCGTCTTGAAAATGGATTAGCATCATGTCATGGTAATGACACTATTTCCTTCTCTTCCATCATTAATTGAATGTCATGTCAAGCAAAAAATTTGATGTGTCATGATAATTAATATCATGAAACCCCTATTATAAATAGCTTTATGGCCGGTGAAAGTGAAACGTGATATCTCTGTTTTACGGGACGCGGTGATTTTATTCTCTGTTTGATATGGATATGGTAAAATAAGTTTTATTTTTTATTTGGTTAAATATGCTTGCCCATTGTCATTGAGCTAGCCTCACTGCCTCACTACTGCCAGCTCCACAGCCTCGCCTGCGAGCACATACCAGTGGAGTTCATTCTAAATCTAATAAAATATTTTTCTTCGGATCTATTCCATCTCACTCCTTCCAATCAAATATCTTCAAAAATGAAATCGTCACGTTTCGTTACGTACTCTCTCGCAACCAAACAGACATTCAAATAGATAAAGTATCTCCACGAATAAAGCATGTCGTACAGTTATACTCTAGACAGATTATACTCATTTTGAAGCATCGTTTTTTTTGAACAAAATCAATTTGTAGTTACCACTTTTCAGAGGGAATTTAAATTTGGACTCAGTTTACGTCACACAAATGGGCAAATGGCAGAAAGAACGCTCGAATTGATGATTTACTTATATGGCCTTTTCAACAATCGGATAGAACGAAATTACTTCATAAATTGTAAGAATGGAATTATTCTCCTCCGTATTTAAAAACAAGAACATTACTCCGTTTTTTATTTGATTCTAAATCTGATAGAACATAGTTGATTCTATCTTTTTTTTGTTCCAGAGTAGAAATTAAATACAAAATACAATAATTAGTGAATGTTAATTTTGAAGTCACGGATATGTAAGATATGAAAAGCGAGTCGTTTGGTTCGGTAAATATTCAGTTTTAGTAATCGTTCAATTCTATCTAATTTTAATTTCATCGGAAGTTATGACGCCCAGTTCAGTCATGTCTGCACGCCAGCACAGCCGCGTCCGCACACCATTTTTCCTTTTTTTTATTTCGAATTGTTTATTTATTAGAAATAAATATTTTATTTGTAGAAGATTAATGTTTTATGTTTATACTAGTTAGAACTTAATGTTTCATTAGTAAAATATTTTATTCTCTTATTTTAAATGTTGCATCCTTTTATTTCAAATATTTTCTATTTTGAATATTTCACCTATTGAAAATGAATATTTCACCTTCCCTTATTGAATATGAATATTTTACCTATATTTTGTTTTAGGTGTCGAAGATAAATATTTGAAATATTTCGGTGAAGCATTCAATAATCGGTGAAGTATCCGACATCCATATAGTAATTTTGTCATTATTTTTTTGTCATCTTAAAGCAAGTGAAAAGACCCGGAAAAATCGAAAAATCGGTACAGAAAAGAGAGAAAAGCGCAAGCGGCAGCCCCCACACCACCCCCACCTCGCCCATGTCGCCTCCTCCCCATCCGGCCGCCGCCGCCGCCGCCGCCGCCGCTTCCCACCGGAGCAATCCCCAATCCCGTCTGAATTGATCCCAATTAGATGCACCCCAACCACCTCCCAGTCGCAGCCGCCGCCGCACCACCGGACGGGGCTGCTGAACCCCCGCACTCCTCCGATCCCAACCACCTCGCGCCCCCTCCCTCCCTCCGCATCCACATCCCATCCAGCCCCCACCATGCGCTGCCCTCCACCCCACACAAGCGCCCCGTCATGACCTCGTCGTCATCCTCCACCCCGACCAGGCCGTCGCCGTCGCCCTTCACGCCGCCGCGCCGCCGCAAGGTCGCGCCTGCCGCGCCCGCGCCGGCAGCGGCGGCCGCAGCGGCGAGGCATCTCCTCCGCTGCCTCCATCTCCGCCTTCGTCTCCTCCTCCTCATATCCCTCCCCACCCTCTACTTCCTCTCCCCGTCCCCCGCCATCCTCCCGCGCTCCCTCCTCGCCGACTTCCTCTCTGCTGCTGCCTTCTCCTGCGCGCTCCTCCTCCTCCTCTGCCTCTCCCTCCCCCGACTCCCCTTCCCGCTCCCTTTTCCCCTCCCTCTCCGCCGACCGCGCCGATCCCCCATCCTCTGGTCGATCGGCTCCTCGCCATCCGCCTCCGCCTCCGCCCCCACAACCGGCCATTTCGTCCAGGTATACAGCAACGGCGATGTCTACGAGGGCCAGTTCAACCGCGGACGATGCACTGGCAGCGGCGTCTACTACTACTACATGAGTGGCAGGTACGAGGGGAACTGGATCGATGGCAAGTACGACGGTTATGGGGTCGAGACCTGGGCCAGGGGGAGCCGGTATAGGGGCCAGTACCGGCAAGGGCTCAGACATGGATACGGCGTGTACAGGTTCTACACCGGCGATGTGTACGCCGGGGAATGGTCCAACGGGCAGAGCCATGGGTATGGAGTGCACACCTGCGAGGATGGCAGCCGTTACATCGGGGAATTCAAGAGGGGCGTCAAGCATGGGCTTGGTCACTACCATTTCAGGTGTGGAAACCAACTTGTATTTTGTTCTACTAGAGAAATTGCCATTGTTGTGAAATTGAGTTAAGCATTGCAAAGCGTATTTATGATCCATTGGTCAAGTAGATATGGTTGTTGCAAACTGTTTGCAGTAATGTCAAATTAGATGTGATTTTTTTAACCACATCATATAATGACTAGTGAATTTTTTTTGTGTCTCCTGGTTATTTTGGTGTTTTGCACCAGTGATTGGTAAAATTTTTACATTACTGTGAAATCTGTATATCCAAAGTATGTTGTGCAGTTGGTTATAATAACACAATATTATCTCCAAACTTATCTACTTATACTTGTAATTTAGGTGTTACCTAATTCTTAAACATTCAAATCTTGTGATATTGAGCACAACGCCAGATGCTCTATTAGCTATTTACTTGTCTAGTTTGTGCTGCATTATGTCAACTCAACTATAGAGTTTTTCCCCCACCCAAGTAGATGATGCATTAGATGTGATGGCACTGTTCCTTTGTTGCTTTCTATTTGATAAACTGCTTCCTTTGATCAAAGGAAAGGACTTTTGTTAGTTTGTTTCCAAGGAAGAGATGAGATGGTTGGCTGGCTCCCTTTTTGAAAGATCTAACTTGTAGTTTCCCTTTTGCTGTTTGTTGTGGAATATGAAAAAGTTGTAATACATTACACTAGGGTAGTGCCTCCAGTAGTTCTACCTTTTACCCTTGCCCTGCTCACCAATCAGAATACAAGGTACTTCTTTATGCTCTCAGCCCATATCATTGGGTAGAAATCAATTGGCAAAGCAGAGCAGATTGTCAACTCAAGAAATGGAATTCAAAACTATAGGGAAGAGTGACACCTTTACTATCTCAGTCTACTAATATATGCTAGTTTTTATCAGAACACTGAAGTAGTGCATGTGTATGCTTTGTGTACACATATAATTTGCACCTATATTCTTCTAGAAGATCTGGATATAAGTTTAAACTAGCAATAACTTCCCTGCTTATGCTGGTCTAGCAGTGTTCTGCAAGCATATCTACCTGTTTCAGTTGTGTGAACTCCATTGCTTCCTGAACTATTGAAATCTTGTTAGAAGCTGATGTGGTGCAAAGCACTGGTCAAGCTGTTATTTTTGTTCGCAAGTTATTGTATGGTTGCAGCTAGTTAATTCACATGTACTACAGTCATAGATATCTCTTTTGTATTCTACATATGTCTTGATTGTTTGACTTCATACCTATCCAAGTAGTGAATTAGTGAAATTCTGATATGGAAAACATGCTCTACTATTGCTTTAGCTTCTGGCAATTGGTTGTCGTAAAACTATATATGTTTTTTATTGTTGGGGATCACTTTATATTTGTTGTTAGACCTGCATTGTCGATTGGTGTATGGTAGTTATTGGTTCATTCTCACATTACAGCTTCAATCTAATGCAAGCAGTCTTTGATAGCAGTGATACTTTATTGTTTACCATGCAGCATTTTCTGTTATTAGATTTATGTCTATGATACTTCTTGTTGACAGCGTCCAGTGTCCCAGCCACACCATTGAGCTCATGCTGCTGCAAGTTTTGTCCCTTTTATTTGCTGAATTGATATGCTCATGTGTCATGGTCTGTTTGGATTTGGAAGTCCTACTTTGTCTTTCTTGTGTCAGGGCTGAACTTAAAATACCTTACAAGATGTTAAACTTAATAGTATATTCTTTTTTCTATAGAATGATAAATTGTATGCAATCTATGTTAATTGTACTGTGCTACACATTTCCACTATGGCCATCTGTTTGTATATCCATTATATTGATGTTTCTTTTTATTTTCAGTTATCCACTTTCAGGCTTTATTCTTTTCATTATGTCATTTATGTGTTCACTTTGTCATAGCCCATAGATGCTGTAGTGCTAGTCTAGCCTGATTCACTAGTGCTTTGTTTTTCTATTTATAAGCATCCTGTACAATTTTTATGACTTATGAGTTGACCTTTGAACTAACATTTTGTGAACATGTGCCAAGGAATGGTGACACCTATGCTGGGGAGTACTTTGCTGATAGGATGCACGGTTTCGGAGTCTACAGTTTTGCCAATGGACATAGATACGAGGGAGCATGGCATGAGGGTAGAAGGCAAGGATTAGGCATGTATACTTTCAGGAATGGAGAGACACAAGCAGGCCATTGGCAAAATGGAGTTCTTGACACCTTAAGCACCCAAAACAGTATCCCTGGGTCGTCTATAGCTGTGAACCATTCCAAGGTCCTCAATGGAGTGCAGGTAATAGTCTGAACACCATTGGCTACCAGAAATAGACTCTTGCCGTGGTGCTCGATACAATTCTCCTCACTATGTTCTGTTTATGTTGTATTATCAGGAGGCAAGAAGAGCTACAGAGAGGGCCTATGATGTCCCAAGAGTTGATGATAAGGTGAACAGGGCTGTTGCTTCAGCTAATAAGGCAGCCAATGCAGCCAGGGTGGCTGCTGTGAAGGCTGCACAAAAGCGCATCCCAAATAATGGCAATGATCTACCATTGTCCGTAGTGTGAGAAGGAAACCAACATAAGGTCGGCACGAAGCTGCTTCGCGATGTCATCGCGTTACCAATTTGCCTGATAGAACCGTCCACTTCACTATAGGCGAAGTTGCTCCATCATCATCGGGCCATGGCGATACCTGAGTGACTGCCGCTGCAGCAGAGCTTCAGAAGCAAGGTTTTCAGCCATTCCCTCCATACATCTTTGTGGTGTCTTTTGCGACGCAGCAGAACTCCTGCTCAGAGAGGCTTTCCGTTGTCGAAGGCAACTGATGAGGTCAATATGGTTCTCGTGCTTTTTTTTCAGTGTAATTCTTATCCTACGTTTAGAGATACCTTGATGTACACCCCAACATCAGGAGACAAAAACATGTTCCCTCTGTCTCTTGCTTTCAGCATGTACATGTTCCACGGGTGACGGCCATGCTGGTTGTGGTTGGAGATACCACATGCCGCCCGACATTGTCTGTACTCCTGTTGTTCTGGTGGTTGATGTGCAACTGCAAACTGCAAACTGCAAATTGGAATTTATTATTACCATAGTGGTACTATACTACTACATCCGATTTCTTTATTTTTGTTATAAGTTGTCTTAGCATTCTAAACTATTTCCAAATATAAGCATATTCACTTTCACTTTTGCATCTCTTTCATGTCTGTTCTTAATAAACAAATATCTTTGTTTTCTTATAAAACAAATGGTACCCCTAAATTGTACCCCTCTTAGAAATAAACGACTGTTTTAAAATAGTATAAATAATGAGGTAATTCCTCAATTCCTTCCTGTATAACAAGCAACTAGTGCACATGGCAACTTAAAAAGGAAAATTCTTTTTCCGCTCGACTGAAAATGAATTCGGCAATCATAATTACCTACTTTCAATTCGACTGAATGCATGCGGAAATCATAATTAACCATCAGAAACTGCAACCATCATCGCACATCAACTTCTTCAGGATTCGTTGGACAGCTTAAAATAATTAGCATTATAATAATTATTATAATTATAACATAATCCTAATTATTATTATTATCACTTTAAACTGTTTATAATTTATGTTTGGCATATATACTTTAAAAAATAATATGTCAATACACTACTTTAAAAGGAGTATTAATCGTAAGTTGGAGTAAACTAGAGTTAAAATGTTGCAACTTTACCGGAGTGACGAATTTTTGAGCCAATGAGACGATCTTTTGAAGAAAAAAGATCATGTCTCTTTTTCTTCGTTTACCCGGGCTGCTATGTTGAGAACAAATGCAGAGTTTCATCAGGCACCAACGAACTCAAAGATTATCCAGGAACAGCGATAGGGGTTCAATAAACATATCACTACATATTCTCAGCACTCAATGTTAATTCAATAGAAACCACGGATGGGTCTACAAGCTGGAATGCAAAAAATACTAGCAAAAAAGTATTGGCAACAGTTCATGAGCTTGAGCACAATGACATGGAATCGCCGATCAACGGTTCGCCTTGGCGACACGCTCAATCTCATCCTTCTTCTTGATGGCATAGCTGTAAAAAAAATTGAGCACAGATGGCGTCAATAGGCTCAATTCATCTAATATGCAAGATGTACCATGGCAATATGTATAGTATTGTACCTGTTGGATGAGCCCTTGGCTGCATTGATGAGCTCATCAGCAAGGCACTCAGCTATGGTCTTGATATTCCTGAAAGCGCTCTCCCTGGCACCAGTGGTGATGAGGTAGATTGCCTGATTGACCCTCCTTAAGGGGGAGATATCCACAGCCTGTCTCCTCACAGCACCGGCAGAGCCAATTCGAGTGGCATCTTCACGAGGGCCGCTGCAAACAACACATTTGTTCTTATTCATTTCATTCATTCTCAAACTGAACAATTATAACTACTAAACATGTATTCCTAGAATCCTAGATACTCCCTCTGTCCCAACATACAAGGCATGTTAGCTGTTTACATGGTCTCCAACACTATACTTTGGTCATTAATTTCTTTCATAATACATTGTCAACTACAATACTACAAAATTAACATTATATGAAAGTGCTTTCAAATACAAATCCAATTGTTTCATATGTGTGGAACTAATGGCATATACTGTTAGTTTAATTAGTGGTTCAAAAATTACAAAGGTTGTTTTTTTAAAAAAATGTGGGTGTGATATGTTTTGTGAGGGAGGGAGTAGTATATTGATCACATGACATGGCATAAGGATGCATTACAAACAGTTTGAGTAGTATGCATACCTAAGAGATAAATGGTAAATATTTGTGCTTGAAAAAGAGTTAACTAATGTACAATTGAGGGTGGCAGTTGCAGCGATAAGAAAACAAAAGTGATTGATAGGAATTGGGAACCTATTGATGATGGCGTCAACGATGATCTGGATGGGGTTGGAGTCGGTGAGGAGGTGGATGATCTCCATGGCGTGCTTGACGATGCGGACGGCCATGATCTTCTTGCCGTTGTTGCGGCCATGCATCATGAGAGAGTTGGTGAGGCGCTCCACGATGGGGCACTGCGCCTTGCGGAAGCGCTTCGCCGAGTAGCGGCCGGCCGTGTGCGGCAGGTAGGTGGCGTGCTTCATCGGAGCCACCGCGAGGTAGTCGTTGAGGGAGATGTCGTTCACCTGCGGTAGCCAGCAGCGGCAGATCAGCCGAGTCGAGTCGACCGGAGGAGCAGAGATGGCGAGAAAGAAAGGGAGAGGGAGTAGAGGAGGGCGGCGGACCTGGACGTCGTCGAAGGACCACCGGTTGAAGAGCTTGACCTCCTGCTGCTGCTGCTCCACCTCCGCCATGGCTGCTGCTGTGGCGGCGGCGATTGGACTCGGGGCGTGGGTGCGGTGGCGGCGATTGGACGCGGGGCGTGGGTGCGGCGCCGGCTGCGGGAAACCCTAAACTCGAGCAAGGAGTCGCAGAGCTCGGCCGCGCCATCCTTTTATATTAGTGCATTACTTGTTGGGTCGGGCCGGGGCCGACTTGGCTTTGCCAGGGTTTCGCAATTTTTTAAATAATATAATTTTTAAAATAAATTTCAATGTTACGTTCTTTTGAAAAAATAATAAAACTAGCCGTCGGCTGTTCAATCGTCGTAGCCCAAGTGGCATCAGCGGTTTATCAGCCGATCGCAACCACTAAAGCTAGATCAGTCGGTGCTCGGGTCACTTCGGCGTTTGATCGACCAATATAAGCCGTGTAGCCCTAGATCAATCAGAAAACTATGCGTCG
This sequence comes from Zizania palustris, assembly GCA_019279435.1. Classification (NCBI taxonomy): domain Eukaryota; kingdom Viridiplantae; phylum Streptophyta; class Magnoliopsida; order Poales; family Poaceae; genus Zizania; species Zizania palustris. Next base: position 36,645,696 of record JAAALK010000082.1, on the reverse strand, counting down.
ATTCAGACTACTCGACCCATATCGGTACATGGTCCTACTGACCTCGATCAAGTGTCAAGAACTCTTTATAAGGTGGTCAAACCCCCTCCTAGCATGTACGTCCACAACTTTAAGATCTCTTGTACATTCAGTTTTGTCGTGCAAAAGGGGTTCTGGCCCTCTTTTTATAAAGCCCTCTCAGCACCTGATCAATTGATCAGTCGCTGAATTGACCTTAGCATCGTCTAATCAAGCATGAGTAGCAAAGACGTCTAATCAAGCATGAGTAGCAAAGATCGATAGATGAACCACTGATCTAGGGCCATGTGGCCTAGATCGGTAGTTCAACAACCGGTGGAGAGATATTTTTGTTATTTTTCAAAAGCGTATATCAGATTTAAAATTTATTTAAAAAATTATATAATTTAAAAAAATCAGGGCTTCACACTTTTGATTTCGTATCCGACGACGCTGAGTGGAAACAACAGAAGATGGGACTTTGCGAGAATAAAAAATAGGATTCTTTAGTTTTTTTAGATTACTTTGTATTATTTTATATATTTGTTATTGTCAAATAGCTGATACATCTCTCGTAATTAAATGACTTACCATTTGTAAAATAGAATAAACACTACATGAAAATGATAAATTTTCGTCGGCTAAAATAATTTTCGTCTGCTTTTCTTAAAACCGACGAAAGGTACGTTACTTCCGTCGGCTTTATCATGCCGACGGAAGTTAACATAACTTTCGTCGGCATTTCCTTTAGCTGACGAAAATAACTTAACTTCTGTCGGCTTTTCTTGTAGCCGACGGAAGTTATCATATTACTCCCCGCCCGGGTGCCCTATTTTTTCCCCTCTCTCTCCCCGCATCCGCATCCAGGGTTTCTCTCTCTCTCCAGCCATGCTCCCACTTTGCTGCGCCGCCCCGACCGACCGCCTCCGCCGGCACCCCTCCACAGCGCTGCCCCTACGACGCCCCGCCACGCGCTCGTGGCCACCGCGGCCAAGAAGCCGGAGGAGATCGCTGCGCCGCCGCCTGCTCCGCCGGCCGCGGAGAGCGGCAAGGGCGCCGAAAAGGCGGAGAAGAATCCAAAGGAGGCGGCCAACGAGCTAGAGGCCGAGAGCTCGGAGATGAAGCCAAAGAAGGACACCGCGGCCCCGCCCCCGTCGACGCCACCGCAAGCACGCCCGACCGTCGCCATCGGAGGCTTCACGTTTGTACCCGTCGGATCTCTCGCCGCCGACCAACCCCCCGTACGTCTCCCCTCCCCTCCCACCCTCACTCCTTCCCTAGATCTGTGTCCTTACTTTCCCCAGATCTGCTTTGGTCTATTCATAAAAGAGGAGCTAAAACCCTAACCAGCTGTAACACCCCAAATTTTCAAAACAATAAAAACATTATTAAATTCAATTTATTGGAATTATTATTTCAGAAAATACTTTTAAATCCCTTTTATACCCTTTTGAACTACAACATAGAGTAGATGACCAAATCAGGAGGTGAAACTTTTTGTATATGATCCTAAGGCCAAAATATAATTTTGAGAATTTTTATAAATTTTTACCAGCCTTGGAAGTAGCCCTAATATTTAATCTATTTTCTGGAATTATCTTTATTCAGAAAAGTATTAGAACAGTAATGGGCCTCTCTCCCTCCCTTCTCTCTCTCCCGGCCGGCCCAGCCCGTTACCGCGCTCACCTTAGACTGACAACCCGGTCCCACCTGTCGGCGCCGAATCCCTCCCCTCGCGCGCGAACCTGACAACCCGGCCCCACCCGTTAGTTGCCACCCCCGCTCGCCCGCGCTCACTGGCCCGTGGCCCCCGCTTGTCAGGACCTTCGTCCCCGCGAGATCCGCCCCGGATCCCCCCCCCTCGCCGGCCGAAACCCTAACTCCGCCTAGGATCCGCCCTCGCCGGCCCCCTCCCTTTAATCCGACGCGTGCATTGAATTCCCCTCACCGCGCCGGCCGTTTCCCCCTATTAATCCCGCCCGATTCACGTCCAGGTGCGTTGAACCTCGTCAACCCGAGCTCGCCGGCGTCATGGCACATTTATCCCCGGCCACCGTCGATTACGCCCCCCCTGCCCCCGCCGGTGATCCCATTTAAACCCCCCGGTCACCCGCATTTCACCCCCACGCCTACGCCTTGCGAGAACACACAGAGCGCCCACCACCCGGCTTTTAGCGCCACACCGCCTCCCGTTCTCCAGCCGTCGACCGCCGTCGCCGGAGTACTCCTCCGTCCTCGTCGACCGCACCTCTGCGACCGCAAGGACCACCCCCACCTCGGCCACACCTTCGCTGGCCAAGGAGATCGCTGGATCCCCACCGCCGTCGAGTACCCGAGAAGCCCTTCGCGTCTACCCTCGCCGCCGGCCGCCGTCAGCCGTCCTCCTTCGCCAACTAAGGTACCTTCGTGACCGCCTTGGCCTCCTCTTTCCGTTTTCGCATAGAGCTAGGGCCTAGCCCCCTCGTAGGCGCCGTCGCCGCCGCACCCGAACCCCACCGTCGCCGGAGACGAAGGGGGTATAACCCCCCTTAGCGCGTGTCGTGCCGGATTAAATCCTGGCCGCACGATCGCGAACGGACGACGCACGTGAGCCCACGTACGCGATCTAATCCGCGCCGTCGGATCTGGTCAAAGCGGTACGTTTTAATCTCGTGCGTCCATCTGTATTTAAAACCCGCGTTTAATCCTGTGCGTCCACGTGGTACCGGTTCGCACGTTTTAATCCTGGCCGTCCGTAGCGACTTACGCGTCCCGCCTCGCCCTCGCGCGTCGGATCTGGATCCGACGGTCCAGATCGACCCGGCGCACGCGCACAGTGCGCGGGTTCACCGTGGGCCTGGCTCACCGTGGACCCGAGAGGTTTAAAATTTGAAAATAAATTCCAGAAATGCTTTTAAACTTGTAAAATTCATATCTAATGCATTTGGACTCTAAAAATTGCCATTCCAATTTTAGAAAATTCATAAAATTATTCTCTACATGTTTAGGCAATAAAAACAGTAGGTTTATTTGGACATTTTCATGTTTATTTAAATAAGTATTCAAATGCCCTTAGGATTTAAATGTAAATTTAAATATTTAAATTCCAGAAAAATTATATAATTGTCCTTTACTGTCTAAACACTAAAACCACTGGGTTTTCTCTAAATCATTTAAATTAAATTGATTAGAAAACTTAATGTAGTGTTATACCCACTTAAAAACCCTTTTATGAAAAACAATGATTCATTTAGGTTCACTTTAAATTAATGGAGGAATAAATTTCAGAACTTTAATATCTGAATTTATTTTATTTATAATCAAACCAACTTAAACTTATGAATTTATGATGTAATGTTATACTGTTTGATTAAGATGTCATGTTCTTTTATTTTACTTTATATTAAAAAGACTACGACGTCGCCGAGGAGCCGGAGTACTTCCCCGAAGTCCCTCCCTCTCCCTTTGCTGAACAAGGCAAGTCACCAAACAATTCTTTTGAACATATTGAACCCATGTTTGAATTGATTATCGCTAAAACACATAGGTTATGTATATGCATTAGTCAAATGAACCCTTACATTATATTTATTTAGGATCCCCCGACCTTGAAGTGCAACCCAAGCCATGCTATCTCGCCTAACCTCCTTGTCACCATATGATTAATGATATTAGCTAGTGTCCAAAGTATTGACACGGCCGCTATAGGATAAAAATGAGTCGTAGTGAAATGGTTCTATTATATGATCCCGTTACTTCTTATCTTTGGAAATTCTGTTGGTGATGAGTCATGGTTGTGAGTGTATGCATGGTGGGTTCCGGGTGCAAGCTAGGGCATTGGTCAGTCGCACCCGGGGCACTATAAGGACCGGTCTGAGGGATCCGTTGCAATACACTTACGTACTAACCACAAGTCTAGTGGGTAAGTCCTAACTAAGGTATGGGTTGTTCCAAACCGAGGCCACCACTTGGAGATGGGTCAAGTTGCACCTGCGGGTGACTTGTACCAATGTGGCGCAAAAGGGGGTGCGACGTTAGCCGGGATGCGGCCCGGCGCGCCGGCGAAACCTAGAGCGGGTGGTTATCGCTTGGAACATCTCATATTGAGGTTTTGGCACGAGTTCCCGTGAAATGGGTCATCTCGTTGAGATGAGTGCGTGCCTTGTGGGTACAGTAGTACATCTCTGATCAGAGTCTTAAATCTTTTCGAAAAGCCGAGCCCACGGTCAAGGGCGGGTTGCGTGACATCCCCCAGTTAGTTTACTTTGAATATGAATGTGCATGATGGATTGACATGTAAGGACCGTTGTGCGAGGAGGTAAAACGTACTCCTCGAGTTAGTTGATGTTGATGATGTTCATATTTACTTTCCGCATGATTAAAATATGATTACACTAAATGCCATAACTGCAACTGCTTTATTCCGCATTGTTAGCCTTTATCCTTCCTTGTTTATTATCCTGCATTATTATTTGCATTTGCGGTGGCTTGTTGAGTACTTTTTGTACTCATACCCGTTGGACCCCACAGAGGATGTTTATCTTGGAGACGGTCTGGAGTAGCGACCCAGTCAAGAAGAAAAGTCCTGAAGAAGAAGTTCGTCATGCCGTTGTTTACCTTTATTAATATCGTTTTTATTAAAACAATGTTGTAATAAATATGGTCTGCGTACCATGGATATTGTTGTATGTACGTTGTCGCATGATGAACCTCTTGTATTATTGTTTTTCCTATGAAATTCAATAATGTCTCGATTTGTTAAATCGGGGCGCTACAAGATGGTATCAGAGCCGACTTGACTGTAGGAAGCCAAACAGACCCGCCTAGCCATTAAGCCATAGGAAATTATTTCTTGAAATTCTATTTCATAAACTTTGTTTCTCTCCTCACTTTATTCAACTTGCTGTTTTGTAGATGCCAGTCTACCAAGTTCACAGTTACTGCCGCCACTATGAGGGCTTCGTCCGGGAGCTCCGCATGATGCTCACCTTCCTCGGGTTCCTCTTCGAACCCGAATTTCAAGGAGTCTACCCCGACGAGTTCGCCGGGCCTTGCGACGTCTCCCTCACCGTCCATGGCTCCGGAGAACACCTGCCGCCCTACACCACCGCACTTGGAGGCCCGACTTTCGACGTCGCGTGCCAACGAGTTGCCCTTCAGGCCCTCATGGAGCTGAGGATGATCTACGACGATCGTCTCCAGAACTCATCCTTCCGGCTTGTGCCGAAGCGTACTCCCGGAGCCCACCGTAGTATCTACCTCGGAGTTCACTCCGTGCGTGATCCGGTCATGGCTCGGCAGTCGCGTCTTCTGCAAGCCATGGATGATCTCCACACCGAGGCGGTGCTCGACGCCGACGAGCACCATGAGGCGGTTGCGTTTCTTCGCGAAGAAACGAAGAACCTGATCCAGCAAAACGGCGAGCTGCAGCGCAAGATCATGGAGCTGCAGAAGGACATCGCGGAGATGGTTCCTCTTCTTCCAAGGAAGAAGAAGCCTATCCGTGAGCCCCTCCCTCGCCCCAAGAGGATCCCGCCACGACCCTCCCCCGCCAGGCCTTCCACCAGCGCCCCTACACCACGCCCCGGCCTCGTCTCCGACCCCATCATCGAGAATTTTCTCGAGCCCACCATCTCCCTGGAGCCGCGCACTCGTGGTTCCGAGAGCACGGAGACCGCCTCCGGTGGCGAGTAGGCGTTAGGAGACGCGGAATTAAATAAAAAAGCATTATTTTGTATGTGGTGCTACCCATGACGAGTGTGTTGTGGGTAGAATAAAAACTTGATTGTAACGAACACTTTATGCCACTATATATAACAATGTGCTTGAATCTTATATGATTGTATTATCGTTTCGTCATTCTTTGCTTTATCGCTTTGTATGATCAGAAGATGGCCGACCACCAGAACACCGGCTCCACCAACGGAGCAGGAGGGAGCCGAGATGCGCCTGAGGGCGTTGTGCCCAACTGGGGTGCGACCGGCCCGCGCCAATCCGGGTCGCCTTCCGCCAACCACCCCACCTTGGCGGAAATGATGGCGAATCAGAATCATCTGATCACCGCCCTCCTCACCCAAATGCAGCACCAACAGGCTCAGTTGGACCGTCTGCAGAATGGGGAGCCCGCCCCTCGCGCACCAGCACCCGCGGCCGCTCCGCAACTCTCCGAGTTCTTGCGCGTGCGCCCGCCCATCTTCTCGAGCACGACCAACCCGATGGAGGCCGGAGATTGGCTCCACACCATCGAGAAGAAGCTCGACCTCCTCCCCTGCACAGACCGGGAGCGAGTGGCCTTCGCCACTCATCAGCTCCAGGGTCCCGCCGCTGAGTGGTGGGACAACTATCGCGCGTCCCAGCCAGAGGGCCACATGGTGACTTGGGCGGAGTTCACCATCGCCTTTCGTGCCGCTCACGTCCCCGCCGGTGTCATCGCGGTCAAGCAGCAGGAATTCCGCGACCTGCAACAAGGCAACCGGACTGTCATGGAGTACCTCCATGAGTTCAACCGCCTCGCCCGCTACGCGCCGGAGGAAGTGCGCACCGACGCCCTCCGCCAATCCAAGTTCCTAAGGGGACTTAAGGATGAGCTGTCCATCCAGCTCGTCGCCGCCGACTTCACCGACTTCCAGCGGCTTGTCAATAAAGCGCTCATCCAAGAGACTGAGCAGAACAAGCTGGACCTCAAGAAGAGGAAGATGATCGCCTTCAAGCACCAGCAGGCGAACACTCAGAGGCCCCGCTTCGTCCCTCCGCCACCAGCGCCCGCCTACCATCCTCGGCCAGCCTACAGGCCACCTCATGCAGCCGGTGGATCCAACGCCGGGCATCCTCGCCCCGCTCCACCAGCTCCGGCCGCTCAGCCGACACCGGCCGCCAAAGCCCCGATCTTGAGGGATCGTCAAGGAAGGCCGGTCGTCTGCTTCAACTGCCGCAAGGAAGGGCACTATTCGCACCAGTGTCCTCACCCCAAGCAGAACCAAGGCGCAGCACCTCACCAGGCGGTTCGCGCCCGCGTCAACCACATCAGCGCGGAGGAAGCTCAGGAGGCTCCTGAAGTCGTACTCGGTACGTTTACTATGAATTCCGTACCGGCCGTCATATTATTTGACTCTGGAGCAACCCACTCCTTTGTCTCGGAAGACTTTGCAAAAACAAACCATCTGGACGTGCTCCCTCTACCAATTCCCATGGTGATTGCCACCCCCGGCAATAGGACCTCAGCTCGCTTCTACAGCCCTAAGGTTCAACTTGACATCCAAGGAGTGCTGTTTCGGGCCGAGCCTGTCCTCATCCAATGCACCGGACTCGACCTTATTCTAGGTATGGATTGGTTGATGAAGCACAAGGGAGTTATCGACTGTGCCAACAAGTCCGTCACGGTGACCAGTCCCGAAGGCGTAACCGTCACCTTCCGGATGGTCAGTCGCAAACCACTCGGAGCGTCCCTTCGCTCAATAGCTCTTGAAGAGGTGCCAATAGTCAAGGAGTTTGCAGACGTTTTCCCTGAAGATCTGCCCGGAATGCCTCCCAAGCGGGACATCGAATTCAGAATCGAGCTTGTCCCGGGGACCACTCCAATCTACAAACGCCCATACCGAATGGCCGCCAATGAACTAGCCGAAGTCAAGAGAAACATCGAAGACCTTGAGCAGAAAGGTTACATCCGACTGAGTACCTCACCCTGGGGTGCACCGGTCATATTTTCCATGAAGAAGGACAAGACCAAGAGGATGTGCGTGGACTATAGAGCCTTGAACGACGTAACCATCAAGAACAAATACCCATTGCCTCGGATCGACGACCTGTTCGATCAACTGAAAGGATCCTCGGTGTTTTCCAAGATTGACCTCAGGTCAGGTTATCACCAGTTAAGGATCAGGGAGGAAGATATACCCAAGACTGCCTTCACCTCCCGCTATGGACTTTACGAGTACACCGTGATGTCGTTCGGACTCACGAATGCCCCGGCCTTTTTCATGAACATGATGAACAATGTATTCATGGAGTTCTTGGACAAGTTCATCGTGGTATTCATCGACGATATCCTCGTTTACTCCAAGACCAAGGAAGAACACGAGACTCACCTCCGTCTGACCCTCGGAAAGCTAAGGGAGCAGCAACTGTACGCCAAATACAGCAAGTGCGAATTTTGGTCGTCTGAGGTGAAATTCCTCGGCCATGTTATATCTGCCGGAGGAATAGCAGTGGACCCAACCACCGTTGAAGCAGTAACCAACTGGCTACAGCCAACGACCGTGACTGAGATCCGGAGTTTTCTCGGATTGGCCGGATACTACCGCCGGTTCATCGAGAATTTTTCCAAGATCGCCAAGCCTATGACCAGACTTCTGCAGAAGGAAGTGAAGTTTGATTGGACCCCCGACTGCGAAGAAAGCTTCCAGACTCTCAAGAAAAAGCTTGTGTCAGCTCCCATTCTGACTCTGCCAGACATCCGGAAAGACTTCCACGTCTACTGTGATGCCTCTCGCCAAGGATTGGGATGCGTCTTAATGCAAGAAGGGAAGGTGATATCCTACGCCTCCCGGCAACTGAGACCGCATGAGCTGAACTACCCAACCCACGACCTGGAACTAGCAGCCGTGGTTCATGCCTTGAAGATATGGAGACATTACCTCGTGGGAAATCGGTGTGAGGTCTTCACCGACCACAAGAGCCTCAAGTACATATTCACCCAACCAGATCTGAACCTCAGGCAAAGGAGATGGTTGGAACTGATCAAGGATTACGACTTGGGCATCCATTATCATCCGGGCAAAGCGAACGTGGTGGCAGACACTCTTAGTCGAAAAGGGTACTGCAATGCCATCATGATTCAAGACCAGGCTCCTCTACTTTATAAAGAGATGGAAAAGCTAAACCTAGGGATCACCACTCGAGAATACCTCGCTGCCTTGGAGTCTCGGCCTGTCTTAATAGACCAGATCCGCGAGAAGCAGAAGGAAGACCCAGACATCCTGGAGATCCAGCAAAACATGAGGAAGGGTAAAGCCCCCGGATTCTCCGAGGACGAACATGGTACCATCTGGTTCGGAAACCGAGTATGCGTACCCAACCTACCTGAGTTGAAGACTCTCATCCTTCAAGAAGCCCACGATACTCTATACTCCATTCATCCCGGGAGTACAAAGATGTACCAAGACCTGAAGGAGAAATATTGGTGGGTCAGCATGAAGAGAGAGATAGCTGAGTATGTGGCCAAGTGCGACACATGCCGGCGAGTCAAGGCAGAGCATCAGAGACCTGCCGGACTGCTTCAACCCCTCAAAGTCCCCGAATGGAAGTGGGAAGAGATAGGAATGGACTTCATCACGGGACTGCCCAGGACCCAAGCTAGTCACGATTCTATCTGGGTGATCGTTGATCGACTCACCAAGGTAGCTCACTTCGTCCCGGTCAAGACAACTTACACCGTCGCCAAGTTGGCCGAGTTGTACATGACCCGGATCGTGTGCCTCCACGGAGTTCCCAAGAAGATTGTATCTGACCGCGGGAGTCAGTTTACCTCCAAGTTTTGGAAGAACCTTCAAGAGGAACTCGGCACCCGGCTGAATTTTAGCACCGCCTATCATCCACAGACCGACGGTCAGACCGAAAGGGTCAACCAGATATTGGAGGATATGCTTAGGGCTTGTGCTCTAGACTTTGGCGGAATGTGGGACAAGAACTTACCTTATGCGGAGTTCTCCTACAACAACAGCTATCAAGCCAGCCTGCAAATGTCCCCGTTCGAAGCACTCTATGGGCGTAAGTGCAGAACGCCGTTGCTCTGGGATCAGACCGGAGAATCACAACTGTTTGGGACAGATTTATTGAGAGAAGCCGAAGAGAAAGTTAAGATCATAAGAGACCGACTGAAGGCAGCCCAATCCAGGCAAAAGAGCTACGCCGATAACCGTCGAAGAGATCTAGCCTTTGAGGAGGGCGATTATGTCTACCTCCGAGTCACTCCCCTCCGTGGCACTCAAAGGTTCAACATGAAAGGCAAACTAGCACCCCGCTACGTCGGACCTTTCCAGATCCTCCGTCGACAAGGAGAAGTGGCATATCAACTTGAACTGCCTCCATCCTTGGCAGGCGTTCATGATGTGTTCCATGTCTCGCAGCTGAAGAAGTGTCTCCGTGTGCCCACCGAGCAAGCCGACCTTCAGCAGCTCAACGTCCAAGAAGACTTGACCTACATAGAGAGACCCGTCAAGATCTTGGAAACCAAGGAAAGAGTAACCAGAAGTCGCGTCGTCCGCTTCTGCAAAGTCCAATGGAACAACTATCCCGCAGAAGAAGCCACTTGGGAAAAAGAAGACGAGCTGAAAGCCCAATACCCCGAGCTATTCGAGTAGCGTTCCAATCTCGAGGACGAGATTCTTGTAAGGGGGATAGGTTTGTAACACCCCAAATTTTCAAAACAATAAAAACATTATTAAATTCAATTTATTGGAATTATTATTTCAGAAAATACTTTTAAATCCCTTTTATACCCTTTTGAACTACAACATAGAGTAGATGACCAAATCAGGAGGTGAAACTTTTTGTATATGATCCTAAGGCCAAAATATAATTTTGAGAATTTTTATAAATTTTTACCAGCCTTGGAAGTAGCCCTAATATTTTAATCTATTTTCTGGAATTATCTTTATTCAGAAAAGTATTAGAACAGTAATGGGCCTCTCTCCCTCCCTTCTCTCTCTCCCGGCCGGCCCAGCCCGTTACCGCGCTCACCTTAGACTGACAACCCGGTCCCACCTGTCGGCGCCGAATCCCTCCCCTCGCGCGCGAACCTGACAACCCGGCCCCACCCGTCAGTTGCCACCCCCGCTCGCCCGCGCTCACTGGCCCGTGGCCCCCGCTTGTCAGGACCTTCGTCCCCGCGAGATCCGCCCCGGATCCCCCCCCCTCGCCGGCCGAAACCCTAACTCCGCCTAGGATCCGCCCTCGCCGGCCCCCTCCCTTTAATCCGACGCGTGCATTGAATTCCCCTCACCGCGCCGGCCGTTTCCCCCTATTAATCCCGCCCGATTCACGTCCAGGTGCGTTGAACCTCGTCAACCCGAGCTCGCCGGCGTCATGGCACATTTATCCCCGGCCACCGTCGATTACGCCCCCCCTGCCCCCGCCGGTGATCCCATTTAAACCCCCCGGTCACCCGCATTTCACCCCCACGCCTACGCCTTGCGAGAACACACAGAGCGCCCACCACCCGGCTTTTAGCGCCACACCGCCTCCCGTTCTCCAGCCGTCGACCGCCGTCGCTGGAGTACTCCTCCGTCCTCGTCGACCGCACCTCTGCGACCGCAAGGACCACCCCCACCTCGGCCACACCTTCGCTGGCCAAGGAGATCGCTGGATCCCCACCGCCGTCGAGTACCCGAGAAGCCCTTCGCGTCTACCCTCGCCGCCGGCCGCCGTCAGCCGTCCTCCTTCGCCAACTAAGGTACCTTCGTGACCGCCTTGGCCTCCTCTTTCCGTTTTCGCATAGAGCTAGGGCCTAGCCCCCTCGTAGGCGCCGTCGCCGCCGCACCCGAACCCCACCGTCGCCGGAGACGAAGGGGGGTATAACCCCCCTTAGCGCGTGTCGTGCCGGATTAAATCCTGGCCGCACGATCGCGAACGGACGACGCACGTGAGCCCACGTACGCGATCTAATCCGCGCCGTCGGATCTGGTCAAAGCGGTACGTTTTAATCTCGTGCGTCCATCTGTATTTAAAACCCGCGTTTAATCCTGTGCGTCCACGTGGTACCGGTTCGCACGTTTTAATCCTGGCCGTCCGTAGCGACTTACGCGTCCCGCCTCGCCCTCGCGCGTCGGATCTGGATCCGACGGTCCAGATCGACCCGGCGCACGCGCACAGTGCGCGGGTTCACCGTGGGCCTGGCTCACCGTGGACCCGAGAGGTTTAAAATTTGAAAATAAATTCCAGAAATGCTTTTAAACTTGTAAAATTCATATCTAATGCATTTGGACTCTAAAAATTGCCATTCCAATTTTAGAAAATTCATAAAATTATTCTCTACATGTTTAGGCAATAAAACAGTAGGTTTATTTGGACATTTTCATGTTTATTTAAATAAGTATTCAAATGCCCTTAGGATTTAAATGTAAATTTAAATATTTAAATTCCAGAAAAATTATATAATTGTCCTTTACTGTCTAAACACTAAAACCACTGGGTTTTCTCTAAATCATTTAAATTAAATTGATTAGAAAACTTAATGTAGTGTTATACCCACTTAAAAACCCTTTTATGAAAAACAATGATTCATTTAGGTTCACTTTAAATTAATGGAGGAATAAATTTCAGAACTTTAATATCTGAATTTATTTTATTTATAATCAAACCAACTTAAACTTATGAATTTATGATGTAATGTTATACTGTTTGATTAAGATGTCATGTTCTTTTATTTTACTTTATATTAAAAAGACTACGACGTCGCCGAGGAGCCGGAGTACTTCCCCGAAGTCCCTCCCTCTCCCTTTGCTGAACAAGGCAAGTCACCAAACAATTCTTTTGAACATATTGAACCCATGTTTGAATTGATTATCGCTAAAACACATAGGTTATGTATATGCATTAGTCAAATGAACCCTTACATTATATTTATTTAGGATCCCCCGACCTTGAAGTGCAACCCAAGCCATGCTATCTCGCCTAACCTCCTTGTCACCATATGATTAATGATATTAGCTAGTGTCCAAAGTATTGACACGGCCGCTATAGGATAAAAATGAGTCGTAGTGAAATGGTTCTATTATATGATCCCGTTACTTCTTATCTTTGGAAATTCTGTTGGTGATGAGTCATGGTTGTGAGTGTATGCATGGTGGGTTCCGGGTGCAAGCTAGGGCATTGGTCAGTCGCACCCGGGGCACTATAAGGACCGGTCTGAGGGATCCGTTGCAATACACTTACGTACTAACCACAAGTCTAGTGGGTAAGTCCTAACTAAGGTATGGGTTGTTCCAAACCGAGGCCACCACTTGGAGATGGGTCAAGTTGCACCTGCGGGTGACTTGTACCAATGTGGCGCAAAAGGGGGTGTGACGTTAGCCGGGATGCGGCCCGGCGCGCCGGCGAAACCTAGAGCGGGTGGTTATCGCTTGGAACATCTCATATTGAGGTTTTGGCACGAGTTCCCGTGAAATGGGTCATCTCGTTGAGATGAGTGCGTGCCTTGTGGGTACAGTAGTACATCTCTGATCAGAGTCTTAAATCTTTTCGAAAAGCCGAGCCCACGGTCAAGGGCGGGTTGCGTGACATCCCCCAGTTAGTTTACTTTGAATATGAATGTGCATGATGGATTGACATGTAAGGACCGTTGTGCGAGGAGGTAAAACGTACTCCTCGAGTTAGTTGATGTTGATGATGTTCATATTTACTTTCCGCATGATTAAAATATGATTACACTAAATGCCATAACTGCAACTGCTTTATTCCGCATTGTTAGCCTTTATCCTTCCTTGTTTATTATCCTGCATTATATTTGCATTTGCGGTGGCTTGTTGAGTACTTTTTGTACTCCTACCCGTTGGACCCCACAGAGGATGTTTATCTTGGAGACGGTCTGGAGTAGCGACCCAGTCAAGAAGAAAAGTCCTGAAGAAGAAGTTCGTCATGCCGTTGTTTACCTTTATTAATATCGTTTTTATTAAAACAATGTTGTAATAAATATGGTCTGCGTACCATGGATATTGTCGTATGTACGTTGTCGCATGATGAACCTCTTGTATTATTGTTTTTCCTATGAAATTCAATAATGTCTCGATTTGTTAAATCGGGGCGCTACACCAGCCGAGTAGGCTATGGCAGTGGGGGACGGCGGCGGTCCCCAGCGAGGTATGGAGGGAAGAGCGCTCGCCCTCTCGCAGTTCTGCGTGCGCGTGGTCGGATCGCCGTTCCTTCTCTCCGTCGACTCTGGCGGCGCCCGCGGGTGCTCCGGCGCCTCTGGTACTCCGCATTCCCGCGGGATTTTTTTACGTTGTTTAATTAGCCTCGCACTCCTGCGTAGCTTGGTTCATAATTCGGCTGTTTTTTTTGAAGGGAGGGGTAGGGTCGCGAGGATTACTCCAGAAGCGTATCCGAGCAGCGCAGGTAAAATAGGGGGAGTTGGAGGTCGCTGCTTCGTCGTGCGGTTTGATTGGTTAATTATGGCTTCTCTGCTAGTTATCTGATGGATTCATGCAAATTTGACCTATCCCATTTGTTTTGTGAAGGGAGGGGTAGGGCTTGGAAGCGTGATAGTCCGGAGGCTTCACCTCGCCGAGCAGGTAAAATGCTACTTGGTACCATGAATCACTCGTCGCTGAAAATAGAAGATATAAAACAAATACGGAGCCTATGTAGCAAATAGTATGCTTGATTGGCTGATTAACCACTCTGGCAGTGTTTTCTGTCTGAAATTGAACCATGTCATTGGTTTCATGATATTCAACTGCAGCAAACTAGTAATAGAATGAAGATACTCACCTAGATGGAGTAACTAAGATGGAGTTGTTGCCTTTAGAGTTTAGATTCATTTTCTGGTCAGTTGTATTTTCATGACATTAAACTTTCAGAACATTGTCACGTGCATTTGAAAGTGATGCGTAATATTTTTATCTCACTGCCAATCTGGGATTGCTACTTCTTTTATAGTGAACTTACTGTGCTAAACTCATGTAGCAGTTCATGGCATCCTGAAATCAGTGTTGTTTCTGTAACAGGTAAAGAGAGCTGCTTGAATAATTGTAGCTTATTTGCTCACCTTTTTAACAAAATTTGTGTTTTTCCTTAGGGAGGACTAAGGTTCCATCTGTAAATTTGGAGGTCTCTCATCACAGAGCAGGTAAAATGTTAATGCCATGATTCTTTCTTTCTTTGTTTAGTTTACTCTGTAAAATCTTTAGCCCTAATTTAATTTGTTATGATTTTGTTTCATTTGTATTATTTGTGTCGTTGGAGCAGTTGCAGCAGTGAGGTTGCTAAGAATTGAGAAAGGAAAGGCGTTTGTGGACCTTTTGAATGAGAAAGGAAATGGTTCTGGAGAGAATGAGATGAGCTATGTAGAAATGAAATCTGGAGCTCCTGGAGCGACTGCAGACACCACATTGCCTGAAAGTAGCCTATGTGAATATTGCTTCTTTTGTGCAATTATATTTTTGCAAAGTTGTAAGAAGTATGCTACATCAATCAGAGCAGCAAAGTTGCAATTTTTCTTTTTTTTTTCTGATTTTTTAGTTAACTTCCGTCGGCCAACATTAGCCGACGGAATTTATTGGCCCGTAGACAGAAAAAACAAAAAACAAAAAAAAAGTAATTTTCGTCGGCTAGGATTTGGCCGACGGAAGTTACCGATTTCCTAGTAACTTTCGTCGGCTAGGTTTGGCCGACGGAAGTTAGCTAACTTTCGTCGGCCGCCGACGGAAGTTAGCTAACTTCCGTCTACCCGCTTCCGTCGGCCAAATGCCGACGGAAGTTAGCCTTTTGCCGACGGAAGTTAGCTTCTTCCGTCGGGAAAGGGCTAACTTCCGTCGGCTTTGGCCGACGGAAGTTATCTAGATTGTTGTAGTGAAATAAGGGGTGACTAAATTATTTGAGTTGATTACTTAATTCTTATATAAAAGTACAAAACGACAAATTAGACTATTGAATCTAGGCCTTGTTTATTTCCGCTTGAGATTGTAGTAAATCCAGTTTATAGAAAAACTAAATTATACAAGTTTATTGAATTGTTATAATCTAAAATCTAGATTATAATAAGCTAGTTTATTTGTTTCAACTTATAAAAATAATCTAAATTATTGTAATCTGCATGGCTAGCAGTAAACTTTACAAGTTCTCAATAGATAGATGAACCAAATAGCTCGGAACTTCCGCCTCATAAATTGAAAAATCTCATAACTTGCCACTTTAAACATTAATTGTCTATTTGATTATCATACCTTTCCGAAACAGTAATATATAGAATTATTTAAGTCAATAATACATTAACAATATATAAAAAAGCAAAGACATCTCTTAGGAATAATAAGTTATAAAATATCTCGTGGATCAGATGCCATAAATCATCAGGCCCTCTGATGATCGAGTGCCAGGAGAATCTGATTCCAAAAGCTCAGACGCGAAGCAACGTATCGAAAAGGTCAGACAGCAAGATCCAAATTATGCTAACATTAAAAAAAAGTTGTATAACTTTATTCTTGTAACTCACTACGATGAATCGATAGCAGGGAGCACTACGGGATAACCTTTGTTCACCGAGTGCCAAAAGCACTCGGCGAAACCTTGTTTATACTCAGCAAAGGCTTCGCCGAGTGTTGCACTCGGCGAATGACGCACGGCAAAAAATTTCTCGGCGAACAACACTTCGCCGAGTGTAAAATCTCAGGCACTCGGCGAACATGTATTGCCGAGTGTAAAAGTTGGCACTCGGCGAAAAAGAGGGGCAAACGGAATAGTAAAATTTTAACGGTTGGTTTGTCGAGTGCCAAAAGAAAGCACTCGACAAAGAATTTAGTGTAAAATAATAAAAAGTTGCGCGCGCCACGGGCGCGGGCGTGGCCACGGCGCGGACGGCGCGGACGATGGCGCGGGCGTGGCCACGGCGCGGACGGCGTGGGCGCAGGCGACGGCGCGGGCGCGGCGGAGCCAGGGCGGCGGCCGCAGCAGAGCCGAGGCGGCCACGGAGCGGAGCCAAGGCGGCGGCCGGGGTGGCGACGCGGCGGATCTGGGGCGGCGGCCATGGCGGCCACCGCGGCGAAGGGGCTGGTCGGCCAGGGGCGGTGGGGCGGGGGCTGGGGCGGCGGGGGCGGAGGCCGTGGCGGCGGGGCTGGTTGGCCAGGGGCGGTGGGGCGGGGGGGTCGTTGCGGTGGTCGGGGGCGGCGGGGCGGGGCGGCGGGCCGAGGCGGCGGGGCCGGCAGCCGGCGAGGCGGGAGCTCGGTGGCTGGGGGAGAGGGCGCCAGTGGGAGGGAAGAGATAGAGGAGAGTGGAGGGAGAAGGAAAGGAGGGGTGGATTTTAAAAGAAAATTGTTGAAATTTTTGAAAAAAAAAGTGCGCCAATTTTGAAATTTGGTTGAAAAATTTATGCGGGAAAGACTTTTTTTTGGTTTGCCGAGTGTTGCACTCGGCAAACCCAAAATCTTTGCCGAGTGCCTCAAATTTGGCACTCGGCAAAGAGTTTTTTTATTTTTTTTATTTTTGTTTAATTTGTTTTACAATATTTTCCTCGATAGAAGTTATAAAATTATATTGCATAAGGACTAAAAATAAACTCAACAACATAAATATGATTTTTTAATAATATTCTGTTCATTATTTCATGCAATTGCAGTTCAAATTTAATCTATTTTTGTTTAAATTCTAGAAAAATACTTAATAATTTAAAAATAACAAATTGAACCAAAAAATTGTGGATTTTTTACATGAGATAATATGTGTTGTGTTTTTATTATAGAAAATAATTCAAGTATAAAAAACAATTTAGCCATCAAACTTCTTTCAAATCTATCACATTTCTTCTCTAAACCCTAATTAATCCTCTCGTAATCTCCTATTTCTAAACACTATACGTGATAATTTTCTCGAAACATTTTTAATTTTTTATAATAGCATCTATGCATCATATAATAACACCATGACAAGTATAATGTTTTTTAGAGTTAATTTGATTTTTTTATAATTACAAAACTATTAAGCTTCACGTTGTCGAACGAGTGTCGCACCCTAAATTATTCAAAATTTCTTTCAATGCAGTTGATAAGAACTCTAAATAAACTTAAAAACATGAATATGATTTTTTTATAAATTTTTGTTTATTATTTGAGGCACTTGTAGTTCAAATTTCACCTATTTCAATTTATATTCTAGAAACATACTTAATAATTTAAAAATAACAAACTGAATCAAAAAAATATGTAATTTTTACATGAGATAATATGTGTTGTGTTTTTATTGTAGAAAAAATTTCAAGTACAAAAAATAATTTACCTATCAAATTTTTTCAAACCTATCTCATTTCTTTTCTAAACCCTAATCACTTATCTTATAATCTACGATTTCTTAACACTCTACGTGATAATTTTCTCGAAATATTTTTTAATTTTTATCACAGCATCTATGTATCATATAATAACACCATGACAAGTCTCATGTTTTTTAGACTTTAGTTGCTTTTTTTATAATTAAAAAACTATTAAGCTTCACATTGTTGAACGAGCGTCACACCCTAAATTGTTAAAAAATTCTTTTAATTCAGTTTATAAGAACCATAAATAGACTTTAAAACATGAATATGATTTTTCCATAATTTTTGGTTTATTATTTTAGGCACTTGTAGTTCAAATTTCACTTATTTCAATTTAAATCCTAAAAACATAATTAATGAATAAAAAATAGCTAAATGACTTAAAAAAATATGAAAATTTTACAATGGATTATATATGTTGTATTGTCAGTGCAGAAAAAAATTGAAGTTAAAAAGAAATTGCAAATACCACATAGAGTTAAAACATGGTTTCACATAAAATAATAAAAAAAATTGTTTGCCGAGTGTTTTTCAAAAAACACTCGGCAAACCCTAAAAAAAATTTTTTTACCACGGAAGAATGGCGCCGTGACGTGCCCGTTAAAATCATTGTTTGCCGAGTGTATCTTCAAAAACACTCGGCAAACAATTGATTTACCAAGCGTTTTTAGTTTAACGAGTGTTTTTTGAAAAACACTCGGCAAACACATGTTTGCCGAGTGCCCAAAATAATACACTCGGCAAACAATGTGACACTCGGCGAATTTTCATTTTCCGGTAGTGGAGAGGAAGATGACCTCAAAAAAATAATTAACGTTGATGGTGCTCTCTTTCGTGATGGATCCGATTACACGTATGGACTTGCTTGTTATTACATGTGCTTGTTAGAAATATATTGATTTTGGTTTTTATAAATATCAAGAAAGAAGAAAAAAGAATATCACACACGGTGTGTGGTTACGGGGACTAAATTTTAGTCTTTGTCACATTAGATGTTTATATATTTTTTTGGTGTATTAAATGTAAATTATTTATAAAACTAATTCATAATTGGTGGATTATCGCGAGATGAATCTAATGAGACTAATTACGCCATAATTTGATAATATGATGTTACAGTAAATATTTGCTAATTATGGATTAATTAAGTTTAATAGATTTGTCTCACGAATAATTCTCTGATTCTGTAATTATTTTTATAATTAGTTTATGTTTAGTCTTTTAAATTAATCTCCAAATATTCTATGTCCAAAAGCAGCATAGTCAATCCATGATTGCGAGTCTGCCCAGAAAATATTCTCAGGCATCCTTCGTTGCCTGTGGAAATTTGAAGAAAAAAATCTCCATCTTGGTCCTGCTCCTGCAGATGTTTCAACACAAACTCAAAATCTTGCCCTTTGATTCTCTTCTTCTTGTTGTATCAAGCAAAGAAATTGTATAGGTCACATTTTGCGAATCTTATCAGCGTAGTTCCTAAGGCATGGCGAGAGGTGTGACCGCCTAGGGTCAAGAAAACTTAAGGCTCCTAAATTATATATGCATATATATTAGACTTATTAAGATTTAATTCCGTGGCTTAGGTTTTAAGCACCAAATGCTTTGTTGAAAAATAGATTTAAAGAGTTACATGCGTTCAAAAAGTATATATTTTTTTAACTTAAAAGGCATGAAGTCTATTGAATTAAAAAAATGTTATGTTAAATTTAGGAAAAAATTCTCAAAATAGATCATCTGATGTTGAGTTTAATGATTTTTATTCTAAAACAAGCGACTTGCGAATAACTTTGCCAAAGAGTTATTTATATTCTATTAAGATTTTTGAGTTTGTCAGAAATATAGATTAATATCCAAATGTTTAATTACTTATCGAATATTATTTACTATATATGTGAATGTGACATCAATTGAAAGAAGTTTTTCAAAGACTATCTTAAATCAGATTGATATAGATAATATTATTGATGATTTTGTATTTAAAATTATAAGAAAAAATCACTTTAAGTAAATAATATAGAAATGAGCTTATGGTTGGTTTGTTTTTTTGGTTTTGCTGGTGATTCAATATATGTTGTTTTGATTAATGAAAAATTTATTAATGTGGTGGATTGACATTATGTATTATAGACTCACTGAATAATTTTATGATTATTATAACTATATTGCCTCCACAAAAGATCAAAGGCGCTTTGATTTTTTTCACGGGAATTTAATCATATACTCACCCTTTAGATTGAAATTGAGGATTTATCCACCACATCTCAATGATATGTGAGATCCATATAGATCAATGATATGTGAGGTCCATATAGATCAATGACATATGAGGTCCATATAGATCAATGACATGTGGATTAGGAGGATAAATCCTTGTTTTCTATCTAAATGGAGGGTATACGATCAATTTTCCTTTTTTTCACTCATGGTTTCCAAAATGCTAGGAACTGCACTGATCTTACTCTTACTAGGTCATATCTACCATGGTTCTTTTCCATAACTTCCATTATTTGATATGTCCTAAGGCCACCGGTGGCTGCTAAGTACAATGATAGCCTCAGCTTTGTGAGCATCACTCATCACACGATGAACTCGCAAGAATAATGCAACCTGGTCAGGCTTAGCGAGTTCATGTGTATGCTTGTTATCGAACTCCTGAACACACCACATTTATTTTAACTCTAAATTAGACCATTCAAATTGTATATTTTAAAAAATTTAATTTATATAATAAAAATAATTTTACATACACTATGAGTAATCTTATATATTGTCTGTAATTAATTGATTTGATGTGTAGTTTTTGAAGTCTCCCGAGGAGCACATTTTTATCAAGGAAACTCTCGTTTTTATTTACGTGTAGCAAGTCAAGTCATCTAAGTCTATTCTTTAATAGAACCAATAATAAACAGTTATTTTAAAATGTCACTAAGAAGGGGTAATAAAAAACTATGGTACTAATTTTTACCAAACTAAAAAAAGTTAATTAACCAATGAGATACACTTACATGTTTGAAAAATTGTTCGAATTCAGAAATAATCTTTTTAAATTTTAATTTTTCCATCTTAATCTTCTTTCTTCTTACATTATTCCAAGATTGTGAATCATGTATTGTATATGTAAGTGTATCTTATTGGTTAATTAATTTTCTTTAGTTTGATAAAAAACTTGCACCATAGTTTTTTTTCTGGAAAAAGTCTGAATTACATACTCAAATTATCGTTGAAGTATGAATAACCCCCTAAAGAAATTTACTGTCTAAAAAAACACCCACGGTATTGAAAAATAGTTCAACCTACAACTTTGAAGGATGGTTTTGCTGACGTGGCAAAATAGTGGGCGGTTTTGCTGACGTGGCGCTGGTGACATGGCAGATCAATGAAAAAGTCTGAATTACACCCTTCAACTTTACCTAAAGTCTGAATAACCGTCCTAAAAAATAAAAAATATTTAAAAATTGGTTTCTAAATTTTTTAATAATTCTATTTTATTTTTTTAAAATCCAAAATAGTGTTGAAACTTTTAAAAATTCATAACTAATTCATTTTAACTCTAAATTTAACCATTCAAATTGCATATTTTTTTTTGAAAATGTGATATACATAATAAAAATAATTTCACATGTAATATGAGTAATCTTATATATTGTTTGTAATTAACTGATTTGATGTGTAGTTTCCGAAGTCCCCAAGGGGCACATTTTTATCAAAAAAACTCCTGTTTTTATTTATGTGTAGCAAATCAAGTCATATAAGTCTATTCTTTGATAGGGTCAATAATAAATATTTTTTTAGAATGTCACTGAGAAGGGGCAATAAAAAACTATAGTGCTAATTTTTACCAAACTAAAGAAAATTAATTAACTAAAGAAAAATAACTATGAATTGTAGATCCTATCATATACATAGATGGATTTTGCTATACATTGAAGCGTTGCGTTGGTTTCAGCCAACAGAATCAGGCAGCACTTGCGTTGGAATTTCAGGCAGCAGTTGAGTTGGTTCACACCTCATTTAACACAAACTATGGTACATCATAAATGTCATACAAAAATTGCATCCCCGTTTCAACACAGCCCACTGCATGCACATCCTAAAGATCCAATAAAACTAAAAAAAATGTTTGAAGGATACCTTCGGCTATATCGTGCACAATGGCGGGCGACTCCGACGGCTTCTTCTTGGCGACGACCCGCTTTCTCCTCAGTGGCATCGCGCCGGGCTCTAGCCGTCGGGGAGGTGAGGATGCCGGTCGGGGGGAGGGGAGGAGCCTAACCCTAACCCTAGCAGTGGCGGTGGGGCGTGGAGGCCTTGGATCGTGAAGGCGGCGGTGGGAGGGTGGGGGAGGCAGAGGCGGCGTGGAGGCCTCAGAGCATGGAGGCGACAGTGGGAGGGCGGGGGAGGCACAGGTGGCATGGAGGCCTCGCGGTGTGGAGGCGGCGGTGAGAGGGCGGGGAGGTAGAGGCGGCGGGGAGGCGGCGTGGAGGCAGCAGCGTGGAGGCCTCAGAGCGTGGAGGCGGCGATGGGAGGGCGGGGGAGGCACAGGCA
This sequence comes from Zizania palustris, assembly GCA_019279435.1. Lineage (NCBI taxonomy): Eukaryota > Viridiplantae > Streptophyta > Magnoliopsida > Poales > Poaceae > Zizania > Zizania palustris. The sequence goes on along the minus strand of JAAALK010000082.1, from coordinate 36,623,159 downwards.
GCGTGGAGGCGGCGATGAGAGGGCGGGGAGGCAGAGGTAGTGTGGTGCTGCTTAATTAGGGCAAATAACTTCCGTCGGCCATACACAAACCGACGGAAGTTATGAAAAATATACTTAACTTCCGTCGGCCAAAATCTCGCCGACGAAAATTATTAGCGCCCATATTGGAGCTGTCGGGAGCGAAAATTTAATTTCCGTCGGTCAAGGTGTAGGCCGACGGAAGTTAATTAACTCCCATCGACTTTCGGAAAAGCCGACGGAAATTAAAAAAGCCGACGGAAATTTCATGTTTTCTTGTAGTGGGAGCACCTGCGTTGAAGGCTGGAGCACATGCGGCAGCAGAATTTGCTGGCACCTGCATGGCTGCCTTGGCTGAGATCCTGCAGCCGGATGAGATGCATTTGCTGAGAGATGCGGCGGCAGGATATGAATGCTTTGGCTGTAGGGATGATAGTCTGGTGCAATGGGACAGGTAACGCATACTTGTACCCATACCTATTAGCTTGACATGTAAAAATCTGTGCATATACTGATATACCTATCCCCTGCAGATATACCCATTTATCTGTAAAGTGGGATGAGAAGTGGGGTCTGGTGATGTGGGCCAGTGTCAGGCGGTGCTCGATAGGGAAGGTGCAGGCCAATGTGAGGAAACACGCTCTCAATGGTGCCACTGGTGTGGAGCAACAAGCGGAGAGACATGGGACAACGCATGTGTTGATGTAACGCCCCGATTTAATAAAACTGGGAATTTATTGAAATTCCAAAGAAAATCAATAAATACAAGACGTTCATCACACGACTGCGTACAATACGCCAATTAATCATGGTTCGTAGATCATATTCTTACAAAAGAGTTAAATAAAGAGAAACTAATAAAATAAATCCTCTAGATGAACGTCTTCTTCCAGTCTCGTGCCTTGACTGAGTCGCTACTCCAGACCTTCGCCCTCCTCGTAGTAGACTGCCTCTGGTGGTGTAAGTCAATGGGGGTGAGTACAATCGTACTCAGCAAGCCACCGAATGCAATTATAATGCAAGGTAATAACAAGGAAGGTAGTGGCTCACTTTTGCGGAAAAGCATATTTGTAAAGCAATTAATGTAATCAAGTTATTATTGTAGAAAAGTAAACATGAGTTCATGCATCATCTTCTAACTCGAGGGGTACAGTCAGCCCACCCTCGCTCAATAGTCCTTACATGCCATGAATAACACATTCATTCACATAATAGTAAACTAACTGCGAGAGGTCACACAACCCGTCCTTAACCGTGGGCTCGGCTTTTCGAAAAGATTTATAACTCTGATCAGAGGTGTACTACTATACCCACAAGGCACTCATTTCCCACACACTGCAGTGTGTTAAATGACTCTTGTCACGAGAAGCTTGTGCCAAAACCTTCAGCATGGAACGCACCAATTCGATAACACCCTCTTATAGGTTTCATATGGTTTCTGAGTCACTTCGGGCCACACCATACCCCCTCTTGAGCCACGTCGGTACAAGTCACCCACAGGTTGCCCCTTGCCCCCTCCACTATGGTGTTCCAATGTAACACCCCAAATTTTCAGAGAAATAAAAAACCAATTATTATATTTTTCTAGAATTAATTAATTTGGAAATACCTTTATTGCCCTTCTTAGCTTATTTGAACTAGAACCTAGGTGAAATGACCAAACGAGAGGCTAGAAAATTTTGTACATGATCCCAAGACCAAGGTATATTTTTGAGAATTTTTACAATTTTTTATCACCCTTGGAAGTAGCCCAAATATTTTAAATCAATTTCTGTAATTAAATTTATTTGGAAAAGATTTTTAAACAGTAACGGGCCCTTTCCCCCATTCTCTCTCCACCGGCCGGCCCAGCCCGCTCCTCCCCGCGCCCCCAACTGACAAACGGACCCCACCCGTCAGTGACCCCCTCTCTCTTCGCGCGCGCCCGACAACTCGACCCCACCTGTCGGTGCCAACCAAACCCTCGCGCCCGACCGCCCGACCCCACCCATCAGTCGCCACACCCGTACGCTCGCGCCCGCTGATCGCCTTGGCCCACCTGTCGGACCCATCGTCTCCACGAGATCCGCCCCCAAATCCCCCCTCTCACCGGCCGATGCCTTAATGCGCCTCGGATCCGTTCCTCCCAACCCCCTCTCCCCAAATTGAGCCCGCCATTACAACGCTCGATCCCCAGTGACCGTTTCCCCTATTCAAATCTGGCCGATTCACGTCCAGGTTCGATGAATCCCTTGCAACCGAACTCGCCGGTGTTGAAGAGAGGTTTTACTCTCGGTCTCCCCAGATTACGCCTCCCCTGCCCCCGCCGGTACCTCTATTTAATCCCCTAGCCTCCACCGCGGTTGACCCCCACGCTCTCGCAGTCCAGAACCGAACTAAACGCCTGAGACACTCATTTTAGCGCCACACCGTCACCCTCACTCCAGCCGCCGCTCGCCGTCTCCGGAGACCTCCTCCGCCCTAGGTGACCGCACCTCCGTGACCGCCAGCACCTCACCGACCTCGGCCACCCCTCCGCTGATGACGAACCCCGCTGGATCTCCGTCGCTGACAATGACTCGATCACCTTCGCCGCCCCGCTCATCGCCGGCCACACTCCGACGACCATTCTTCCTGCCAACGGTACCCTCGTGATCCCCGTGGTGTCCCCTTTCTATTTTAGCCCTTAGGACCCCTAGCCGTCGCTCATCGTGGCTCCCGGCCCGCTCGCCATCGCCGGAGAAGATGACCGGCATGGGTCGAGTACCCGTGCCATGTCGGATTCGATCGCGACCGTGCGATCTAGATCTGATGGTGGCGTTTAAACCGTTCGCGCGGTTTAATCCGATCCGTTAGATCTTGGCGAAGCAGTACGATTTAATATGAGCCGTTCATTTATATTTAAAACCCGCGATGAATCTGGGCCATCCATCGCGTACCGGTTCGACCTTTTAATCTCGTGCGTCCATTTTCACTTAAGCCTCTCGCCTTGCCCCCGCGCGTTGGATCTGGATCCAATGGTCTAGGATGGGCCGGACCATGCGCACAGTGCGCGGGTTCATGGTGGATCTAGTTCACTGTGGACCCGAGGCCATTTTTAATTTAAATTAAATTCTAGAAACTGTTTTAAACTTAGAAAATTCATATCTGGCGCATTCTAACTTCAAAAATTATCATTTCAATTCCAGAAAAATTATAATTTTATTCTCTACATGTTAATGCAATAAAAACAGTATGCTTACTTTGAATATTTCATGCTTATTTAATAAAATATTCAAATGCACTTTAGGGTAAATTACAAATTGGCTCATTTCAATTTTAGAGAAATTTATCTTTTATTCTTTTCATGTTAGTATAATGAAACCACTAGGTTTACACTGAACCTCTTATTTTAAATTAGTTAGAAAATTTAAAATACAATTGTTTACATTATTATCTCTTTTAGAAAGGACATTATTTCATTAAAGTTCATTTTAAAATATTCATAAAATGATTTTCATAAACTTAACAACTTTATTTTCCGTTGGTTCAAACCAATCAAAACTTATATACCTGTTGTGTGGTTTTTGGATTGTTTAATTGAATGTTACGTTTAATTTATTCACATCGAGAAGACTACGACGTCGCCGAGGAGCCAGAATACTTTCCCGAAGTTCCTCCCTCCCCTTTTGCTAAACAAGGCAAGTCACCAAACTAATCTTTTGAGCATATTGAACCCATGTTTTACTCAACTATCGCTAAAACACATAGGATATACCTGCATTAGTCAAATGAAACCCTCACAATATATTTATTAGGATCCCCCGACCTTGATGTGCAACCCAAGCCATGCTATCTAGCATAAACTCCTTGTCACCATATGATTAAGTACTATTAGCTAGTGTCCAATGTATCGACACGATTGCTATAGGATTAAAAATGAGTCGTAACAACTTGGTTCTACTATATGATCCACGTCATCCTTATCTTTGGAATTCTATTGGTGATAGAGTTTTGGTTGTGAGTGTATGCATGGTGGGTTCCGGGTGCAAGCTAGGGCATTGGTCGGTATCACCCGGGACACTATAAGGACCGGTCTTCAGGATCCATTGCAATACACTTCCGTACTAAACACAAGTCTAATGGGTAAGTCCTAACTAAGGTATGGAGTGTTCCAAACCGAGGCCACCATTTGGAGATGGGTCAAGCTGCACCTGCGGGTGGCTTGTACCGACGTGGCCCAAAAGGGGGTGCGACGTTAGCCGGGATGCGGCCCGGCGCGTCGGTGAAACCTAGAGCGGGTGGTTATCGCTTGGAGCATTTTATGCTGAGGTTTTGGCACGAGTTCCCGTGGTATGGGTCATCTCGTTACACTTTGGTGTTTGGGATGAGTGTGTGCCTTGTGGGTACAGTAGTACACCTCTGATCAGAGTCTTAAATCTTTTCGAAAAGCCGAGCCCACGGTAAAGGGCGGGTTGCGTGACATCCCACAGTTAGTTTACTTTTAATGAATGTGCATGATGATTGGGCATGTAAGGACTGTTGTGCGAGGAGGGAAAACGTACTCCTCGAGTTAGATGGTATTATGATGTTCATGTTTATTATTCTACACGATTAAATTTGACTACATTAAATGCTGCAACTGAAAAATGTACTTTTCCGCACTTTAAGCCACTATCATCCCCTTGTTATTGTCATGGATTATTACTGCATTCTCGGTGTCTTGTTGAGTACTTTTGTACTCATACCCGTTGGACAAACACTTCAGAGGCTGCGTACTACAAGGAGGATGGTCTGGAGTAGCGACCCAGTCAAGAAAACGATCCCGAAGAAGACGTTCGTCATGCAGTTTATTTTCATAGTTTCTTTTAATTTTACACTTGTGTAATAATGTGGTCTACGAACCACGAATGATTGCCCATATGTACGATGTCGCATGATGAACCTCTTGTTATTATTGTTTTTCTATGGAAATTCAATAATGTTCCGATTTCGATAAATCGGGGCGTCACAAGATGGTATCAGAGACGACTTGACTGTAGGAAGCCAAACGGACCAGCCTAGCCATTAGCTGCAGAAAACTATTTCTCAAAAAACCTACTTTATAAACTTTGTTCCTCTCCTCAGTTTTCTCCAACTTGTTGTTTTTGTAGATGCCGGTCTACCAAGTGCACAGCTTCTGCCGCCACTTCGAGGGCTTCGTCAGGGAGCTCCGTATGATGGTCACCTTCCTTGGGTTCCTCTTCGAGCTCGAGTTCCATGGGGTGTACATGGAACAGTTCGCAGGACCCTGCGACGTCTCCCTTACCATCCATGGATCCAGCGAGCACCTGCCGTTTTTCACGACAGCACTTGGGGGCCCTACCTTTGACGTTGCGTGTCAACGCGTCGCCCTCCAAGCCCTCATGGATATGAGGATGATCTATGACGATCGTCTTCAGAACTCGTCCTTCCGGCTCATGCCGAAGCGCACTCCCGGTGCCCACCATAGTATCTACATCGGAGTTCACTCTGATTGCGATCCGGTCATGGCTCGGTAGACATGCCTTCTTTAGGCCATGGACGACCTCCATACCGAGGCCGTGATGGACATCGAGGAGCACCATGAGGCGGTCGAGTTCCTTCGTCAGGAGACGAAGAGCTTGATCCAATAGAATGGCGAGCTGCAGCGCAAAGTTATGCAACTGCAGAAGGACAGAAGAGATAGTCCCCCTCGCCCCGAGGAGGAAGAAGCCCATCCGCGAGCCCATCCTTCGCCCCAAGAGGATCCCGCCGCACCCCACGACTGCTGGACCATCCAGCTCTAGCGCCCTTGCACCGCGCCCCACCCTCATCTCCGACCCCATCATCAAGAATTTTCTCGAGCCCACCGTCCCTCAGGACCCTCGTGCTCGTGGTTCCGAGAGCACGAAGACCGCCCCAGATGACGAGTAGGTGGTAGCTTTCGTTGTTTGAGGTTAATAATTTTGTGGTACCACCTGCAACGACTTGTGTTGTAGGTGGGTTAGAATCAAAGCATTGATGTAATAAACCTTTCATACCACATATATATGTGTTGGGGGAAATTACTTCATTTCCACGACTTAAAGGTTAACCCTCCGAAGGCTCTAAGGAAGTCCCGAAGATGGTCGACTAATGCTCGAAGATACGTCAGCGTGGTCGAAGGGTGCCACGATGCGAAGTCTCGGAGGACCCTTCGAAAGGAGAAAGGAAGGTTCGAAGCAGGACGACGTGACTGATTGGATGCCCTGCTTATCCATCTACCCTGCAGCACTTTACCGCGTATAACCTCGTTTATAATACTGAGGGTCATTTGTAATATAAGGGTAAATAGGTCTATTCCTTTAGCTTTTCTCCCTATAAATACCCCCCTTTGTACCTTGTAAGAAGGAGCCAGAACCAGTGGTTCAAACACATACATTCGGACCTCTTGAGTTGTTATCCTTTACGGAGGCTCAAGTTTGTCCTAAAAGCACAAACCTCTTGTTTGTTTGTTCTTAACTACTAAGAACCTGTTGGTGTAACTTTTACGCCAACAGTTGGCGCCGTCCGTGGGGATCCAAGTTCTAAAAGCTTGTTCTCTACCGCTGACTGCACTCTGAAGAAAACTTACGGGGGGAGCCTCGGAATCCTGAGATTCCGCGCACCCTTCAGTTAAGGGCTTCTTAGTGCAGCCCAAAGGCCTTCCCTCGACCCCCTCGAGTCGTTCGAAGCCTTCCATTTCCAAGACACCTCATCGACTAACCATGCCTCCGAAGCGTGGTCAGGCAGCAGGTCCCCTTCGAAGGTCCCCTCGGACCAACGGAGCCGGACCCTCGGCTAATCCGACGGTTCCTGCCGGAACCGATGGGCGTCGAGCGCCCCGGGGCCCTCTACCCCCCTACAATGCTTCAGACCGACTACGCAGCAAGTCGAGACCCTGAAGTTCCCTCCGACGAAGACGAAGGCCCTCCCGAGACCGAGGCTACACAGCTAGCCAGGCTTCAGGAGGAGGTGTCCAGATGGAGGCAGGAAGCCGCCGACAGACTCCGCACTCAAGCTTCCACTGAAACTCCAAGAGGGCCTCCAGACGATGGAGGCCACAACCCCCCAGAAGTTATACAAGTCCAGGAAGAGGCCGAGAATGCGTCCTTCGACAATGAGTCTCCATTGCACCCTGATCTACAGAGAGTGCCTTTCGACCCCAAGTTCAAGGCCTCGAAGCTGCACAAGTACTCCGGGGGATCGGACCCCGGGGAGTTCGCCCGCTCGTACGCCCTAGCTATAGAGGCAAGCGGAGGGGTACGAAGCACCATGGCAAAATGCTTCCCACTTGCTCTCGAAGGTGTGGCACTCCGGTGGTTCTGGTCCCTAAAACCAGGATCGATTAAGTCATGGGAACTACTCAAAAAGAAGTTCGTGAGCAACTTCCAAGGCACTTTTGTGGCCCCGATGTCTACGGGAAGTTTGTTCCAAGTAAAGCAGCGGGAAGGAGAAACCCTCCGAGAATACTTTACACGCTTCGCCCACACCAAGTCACAGATCAAGGGCCTTACTACCTCTTCGGTAGTTGATGCTGCCCGAGAGGGGGTGCTAAACCCTGACCTCCTCAGCAAACTCCATCGCAAGCCGGTAACATCCATAGCACAGCTCATGGCATACTTCGAGCAATATGCCAAGGCAGAGGAAGGATGCCTTCGGCGAGCTGAGGCAGCACTACCCGCCCTCCGGGAAGTCAAAAGGGAGCCGGAGGCCACCGCTCCGCCACAACCCCCACAAGACAGCCGCCCTAGCGATTATAGGCGAGGAAAAAAGCATTTCCGTTCGGAAGTGCTAAATATTGCACCTTCAGCTTCGAAGGCACCGGCCAGTTTTCAGCAAGTAAAAAATTTTAAGGCTGGGCCGTCAGCACCTCAAGAAAGGGTGCCTGGAAGGCGCCAGAGTCATTTTTGCTGCGTACATGGCGATAATAGAAGCCATGACACGAAGGACTGCAAGACGATATTAGCCCTTCGGGGTGAATACATTGACCGAAATACCAGGAGGGGTACTTCGGACCGGGTTCCACCCGCGGCACGATCGGAGCCTGTCCAAACTGTGGCCCGAGCCGGTGCCCTCGAAGCCCCTATACGGCTACCGGTGGCCAGTATTATGCCACCACCAAGGCACGAAGATCCGCAAGACCGCGGCAAAAGAGTGGTCCTACCCATTTCCGGTGGGGGGACCCTCGGCAGCATGTCCAAGAGACAGCGCCGAGAGTACGTCCGAGAAGTTGGGCACATTGGGACTTCAAGTTCCGCTGAAGGGATGCCAGAATGGTCCCGTGTACCCATCTCATTCACGGCCAGCGATGCAGTAGGGGTGAAGTTTCCCCATGCTGACCCATTAGTCATCTCTGCTGATATAGCAGGGGCTGATGTTCGAAGGATCCTGGTGGACGGTGGAAGCTCCGCAGATATACTCTTCGTTCAAGCCTTCGACCAGATGTGCATACCCCGGAAGCATCTACTCCCTGCAGCCCGGCCACTTCAAGGGTTCTCAGGACCGCCTCTCGATGCCCTCGGCCAAATAGGCCTCGAGGTTGCCTTCGGAGAGGGGCCGCTGGCCCGAGTAGAGGAGGTGATTTTCGACGTAGTGGATGCCCCCTACGCCTACAATGCTATCTTCGGACGAGGGATGTTAAACCAATTCGGGGCTATAGCTCATCACAACTACCTTTGTCTCAAAATGCCCACACAAGGTGGAGTGCTCACTATTTCAGGAGACCAAGCTGTAGCCAGAAGGACAGAATATGGCCACGGGCAGCCATTGGACCCTCGACAAGTGCACAATGTGGCGAAGAGCGCCGAAGAAGTACCGGAAGCCTTGAGCCCCTCGAAGGGATCCTCGCTCAAACCAAGCCTGGAGGGTGACGTCGAGACAAGGATAATCTCGGAAGACGGCAAAGAATACCCAATAAAATTCGGCAAGGGGCTATCTCCGGAGATAACCGCCTCATTAGAAGAAGTCGTCAAGAAGAATTTAGACATGTTTGCTTGGACCGACGAAGATATCACGGGGGTCGACCGAAGCATCATCGAGCACAGTCTGCTTGTCAACCCGAAGGCCAAGCCGGTGCGCCAGGGGCTCCGGAAGCTATCAACAGAAAGAGCAAATTTAGCCAAGGCCGAAGTGGAAAAAATTGTTAAAAGCTGGCATTATCAGGGAAGTGGCCCATACCGAGTGGTTAGCCAACCCTGTTTTTGTAAGGAAGAAGGATTCCAGCAAATGGCGCATGTGTATTGACTTCACATCACTAAATAAAGCATGCCCGCGAGACCCCTACCCAATGCCCCGAATAGATCAATTAATAGACTCCACAGCCGGCTCCGAACTATTAAGCTTCCTCGATGCATACTCAGGGTACCATCAAGTATGGCTGAAGAAAGAAGACGAGGCCAAGACAAGTTTCATAACTCCTTCAGGAGTATTCTGCTATGTAAGAATGCCGTTTGGTTTACGGAATGCTGGAGCCACATTTTCTCGCTTAATAGCTAAAGCTTTAGGCCATCAGATAGGCCGCAATGTCGAAGCCTACATGGACGATATTGTAATAAAAAGTGCTCAAAAGCAACAACATAGCATAGACTTACACGAAACTTTTGAGAGCCTCCGAGCATGTGGAGTACGCCTCAATCCCGAAAAATGTATATTCGGGGCACAAGCAGGGAAGCTGTTAGGGTACTTAGTTTCGAGCAGGGGGATCGAAGCCAGTCCCACACAAATAAGTGCACTGCAAAGAATGGCCCCACCTGAAAATTTGAAGCAAGTACAGAAGCTAGCAGGAAGGCTAGCAGCACTCAGCAGGTTCCTGTCCAGATCGGCAGAGCGAAGCCTCCCAATTTTCAAGGCACTCAAAGGCTCCGAAAGCTTCAGCTGGACGCCGGAGTGCCAAAAGAGCTTCGAAGAGATAAAAGCCTACCTTGGAACATTATCAACCTTAACTGTTCCTCTTCCAGGGGAAACATTGCTTTTATACCTTGCAGCGACAGGGTCAGCAGTAAGCGCAGTACTAGTCCGAGAAATCGAGCTCAAGGACAAGCTGGTACAAAACCCAGTTTATTTTGTCTCGGAGGCATTATCAGGAGCCAAGATCAGATACTCCGAGCTTGAAAAGTTTGCTTATGCTTTGGTAATGGCCTCACGAAAGCTAAGGCATTATTTCTTGGCGCATAACCTTATTGTCCCCACATCGTATCCTCTTGGAGATATGCTCCGAAACAAAGATTCCACAGGCAGGGTTGGAAAGTGGGCAGTCGAGTTAGCACCCTTCGAAATCTCCTTCACAGCAAGGACGGCCGTTAAATCTCAAATTATAGCAGATTTCGTAGCAGAGTGGACTCCATCTGCAGTATGGACTCCGGAAGAACCCTCCGACGGTTTCTGGACAATATTCTCCGACGGGGCCTATCAAGCATCAGGTGCCGGAGCAGGGGCAGTAATCTTTTCACCGTCAGGACAAAAGGCAATGTACTCTGCAAGGCTTAACTTTCGAACCACTAATAACGTCGCCGAGTATGAAGGAATCTTGCTAGGCCTCCGAAAGGCTAAAGCACTCGGAGCTACAAGGATAATGATCAAGACAGATTCCCAAGTCGTCGCGGGGCATATTGATAAAAGCTTCCAAGCAAAAAACCCACATCTCGCGCAATACCTTCAAGAAATCCGCAAGGCAGAAGCAGTATTCAAAGGGTTTACAGTTCGAAGCATACCACGGGCAGAAAATCAACTTGCAGATATTCTTGCGAAGGCCGCGGCAGGAGCAGTAGACCTCCCGGAGGGCGCTTTCTATGAAGAATTAGAGCAGCCAGCAGCTGACCAAGTACCCTCGTCAGAAGTAATGTGTATTGAAGCTGCGGATTGGCGAACTCCAATAATAACTATGTTGCAAGGTAACAACGACCCTCCGGAAGGCCAAGAAGCTCGAAGAGTGCAAACGAGAGCTCGCAATTACAAACTTATTGGGGAAGTACTATATAAAGCCGGAGTATGCTCACCACTACTTCGATGCATCTCTCAACCTGAAGGACAAGACATACTTCGAGGCATCCACGAGGGGCTGTGCGGAAGTCATCTAGCTCCCAGAGCACTAGCAGGCAAGACACTCCGGCAAGGTTTTTATTGGCCGACGATCGTCAGAGACGCCGAAGACCTAGTTCGGACGTGCCAAGGCTGCCAATGGATGGGCCGAAGGAGCCATCGCCCGCCAGCTCAACTCCAAGTTATTGCCCCAGTATGGCCGATGGCTAGATGGGGCATGGACCTCATAGGCCCTTTCCCACCAGCAAAAGGCGGATTGAAATTTGCGGTCGTAGCAATAGAATACTTCTCAAAATGGGTGGAAGCAGAGCCGTTAACAGCCATCACATCAAAGAATGTGCAAAGGTTCTTCTGGCAGAATATTATATGCAGGTTCGGAGTCCCCAGAGAATTAACGGTGGATAATGGGACCCAGTTCGAAGCTGATACCTTCCAAACATTCTGTGAAGAACTGGGCATTAAGCTATGCTTCGCAGCAGTGCGGCATCCGCAATCCAACGGAGCCGTTGAGCGAGCCAACGGGAATATCCTCTCCGGGTTAAATCGCCGAATCGTCGGATTGGCCAAGGGCCTATGGGTCGAAGAGCTACCCAAAATTCTATGGTCTATCCGAACCACACAAACTAGATCAACCGGCTTCACGCCATTCAGGTTGCTCTTCGGAGACGAAGCCATGACCCCTACGGAGCTCAAAGGGGAGTCACTTCGCGTAATTCAACACGAAGACGAAAATGATCGGAGTGCTTCAATAGACTTGTCGGAAGAAACAAGGCTTCGAGCTGTCGCCAACCTGACGAAGTACCAAGGGCACACAAAGACATGGTATGACCCGAAAGTCAAATTAACTGAGTTAAAACCAGGTCATCTAGTATTACGAAATGTAATAGCTCCGGGGAAGCTAGGAAACAAATGGGAAGGACCATATGTTATCTTACGCTCAGGTCGCCCCGGCTCGTTTAAATTAGCTAATTTAGAAGGAGAAGAGTTGAAACATGCGTGGCATGCGGAGCACCTTAAGAGATATTATGCTTAAGGCTTCCTTGTAATCACTTGTAACACTCCTTTTATAAATAAAGCTAAGGGGTTGAGATTTGTTTTGCCCTTCGAACATCCAACCCTCCGGATGGACGCATTCGGAGGTCGGTGATGCTAGCAGAGCCAAGCATTTTTCGGAAAAACCCAAGGGGCTTGCTACGAACCATTGGTTCAGTGGCTCCGCCAACCTACGGATTCCAGGCTCCGGCTTGTTAGGATCCGTAGAAGAGTCTAAGGACTTTAAACAAAACAGAATTTCAAGCCTCCGGGTGCGAAGTATCTGTAAAAGAGCCGGAGGTGGCCAACCTACGGATTCCAGGCTCCGGCTTGTTAGGATCCGTAGAAGAGTCTAAGGACTTTAAACAAAACAGAATTTCAAGCCTCCGTGTGCGAAGTATCTGTAAAAGAGCCGGAGGTGGCCAACCTACGGATTCCAGGCTCCGGCTTGTTAGGATCCGTAGAAGAGTCTAAGGACTTTAAACAAAACAGAATTTCAAGCCTCCGGGTGCGAAGTATCTGTAAAAGAGCCGGAGGTGGCCAACCTACGGATTCCAGGCTCCGGCTTGTTAGGATCCGTAGAAGAGTCTAAGGACTTTAAACAAAACAGAATTTCAAGCCTCCGGGTGCGAAGTATCTGTAAAAGAGCCGGAGGTGGCCAACCTACGGATTCCAGGCTCCGGCTTGTTAGGATCCGTAGAAGAGTCTAAGGACTTTAAACAAAACAGAATTTCAAGCCTCCGGGTGCGAAGTATCTGTAAAAGAGCTGTAGGTGGCCAACCTACGGATTCAAGGCTCCGGCTTGTTAGGATCCGTAGAAGAGTCTAAGGACTTTAAATTTTTTGTCTAAACTATCGATGGTACATGTACCAAAATTCGAAGCATACAGGTGCTCGAGCAATCATTGTGCCTACCGAACCATTATATAAGATAAAAGCTCCGCCACCCACAAGAGGGGTAGGAGGATAGGAGTCACACAGCATGCTGTCGAAGCATTCCGCATTAAAATATTATATTCATACATCAGGAAAAATTGCTATCTAGACCCAAATAAAAACGGAGGCCCTTTCGACCCCTAGAGCTACCCCTACGGCTACTTTGCCCTTCGGAGCTTGAAGTCTTTTTAGGCCGGGAGCTTCTCTTTTTCTTCGAGGCTCGCAGCTTCTTCTGCTCCTCTTGAAGTTCGGCCCACGTCAAGAGCCTTTCGGAGCCAGCCTCGGCAAGGCTTCCAGCCTGGTACTCCGAATCGGACCAATCAACAGGCTCGGAGGACGAAGACCCCCCTTCCTGTTCTTCCTCTTTAATGTAAGACAAAACATCCCTTCGTACTTCAAGGGTAACTTCCCCCCCGTCTCCGCGAGGAACAGAAAAGCGAGAGCGGCGATAAGGCCTCAAACTCTCAAGAACTGCCCACTCCTTTCGAAGCTCGGCAGTAGTTTCCAAAAGTACGAAGTCAGGGCTCGAAGGGCATGACAGAACCTAAAAAAGAGAAGAACACCCAAGACAAGTACTGTTTATAACTTTCTCATTAATTAAACAAAGTTTACAAGACCACAGGTACACAACAGCCCTAAGCAGCTAGACCTGCGGGTCGGTTGGCGGAGCTGGGACCGAAGGCGCTGGTGAAGTCGGGAGTGGTGGCTTCGCCTGAGCCTGCTTTTGCCGGCGGGCCTCGTCGATCCAAGCCTTAGCAGCAACCTTGTGGTCCGCCTTCCATACTGATCGGAAAGCTTCCCACGCCGAAGCCACCTCCGGAGACGGCCGCAGCAAGTCATCATCCGCGAAGCCTCCAGGAGAGGAACCACCAACCAGAGCAAGGGGAACCCGAAGAGTTTCGAGGTGGCGAAGAACCCCGATGCCGGCGCACTGTCCGGAGATCTCTCCGTACCGTACCCCGGAATTCTTCATCAGCGACGAAGCTACCTGGATCCTCGTCAGCTTCCGGTCGAGCGGCTCGAAGGTAGCAGCAGAAGTTGAAGGGCACATGGTGCCAAAGTACTCTAACGTACCCTGAAGAGCTTCCAAGGTACGGTCAGCGGTACTGGAATTCTTTTTATCTGCTGCTTCCAGGCTTGCAACCGTTGCGTCCAACGCGGCCACCCGGAGCATCAGGGAACTCTTCTGAGCCATTACCTGGCTAAGAGCCTCTTGAAGTTCAACCATACGGCCGTTCGAAGCAGCCGCATCTTGGCGAAGCTTCTCGACCTCCGCACGGAGAACCACTTGTTCAGCTTCGACTTCTTCGGCATGAGAGCGGAGGGCTTCAGAGGCTTCGTCAGACGCGGCCTTGGCCTTCCATTCTTCCAAGAGTTCCTCATTCAGCCGAAGAGACCTCCCGGTGGACTCGTCGAGGGCTGTTTGAAGAGCTGTAACCTTCCGGTTAAGTCGGTTAATTTCGACCTCACTGGAAGTCGCTGCCGCTCTAGCAAGGGCGAATTGCTGCAAGGAAAACAAGGTAAGTGCTAAAGAAGCTTTGATCATTAAAATACAACAACTGCGGTGTCTTTTTCATACCTGAAGGGCAGCCCTTTCGAGGGCCGTGTTGAGATTCGAAGCCCTGACTTCGCTCAAAGCGGAGATCAACTCCGAATTGGCAATATCCTGGCTTTTCTCAGCCAGGGGCTCCAGTAGCCTTCGAAGGCCGCTCCGATGCTCCAAGAAAGGAGCCAGAAGAGGGAGCCAAGATAAGGCCCGGGCGTCGTCCTCGGCGGCCTCGTCCTCTGAGTTGCCGACGGAGGGCGCTGCTTGATCAACCCGAAGGCCCAAGCTGGAAATACTCTTACCCCTCCCCGGCACGAAAGGGGGGGAGGCAAGAACATCTTGACCTTCGGCCGCCACACCTCCAGCTGGAGCCACGTTGTCGGAGGCGCCGTCAGTAGTCGAGGTCGCCACGGCCGGAGCCAATTCCGTCCCAGGGAGCACATCGTCCGCTCCGAAGGATACGTTCTCTGTCACCGGGCTCGGAGCCCCCAGAGGAGCCGGAGGGTCCACACGGGTGACTGTCTCCGAGGAAGTAGGGACGTCGGGCACCACCGAGGCCTTGATACCCGAAGAGGTACCTGTTTCAATTATCAGGGTTAATTAACATATTATGCAGATAGCAAGCGAATGCCGATGAAAAAAGAAAAAGTTCTGGGAAAATACCTCCAAGAGCCGTTTGAGGAAGGATCGCCGGATCCTCCAGGACTTCGTACAACCGGAGGATGTTGTCGAAGTCATCCCCCGAAGTCCTGACCTCGGTCTCGTCCGTCGGGGCCACAACCTCCGCTGAAACCCCTTCGGGTGCAGGCAAGCCGGAGGGAGAGTTTGACTCTACTTGCACGTCGACAGGCGCAGGAGGAGTCAGAAGGGTAACGTCAACATCCTCCCTGTCGGGGAGGGTTGTGGGGACCTCCCCCATGTCTTCATCGATCAGAAGGTAATCTTCGAAAGCCTTCGCTGTGGCGCCTCCGGAGTCTTCTGTCTCTTCGGGGGTGGGGCTCCGCTCGTCCGGCGACGAAGAAGACGAAGCAGGCGTCAAGTGAGAAGGCTGCTTCACCGCCTTCTTCTGAGCAGGTTGCTTGCCAGCCTTTTTAGAGGGCTCGGCCGCTGCTTTCCTCTTGCGAGCCGCCACTCCAGCCGGGGCGAAGTCGGGAAGCGGCGGGGGCTCCATGCCGAGGGCTCTCCACACCCTGTTCGAGCGTTCCCAGCTCCCTACCAGTTCCAACCTCTTCTGCCTCTCGGCTACCGAAGGGGCTTCGAGAATTCGCTCGGTAGCCCGGACTATGTCGTCCGGAGATAAGGCCAGAGGCGCCGCTGAAAAGGAAAAGGTATAAGGAGCATAAGTATAATTAATATGTTCATATAAAATGATGCCGCAGGCAGAAGGACGTACCTATGTTTCGAAGGTCCCCCTCCGAGGCTCGCGGGATGGAGATTGGCCAACTGGCTCCGAGGGGTGAGATCCGAAGGCCTACGAACTCTTCGGCCAGGTCCCGCATGCTCATACGACGAGCCACAGAAGCCAGCAACCCTAGCCTCGTCGTGAGCAGGCTAGGGTTCGGGGAGATGTCCGCTTCCTTCCGGAACCAAATCTCTTGAAGAGGGCCCGAAAGGGGGGAGTCTTCTCCTACTTCGGCGTAAAACCACCGAAGTATCCAATTTGTATACCATCGATCGTTTATGGCCTTCGCAGGGAAATGAAGAGCGTGCTCCCGCCGTAGCTGAAAATTGACACTGCCGAAAGCCACTGTCACCTTCGAGTCTCCGGGCCCATCTTGAGGCTTCGGTTGTCAGATAGCTTCGTGGGTTGCTGCGAAGATTTCGGAGCGTCCTTCACACCCTTCCGCCCGAAGAGCCCACTCAAAGACGGCCAGGCGGACGATTGCGTTGGGGGACAACTGAGGCAGAGTAATATGGAACATGTCTAGTACTTCTGCTAGGAAATCCACAGCTGGTAGCCCCAGGCCAGCTTCGAAGAATGCCTCGAAGACTACCACTTCTCCTCGCCGAGGCCGTGGAGTCGACTCTGTCCCGGGAACACGAGTCCTCATTCCGGCTCCCAACTTCCCATCTACCGCCTCCTCGATGGACTCCGCTGTGCTCACTGACTGACCAATAACGAAGCTCTGGGCCATCTTCTTCTTGGAGGGCGGACGGAGCGCCCGAGGGTTCTTGGGCCAACCGCCGCCAGGGCCCCCCGCCATTGCCGTGGCTGCTGATGCCGCCCATGCCTGCCGCTGCGCCATAGTGTTGGCCGCCAAAGGAGTGGTGTGGCTGGTTCTCGCCATTACGCTCAAATGCTCGAAGGGGCAGAAGTTTGAGGGGAAAGGTGAATTGCAAGAACGGTGAATGCGGTAAAAAATTTCCAGTAATCCCTTTCTCCCCCTTTTATAACCACACAATCTATACTGCTCTTCGAGAAGTTTCACACTGCAGGTTCGGCTTCCGTCGCTGACAGGTGGGGCTGGAAAGTGAAACGGCGTGCAACCGCTGAAGAAATCGACCGTTACTCCTTTCTTACAGAGGGTAACGACTATTTGCGCCGTAACGGTCATATTGACGGCACCCCACGACGTCCACACTTCGTAACCGCCCGCACGACGTTCACACTCCGTAACTGCTCTCGTAGCACTCATGCTCCGAAGCCATGCTGCTCCAGGGAGTTTTCCTCACTATGCCAAAATTCGGAGATGGACGTTTTAAAAATATTGGGTTTAATATTCTGGGCTAAATCATAGTATCCTCGCATTCCCTTTAAGTCTCAGAAACTAAAAATGTTCCTTTCGTATACTGCCTTCTTTCTAAAAAAATAGATTATCTACAGAAAGGCATATCCGAGGGGCTACTGTTGGGGGAAATTACTTCATTTCCACGACTTAAAGGTTAACCCTCCGAAGGCTCTAAGGAAGTCCCGAAGATGGTCGACTAATGCTCGAAGATACGTCAGCGTGGTCGAAGGGTGCCACGATGCGAAGTCTCGGAGGACCCTTCGAAAGGAGAAAGGAAGCTTCGAAGCAGGACGACGTGACTGATTGGATGCCCTGCTTATCCATCTACCCTGCAGCACTTTACCGCGTATAACCTCGTTTATAATACTGAGGGTCATTTGTAATATAAGGGTAAATAGGTCTATTCCTTTAGCTTTTCTCCCTATAAATACCCCCCTTTGTACCTTGTAAGAAGGAGCCAGAACCAGTGGTTCAAACACATACATTCGGACCTCTTGAGTTGTTATCCTTTACGGAGGCTCAAGTTTGTCCTAAAAGCACAAACCTCTTGTTTGTTTGTTCTTAACTACTAAGAACCTGTTGGTGTAACTTTTACGCCAACAATATGCATGAGCCCCTTTGGGATATTTTGACTAAATATTCATTTCAAAATCCTTCTCTTATGATTAAGAATCTTGTATATTCAGAATATGGCCGACAACCAGAACACCGGGTCCAACAACGGAGAAGGGTCAAGCAACGGTTTGCCCGGAAGTGTTGGGCCCAACTAGGGCGCAACGGGCCAACGTCAAACTGGGCCGCCATGCGCCAACCACCCCACCTTGGCGGAGATGATGGCAAATAAGAACTAGCTGATTACCGCCCTCCTCACGCAGATGCAGCACCAATAGGCATAGTTGGACCGGCTGCAGAATGTGGAGCCCGCCCCTCGTGCACCAGCACCCGCACCCACGCCTCAACTCTCGGAGTTCTTGCGCGTGCATCCCCTGATCTTCTCCAGCACCACCAACCCCATGGAGGTCGGAGATTGGCTCCGCACCATAGGGAAGAAGTTGGACCTCCTCCCCTGCACCGACCAGGAGAGAGTGGCGTTCGTCACTCATCAGCTCCAGGGTCTCACCACAGAGTGGTGGGACAACTACCGTGAGTCCCAACCAGAGGACCACGTGGTGACTTGGGCGGAGTTCACCATCGCCTTTCGCGCCGCCCATGTCCCTGCCGAAGTTATCATGGTAAAACAGCAGGAGTTCCGTGACCTGCAACAAGGCAGCCGGACAGTCATGGAGTACCTCCATGAGTTCAACCGCCTGGCACGCTACGCGCCAGAAGAGGTGCAGACTGACGCCCTCCGCCAGGCTAAGTTCCTCCGGGGACTTAAGGATGAGTTGTCCATTCAGCTCGTCGCCACCGACTACGCCGACTTTCAGCGGTTGGTGAACAAAGCGCTCATCCAAGAGACTGAGCAAAACAAGTTGGACCTCAAGAAGAGGAAGATGATCGCGTTCAAGCATCATCAGGCGAACTCTCAGAGGCCCCGCTTCGTCCCTCCGCCACCAGCACCCGCTTACCATCCTCGGCCCGCCTACATGCCACCTCACGCCACCAGTGGATCCAACGCCGGGCATCCCCGCCCCACTCCACCAGCTCCGGCCGCTCAGCCGACGCCCACCGCCAAGGCCCCGATCACGAGGGACCGCCAAGGGAAGCCAGTCATCTGCTTCAACTGCCGGAAGGAAGGGCACTACTCGCATCAGTGTCCTCACCCCAAGCAGCCCCAAGGCGCGGCACACAACCAGGCGGTTCACACCCGCGTCAACCACATCAGCGCGGAGGAAGCTCAGGAAGCTCCTTAAGTCATGCTCGGTACGTTTACCGCAAATTCCTTACCGGCTATAATACTATTTGACTCTAGAGCAACACACTCTTTCATCTCGGAGGATTTTGTGAAAACCAACAACTTGGAAGTGCTCCCTCTGCCAGCCCCCATGATGATTGCCACCGCAGGTAATAAAACCTTAGCCCACCTGTTCAGCCCTAAGGTAAGAATAGAGATCCAAGGAATATTATTTCAGGCCGAGCCAGTCCTCATTAAGTGTACCAGACTCGACCTCATCCTAGGGATGGATTGGCTGATGAAACACAAGGGAGTAATCGATTGTGCCGGCAAGTCCGTAACTGTGACCAGCCCCAAAGGCGAAGCCATCACTTTTCAGATGACCAAACGCAAACCTCATGAGGTGTCCCACCACTCACTAGCCCTAGAGGAAGTACCCGTAGGCAAGGAGTACATGGACGTCTTCCCAGAGGACCTGCCAGGAATGCCTTCCAAGCGGGACATCGAATTCAGGATCGAGCTTGTCCCCGGGACCACTCCAATCTCCAAGCGCCCATATCAGATGGCCGCCAATGAACTAGCCGAAGTCAAGAGCAACATCGAAGACCTGGAACAGAAAGGGTACATCCGACCGAGTACCTCACCCTAGGGTGCATCAGTCATCTTCGCCATGAAGAAGGACAAGACTAAAAGGATGTGCGTGGACTATAGAGCCCTGAATGACGTAACCATCAAGAACAAGTACACATTGCCTCAGATCGACGACCTGTTCGATCAGCTGAAAGGATCCTCAATGTTTTCCAAGATTGACCTCAGATCGGGTTATCACCAATTGAGGATTAGAGAAGAAGACATCCCCAAGACTGCCTTCACCTCTCGCTATGGACTATACGAGTATACCGTGATGTCGTTCGGACTCACGAATGCCCCAGCCTTTTTCATGAACATGATGAACAATGTATTCATGGAGTTCAGGATAAGTTCATCGTGGTATTCATCAACGACATCCTCGTCTACTCCAAGACCAAGGAAGAACATGAAACCCACCTCCGTCTGACCCTCGGAAAGCTAAGGGAACAACAATTGTATGCCAAATACAACAAGTGTGAGTTTTGGTCGTCTGAGGTGAAGTTCCTCGGTCATGTCATATCCGCCGGAGGAATAACTGTGGACCCAACCACCGTGGAAGCAGTGACCAACTGGCTACAACCCACGAACGTGACCGAGATCTGGAGTTTACCCGGATTGGCTGGATACTACCGCTGGTTCATCGAGAACTTTTCAAAGATAGCCAAGCCTATGACCAGGCTGTTGCAGAAGGAAGTAAAGTTTGAATGGACTCCAGATTGTGAAGAATGCTTCCAAACCCTTAAGAAGAAGCTCGTGTCAGCCCCAATTCCGACCCTGCCAGACATCCGGAAGGACTTCCACGTCTACATGATGCCTCTCGCCAAGGATTGGGATGTGTCTTAATGCAAGATGGGAAGGTGATATCTTACGCCTCTCGACAGCTGAGACCACATGAGCTGAACTACCCGACCCACGACCTGGAATTGGTAGCCATGGTTCATGACCTGAAGATATGGAGACATTACCTTGTGGGAAATCGGTGCGAGGTCTTCACCGACCACAAGAGCCTCAAGTACATATTCACCCAACCAGACCTGAACCTCAGACAAAGGAGATGGTTGGAACTGATCAAAGATTATGACTTGGATATCCATTATCATCCAGGAAAGGCCAATGTGGTGGTAGACGCCCTTAGTCGAAAAGGGTACTGCAATGCCATCGCGATACAAGACCAGGCCCCCTTACTATATAAGGACATGGAAAGGCTGAATCTAGGGATCACCACCCGAGCGTACCTCACTGTTTGGAGTCTAGATTTGTCTTGATAGACCAGATCCAGGAAACACAGAAGGAAGACCCAGACATCTTGGAGATCCAGCAGAACATGCGGAAGGGTAAAGCCCCCGGGTTCTCCGAGGACGAACAAGGTACCATCTGATTCGGAAACCGGATATGCGTACCCGACAAGCCTGCGTTGAAGACTCTCATCCTTCAAGAAGCCCACGATACTCTATACTCCATACATCCCGTGAGTACAAAGATGTATCAAGACCTAAAGGAGAAATATTGGTGGGTCAGCATGAAGAGGGAAATAACTGAGTATGTGGCCAAGTGCGACACATGCCGGCGAGTCAAGGCAGAGCACCAGAGACCTACTGGACTGTTGCAACCCCTCGAGGTCCCCGAATGGAATTGGGAAGAGATAGGAATGGACTTCATCACGGGACTGCCCAGGACCCAAGCCGGTCATGATTCTATCTGGGTGATCATCGACCGACTCACCAAGGTGGCTCACTTCATCCCCGTCAAGACAACTTACACCGTCGCCAAGTCGGCCAAGTTGTATATGACCCAGATTGTGTGCCTACACGGAGTTCCAAAGAAGATTGTATCTGACCGTGGGAGTCAGTTTACCTCTAAGTTTTGGAAGAACCTGCAAGAGGAGCTCAGCACCCGACTGAACTTTAACACCGCCTATCATCCACAAACCGATGGTCAAACTGAAAGGGTCAACCAGGTACTGGAGGATATGCTTAGAGCTTGTGCTCTGGACTTTGGCGGAATGTGGTACAAGAACTTGCCTTGTGCGGAGTTCTCCTACAACAATAGCTATCAATTTAGCCTACAGATGCCCCCGTTAGAAGCACTTTATGGGCGTAAGTGCAGAACACCGTTGCTCTGGGATCAGACCGGAGAGTCACAACTATTCGGGATAGATATAAGAGAAGTCGAAGAGAAGGTCAAGATCATCAGGGACAGATTGAAGATAGCCCAGTCCCGGCAAAAGAGCTACACCGATAACCGGCGAAGAGACCTAACCTTTGAGGAGGGTGATTATGTCTACCTCCGAGTCACTCTCCTCCGTGGCAATCAAAGGTTCAACATGAGAGGCAAGCTAGCACCCCGCTATGTCGGACCTTTTCAGATCCTCCGATGGCAAGAAGAAGTGGCATATCAATTATAACTGCCTCCATCTCTGGCAGGAGTCCATGATGTGTTCCACGTCTCTCAGTTGAAGAACTGTCTTCGTGTGCCCGCTGAACAGGCCGACCTCCAACAACTCAACGTCCAAGAGGATTTGACCTACATCGAGAAACCCGTCAAGATCCTAGAGACTAAGGAAAGAGTAACCAGGAGTCGTGTGGTTCGCTTCTGCAAGGTTCAGTGGGACAACCGCCCCGTTGAAGAAGCCACATGGGAAAAAGAAGATGAGTTGAAAACCCAATACCTCGAGCTATTCGAGTAGCGTTCCAATCTCGAGGACGAGATTCTTTGTAAGGGGGATAGGTTTGTAACACCCCAAATTTTCAGAGAAATAAAAATACCAATTATTATATTTTTTCTGGAATTAATTAATTTGGAAATACCTTTATTGCCCTTCTTAGCTTATTTGAACTAGAACCTAGGTGAAATGACCAAACCAGAGGCTAGAAAATTTTGTACATGATCCCAAGACCAAGGTATATTTTTGAAAATTTTTACAAATTTTTATCACCCTCGAAAGTAGACCAAATATTTTAAATCATTTTCTATAATTAAATTTATTTGGAAAATATTTTTAAACAGTAACGAGCCCTTTCCCCCATTCTCTCTCCACCGGCCGGCCCAGCCCGCTCCTCCCCGCGCCCCCAACTGACAAACGGACCCCACCCGTCAGTGACCCCCTCTCTCTTCGCGCGCGCCCGACAACCCGACCACACCTGTCGGTGCCAACCGAAACCCTCGCGCCCGACCCCACCCATCAGTCGCCACACCCGTACGCTCGCGCCCGCTGACCGCCTTGGCCCACCTGTCAGACCCATCGTCTCCACGAGATCCACCCCCAAATCCCCCCCTCGCTGGCCGATGCCTTAATGCGCCTCGGATCCGTTGCTCCCGACCCCCTCTCCCCAAACTGAGCCCGCCATTACAACGCCCGATCCCCAGCGACCGTTTCCCCTATTCAAATCCGGCCGATTCACGTCCAGGTTCGATGAATCCCTTGCAACCGAACTCGCCAGCGTTGAAGAGAGGTTTTACTCTCGGTCTCCCCCGATTACGCCTACCCTACCCTTGCCGGTACCTCTATTTAACCCCCTGGCCTCCACCGCGTTCGACCCTCACGCTCTCGCAGTCCAGAACCGAACAGAACGCCTAAGACACTCGTTTTAGCGCCACACCGTCGCCCTCATTCCAGCCGCCGCTCGCCGTCGCCAGAGACCTCCTCCGCCCTAGGTGACCGCACCTCCATGACCGCCAGCACCTCACCGACCTCGGCCACCCCTTCGCCGACGACGAACCCCGCCAGATCTCCGTCGCCGACAAGGACCCGAACACCTTCACCGCCCTCGCTCATCGCCGGCCACACTCCGACGACCATTCTTCCCGCTAACAGTACCCTCGTATCCCCGTGGTGTCCCCTTTCTATTTTAGCCCTTAGGACCCCTAGCCGTCGCTCGCCGTGGCCCCTGGCCCACTCGCCGTCGCTGGAGAAGATGACCGGCATGGGTCGAGTACCCGTGCCATGTCGGATTCGATCGCGACCGTGCGATCTGGATCCGACGGTGGCGTTTAAACCGTTCGCGCGGTTTAATCTGATCCGTTAGATCTCGGCGAAGCAGTACGATTTAATCTGAGCCGTTCATTTATATTTAAAACCCGCGATGAATCTGGGCCATCCATCGCGTACCGGTTCGGCCTTTTAATCTCGTGCGTCCATTTTCACTTAAGCCTCCCGCCTCGCCCCGCGCGTTGGATCTGGATCCAACGGTCCAGGATGGGCTGGACCACGCGCACACTGCGTGGGTTCACGGTGGATCTGGTTCACCGTGGACCCGAGGGCGTTTTTGATTTAAATTAAATTCCAGAAACTATTTTAAACATAGAAAATTCATATCTGGTGCATTTTAACTTCAAAAATTATCATTTCAATTCCAGAAAATTTATAATTTTATTCTCTACATGTTAATGCAATAAAAACAGTATGTTTACTTTGAATATTTCATGCTTATTTAATAAAATATTCAAATGCACTTTAGGGTAAATTACAAATTGGCTCATTTCAATTTTAGAGAAATTTATCTTTTATTCTTTTCATGTTAGTATAATGAAACCACTAGGTTTACAATGAACCTCTTATTTTAAATTAGTTAGAAAATTTAAAATACAACTGTTTACATTATTATCTCTTTTAAAAAGGACATTATTTCATTAAAGTTCATTTTAAAATATTCATAAAATGAATTTCAGAAACTTAACAACTTTATTTTCCCTTGGTTCAAACCAATAAAAACTTTTACACCTGTTGTGTGGTTTTTGGATTGTTTAATTGAATGTTACGTTTAATTTATTCACATCGAGAAGACTACGACGTCGCCGAGGAGCCAGAATACTTTCCCGAAGTTCCTCCCTCCCCTTTTTCTGAACAAGGCAAGTCACCAAACCAATCTTTTGAACATATTGAACCCATGTTTTACTCAACTATCGCTAAAACACATAGGATATACATGCATTAGTCAAATGAAACCCTTACAATATATTTATTAGGATCCCCCGACCTTGATGTGCAACCCAAGCCATGCTATCTAGCCTAAACTCCTTGTCACCATATGATTAAGTACTATTAGCTAGTGTCCAATGTATCGACATGATTGCTATAGGATTAAAAATGAGTCGTAGCAACTTGGTTCTACTATATGATCCCCGTCATCCTTATCTTTGGAATTCTGTTTGTGATAGAGTTTTGGTTGTGAGTGTATGCATGGTGGGTTCCAGGTGCAAGCTAGGGCATTGGTCGGTAGCACCCGGGGCACTATAAGGACCGGTCTGCGGGATCCGTTGCAATACACTTCCGTACTAACCACAAGTCTAATGGGTAAGTCCTAACTAAGGTATGGAGTGTTCCAAACCGAGGCCACCATTTGGAGATGGATCAAGCCGCACCTACGGGTGGCTTGTACCGACGTGGCGCAAAAGGGGGTGCGACATTAGCCGGGATGCGACCCGGCGCGCCAGCGAAACCTAGAGCGGGTGGTTATCACTTGGAGAATTTCATGCTGAGGTTTTGGCATGAGTTCCCATGGTATGGGTCATCTCGTTACACTTTGGTGTTTGGAATGAGTGCGTGCCTTGTGGGTACAGTAGTGTTGGACCAGAAACGACAACCAGAGGGGGGGTGAATGGGAGCTTTTAAAATTTCAGACTAAAAATAGCCTTCTATTTTAATTCTGTCTTCTGCGGAACAGGATTCGAACACACCCTTCAAAGTTCTGGTTCGGAAGTATTTTACAGCTCCGAACACAGGCTTCGCAAGGAGCAAAAGTTTGAAGCCAAGAAGACTTCGCTCCACCCACAACCCCGAAAATTCAGCTCTGCTAAGTCAGTGCAGGCTCCGCACACAGGGTGCCTTCGAGCAGGCTTTGCACTTCCACCTTCGCAAGAGCGGACTTCCCTCTGAGGACTTCGATCAGCTCTGCTTAGTCAGTGCAGGCTCAGCACACTGGGTGCCTTCGAGCAGGCTTTGCACTTCACTCTTCGCAAGAGCAGACTTCCCTTTGCGGACTTTGACCAAATACTCAGCGACAACAACTGGTGCTGGGCTTCGTACTTCGAAGGTCTAAATGAACACTGAACACACTTCACCGAGGACTTCGACAAGGGACGAAAACGGGCTTCGACTCAAGTCAAATAGTGCTTCGCTAGTAATCAGAGAGGTCTAGCCTCCAGTTTACACAGAGCGAACAGACACTAAAAAACACACACTTCTCACAAACAGACTTCTCACACACTTCTCCAGACGATTCAAAATACAACTTCACTTAGGAAGAAGAAGGTGTACAGAGGAATCAAAGCAAGCAGTGCAACACAGAATACAAGTTCAAGCACAAATGAGAACAGAATCGAAGTTTCATTACTTGAACAAGGAACACAAAAAGAACTCACAGGATGAATACAGAGAGTGTGGCGGCTAGCACAAGAGTTCTACAATGGCTGCTCAAAGTGTTGATGTGACCTAGCTAGCCTCCACTATTTATAGGCACTATTCAACCCTGTGAATAGACTACTTTACCCCTAGGGTTTACACTGGTTTTGTCTCATCAAAACAGGGGGGTACAGCTGGTAGTCTACTTTATTTGGAGGCTTCTTTTGTCAGCTTCGTAGAGGGGACATCACCAGCTTTTGCAGAGCAGACGCTGTCAGCCTTTGCAGTTTTGGACCCTTCTAAAGCCCCCCTTCACACGCGAGGGGTGCGGTAGCTTCGGTGAGAAGCCTTGAGCCTGACGGCCTTCGCTTCACCGAAGTCAGCCTTCGATACAGTGACGGCTTTGAGCCGAAGCCGTCAAAGCCCTTGGGCCTTCGCACCAACACCTTCGGAGTGGACCACCACGGCTTCGCAGCTTCTCCCAGCTCGAACTCCGTTAGTCCGTGTACCGAAGCAATGCATGGCCGAAGTACCTGAAGTCAGCCTCACTCCAGAGCCAGCTTCACTCCGGAGCCAGCCTCACTCCGGAGTCAGCTTCACTCCGGAGCCAGCCTCACTCCGAAGCCCCACCTTCGGAGTACCACCCTTCGAAGTCCCTCCTTCGTCCAAGGCATCCGCATGAAGCATTCCATGAGCACTTCGTCGTAGTGTCTCTCCCCGAGCACACTCCTCGACAATCCTCACCCGGACCATGCCTTCGATGCACCTTGACTTCTGAGACCTTCGTCGGGTATACCTTCGAGTGCCTCCCTCCGGAGCACACTTCGAACGCTTTGCCTCATTGCTGAGGACTTAGTCCACCATACTTTGAAGTCACTCCATTCAGAGTACCCTTTGAAGTGCCTCGCCTCCGAGGACTTCGTCTCGGGGTACCTTCACCCAGAGTCACACTCCGCACTTACTATCATCACACAAGTGACCATAAAAACTCAGAAATGAACCAAATCATGTCACTTGACAAAAGAATTTTCCTCCCCATTTTCAAAAGAGTAAAAGCCCCTTCGGCAAATCTCCCCTTTGCAAGATAAAAACTCCCCCGGAGTTATTTTACCCCTTGCTACAGAGAACTCAAAATTTCTCCCCTTTTGGCAATGCAAGCATCAAGGAGCATTCAAAAAGATGCACAACTTCGAAATGGGAAGAATTGCAAAGACATATAAGCAAAAATATGCCAACATTAATACCAATTTTCATGTGCTCAGCTCAATTTTAACATTCTCTAAAACATGATGACAGCATGTGATTTTATCATTTTGAAATAAAAGCATCACCACTTAATCAAGGTAACTAGACAAGTAGAAGCAGGGACTGCACAAAACTAGTCAATTTCTACTCTAGACAGACAAGTCCAATTCAAATGGAGCAATGAAAGCAAACTTGATGATCAATGAATTTTGTTGTTCTTTTCATAATGCCAGGGGTTATTTGTTTGTCTACCTTATACTTTCCAATCAAGCCAAGCCTAGGCATGAAAGCCATCAGAAGCTTAAGGCGGTGATTTTGGCATACACTACACTATCCCAGTTCAGACCAATGTGTAATGGTAAGCAGTCTAGAATAGGGTAGTGCGACAAACAAACCCACCTGGATCTTTTTTGCTTTAAAGCATGCAAATCATGAATTTTTGGAATTTAAATTAAGTGAACAAATTGTTTAGCACTTTATGAATATCCATGAGTAAGTAACACAATTTTTCAAGTTGCAATGTTTAGCATCCAGAGAAAAGGAGTCTTGCTATCAAGCAGATAAAAGATAGCTAAGGCAGTCCTGCCTAAACATGCTAGATTCAAGACTAAGCAGTGAGCATGATTTGATTTTGGAAAGAAGAATCATGCACAAAATGTTTCAGACATATTAAATAGAGCTGAGCTGACATGATTTCATGAATTAAAATCAGGCATATAAGTGCAAAAGATGTAAATGCAATTTCACACATAGTGAGCCTATGCAAGACAATAAAAATCTGTTCCCCCTCACAAGATACCATAAGGGTGACAAACACCAAGTTCCCCACGCAAGTAGGCAAAACGAGAAGCATCGAGGGGTTTTGTGAAAATATCGGCTAGCCGGTGTTGGGTATCAACATATTGAAGTTCAATATCACCCTTCTCATTAAAATCTCTGAGAAAATGATATCGCACATCAATGTGTTTGGTTCTGGAGTGCTGAACCGGGTTGTTTGCAATACAAATAGCACTAGTGTTATCACAGAAAAGTGGAACACTCTTATAATCTAACCCGAAATCCCGCAAAGTGGAAACTGTTGGGGGAAAATATCTCATCTTCGGGGTTATTGCCAAAACAGTACGAAGACAGCCAACTAGTTCGAAGATTGACCGAAGACCTTCTTCGAAGATGCTCGGAACCTGGTTCGAGGCTTAAAGACAGGCACTGGTTCAAAGTATGTCTTCGAACCAAAGCCCTTTAGGATCTTTTCTGCCAGCTAAGATGGAAGACTTATCTTCTATCCTATTAGATTAGTCTTTTACCATTTTAGCCCTATTAAGGAAACCGAATAGTTTCCTTAATGTCGGTTGTAATAGAAGGGTAAATAGGTCTTTTCCTTAATGTTTAGGCCTATAAATACCCCCCATTTCATCCTGTAATAAGGACCGATTACAAGTGAATCAATACACACTTTCGAACTATTCTAAGCTATTATCCTTTCGGAGGCTTAGAACAGTTTTCTTTGCAAACACTTCGTTTGTTAGTTTTCTTTTCTACAGAAACCTGTTAGCGTAATCTTTTACGCCAACAGTTGGCGCCGTCCGTGGGGAACCTAGTCCAAAAAACTTCGTTCTCTACCAACCTCTTGCATCATGCCTCCTAAGCGGAGCGCACCTCGCAATCCCACTCGGAGGTCCTCTCGGATCTCCGGAGAGATACCCTTCGACACAGTCGAAGTCGGAGGGTCTTCGACTATCCCTCCACCTCAAACTCCGCAAGGGGCTTCTATCCCTCGAGGATATGAAACCTCTCCGCCAACCCCTTCCACACTCCGACCGCCCGGAGCCACTCTGCCACCCTCCATTCCGATTCGAACTGATCATACCAGCTCTCAAGACCCGGAAGGACCTTCCGGAGGAGATGAAGATAGCCTTGGAGACATGGCCACTCAAATGGCCAATCTTCAAGCCGAGGTAGCGAGGTGGCGGCAAGAGGCTGCGAACAGGCTTCGCCCTCAAGCCACCCCAGTTATCCCCGAAGTGCACGAAGACGACGACCTTGATTATCCCGAAGCCCCGGAGAACGCTTCTTACGACAATGAATCTCCATTGCATCCTGAGCTTCAGAAGATTCACTTCAATCCGAAGTTCAAAACTTCGAAGCTCTGCAAGTATGCTGGAGACGAAGATCCCAGTGAGTTTGTGCGTTCTTGTGCCCTAGCGATTGAGGCTAGCGGCGGAGACAGAGAGACTATGGCGAAGTGCTTCCCATTAGCTCTTCAAGGAGTGGCGTTGCGATGGTTCTGGTCTTTAAAGCCAGGATCAATCATTTCCTGGTCACAGTTGAAGAGGAAGTTCATAAGTAACTTTCAGGGCACCTTCGTGCCCCCCAAGTCGACAGGGAGCCTTTTCCAAGTGAAGCAGCTCCCCGGAGAAACATTGAGACAGTACTTCAAGCGCTTCGCTCACACG
Organism: Zizania palustris; assembly: GCA_019279435.1. NCBI lineage: Eukaryota > Viridiplantae > Streptophyta > Magnoliopsida > Poales > Poaceae > Zizania > Zizania palustris. The sequence continues at coordinate 36,593,381 of JAAALK010000082.1, read as the reverse complement.
AAGTCGCAAATCCGGGGGCTGTCTACATATTCAGTGGTTGATTCGGCTCGGGAAGGCGTCAGTCATAAAGGCCTTCTGGATAAATTGCATCGAAAGAGCATCACCACGGTATCACAGCTGATGTCGTACTTCGAGGAGTACTCGAAGTCAGAAGAAGGTTGGCTTCGGAGGACTACTACTACTTCGACAGTGTTGACAGAAGTTAAAGCAGAGGTGAAGACTTCGGCTCAGCCGCAAGAACCAGTCTCCGAAGTACAACATGATAGAAGAAGAGGGCAAAAGCACCCTCGCTCTGAAGTCTTAAACATTGCACCCCCGCAGAAGTTTGCACCAAGAGCTCCACAGTCTGCGGGGAACAAGTCCAGCGGCTGGAGGCCGCCAGGGAAAACGGTTGGCAAGGGCCAGACCCTTTTTTGCTGTATTCATGGAGAAAATCGAAGCCATGCAACTGACACCTGCAAGGCTATTCTTACCCTTCGGGGAGAATACTTGGAGAGAACTTCGGGTCGAGGTAGTACCGACCGAAGTCCAGCAGCAGCAGTGCGCTCGGAGCCGGTCCAGGCTGTGGCGCGGATAGAAAATTTTGATGCTGCAAGGCATCCTCCGGTGGCCAATGTTATGCCACCTCCGAAGCAAGAAGAAGGGCAAGATAGAGGGAAGAGAGTAGTTCTCCCTATCTCCGGAGGAGGTACCCTCGGAAGCATGTCCAAGAGACAGCGAAGAGAGTACGTTCGAGAAGTAGGCCACATTGGGACTTCGTCATCTGCAGCTGCAATGCCGGAGTGGTCTCATGTTCCAATATCTTTCTCTGCGGAGGATGCAGCTGGTATCAAGTTCCCGCATGCAGATCCATTGGTTATTACTGCTGATATTGCAGGGACAGAAGTCCGAAGGGTGCTAATTGACGGAGGTAGCTCGGCAGATATTATATTTGTACAAGCCTTCGATCAGTTATGCATTTCCCGGAAGCATCTCCTCCCAGCGGCTCGTCCTCTGCAAGGCTTTGCAGGACCTCCGCTTGATGCACTCGGCCAGATAGGCCTGGAAGTAACCTTCGGAGAAGGTTTACTAGCCCGAACTGAAGAAGTTATCTTTGATGTGGTAGATGCCCCGTATGCTTATAATGTCATCTTCGGACGAGGCATGTTGAATCAGTTCGGAGCTGTGGCGCATCACAACTACTTGTGCATGAAGATGCCCACACAATCAGGAGTTCTGACAATCTTCGGAGATCAAGCCATGGCTCGGAGGGCAGAATATGGTCACGATCCTCCTCTTGATCCGAGGCAGGTAAACAGTGTCCAAGATAATGGAGAAATTTTTTCAGCCTCTTCCGAAGCTTCGAAAAAGTCATTTCCAAGACCAAGTCCCGAAGGAGAGATTGCAATGAAGGTCATTGTCAAAGATGGTAAAGAGTACACCTTTCAGTTTGGTAAAGATTTACCTCCCGAAGTTGCATCTTCCTTGGAAAAGGTCGTAGAAGAAAATTTGGATGTCTTCGCTTGGTCTGACGAAGATATCACCGGAGTCGATCGGGATATTATCGAGCACAGCTTGCTTGTAAACCCGAAGGCCCGGCCTGTTCGACAAGGACTCCGGAAGATGTCCGCAGAGAGAGCTGCTCTAGCTAAGGACGAAGTTGAAAAACTGTTGAAAGCTGGGATTATCAGGGAAGTGGCCCATACAGAATGGTTAGCCAACCCAGTCTTCGTCAGGAAGAAGTCCTCCGGAAAGTGGCGCATGTGCATTGATTTCACATCTCTGAATAAAGCGTGCCCACGTGACCCCTACCCCATGCCCCGAATTGATCAACTAGTTGACTCCACTGCAGGTTCGGAGTTACTAAGCTTCCTCGACGCGTATTCCGGTTATCATCAAATATGGTTGAAGCGCGAAGATGAAATCAAGACGAGCTTTGTAACTCCTTCGGGAGTCTTCTGCTATGTAAGAATGCCCTTCGGCCTAAGAAATGCCGGGGCTACTTTTTCAAGATTAGTTGCTAAGGCTCTAGGTCATCAACTAGGTCGCAATGTGGAGGCCTATATGGATGATATTGTAATAAAGAGTGCTTTAAAGCACCAACATAGCCTAGACTTAGCAGAAACATTCAATAGCCTTCGGGCATGTGGGATCCGCCTTAACCCCGAAAAATGTATATTCGGAGCTAAGGCTGGAAAGTTGTTAGGGTACTTAGTTTCAAGCAGGGGAATTGAAGCTAGCCCTACTCAAATAACTGCGCTGCAGAAGATGGCTCCTCCAGAGAATTTAAAGCAAGTGCAAAAGCTGACCGGACGTCTGGCCGTACTTAGCAGGTTTTTATCAAGGTCTGCGGAGAGGAGTTTGCCAATCTTTAAAGCTTTGAAAGGGTCCGAAGATTTTGCATGGACACCGGAGTGTCAGAAAAGCTTCGAAGATATTAAAGATTATCTCAGCAATCTTGCTACACTTACGGTGCCTATTGCGGACGAAACCCTACTTCTGTATCTTGCAGCCACAGGCTCAGCTGTCAGCGCAGTCCTTGTCAGAGAAGCTGATATCAATGGGAAGTTGGTCCAAAATCCTGTCTATTTTGTATCCGAAGCATTGTCAGGAGCAAAGACAAGATACTCCGAACTTGAGAAGTTCGTTTATGCTCTGATAATGGCTTCGAGGAAGCTAAGGCATTATTTTTTGGCTCATAATGTAATTGTACCAACTTCGTATCCTTTAGGAGATATGCTCCGAAGCAAAGATTCTACTGGAAGAATTGGAAAGTGGGCAGTAGAACTAGCACCCTTCGGCATATCTTTCCTGGCAAGGACAGCTATCAAATCTCAAGTCCTAGCAGACTTCGTAGCAGAGTGGACTCCACCTGCGAAGTTGACTCCGGAAAAATCAGATGACGGAGTTTGGACTATTTACTCCGATGGGGCTTTCCAAGCATCCGGAGCAGGCATTGGGGCAGTATTGATTTCACCATCAGGACAAAGAGCAATGTACTCCGCAAGACTCAACTTTAAGTCTACCAATAATATAGCGGAGTACGAAGGAATATTATTGGGACTCCGGAAAGCACGTGCTCTAGGGGCTACAAGGATAATTATAAAAACAGATTCTCAGATAGTAGCAGGGCACGTAGACAAAAGTTTTCAAGTCCGACATCCACAGCTTGCAAAGTACTTGGAAGAAATTCGCAAGATCGAAGCACATTTCAAGGGTATTTCCATTCGGAGTATACCAAGAGCTGAAAACGTGCAAGCGGACATTTTAGCGAAGGCTGCTGCCGGAGCTGTGGATGTGCCTGACGAAGCTTTCTATGAGGAGCTCAATATACCTTCGGTGCCACAAGTTGCTTCTGCAGAGATTCTCTGCATTCCTAGTGCAGATTGGAAAGATTTAATCATAGAACTCTTGCAAGGAGGAACAAATTTGCCTGAAGAACCCCAATTGTCAAGATTAAAGCTCAGAGCAAGAAATTATCAGTTAATCAACGGTATATTATACAAGGCCGGAGTATGTTCCCCACTACTCCGATGTATATCTCAAGCCGAAGGCCAAGAAATTCTTCGAGAAATTCACGAAGGCCTTTGTGGAAGTCATTTAGCCCCTAGAGCTCTGGCAGGAAAAACACTTCGCCAGGGGCTTTATTGGCCCACAATAACAGCTGATGCGGAGAGCTTGGTCCGCACTTGTCAAGGATGCCAGTGGATGGGTCGACGGAGTCATCGCCCACCAACAGCTCTTCAAGTCATTGCTCCGGTATGGCCTATGGCCAGATGGGGTATGGATCTAATTGGTCCCTTTCCGTTAGCAAAGGGAAATCTAAAGTTCGCAGTGGTAGCTATCGAATATTTTTCCAAGTGGGTCGAAGCAGAGCCCTTAACAGCTATCACTTCGAATAATGTACAGAAATTCTTCTGGAAGAACATTATTTGCCGGTTCGGAGTGCCTAGATATCTCACGGTTGATAATGGAACACAGTTTGACGCGGAACCCTTCAAGAAGTTTTGCGAGGACCTAGGCATTCAACTATGTTTTGCTGCAGTGAGACATCCTCAGTCAAATGGAGCCGTTGAGCGAGCCAATGGAAATATCTTGTCAGGGCTAAATCGAAGAATAGTAGGGTTGTCAAAGGGACTGTGGACCGAAGAGCTTCCAAAGATTTTATGGTCCATTCGGACTACGCAAACAAGGTCCACAGGTTTTACTCCGTTCAGACTACTATTCGGAGATGAAGCAATGACTCCAACGGAGCTCAAAGGGGGCTCATTTCGCAGCACCGAACCAGACATCGAAGAAGAAAGACAAGCTTCGTTAGATTTGTCAGAAGAAACAAGACTTCGAGCTGTAGCTAATTTATCAAAGTATCATCAGCAGACGAAGACTTGGTATGACCCGAAGGTTAAGCTCAGCGAGTTAAGGCCGGGTCATCTTGTTCTACGAAGCATTATAGCACCAGGGAAGTTAGGCAATAAATGGGAAGGTCCATATCTAATTGTCCGCTCCGGGCGCCCTGGTTCATTTAAATTAGCTAATTTAGAAGGTGAAGAGTTAGCACATACTTGGCATGCGGAGCACCTAAAGCGATACTTCGCATAAGGGCTCCTTGTAATTCGCTTGTAATCACCTCTAAATTAATAAAGCATACACCCTTCTGTTTGCCTTCCCCTTGACACTCCTAGTTTCCCGAGCGGACGCGCTGGGACGGAAGTCGATTGAGAGGGAAGTGTCATCAAGCTGGGCTGTATTTCCGGACTTCGTACTTATAAAGTCGAAGCCTCCGGTGTGGTGGCTGAAATCCATCCGGAGCCCAAGCTAATACCTTGTAGGCATCCGTAAAAGAGCCAATACCACATTCAACGGAGTCCAAGCTTCGGCTGGTAGATTTCCGTAAAAAGAGCCGAAGGTGGCCAAAATCTGCGGAGTCCAAGCTGCAGCTTGCAGACATCCGTAAAAAAGAGCCGAAGGTGGCCAAATTCTGCGAAGTCCAAGCTCCGGCTGGTAGACTTCTGCAAAAAAGAGCCCAAGTTGGCCAAATTCTGCGAAGTCCAAGCTCCGGCTGGTAGACTTCTGCAAAAAAGAGCCCAAGTTGGCCAAATTCTGCGAAGTCCAAGCTCCGGCTGGTAGACTTCTGCAAAAAAGAGCCCAAGTTGGCCAAATTCTGCGAAGTCCAAGCTCCGGCTGGTAGACTTCTGCAAAAAATAGCCGAAAGTGGCTACAATTTCTGCGAAATCCAAGCTCCGGCTGGTAGATTTCTGCAAAAAAACAGCTGAAGGTGGCTAAAGCAAAACAGCATTTAAGCCATGAGCTTCGAATGACTGTTCATATGCGTCCAAAGTGACAAAATTTTTTAAGACACTAAAGTGTCCTGGAAGTTATCTTAATTGATTTCTTTCATGAAATAAACAAAGGTACCAAGTTAACCATTCTTCTGACTACAAAGGTCGAAGACATTTTATAAGATTTCAAAAGATCTTTAAATGACAGAGGGGCTCCGAACCCCCCCAAAAAAAAAAATTGTACTCCGAAGTTTTTTCTTTGCGCATAACCATCTTTGAATACAGTTCGAAGTTGCTTATACCCAAAGAGGGGCTAGTAATATGGAGACAATTTTAAATCGGCATTCATTATTGAAATAAATGTGTTTACAGATTACATTATGAAAAATTGGTGTCTATACCAAGAAGGAATCGGAGACCTCTTCGGTCCCGAGAGCTAGGGGTGGAACGACTAGTTCCAACATCGGAAGTTCTAAGAACTTTGCATTTAACTCTCTTCCTCCCCTTCGAAGCTCTAAAATCCTTCTGTTCTTGTTGAAGCTCGGCCCAAGTTCGAAGCCGCTCGGGGCTTCTCTCCCAGCTTCTAAGATCTTCAGATCTTTTATTTTGGGCTTCACCTTCGTCTTCGGACCAATTAGTGTCTTCAGAAGACGAGGTGTTTGCGTCGATCTCTTTATCTTCCTCTTTAATATAAGACAATACGTCTTTGATTACTTCGGGCGCAATAACGCCGGAGTCATCTCGAGGGATAAGGAATCGAGGACGCTTATAACTCTTTAGAAGTTCGAAGGTGTTCCACAGTGAGCGAAGTTCGCTGTTAAGCTCTAACACTTCGATATCTTCCATAAGAGGCAAAGCCTAAAAATATGACAAACAAGATTTTCATTGATAAATATTTACAAGCATCAGCTTTACATAATCAAAAAATCCTAAATAATCCTAAACCTGCGGGTTCGGAGGAGGATGACTGCTCGAAGCTTGACTTCGAACTTGCTTTTGGCGTTGGCCTTCATCAATCCAAGCCTTGATCGCAGATCGACCTTCGGCTCTCCACGAAGTCTGGAAGGCTCGCCAAGCAGTAGCTACGCCTTCGGAAGGAGTCAAAAGTCTCGCGTCGTCGAAGATGATGGAGCCCTCTGCGCTCGGAGTGATTGTTCGGCCCAAATCCTCGTAGTAGCGAAGTATTCCAAGGGCAGACACTTGTCCGGAGAGTTCTCCATAACGTATGCCTGCCGTCTTCATTTGCTTCGCTGCTCCTTGGATCCTCTTTAGCCGGTGCAGCAGAGTTACATTATCATCCGAAGGTAGTGATCCAGTAGTACCGAAGTACTCCAAGACACCTAACATTTGTTCGATGACCTCCGAAGCCACCTTCTCAGACTTGAGTTTTTCTGCATTAAGTGCGTCCTTGACCGAAGTCGTTTCTGCTAAAACTCCGGAGATTCTAGCATTCTCCGTAGTCAAAGCATTCTTCTGAGTCCGGAGTTGGCCAGCCTCTTCTTGTAGCCTTACAAGTGCGGAGCCCTTCGCAGCATCCTCCGTCCGCAGTCTTTCAATCTCCGCTCGAAGCACAATTCTTTCTGCTTCGAGCTCTTTCTTCGCAGCTTCCAAGCTTTGCCTAGCCCTTCGCTCTGCTAGTATTACATTGTCCATTTGAGCTACTCGACCTTCGGAGAAGTTAAAATTTCTTTGAAGAGTTTCGTTCTCTTCCCGAAGTTGAGCAATTTCGTTTTCATTCGACAAAGCTGCAGCGCGGGCTAAGACTGCTTGCTGAGAAAAAAGTAAAAAACTGGAATAAGAAATTATTCATATATAATTCATTATTTGGTTCGAAGATGCTTTATACCTGATAAGCTGCTCTTTCCACAGCAATATTAAGTTCCGAACCCTTCGCTCTGCTTAAAAGGGCTACTAGCTCTGTTTCCCCGACTTTGCGACTGGCTTCACCCAAAGGTTTAACCAAAGTCCCAAGTCCGGTTTTCTCCTCCAAAAATGGAGTTATGAGAGGAAGCAGTGCTAAATCCTTCTGATCAGCTCTGCTTAGCGAGGGTCCAGAGGGTTCTTCCGAGGCCCTTGGAACTTCTGAAGATGGCCCCCCCTCAGTTGATTCGCTTTCATCTGTTGACTCAGATGAAGTCGATCCTTGAGCTGGGAGAGGCTCTATGTGTCTTTTTCCTCTTCCAGGCCCCGGTAGAGTAACTCCCGGTTGTGGCTCCGAAGTTGTCAAAGGTCTTTGAATTGTATCTTCGAGGGATACTTCGACAACAGGAGGCTCTGAAAAAACAAAAATATTACACATTGTATAATTTTGCAAAAATTGATAAAGATTATGCAAAAGTTACCTTCGACATTCTCTGGAATATCGAGCACCGGACTGATCGGAGGATCAAAAGTGTAGTCCTCATCCGAATCAGCCGCTAAATCTTGGACTGCAGGAGCATCGTCCTGGGAAGTCCTCGTTACTTCTTCAGGAATCGAAGCCATAGTGACTTCGATCCCACCTTCGTTCACAGGAACTCCGGCCTGAGTTGTATCTTCTTGAACTACCGAAGTCATTGGTTGATCAACATTATCTCCAGACTCCGGTACGTTCGCAGGCACTTCGGCCTCATCTACACCCATAGGGGCTTCGTTTTGTTCTTCCTGGGTATCCGGAGCTCTTACTTCTTCGATGTTGGCTTGAAGCTCCGGAATACCTGCAGTATCTTCAATGTGAATACTTCGTTGAATTGCATCTTCATCAATTAATTTTACTAATAAAATACCTTCATCCTCTTTAGAACCAGAAAGTGAGGTTCTTGAGCTTGAAGGAGCAGGATCCAAAGGTGCGAGATTCTTTGGCTTTCGAGCCACCTTCTTCACCGGAGTCTTTGCTGAACCTGAAGCTCCGGCTTCAGCTATTCTTTTCTTGGGGCCTTTCTCCTGAGGCACCCAATCCATCAGAGGGGGTGGAGTCAACTCCAGCATTCCCCATACTCTGTTAAAACGCTCCCAACTTCCGACTAATTTGATTCGCCATTCTTTTTCTGACGGAGTTGGAGCACCCAAAATCTTCTCCGAAGCCCTTACAATTTGCTCTGAAGTAACAGGGGCTGAAGAAGCTAAAAAAATAATTCAAGTTAATCTTTCTTCGAAGTAAATATGTACTATGCATGTTGGTTTCGAAGTTACCTGCAGGGCTCGAAGTATAGCTTATCTTGCGAAGACCGCCTTCTGAGTCATCCTCGAAGGCGATAGGCCAGTTGGCCATCAATGGAGGAATTTGAAGTCCGAGGAACTCTTCGGCTAAGTCCCGCATGCTCAACCTTCTGCTGATTTTCTGAAGCAAGTTGAGGCGAGCCTTGAGTTGGCCTTCGTCGGGTTGCACTAAGGCTTCCTTTCGGAACTGGATTTCCTTGAGGGGACCGGCCAGAGGGCTACTCACTCCAACTTCGGCATAAAACCACCTCAGAACCCAATCGGTGTACCATCTGGCATTGATGGCCTTAGCAGGGAATTGCAGGGCATATTCATCACGAAGCCTAAAATTGATGCTTCCGAAGGAAACTACCACCTTCTCACCTCCGGAGCCTACGAAGGTCTTTGGCTGACAAGTTGCTCTATGCAGCGCAGCGAAGATTTCAGCCCTCCCCTCACAACCTTCGGCTCTCAGTGCCCACTCGAAGATAGCTAATCTGGCTACAGCATTCGGAGACAGCTGGGGGAGGGTTACGTGAAACAAGTCAAGTACTTCGGCTAAGAAATCCACAGCCGGGAGGCCCAAGCCCGCTTCGAAAAAAGCTTCGAACACTACAACTTCTCCGGGTCTCGGTGATGGAATTGATTCTTTGCCCGACTTCCGAATCATAACCCCATCACTAATATTTCCCCCCGCTGTGATTGCCAAAGACTCTTTCTTGCAGGTAGACGGCCCCAATTCAAAAGACTGATCCAAGTACTTGGTTGAGGGTGGGCACAGACCTTGGACATCGGGGATTTGGGGATTTCTTCCCCTTGCCGCCATGGAAGTTGTCGCCTGCATCGAAGGCGTCGCCGCCACTGTTGCCGCTGCCGCTGCCGCAGCCGCTTGTTGACGAGCCAAGGTCGAAGGAGGTGCAGATCCTTTGGTCTTTGCCATCGCAATTGCTGGATCGATCTGAGAGAATGGAGACTAGGGCTCAAGAACTCGAAAGCTAGGGCTCAAGAACTCAAAGGGCTAAAAAAGCTTTTGACTGAGAAGAAGCAGTGAAAAGGTAATCGGGTAAGTTTTGAGGCTCTTTATTTATAGCCTAATCTTTCCGTGTGTTACCGTTTGGGCTCTGCCTTTTCGCATTCCCGCCTGTTATTCTCCTCCGAAAATAACGCCTCATATAACTTCCGTTAGAAACAGAAACTAACGGCTATTTTTTCTAAGTCTAAAAAGACTTTTGAACTTCTTGAGTCAGTTCTAAGGTAGTTCGAACAGCAATTACTTTATGACTGATTCGAAGCTCATATCTTTATGCATTTCGGAGACAAAACGAGAATCAATAACCCCTATGATTGGTTATCTTTTCTTTTCGTATACTGCTCTCCTAACGTTACAGGTCGAACGAAGAAGTGTATTCGAGGGGCTACTGTTGGGGGAAAATATCTCATCTTCGGGGTTATTGCCAAAACAGTACGAAGACAGCCAACTAGTTCGAAGATTGACCGAAGACCTTCTTCGAAGATGCTCGGAACCTGGTTCGAGGCTTAAAGACAGGCACTAGTTCAAAGTATGTCTTCGAACCAAAGCCCTTTAGGATCTTTTCTGCCAGCTAAGATGGAAGACTTATCTTCTATCCTATTAGATTAGTCTTTTACCATTTTAGCCCTATTAAGGAAACCGAATAGTTTCCTTAATGTCGGTTGTAATAGAAGGGTAAATAGGTCTTTTCCTTAATGTTTAGGCCTATAAATACCCCCCATTTCATCCTGTAATAAGGACCGATTACAAGTGAATCAATACACACTTTCGAACTATTCTAAGCTATTATCCTTTCGGAGGCTTAGAACAGTTTGCTTCGCAAACACTTCGTTTGTTAGTTTTCTTTTCTACAGAAACCTGTTAGCGTAATCTTTTACGCCAACAGAAACCATCCACAAAATCTGAGAGCAACAGCTAGCTGCAGCAACATATTCGGCCTCAGCCGTCGATTGTGCAACACTAGACTGTTTGTGAGAACACCAGCAAACCATAGAAGTACCGAGAAAATGAAAAGTAACAAAGGTACTTTTCCTATCAATCCTACACCAAGCAAAGTCCGCATCGGAATAACCTCGAAGACACAAAGAGGAAGACGCAGAATACCAAATGCCAAATTCGAAGGTATGTTTGAGATATCTGAGAATGCGCTTTACTGCTTGGCGGTGTGAAGCTCATGGTGAAGCCTGAAAACGAGCGCACAGACACACTGCGAAGTGTATGTCCGGCCTCGTAGCAGTCAAGTAGAGGAGGGAGCCGATCATGCTTCGGAACTCCTTCTGATCTACGACTTCTCCATCCTCGTCAGGATCCAATGCTACAGATGTAGCCATTGGAGTGGCAAGGGGCTTCGCATCAGCCATGTCGAATTTCTTGAGCAGGTCCTTGGTGTACTTCGTCTGGTGGACGAAGGTACCTTGTTTGCTTTGCTTGATTTGCAAACCAAGCAAGAATGTGAGTTCGCCCATCATGGACATCTCGAATTCCTTGCTCATGGTATCTGCAAACTCGGCAACCAAATCTTTGCAATGCTTGAGAGTGAACGGGGTTTTATCAACAGATCCCATCAAATATCCCCGCTCAAGCAGAAAAGACTTAAGTTTGTCATACCATGTCCGAGGGGCCTGCTTGAGTCCATAAAAAGCCTTATGAAGTTTAAGGACTTTATGTCGGTATTTGGGGTTTTCAAAACGAGGGGGTTGTTTTACATAAACATCTTCGCCTATGAAGCCATTAAGAAATGCACTTTTGACATCCATTTGATAGAGTTTGAATCCCCGGGATGTTGCAAAGGCAAGCAAAATCCTAATGTCCTCTAGACGCGCAACAAGTGCAAAAGTTTCAGTAAAATCAATCCCTTCTAATTGAGAATAACCCTGAGCTACAAGTCTAGCCTTGTTTCTAACTACAGTCCCATCCTCCCCTTGGTTGTTTTTGAAAATCCATTTTGTTCCAATGAAATGAACATTTGGTGGAGGATCAACTAAATTCCAGACTTGGTTTCTGTAACAGCCCCAGAATTAAAATAAAATAAAAATGAGGGAAATAAAATTTTCTGGAATAAAATGATTTTATTTAAATAAAGAAAAGACTAAAAGAACTCAATTAAAGCAAACCAGGAAGAAATATTTCAAATCTGTAGCTAAAAAATTTATGGTGGGAGAATTTTTACAAAATTTTAGCAACGGTGTTTCAAGCCTTAAATAAATAATAGATTTTATGGAATTAATTTAAATAGAAAAATGCATTTAATTTCTTGTTGGGCCGCAACCCCCAAAGTTCCCTAGGCCCGGCCCAGTCTAGCATCAGGCCACTGCCAGGTGGGACCCGCTTGTCGGTGCGTCCCTTCCCTCTCTCTCCCGCCGCTTGCGTCAGCCGGCCCCATCCGTCAGCTCCTCTCTCGCGCGCGCTCAGCCGCTTACATCCCGGGCCCGCTTGTCGGCACCCGTCCTCTCTCCTCCGCACCCGCGCCCCGCTTGGGTCCACCGCCAGCCTCACGCACTCACCACCCTCTCGCTGCCAAGCGTGGCCCACGTGTCGGCCCTCTTTCTTTTGCGCCTGGCCACTGACAGGTGGGGGCCACCTGTCAGGCCCTTCTTCTTCGTTGGAAGGGGATCTCTCCCCTTCCATTTTTAGCCGGCGCCGCCCCCCTACCAAATTCGCCTCCGCCAGCTGCCGTGCACCAAATCGGGCCCATGCCGAAGCCTACCATCCACCGGCGATCACTTTCCCATGATTCCCCACACGTTTTCGCCCTAATGGAAGCCAATCCGATTTCATGGAAGTTCGCTGGAGGGGAAAAGATGGAACCCTCGGTTCCCTTCCTATTGAATGCCGGTGAAGCCTCTTTTTAAACCCCATGCCCTCACCGCCACCGCCCACCCCGGTTTTAGCCCAAGCCATCTTCACCTGACGCAGTGCGATGCCGAAACATCTTCCCCCCTCTATTCACACTCCGGCAGTCCCTCGCCGGCATCTCGAGCCACCGCCACCCTCACCCTCGACATCGACAGGACCGCCGTTGCCTCCTCTCCCTCGGCCTCACCTCCGATCGGATTCCCCGCCACCAGACCGCCGCGCCGTTGTCGGACCTGAAGGCCTCCTCCGCCTTTTCTCACCGCCGGTCGCCGCCACTGCTCCCTCGACATCATCGCCGGTAAGCCTAGGTTCCCCTTGTGCCCCTCTATCCGTTTTTAGCCCTAGCCGTATCCTTAGGCCTCGCCGTCGCCGATAATTTCTCGCCGGAGCTCCACCGGAGTCGGGGAAGAAGGGGTAAATTACCCCCCTTCAGCCGTGCCGTGCCGGATGGGCTCAGAGCCCTCCGATCGGATCTAGGCGGTCCATATTAAACCCTCAGGGGGGTTTAATCTGGGACGTTGATCCGGTCAAAGCGGTACGGACCCATCTGGGCCGTCCGCTGTAACTTAAATACCCCACCTCGCTTCTAGACGCCCGATTGGGATCGGACGGTCCAGATTGAACCGGCCCACGCGCACAGTGCGCGGGTCCATGGTGGACCTGGCTCACCGTGGACCCACGCCTGATTTCTGGTTTAAAATAAAATTCAGAAAATACTTTAAACTTTAAAAATTCATATCTTGCTCAAATTAACTCCAAATTTGACCATTTCAATTCTGGAAAATTTGTATTTTTATTCTCTACACTTTTATGCAATAAAAACAACATGTTTATTTGGCACATAATAATCTTATTAAATAATAAAGAAAAGTCCCATTAGGATTTAATTAATATTTAAATTAAATAATTCAGAAAAACCCTTAAAAATTTATAAATTAATTTCAGAAGATATAATGGCTCCATTTCACTGTTTTTAATGCAATAAAAATGGAATGTCCATTTTGTCCATGTCATTTTATTAAATAACATTTCTAAGGCCCTTTAGGATGAGTAATTAATTCATATAATAGAAATACAACACTTTACAAAAATATCATGAAAACTTATATAATAACTTCAGAAGGCCTAACAACTTAAGTTCACTATTTTTACTACAATAAAAATAATAATAAGGGTATTTTATACCTTTTTACTTCATCTCTAAAAAGGGAAAATAAAACCCCCTTAGAAAAATACTTAACCCAATTCATAAAAATTCAGAAATCTCATTAAGAGTTAATCCTAAATAATTAAGTAACAAATCCCTAAAAGTTAAGACCCTATCTCCTTTATTTAATCCAACAAAAACATGTATGCTTGTATGCTTGATTTTGGATTGTTTATTGAATGATTGTGTTTACTTTTCCGTATCACGAAGACTACATCGTCGTCGACGATCCGGAGTTCTATCCCGAGGTTCCACCTTCCCCATTTGCTGATCAAAGCAAGTCATCGAACCCTCCTGTGGAAATAGTTGATCATCATTGAGCCCAGTTTTTCAAAACTACCGCTATAACTCATAGGATATTATTGCATTAGTCAAATATCAAGCCCTGCCCTTATATTTATTAGATCCCCGTCCATGTGTGCAAACCCAAGCCATGCTTATTGAGCCTTAACTCCTTGTCACTCTACTATAAAAATATTAGCTAGTGCCCAATGTACTGGCACAACTGCTATAGGTTAAAAAGAATGAGTCATAGATAGATGGATTTTGTTATATGAATTTCCCCGTTATTCTTGTCTCTGGACTCTGTTGGAGTTGGCTATGTTATAAGTATGGTGGGTTCCGGGTGCAAGCTCGGGAACTGGTTGGTCGCACTCGGGGCACTATAAGGACCGGTCTGCGGGATCTGTTGCAAAGCATTTCCGTACCAACCACAAGTCTAATGGGTATGTCCTAACTGGAAGTATGGAACAATTCGACTCGATGCACCATAGTGGAGGGGGCAAGGGGCAACCTGCGGGTGACTTGTACCGACGAGGCTCAAGGGGGGGTATGGTGGGGCTTCGACGCGTCGGGACACCATATGAAACCTATAAGAGGGTGCTGTTGAGTCGAGGAGGACCATATGGATGGTTTTGGCATGAGTTCCCGTGGTATGGGTCATCTCGTTACACTTTGGTGTAGGTGATGAGTGCGTGCCTTGTGGGTACAGTGGTACATCTCTGATCAGAGTATTTAATCTTTTCGAAAAGCCGAGCCCACGGTCAAGGGCGGGTTGTGTGACTACTCGCAGTTAGTTTACTATTGTGTGAATGGTTGAGTTATTCATGGCATGTAAGAACTGTTGAGCGAGGTGGGGCTGACTGTACCCCTTGAGTTAGAAGATGATGATGCATACACATGTTTACATTTCAGTACTAATAACTTGCTCACATTTAATTGCTTTACAATTATGCTTTTCCGCAAAATTAGCCACTATCCCCCTTGTTATTACTTTGCATTATATTTGCATTCGGTGGCTTGCTGAGTACGTTTGTACTTACCCCCGTTGACTTACACCACCAGAGCCCATCTACTACGAGGAGGATGAAGGTCTGGAGTAGCGACCCAGTCAAGGCGAGACTGGAAGGAGGCGTTCATCTAGGACCCTTTGATTTGTTAGTTTCTCTTTACCTTTATTCACTTTTGTATTAATACGGTCTACGAACCGTGAATGATTGCTCGTATTTGTACGTGGTCGCATGATGAACGTCTTGGTTTATTGATTTTCTATGGAATTTCAATAAAGGTCCTGATTTATTAAATCGGGGCACGACAGTTTCTCTCAAAATTTTCAAGTTTTTCATGCATGGCATTGATCCAACTAGAATTAGAAGGTGCATGACTAACATCTAAGGGCTCAAAAGAAGCAACAAAAGCTGAATCAATGAAATGAGCATGAGAACGTGTTACCCTTTGATCAATCTCACCAATGATCTGCTTTGGAGGATGCATCCTTTGAACATGATGTGGAGCCTCGCGGCGGGATGCAGTCTCCCCCTCAACTTGTGTGTTGGAGTGGTCCAAGATGACCGATGCCGATGTAGTTGCTTCGGGACCTTGTGTCAAAGTGGTCGAAGCGGGGTCGGCTTCGGGGGTTGATGTCGAGGGTAGTAGGGGTTCATCCTCGAAATCTCCGGGATCTTCTTCTTCGAAGATGGTCTATTCCATGTCATGTTCATTTGTCTGTTCAAGAGCAGAACTAACAGAGGGGTCGATTCATCAAAAGTCACATCACATGACTCGATGACAGTGTTAGTCTCCAAATTATAAACATGATAAGAATGACCATGTGTAGTGTAACCCAAAAAGATCCCGTCAGAAGAACGCGACTCAAACTTGTCCAAATTTCCACGTTTTAGGATAAAGCAACGACAACCAAAAACTCGAAGATGAGTAACCTTGGGCTATCTCCCAAAACGCAGTTCATAAGATGTCAAGTTCAAAATTGAGCGCAAGAAAATTCGGTTTGAGATGTAACAAGCAGTGTTCATGGCTTCAGCCTAGAATTTCAATGCACCAGGGAGTTCAGTAAAAAGTCTCAAAGCCAAGCTCCGAAAGTGTGAAAACACTTCATCCTTGTTGGCAAGAAAGAAGACCCAAGAGTAACGAGAGAAATCATCGACAATAACTAGCACATACCACTTGCCGCCTAAAGAACTAACCCGAGAAGGACCTACAGTGTCCATGTGGAGAAGTTCTTCAGGTTGTTCAGTCATCACGGTGGTGACTGGTGAGTGCGAAGCGGAAATCATTTTTCCATGTCGACAAGGAGCGCAAACTAAATTCTTCTCAAACTTGAGCTTGGGCAATCCTCTGATCAGACCTAGGGCACTCAGACAAGCAAGCAACTCAAAGCTCATATGCCCTAGTCTCCTATGCCACTTACAAAGCTCAGAAGTCAAATGTGCAACAAGACAATGAGAAGAACCAGATGACTCATTAAAATCAGCTCCAAAAACTCTCCCAACTCTAAAGATCTTACAAACCACAACGCCATCAGAATTGAGTACTTGCAAAGTATCGCGATGGAATCGCACTTCGAAGCCCTCATCAAGCAATTGAGATATAGAAAGTAAATTGTATCCCAAGTTCTCAACCAAAGCAACATCTTTGAGAGTGAAATTTGAGTTGATTCTTACCACACCTTTACCTTTCACTCTACTCCTTCGATTGTTGCCGAAGGTGATATGTTCCCTTTGCTTGGTTGTGGTGAGGCTGGAGAACCATGCTGCATCTCCGGTCATGTGGTGCGAACAACTGGATTCCATGATCCACGTGCCCTCCAAGCCTCGGTCCGACGCCTACACATGATAAGAAAATCTCGATCGCTCAGTGCTGGGGTGAGTGAAAATATGACGAGGCATCCAGCACTAAGTGATACGAGTAGTAGGCACAGTAAAAGTAGATTGTCTATGCACAGGATAATCAGAATGATGCAAAGTGCGAGGTCTACCTACATGCTGTGATCTAAAAGCATGATGAGGTATCCTACTCTGACGAGGTACAAAGCTACTCGCACGGGGTCTACCACCATATGGAACATGATGAACACCTCGAGGAGCAAAACCTCTCTAAGAAGCATGAGGAGCCTCGAAAATAGGACGAGAGTAAAACTCAGACTCATGCATACCTAAAGATGGGTAGTGCATGTTCTGGAACCTCATCGCCTGAGAGCATCGCTCATCCTTGATGCGACGAAAACAGAACCCAACCAGATGACCCACCCGCTGACAGTAGGAACAATGAAAAACTTTCCTAGGGGCACTCTCATGGGTCATAGGAGCAACTCTCACAGGCTCCTTGGGCTTCTGTTGAGTGGTTTTCTTAGGAGGAATTTTCTTGGTAGGAGGAGTTGTTTTCTTTGGAGTTCGGGTAGGCTTTTTGGTTGATGGAGTGTCTAACAGGGCTCTTTCTTTCTCTAAGGTAGTGGGTGAGGTAAAAACAGTTTTATTCTCACTGTCTGAGGGAGTCCTCTCAAAACCCAATCCTAGAGCTAACCCTACCCTATCCGCACATATCTTGGTCTTGGCCAAGAGCAAATCCATCCTACCCTTTCCCTCAGTGCATTTGTTAACCACAGAAAGAAGGTATTCATTTTCAGTCATGAGGTTCTCAGCTTGCTCTCTAATAGTGCCTAGCTGGTCCTTAAGGGTTATGCAAGTGTCACACACAGGTTGCACATCTTTTGAACTACCGGCCCTCTCCAATCTAGGCTCTAAATCATGAACATGCTTATCACGTAAATCAATGCTCTCACGTAATAAAGAACAGTTCATGCATTCATTTATATCATGAGAACTAGAATCAACCATCAAAAGCTGCTTCTGTGCAGTCTCAAGCTCAGAAAGAGTTTGAGCATGCACTGAGCGCAACTGAGCAAGCTCACTCATGACAACAATGCAAGATTCACATTCAGCATCATTAACCCTAGACTTAAGCATGGCATAATCAGTAGAAACAGATTCTAGCCTAAGTCTAAGGTCTTTTCTATCTCTAGCGGTTTGCACAATTAATCTATCCTGACCAAGAACTACTTTATTCAGTTCATCTAATTTAATTGCAAGATGGTCATAGGATAGAGGTACCTCAGATGAGTCAAGCTCATCGCCGCTGTGATCGCTGTCGGCCATGAAGCAGAGGCCGGTGAAATATCGTCCCCTCTTGTCCTTCTTCTCCTCCTTCCTTGGTGACTCCTCCTCCTTATCAGAGCTCAACTCCTCAGTTGAGGAAGTGTCGATGTCACTGAGAGCAGCAACAAATGCTCTGGAAGCGGCTTTGGCTACCCTCTTAGCCACTTTACCGCGCTTGCCCTTCACAAAGGGTTTCCTCTCCTTCTTGTGGTATCTGGGGTTCTCACTCTCATCTCTCTTCTTGAGTTTTGGGCAATTGGCCTTGATGTGAGAAGTGCGCCACACTCAAAACAACCACTAAAACCACCTCTCCTCTGATCTCGTCTCTCATGGTGAAAACAGGTGAACCTTCTGGCAATGAGAGAAAGCTCATCATCATCCAGAGTATCCACCTGCTCCTTAGTGATGGAGACCAGGGAGGACAAAGCAAAACCATCTGCAAGAACACAAGTGCTAGATGTGCTTGGTTCTGCAGTGGTGCCACGGCTAGTGCTAGAAACCAATGCCAATGGTTGTGGCAAAGAGTTTCTGTGCACTACAAGAGATGCCTTGGCAATCTCTGTGGACTTCAGCTTGCTGAAGAGCTCATCATAGGTCAATGTGTCATAACCTGCTGACTCCTCAATGCTGGATATCTTCACTTCCCATATGCTACGATCAAGAGCATAGAGAAGCTTGATAGCCCTATCATGATCATTGTAAGCAAGCGTCCCGTTGGACCGCAAGTTACTCACTATCGTATCAAAGCGAGAAAACATGGCATCTATAGATTCACCAGGTGCCTGCACAAATAGCTGATACTGTTGATTGTATGTGCTTTGGCACCTGGCCTTAATCTGTGTAGAGCCCTCATGAAAAATAGTGAGTGTAGTCTAAATTTCCCTAGCTGTCCTAAGCTGCTGCACCCTATCAAACTCACTTCTACTCAAACCAATGAACAATATATTTCTTGCCTTGGAGTTGGCATTATACCGATCCTTCTCAGTTTGAGAGGTGCGAGTTTCAGGAATGGAGTATTGTGAGTCCACAATCTCCCAAATTGCATTTCCTTGGCTTAGCAAGTAAGCCTCCATGTGCACCTTCCAGTATGCAAAGTCCGTCCCATCGAACAGAGGTATTTTACTAACTTTGTCCATGTCGCCAACAGATCACAAAACCGGTTAAGGTCAACTGGTGATCTTAACTTGCTCTGATACCAATTGTTGGACCGGAAACGACGACTAGAGGGGGGTGAATGGGAGCTTTTAAAATTTCAGACTAAAAATAGCCTTCTGTTTTAATTCTGTCTTCTGCAGAACAGGCTTCGAACACACCCTTCGAAGTTCTGGTTCGGAAGTATTTTACAGCTCCGAACACAGGCTTCGCAAGGAGCAAAAGTTCGAAGCCAAAAAGACTTCGCTCCACCCACAACCCCGACAATTCAGCTCTACTAAGTCAGTGCAGGCTCCGCACACAGGGTGCCTTCGAGCAGGCTTCGCACTTCAACCTTCGCAAGAGCGGACTTCCCTCTGAGGACTTCGATCAGCTCTGCTAAGTCAGTGCAGGCTCAGCACACTGGGTGCCTTCGAGCAGGCTTCACACTTCACCCTTCACAAGAGCAGACTTCCCTTTGCGGACTTCGACCAAATACTCAGTGACAACAACTGGTGCTAGGCTTCGTACTTCGAAGGTCTAAACGCACACTGAACACACTTTGCCGAGGACTTCGACAAGGGAAGAAAACGGGGTTCGACTCAAGTCAAACAGTGCTTCGCTAGTAATCAGAGAGGTCCAGCCTCCAATTTACATAGAGCGAACAGACACTGAAAAACACACACTTCTCACAAACAGACTTCTCACACACTTCTCCAGATGATTCAAAATACAACTTCACTCAGGAAGAAGAAGGTGTACAGAGGAATCAAAGCAAGCAGTGCAACACAGAACACAAGTTCAAGCACAAATGAGAACAGAATCAAAGTTTCATTACTTGAACAGGGAACACAAAAAGAACTCACAGGATGAATACAGAGAGTGTGGCGGCTAGCACAAGAGTTCTACAATGGCTGCTCAAAGTGTTGATGTGACCTAGCTAGCCTCCACTATTTACAGGCACTATTCAGCCCTGTGAATAGACTACTTTACCCCTAGGGTTTACACTGGTTTTGTCTCATCAAAACAGGGGGTACAACTGGTAGTCTACATTATTTGGAGGCTTCTTTTATCAGCTTTGCAGAGGGGACAACACCAGCTTTTGCAGAGCAGACGCTGTCAGCCTTTGCAGTTTTGGACCCTTCTGAAGCCCCCTTCGCACGCGAGGGGTGCGGTAGCTTCGGTGAGATGCCTTGAGCTTGACGGCCTTAGCTTCAACGAAGTCAGCCTTCAATACAGTGACGGTTTTGAGCCAAAGCCGTCAAAGCCCTTGGGCCTTCGCACCAACACCTTCAGAGTGGACCACCACGGCTTCGCAGCTTCTCCCAGCTCGAACTCCATTAGTCCATGTACCGAAGCCATGCATGGCCGAAGTACCTCAGGTCAGCCTCACTCCGGAGCCAGCCTCACTCTGGAGCCTGCCTCACTCCGAAGCCAGCTTCACTCCGGAGCCAGCCTCACTCCGAAGTCAGCTTCACTCCGGAGCCAGCCTCACTCTGAAGCCCCACCTTCGGAGTACCACCCTTCGAAGTCCCTCCTTCGTCCAAGGCCTCCGCATGAAGCATTCCATGAGCACTTCGTCGCAGTGTCTCTCCCCGAGCACACTCCTCGACGATCCTTACCCGGACTATGCCTTTGATGCACCTTGACTTCTGAGACCTTCGTCGGGTATACCTTCGAGTGCCTCCCTCCGGAGCACACTTCGAACGCCTTGCCTCATTGTTGAGGACTTAGTCCACCATACTTTGAAGTCACTCCATTCGGAGTACCCTTCGAAGTGCCTCGCCTCCGAGGACTTCGTCTCGGGGTACCTTCACCCGGAGTCACACTCCGCACTTACTGCCTTCTCCTGGCGCACCTCGACCCGAGGTCCGACCTCGACCCCTTCGCAGCCTTTGTGACGGAGCTCCCTGCTCCCCTGGCATCAAGCCTCCCGCTTGACCCAGGTTCACCTGCTGCGAACCGTTTGTCGCCTTCGAAGTCACTTGCGCACCACAGACAAGCAGACAAGTGTATCCAGTACCCCGGAGACCTCTCCGGGTAAACAACCTTCGGCACACACTCCGGTGTACCAACCAAAGTACCGAGACCCTTCGGTAAAGCCATGTCATTATGTACTGTCGGACCCCTCCGACAGGCACACTCCGCTGCAACAGCTGCAGCAACCAAACCCACCGAACCCTTCGGTGAAACCACCTCCGAACCCCTTCGGAGGGACCCCTTCGAATCAGAGGATAAAATCTGTCAATCACTCATCACAGACTCCGAAACCAACCCTTGGTTTCTCAAGTAGTACACCTCTGATCAGAGTCTTAAATCTTTTCGAAAAGCCGAGCCCGCGGTCAAGGGCGGGTTGCGTGACATCCTACAATTAGTTTACTTTTAATGAATGTGCATGATGATTGGGCATGTAAGGACTGTTGTGCGAGGAGGGAAAACGTACTCCTCGAGTTAGATGGTATTATGATGTTCATGTTTATTATTCTGCGCGATTAAATTTGACTACATTAAATGCTGCAACTGAAAAATGTACTTTTCCGCACTTTAAGCCACTATCATCCCCTTGTTATTGTCATGCATTATTATTGCATTCTCGGTGGCTTATTGAGTACTTTTGTACTCATACCCGTTGGACAAACACTTCAGAGGTTGCGTACTACGAGGAGGATGGTCTAGACTAGCGACCCAGTCAAGAAAACGATTCTGAAGAAGACGTTCGTCATGCAGTTTATTTTCATAGTTTCTTTTAATTTTACACTTGTGTAATAATGTGGTCTGCGAACCACGAATGATTAATCGTATGTACGATGTCGCATGCTGAACCTCTTGTTATTATTGTTTTTCTATGGAAATTCAATAATGTTCCGATTTCAATAAATCGGGGCGTCACAAGATGGTATCAGAGCCGACTTGACTGTAGGAAGCCAAACGGACCAGCCTAGCTATTAGCCGCAGAAAACTATTTCTCAAAAAACCTACTTTATAAACTTTGTTCCTCTCCTCACTTTTCTCCAACTTGTTGTTTTTGTAGATGCCGGTCTACCAAGTGCACAGCTTCTGCCGCCACTTCGAGGGCTTCGTCAGGGAGCTCCGTATGATGGTTACCTTCCTTGGGTTCCTCTTCGAGCCCGAGTTCCATGGGGTGTACATGGAAGAGTTCGCAGGACCCTACGACGTCTCCCTTACCATCCACGGATCCGGCGAGCACCTACCGTTTTTCACGGCAGCACTTGGGGGCCCTACCTTTGACGTCGCGTGCCAACGTGTCGCCCTCCAAGCCCTCATGGAGCTGAGGATGATCTATGACGATCGTCTTCAGAACTCGTCCTTCCGGCTCGTGCCGAAGCGCACTCCCGGTGCCCACCGTAGCATATACATCGGAGTTCACTCCGATCGCGATCCGATCATGGCCCGGTAGACGTGCCTTCTTCAGGCCATGGACGAACTCCATACCGAGGCTGTGATGGACGCCGAGGAGCACCATGAGGCGGTCGAGTTCCTTCGTCAAGAGACGAAGAGCTTGATCCAACAGAATGGCGAGCTGCAGCGCAAGGTTATGCAACTGCAGAAGGACATAGCAGAGATGGTCCTCCTCGTCCCGAGGAGGAAGAAGCCCATCCGCGAGCCCACCCCTCGCCCCAAGAGGATCCTACCGCACCCCACGACCGTCGGACCGTACAGCTCCAGTGCCCCTGCACCGCGCACCGCCCTCGTCTCCGACCCCATCATCGAGAATTTTCTCGAGCCCACCGTCCCTTAGGACCCTCGTGCTCGTGGTTCTGAGAGCACGGAGACCGCCCCAGATGACGAGTAGGCGGTAGCTTTCGTTGTTTGAGGTTAATAATTTGTTGGTACCACCTGCAACGACTTGTGTTGTAGGTGGGTTAGAATAAAAGCATTGATGTAATAAACCTTTCATACCACATATATATGCATGAGCCCCTTTGGGCTATTGTGACTAAATATTTATTTCAAAATCCTTCTCTTATGATTAAGAATCTTGTATATTCAAAAGATGGACGACAACCAGAACACCGGGTCCAACAACGGTGAAGGGGCAAGCAACGGTTTGCCCGGAAGTGTTGTGCCCAACTAGGGCGCAACGGGCCAACGTCAGACTGGCCCGCCATCCGCCAACCACCCCACCTTGGCGGAGATGATGGCGAATCAGAACCAGCTGAAATTAAAATAGTGTGAAGAAGTTATTATGTCCTCTGAAATTAATATATAATTTTTTAAGGTTTTTTCTGAATTATTTAAATGAAATACAAATTAAATCCTAAAGGGGATTTTTCTTTATTATTCAATAAGAATATTTTATGCCAAATAAACATACTGTTTTTATTGCATAAAAGTGTAGAGAATAAAAATACAAATTTTCCAGAATTAAAATGGTCAAATTTGGAGTTAAATTGAGCAAGTTATGGATTTTTAAAGTTTAGACAATTTTTCTGGATTTTATTTAAACGGGAAAACAGTCCTTGGTCCATGGTGAACTTGGTTCACCGTGAACCATTGACTGCACGCGTGAGCCAGGCACGTGGCAGCGGTTGGATCAAGATCCAACGGCCAGAGTACGCGCGGGAATTTTAAGTGGCGATCGACGGCTCACATTGCCCGGTACCGATTCGGCTCAGATCAAGGGCCAGGATTAAATCCCATGGGGATTTAATCCGGGCCGTTAGATAAAAATCGTGTGGCCCGTGATGGATCCGGCATGGCACACACAGAAGGGGTAAACTACCCCTTCTTCTCCAGCTTCGGCGACGCAACAGCAACGGAATCCCGGCGACGGTGAGGTCTAAGGATGTGGCTAAGGCTAAAAACGGGACCATGAGAGCAAAGGGAACATAGGCCTACCGGAGTTGGCAACGAAGGAGGGCTGACGGCGATCGGCGACGAGAAGGGGCGGTGACGAGCTTCGGGTCCGGCGGCGACGAGGTGCTCCGGTGGTGATCTGGCCCAACAGAGGTGGGGCCGGGGTAGAAGAGGCGACGAGGGTCACGGTGGTGGCGACGGTGAGGGCGGCGGTGGCACGAGTCACCGGCGAGGGCTCGACGGAGGGGAAACATAGGAAAACCGAAAAAATGGTGGCGGCGCTCGGAAGTGCTAGAGCTAAGGCTTCTCTCGGGTTGCCTAGGTGCGGAGGCGTTGGGGGGTTAAATAGGGGTCACCGACGCTATGGATGGAAGGCGATAGAGGGGAAACCGAGGGGAGGTTTCCATTATTTGCCGGTGAGCTTTCCAACCTTACCCCCCGGCGATTTCGCGCGCAATCCTGTCGGGTAACAGAGGGGAAAGAATCCCCGAGCTATGGCAAGTGCGATGGCGCGGCCAATTTGGCGGTAGGTGGGCGGCGGCGGCGGATTCACGCCCCTAGGGTTCGGCCGGCGAGAGAAAAGGGGAAGCTTTCCATGGAGAAGATGACCCTGATAGGTGGCCCCCACCTATCAGCGGCTGCAAGCAAAAGAGAAGGGGGACGATAGGTGGGCCAGGCTTGGTAGCGGCTGAGGGGTACTGGCGGAGGCTGACGGGCGGGCTAGGCGGCGAGCGCGCGTGCAGGAGAGAGGGGGGAGATGGCGCCGATAGGGTGGCCCCACCTGTCAGTGGCCGAGGTGGCTGGATTGGGCCGGGCTGGAGGGGAATTGGGGGTTGTGGCCCATCAAGATTTAAAATGTATTTTCAATTTAAAATAATTCCAGAAATTCTTATATTCTTTTAGGACTTGGAGCACTGTTGGAAAAATTTTGTAAAAATTTCTAAAAATATTTATTGGCTTCTAGGTTACTCCTTAAATTTTTCATCTTCAAATTTTAAATATTTCTCCCTGTTTTGCTTTAATTGGGTTCTTTTACCCTTTTTTCAATTAAATAAATTCTTTTTATTTCAGAAAATTTATTTCCCTCATTTTTATTTTATTTTAATTTTGGGATGTTACAGTTGACACGAAAACGTGCTCCCGCACTTGGGCCAGTTCGACGATCCAAAAACATCACAAGACGTTGACGTCGCATTCCGACAATCCTTAAACCGTGGTAAGGAGATAACGGAGTCGCCAGGTAATCAAACAAATATTCAGAAATAAAGTTCAATTAACTAATGTGTAAGAAAACAACTAGAAATAATAAAACCTAGTCAAACCGGCCAGAACAGGGATGGTTCAACCGAGTGTCTAGGCGGTCGGACCGGTGATGCGAAGCAGCCTCCGGTGCGAAGCGTTGGCCGAAGGGGGGCTCCGGCCTTCGGTCGGTCAGACCGAAGGGTGAGTCCCGTTCCAACCGAGGGTGTGCGAAGGGTACCCTATGGAGTGCGTCGCAGAGACGACCGAAGGGGGGGTTCGGCCTCCCAGCTGATCAGACCGGCGTCCGGAGCCTGGTCGGACCAAAGGGTGCAAGTACCCCTCGAGGGGTGGCCTCTAGCGTTGATGCGGAGCACCTCGAATCCCTTTGCGAGGTTCGGTCGGACCGGCCTTGTATGGACGGTCGGACTGCTGCGTGCCGGCGCTCCGGGTGATGGCGTGGCACAAGCCAGTCGGACCGAAGGGTGGCCTCAAGTCGGATCAACGTCTCCTGGAAACGATCTCTGGGCACCGGTGACCATCTTGTCGTGGATGGATGGCGACCAGACTTCTTGGGGAAGATGGTGGCAATGAAACACTGCAAAGACGCCAGAAAACTAAGGGTAATTCGGCCAGGAGACCGAATCATCGGTGAAAACCGATAAAAACGATAAAAACTGGTACGAGGGCGAAACAGAAGGTTTTCAGATCAAACCCACAAAGAACTCGCGGTAGAGTGGCGAAGTCCGAACAATTTTCTGATCAAATTGCAAAGATCTACTGCTAGGAGTAAAGTAATGCTAGGGCAGAAAGTAGATTGAATAGTAAAGGTACGATTCAAAACTAGGGTTTTGAGTTGATCTGTGGAGATGCCCTTTGAATCGGCCTCACCCTTTTATTTATAGGGGTTGGTCTCATGTTCCCCGGCTCCTAAACTAAGTAGGATTTGGCCAAAAATAGTTAGGATATATTTATAGATAAAAACAGCCCGGAATAAAACTCTATCTCTAATTTTAAACTTGGGCCGGTCTGAACGGACCCATTGGGCCGGTCGGACCGGGCCTACATGGCCGGTCGGACCGGCCTACTATGGCCGGTCAGACCGGCCTATGTCAGGGAAGGCATATTTTCAGTCCAACTTACCAAAACTTGATATTTCGACAATTTCGACCATTAATGCCAAATTTGGGTGTCAACACATACCCCCGTGCATTTTAGCAAACTTAGTGAGCTAAAAGCACAGAGAGCCATGGGCGTTATTCCTCATACTCTTTATTTGTTCACCTATCATAAATATCCATGACTCGGAAGTTGTGAACTCCTGAGGATGATTTGCATAACTCAATATAAATAAACGAACTAGGGGACTAAGTGCTGAATTTCTCTATCAACTCGGCATTCAGTATTCTTATTAGTTTTGCCCCCCAGTCCTTGTGGGATCTATTCTTTACTCAACGAGGCTAGAAGCTGGCTCTTAAACCAGCTTTGGTCTCCACACCTATTGCGGTCCTGCTAAAGCTTTGGATTCGTTGAACAAATTAACCTTGAACTCTTCGGCCTTCTTCTCTTTAAGATGTTCGGCCCGAAGACATTGTAGGCATCTCTTTTTAGACTTGGTCATTCCCAGCGGAGCCCACCAAGGTAGTGGCTTCGATCCCGGGGCCACAAACTTACTCCTGGAATTTTCGGCCGAATGAGAAGTACCTAAATTGGCCTCGACAACTTTGCACTTATCATGACTGTCTCCCTGTACGCTATCGGTTAGACCAACCTCACGGGGCTGGCCAGACCAGATGGAGTCGGGAGTCTGACAAAGGGCAGTTGGACCGGCCGTAGTAGGTCGGTCGGGCCGGTGCACCATGGGCGGTCGGACCGAACCTAGGGCGGCGGTCAGACCGATAGTGGTACCTTTGGTGGTCTACATTGGGTTGCCTCCAATTTTCTCTAGAAGGACTTCTTCAAGGATTGGGATGTTGTGGAAACCTATTTTAATAACAACAGATGCCTCATTGCGTTTATTGCCATTGTTCCTTTCCTTCACCCTTGAAGACTTAGGCCAATTCCTTGTGCGAATACGACCATCACTATGGTTACGCCTTTGCCTCTTTGTCGACCCCTTTGGCCTTTCTAGTTCTTGGTGGAACGACACTTGCGGTGATGAGAACGACATCCATGGGGCAAAGTACTGAGGAGGGCCACCGTATTGGGGCATTGGGCATGCCCCCATGACATCATTAGAAGACCGTACGAATAGAATGACATGAAATCATCCAATGACTGATGACTATGACCAAACCCTTCCTTAGGAGTCGTATCTGGTCTTTCTATGTTATTAGGCCGATTAATTTCTCTTTGTTCGGCCGCATGCTCATACTTCTTTAATAACGCATCAAAAGTAACTCTAGGTCGCCAAACCATCTTTTCACCAAGTGGCCTTTCTTTGTTCATAGAATTATGTGTATCAGACTGAGGCTCTTCAACTGCAATATTCTTTCCTTTATTTGATTCGGCTTGATCGGGCCGAATCAACACTTTAGCATTGCAATCAATACTAAGTAGAGAAGGATCATTCTCAAACTTCAATCGTCATTCGTCGATGGCCGATTGAATTTGTTGGCGGAAAACATAACACTTATTGATAGTATGAGTATAAGAGTCATGCCACTTACAGTACGTACGACCTCCTAGTTCTTCCGCCGATGAGATGACTTGTTCTTCACGCACCTTGATCTGCCTCTTCTCAAAAAGATAGTCGAATATTTTAGCGCACTTGGTTAGATCAAAGATATACTTACCTCCTGGACTCTTTCGAGGTGTTAGCTTCAAACTATCGCACATGAATGGATCTCCTTCATCAGTCCAAGTCCATTCGGTTGTATAGACATCAAATTTCTTACTCTTGCCAAATGATCACTCATCGGTATTCTTTTATAAGCCTAGGGGTGAAAACGGATCGGATATTATCCGATCCGCTCCACTCCGAATCCGATGAAATTGAGGATACGGTAGCTATTTTTTGAAATCCGCCGGATTCAGATTCGGATTCAGATTTTTTAATTTGGATTTGGATACAGATGTGGTTTGGACTAAATCCGTCGGATTCTGATTATCCGGTTTTTTATGCGGATTATCCGAATCCTCTGAAACCAGATAATCCGAATTTAGGCATGCAATATGCTAATGTGCTGTTTGTTGGCCTGCAACTGTTGGCCCATTAGTCCAAAAAATAAAGAAAATTGAAAAGTGAAAACCCTATTCCCCTTTCCCCTTTGGTCGTGGCCCGTGGTGGCGGCGTTGTTCCTGTTCGGCTGTTAGTGCTTGGAGGCTGGAGATAGGAAACACCGAAACAGGAGTCGGCGAGTCGCTGGGCGGGTGGCGGCTGGCTCCGGCTGGACCGCTGGAGTCCTTGGCGGGTGGTGGCTGGCTCCATCGCTCTGACTCCTCCGAGTTCATGGGCTCACCGCTCACGGCGCCGCTGCTCGCTTAGTCGCTTGCTAGTGCCTAGTTGCTTCCCGGCGTCCCGCCTCCTACTGTCCTGCGGTCCCGCCTAGGGCCTGGCCAACTTCCGCCTCTGGGCTCCGGTGTCCCGCACTCCCGTGGTCCCGCCTTGCCACGGTGCCGCCGACGGGCGACGAGCAAGGGCACGGTGCCCCTGGCCCTAGTCCCTAGAATCCTGCATCCAGTATTCCAGTGATCCAGTTCATCCTACACAACTCAAGTAATTTCTGAATTCCTTTCATCTTATATTCTAATATTCCTGTGTTGATCCTGTTGGAATTAGGATGTGTTACTGTGTTAGTTAAGTTGGAAAAGAGAACTAAGTTCTGTTGGAAGAAAGCACTCAAAGCAGCTTACACAGATCAATGTTCTTGTTCAGTAGTTCGGTTCGGGCTTGGGTAGAAATAGAATTAGATATATTAAAACCTAATTTTCAACATCAGCTCTGCATGACTGCACATATAATTTCTGAGTGTGATTTAGTTGAGCACTTGCATAATTCTCCTTATAAATTTATAAGTAGGTCGATGATGGCACCTAAAAAAAGAAGCTCAACAACACCTACTCAACCAAGTGGTAGTGGAGCTGCCTCTTCTCCATATCCAATTGAAGAATTTGAACGACCTCCAACTATTGGTAGGGCTACAGAAGATACCAACACTATTATTGTTGTTGATGTTGAGAGTAAGGGTGCACACGATGAAGATCCAGTTAATGTACATGTATCCAAGAAACCAAAGAATAACACCTCACCAGTTTGGGAGCATTTAATACATTCTATAAGTTGATTAAGATTCATGATGAGGATGTTAAGGAAGAGTGGGTCAAGTGCAAATATTGTTCCTATTCAGCTAGGCGCAATAGAAAAAATGGTACATCCGTGTTTTTGAATCACACAAAAACTCATAATGTGGTTCCAGGACAACAACTGAAAATGTCTAAGAAGATTTCTTCCACTTCTATTGAAACTTATAGGTATGATCAAGAGGCCTCTTTACGGAAATTTTATTTGGCTATTATCATGCATGAGTATCCTTTCAATATTGTGGAGCATGAGTATTTTATTGATTTTATAAAATCCCTTCGGCCTACATTTCCTATCAAGAGTCGTATCACTGTTAGAAAGGATATTGTTGACATGGAGACATGCCCCCACACTTGGGTTAGTTCGACGATCCAAAAGTGCACGGATACTTAGGAACAAGCCTAAGCGTGACGTAGCACCGACATCGCGTTCCGACTACCCTTAATTGTGATAAGGGGGTGGAGTCGCCAGGCAACCAGATTACACAGAACAATCCAATTAGCCGAAAGAGATAGATTAAACAGAATAAAATCAGCAAACCAGTCGGAGCCCGTCTGGTTGGAAGTCTGGTGCGAAGGGGTCATCGAAGTGTACCTTTGGCGTCTGGTGCGAAGTACTCCGCCGAAGGGTGCTTCAGCGTTCGGACTGATCCGGCCGAAGATGGACTCCGAACGGATCTAGACGCGATGATCACCTCCGAACAACGGGGTTCGACGTGAGATCTCTGATACAGTAAACTATGGAATAATGACATGAGGGCCATGCGCGAGCGCAACTTTGTCCGGTGCGGAGTATGGTCATGGTGAAGCCTGTTGCGACGAAGTATGCTGGCGAAGCCTGTTGCCGGAGCCTGCAGTCCCACCGAAGGGTGTCCTAGTGACCTCCGAAACCGATCTCTCAACTCCGGATACCTCCAACGATGTAGCTCCAAATGTAGGAACCTGCAACAAAGATGATTTGAAGTACCAATTCGGCCTGAGGACCGAATTCTGGTAAGTGTTGCACTAGTAGCGAAGGTAGCAATCTGTTACGCAGATTAGCGGATACTTCACAGGCGAAGTAACAACGCGATAGCAATCTATTACGTAGATTAACGGATACTTCACAGGCGAAGTAACAAGGGTTACCACTGTTCCGTAGTGGCCGACGGAGGGCTTCCAGGAAAACCCACGAAGAGGTACATGAAAATAAAGGTAAAGTAAATACGATCAAAGCTAGGGCTTTGGTTTGGTTTTAGTTGGGGGGGGCTCCCTACGCCGGCCTTGCCTCTCTATTTATAGGGGCTTAATTCCTAATCTAATCTGCTATTAAACCGGCTAGATAGAGATGAAAATTGAGCTGGAAACGCATACAACTCTACCTCTGCCGAAGTGGGCTTCGGCTAGGCCCATCGAGGCCTGCTCCTCGGGCCGAAGCCTCGGTGGCGTGGGCCTCCAAAGGCTTCCCGGCCGAAGCCCATGGGCTAGCTAGAGTCTTTCGGAGCCCATAGCTCAACGGACTTCGGCCATGTAGGGCTTCAGACGGACCCTGGACATGTGTATTTTCGGCCCAAATCACCAAAATTGATATTTTGACAATCTAGCCATTAATGCCATTTTTTGCTATCAACACATGCCCCCCTGCCTTTTAGTGAACTAGTGAACTAAAAGCACAACAAGCTGAAGACGATACCATCTATATCGGCTTTTCGACACTTTTATGATGTTTGCCACACACTTGGGAAATACCTTTTCAAGTACCTCCCATTCAAAGCTCTTCGAAACCGCTCTCCCTGTAGGGATTCCAACACGTATGCGTTGCTGGGAGCAATTTCGGCTATCTTAAAAGGACCTTCCCAACTAGGTGACCATTTACCAAACTTGGGACTCTTCGTGCCTAAAGGCAAAATCGGTTTCCATACCAAGTCTCCTATTTGAAACGATTTTGGTTTAACCTTCTTATTGTAGGATTTAGCTACTCTCTTCTTGTCTACTTCTATGGCTTCTAAAGCCCTTAGTCTCTTATCGATCACTTCCTCCAGATTATTTTTCAGAAGAGCTTCATACTCATTGACCGATAAGTCGTCTTGCTTTAACACTCTTAGGGAGTCAAGATCTACCTCTATAGGTAGAACGACTTCTTGTCCATATACCAACTCATATGGACTGACCTGTGTAGCACTGTGCTTTGCAATCCTACAAGCCCATAGCGCCTCGGAAAGCACCTCATGCCACCTTTTAGGGAACTCTTCGATTTTCTTCTTAATGAGCTTAATCATGATTTTATTACTAGACTCGGCCTGACCATTGGCCTGAGCATAGTAAGGTGAAGAGTTTATCAACTTAATACCATAATATCCGGTGAAGTCCCTTACTTCTCCAGAAACAAATGAACTACCGTGATCCATAGTAAGAGTTTGGGGAATGTTGAATCTGTGTATGATGTGCTTCAAAATAAAATCATGTACCTCATTGTGAGTCATGTTCTTGAGAGGCACGGCCTCTATCCACTTAGTGAAGTAATCCGTTGCCATCAACACGAAACGATGCCCTTTTGAGGAAGGAGGGTGGATCTGGCCGATGAAGTCTAAACCCCAACCTCGAAACGGCCATGGCTGGTTTCGGCGTCCAGCAGGCGGTGGCTCAAGAATGTGATGATGTACTCTTTTCCCTCTACCTCCTGTGTTAGCACAGCTCCAATTACGCTATCTTTAGCGGTGATGTATAACCGAAACGGAATCCCGACTTTAGGTGCTCTCACCATGGGTGGTTATGACAAGCATTCCTTGATCTTTTCAAAAGAACTTTGTTGGCTTGGCCCCCAGATGAACTCGACTTCATTCTTCAGCCGGAGTATGTGGACAAATGCATCAATTTTGTCGGACAAGTTGGATATAAAGCGACACAAATAGTTCATCTTGCCTAGCAATTTGTGTACATCCCTTTTGCATGTTGGCGTTGCACTGTTTCTAATCTTCTCAAGTCTCCTAGGATCAATTTCTATGCCTCTCTCATGAATGTCGCATCCTATCAAAAGCAACCTTCAAATCGGCTAAATGGTTTCCCATAGCGTCCGATTTGACTACAACATCATCAATGTAAACTTCTAACATGACTCCTAACAAGTCATGAAAGATCAAATTCATAGCGCGCTGATATGTGGCGCCGGCATTTTTCAAACCAAAAGTCATGACGACCCACTCAAACAAACCGACAAAACCAGGGCATCGAAAGGCAGTCTTATAGACGTCCTCTTCGGCCATAAAGATTTGATTATAACCAGCATTGCCATCAAGAAAACGTAGTACCTTGTGTCCTAAAGCATCATTGATCAGCATGTCGGCTATCGGCATTGGATACTCATCCTTCGGAGTGGCTCTATTCAAATCCTGGAAATCAATGCACACCTGTATCTTGCCACTCCCTTTCTTCTCTACAGGCACAATGTTAGCAACCCATTCCGCGTACCTTGTACGTCGACGACGAAAAAACGCTGTTGGCAACGTCTTGTTGCCCACCGTCAACTCCATAGAGAGTACTCCCTTGGCCTCGGAGCTCTCGCCGTTGAAGCCGTTGAGCATCAAGTTGGTCTTCTTCAGGTCGTCCTCATCCCTGCCAAGCTTCTTCAACAATGAGTAAGGCATTAAGTTGACAGTGGCGCCGCCGTCGACGAGCATCCGGGAAATCGGCTTTCCATCGATGTGACCTCTAACGTAGAGGGGTTTTATATGGCGATCCGAGTCCTCGGGCTTCTCGAAGATGGCGTTGCGTGGACCGAGGTTCAATTGGGCAACCTCGGCCTCATCCTGTGGTAGTGTGAACTCAGCAGGCAGCGTGATGATGTTGATGTCCATCACCTGGGGTGCGGGTCCCTCAGAGATGGGTGAGTAATCGTCGTCGAGCATGTCGTCGTCGTCACTAGGACTAGGAGCCGGGTTGGTTATCTCAACCGACTTCTCTCTCCATACCTGTTTGGTAGCTGGCCGAGGGCAGATTTCTTCGAAGATAGCGTCGCGCTCGGCCTCAGCTTTCTTCTCGCGCATCTCCTGTGCCCGTAGTCTTTGTAGGCGTCTCTTTTGTGATTTGGACATGCCTGGAGGGGCCCAAGATGGCTGCGGCTTGGTGTCGGGTGCTACCATTCGGCTTCTTTCAACTCTGGCTGAAGTGGTGCTACGCCCTCTGGCCTCGTGCACCCTGCGCCCAGAGGGGGCTTCGTTGCGGACCCCGACGGACGGACAGGCCTCATTTGGCCGACCGAACCAAGCTTCGGTGCAGGGCTCGGCCGAAGCATGAGTCTTACCTCCGTCAGACCTCGATGACAAAGCGTTCGGGATTGGGACTTCCTGAGACCCAACTCTTATGGTTATGGCTTTGAATTCCCTGACCTCGGCCTTCGCCTGCTCGCACCCTTCGGCTTTGCTCTGCATGGTCCGATTCGGAAGCACCACAGACAGTCTATGGACGATACCTCCCTCCGCTACATCTGTTTGCCCCTGCCATCCATAATACTCCGAAGGAAAATAAGGCACAGTATTAGGTTGCGGAGGGTACCTTGACCCAGATACGTATGGAGCCCACGGGGTCCCCGCCCAGTCATACGGCAGAGGCATCGGTGGCTCTAGTGGTCTCGCCCACTGTGAGCCGAACCCGTTACCCGGAAGGGGGTTCGGTAGAGTTGATGGTGTTTCGGACCACACCAGCGAAGAGTCCTGCTAGGCCGGAGGTACGTTTGGCTAGTGCTGGCCGAAGCCTCCCATCGGAGAAGTCCAACGCGGTGCGGGGTTCGGCCATTGGGGACCAAAGTTGCTGTATAGGTGGTCCGACCACTGGGGTTTGAAGCCACTGTGCGGGGGATTCGGCCATTGTGGCTCGAAACCATCATGCGGAGTATCAGGCCACCGTGGCTCGAAGCCTCCGTGCGGAGAGTTAGGCCACTGTGGCCCGAAGCCACCGTGCGGAGTACTCAGTAGATTCGGTCCGAAGCCACCCTCCGAAGGTCTTGGACCCTTCGGCTGTCCCAGTTTCTTAGCGCGGGGACCTTCTTCCCTTGCCCTCTTTCGATGCTTGTTCAACAACATGTTATATGTTACCTTCGGCCTTTTGGGATCCTTAGCCGAAGGGGTGTTAACGTTCTGCTTCCACACTCCTACCTCGAGGTTCTTTGGTATGAGTGTGCGAATGCGCGGTTCTCCAATAATTACGTCCTTCCCCTTAGCCGACTCGGCCTGTTCTGGCCGAATCAACACCTTCTTCTCGTCGAGTCGACGGCATTGACGGGAAAAGGATCTTTGTCCAGCTTCATCTTCGGATTATTGTCTATCTTCAATCGTCCTTCTTCTATGGCCGGTTGGATCTGTCGCCAAAAACATTGTAGTCGTTAGTGTTATGCGAATGTGAATCATGCCACTTACAGTACGGATGCTTCTTCAACTCATCGGCAGGTGGAATGACTTGACCCTTGGGTAACCTGAGAAGGTGGCATTTTAAGAGAAAATCAAATATTTTATCACACTTAGTTACATCAAATGAGTACTTGACCTCACTAGGTCGGTTCTTTGTGGGAGACGGCCGTAACTCGGAGCAAGTAACGGGTTTATTCTTAGCGTTCCAAACCCATTCGGCCGTGTACATGTCAGCCAAATCCTCTTCCTCTGATTCCTCCTCGTCAGAGTGTTCCATGATGTGGATTTCAGCCCTAGGCTTGTTAAATGTCTTAATAAACTTTTTATCTTTGGTTCGACCTTCCTAGACCAGAGCCTGCTATAAAACTTGGCTGACTTCTAAAAATTTTTGGTTATCTAACTTTTCTTTGATCTCAGAACGCAACCCATTGAAAGCTAGTTCCGCCAAGTCCCTTTCCGAAATATTAAGGCTAAAACATCGGTTTCTAGTATCCCTAAAATGCTTAATGTATTCAGAGGCGTTCTCATTAGATTTATGTTTAACCGATGTCAAATGTGAAAGCCTAAGTTCCGTCTCACCTGTGTAAAAGTAATCATGGAATTTCCGCTCTAAATCGTTCCATGTCTGAATGGAGTTCGACAGGAGCGCCGAAAACCAAGTGAAAGCGGTGCCGGATAGCGAGAGAGAAAATAGCCTAAATTTTAGGGCATCTATCCCGTTGACTTCTCCACATTGTGCCAAGAATTGACTAGCGTGTTCTAGTGTAGTTTTGCTACCCTCGCCATCGAACTTTGTAAATTCAGGGATTCTATATCCGTGGGGGTAGGGCACTGTATCGAGATGGGCGGGGTATGGCTTATGGTAAACTGTTACCCGTCCCTTGGGCACGAAGCCGGCACATTCTCTAAATAGTGTGTGGACCCGCTCCTCTATGTCGTCTTGGTATGCTGCCTGTGCGCGTCTCTCATGCGGGGGCGCGACACATTGTGGGATATCGGCATGTCAGCCATGGACATCTTCCCTGCGTGCTATTAGCATTACGTGCTCGTGTCCGGGTGCCTGCGCCTGTGGTGCGGGTAGCGCAGGTACCGGTGCAGGTGGTGGTGCATCGTGCGCAGTGTTAGCTTGGTCGTAAGTGTAGTGATTAGTCTTGGCCATAAGTGTTGAGGTCGGAGACATGGTTGTGCCAGTGCTGTCGTTAGTTCTGCCGTACACGTCGTTTGCTGGAGGTGCACTAGCAATAGGAACCGGGGGTACGACCTCAGTAAAGCCAAACCTCCTTAGAGTTGCCTCTACTTGGGAGCTGACTGTCGAATCTAAGCGGTTGGCTAGCGAGGTGCTAACGGCTTGATCTACTGATGCGGCTATTTTTTGCTCAATCTCTAAAGAAGATAAACGAGGTGATACAGGTGTTACCTGGACCTGAGCGAGGTCAGGGGTGATGATGTCGCGCTTGATGAAGCCTGCACGTGTCTTAATGTAGCCCCAAAGCATCATGTCTTGGAGTGCCTTCAACTTTACCTCGATCTCTGCTCGGTCTTATGTGGGGATATATTCAAGTGTAGGCGTCAAGATGTTGCGATTGTCAATATTCGCGCCTCCTATTGTGTCCATCGGCAGTGTAGACGTAGTAGTCGATGTAGATGTACCGACGGCCGATGTAGATGTACTTGTCATGTTGGCGTAGCCTTCCCCAGCGGAGTCGCCAAAAAGTGTGTTGACACGGAAACGTGCCCCCACACTTGGGTTAGTTCGACGATCCAAAAGTGCACAGATACTTAGGAACAAGCCTAAGCGTGACGTAGCACCGACGTCGCGTTCCGACTACCCTTAATCGTGATAAGGGGGTGGAGTCGCCAGGCAACCAGATTACACAGAACAATCCAATTAGCCGAAAGAGATAGATTAAATAGAATAAAATCAGCAAACCAGTCGGAGCCCGTCTGGTTCGAAGTCTGGTGCGAAGGGGTCACCGAAGTGTACCTTCAGCGTCTGGTGCGAAGTACTCCGCCGAAGGGTTCTTTGGCGTTCGGACTGATCCGGCCGAAGATGGACTCCGAACAGATCTAGACGCGATGATCACCTCCGAACAACGGGGTTCGGCGTGAGATCTCCGATACAGTAAACTATGAAATAATGACATGAGGGCCACGCACGAGCGCAACTTCGTCCTGTGCAGAGTATGGTCGTGGCAAAGCCTGTTGCGACGAAGTATTGTGGCGAAGCCTGTTGCCGAAGCCTGCAGTCTCGCCGAAGGGTGTCCTTGTGACCTCCGAAACTGATCTCTCAGCTCCGGACACCTCCGACGAAGTAGCTCCGAACGTAGGAACCTGCAACAAAGATGATTCGAAGTGCCAATTCGGCCTAAGGACCGAATTTTGCTAAGTGTTGCACTAGTAGCGAAGGTAGCAATCTGTTACGCAGATTAGCGGATACTTCACAGGCGAAATAACAAGGCGATAGCAATCTATTATGTAGATTAACGGATACTTCACATGCGAGGTAACAAGGGTTACCAATGTTCCGTAGTGGCCAGCGGAGGGCTTCCAGGCAAACCCACGAAGAGGTACAGGAAAATAAAGGTAAAGTAAATACGATCAAAGCTAGGGCTTTGGTTTGGTTTTAGTTGGGGGGGGGCTCTCTACGCCGGCCTTGCCTCTCTATTTATAGGGGCTTAATTCCTAATCTAATCTGCTATTAAACCAGCTAGATAGAGATGAAAATTGAGCTGGAAATGCATACAACTCTACCTCTGCCGAAGTGGGCTTCGGCTAGGCTCATCGAGGCCTGCTCCTCGAGCCGAAGCCTCGGTGGTGTGGGCCTCCGAAGGCTTCCCGGCCGAAGCCCATGGGCTGGCTAGAGGCTTTCGGAGCCCATAGCTCAACGGACTTCGGCCCTGTAGGGCTTCGTACAAACCCTGGACATGTGTATTTTTGGCCCAAATCACCAAAATTGATATTTTGACAATCTAGCCATTAATGCCATTTTTTGCTATCAACAGATATACTTGGTATATTTTCAGAACAATGGAAAAAGTTGTATGAGCATTTCAAAACTATCAATAGTCGTTTTAGTGCAACAATGGACATGTGGACCTCTAACCAAAATAAGGGGTATATGTGCATCACTGTTCATTGGATTGATGACAGTTGGACAATTCAAAAAAGGATTATCAAGTTCATGCATGTTAAAGGGCGACATAGTGGGCTTAATTTAGCTGATGCATTATCCTCATGCTTGCATAAGTGGTTTATTGAGAAGAAAATGTTTTCTCTTACTTTGGATAATTCGTCGTCAAATGATGTTTGTGTTAAGGATATTATTGATGTTCTAAATAAATGTGCCCTCTGATTTGTGA
Source organism: Zizania palustris (assembly GCA_019279435.1). Lineage (NCBI taxonomy): Eukaryota > Viridiplantae > Streptophyta > Magnoliopsida > Poales > Poaceae > Zizania > Zizania palustris. The sequence goes on along the minus strand of JAAALK010000082.1, from coordinate 36,555,172 downwards.
TGAAGCATTCTTTCAGGTGAGATTTGCAAATCACATACTTAATCTAGTTGCTAGAGATGGTTTGTCACAAATTAGAAATGATATTTTGAATATTCGGTCATTTGTGCTTCTTGTGAAGTGCTCTCCTCAACAAATGGAAGAATTTTTGAAATGTGCGTCTGAGTGTGATTTGGATACAAATAGAGGACTTTCAACAGATGTTGTAACAAGATGGAATTCAACATACCATATGTTATCAGATGCCATATATTATAGAAAAGCTTTTGAAAGGCTCTATGAAATTGAAAGACGTCTATATGAACATTTGGTTCCATCATCTGATGATTGGGATAAGGCGACTACAGTTTGCAAATGTTTAAAGAAGTTTGATGATATCACTAAGCTATTGTTAGGTACTTCATATCCAACAGAAAATCTATTTTACCAGAGCTTTTGTGAAGTTAAGTCTTTAATTTCTGGGTGGTCTAGAAGTGATGATGTTACCATCAAAACAATGGCCAACTCTATGAATACTAAGTTTGACAAGTATTGGAAAAGATCAAATCTTGCTCTTGTTGTGGCATACTTTCTTGACCCTAGGTTTAAGATGAAGGCCGTAGAGTTTAATTTGATAAGGATGTATGGAAAGGTGTTATATCGTTCTCATCTTGAAGAGTTCACCAATAGTATTAAACATATTTATCAAGAATATGCTTCTCACTCAAAGATTGTTACTGAACCTCAACAAACCCCTCAAAATGCTGATTTCGAGACAAGTATGGATGGTGGAGTTGAATTTACAGAAGAAGTAGATGCTGATTTTATGAATTATGTATATGCCTCATGTATGGATGGTGGAGGTGATACAAATGATTTAGATAAATATATGGCTGAACCACCCCTACTTCTTTCTAATCCTAAATCAAATGGTAATAGATTTGATATCTTATCATGGTGGAAAGCTCACAAAGATGTATATGCCATTCTATCTCTTCTTGCTCGTGATGTCTTAGCCATGCAAGCTTCTACTGTTGCTTCAGAATCTGCCTTTTCTGCTGTAGGACGTGTTATTGATCCATTTCGAAGTCGTCTTGAACCAGAAATAGTGGAAGCATTAATTTGTACCAAGGATTGGTTAGCTCGAACTAGAGGTTATCACTTATGTAGTTATGTCATTTTATACTATTATGAAGATCATTTTATATTATTTGCTAATATAACTTTATCTATAATTTATAGACTCTAATAAAACAGTTGGATCTATTCTCAATGATCTCGAAGTTATGGAGACCATGGATGCAAATTTGACACTTGAGGACCTTGAAGATATGGTATGGAACACCTATATTTTTCTCACAAATCTTTATATTTTAGTATGTTGCTTCTTTAGTTAATATGTGTGCCATTGTTTTTTATAAAATTACATGAAAAGCAGCCTGAGAGTAGTGATGAAGAATAATGATTTGTTTGAGGGCTTGAGGCTACTGTAGTGATGTTGCATTGCATTGCTAGTTTGCTACTGTCGTATGTCGGTATGTAATATTGTTTGGTGTGAGCATGTGACTGTGAGGATGTTTTTGCACTGCTGTACCTTGTGCCTGTTGGCTAGTGGCTACTTGGCTTACTGATTTATGCTGAAATGCTGAATACTACTGTTGGAAGTGTTGATTTGTTGGCTGTAGTGTTGCTCATTTGTTGGCTGTAGTAGTGTAGTGTTGATGATTTGTTGGCTGGAGTGCTGATTTAGTGTACTGTTTCAGTGTTTTGACTAAAAATATTGGCTAGAGTGCTGCTTTGTTGCTGGACGAGTGCTAATTTTTTGGTCAGTGCCTGTGTGGCGCACTTGTGCGCCTCAGCGCCTGTGCCTGTGTGCGGTGCACCTGTGCCCAGCGGCAGCGGCCAGCGGCAGACCGAGACTCCGAGTCTGTGGTACTGTGGCAGTGGCACCGCGGCAGCCGGTAGGGCAGAGGTAGACAGGCAGTGCTGCATTGCTTTGTTGTTTGACTTTTGAGTGTTTTTGTATTTGTATACACCTAAATTAAAATTGATAAAATGTGTTTTTAAAATTGTAATCCGATATCCGAAATAATTCGCTCCATATCCGTATCCGCATGTTATCCGTACCCGATCCGAATCCGTTCAAAAAATGGTATAGGATATGGTATGAACACTATCCGTCCGAATCTGATCCGTTTTCACCCCTATCTAAGCCATCCTTAGATTTGCACTTGTTCATGACTCGGCTTTCAATAGCTAGAGCACTTCTTAATACCTGACTAGTACCCAAGAATGTTTGATCATGCATAGCCTCTCTAATGTGGACAAGCAAACCGTCAAATGCAAGATCAGCCAAGTCTTTATCACTAATAGTCAAACCAGAGTATCGTCTTTTGGTATCTAGAAACCTTTGAATGTAAGAATCAATGATCTCACTAGTTTGTTATCTAACTGACCTCAAGATAGCTAGATGACACTCTACATTTTTAGGAGGGAAACGCGTATGGAACCCTTATTCTAATTGGGCCCAAGTATGCACGGAGTTCGGCGACAGTGCCGAAAACCAAGCGAAAGCGGTGCCGGAAAGCGATAGAGAAAACAATCTAAGCTTCAAAGCATCCGACCCACTAGCTTCGCCACACTGTGCTAAGAACTAACATATGTGCTCTAGGGTGGTTTTACTACCTTCACCATCAAATTTTGTAAACTCGAGCACCCTAAAGCCCCGCGGGTACGGGATGGTATCGAAGTAATCAGGGTATGGCTTTTGATAAACCCTACCCCGTCCTCTAGGTGTCCAACCTGCGACCTCTCTAAATAGTGTGCGGATCTGCTCGTTAGGTTCATCTAAGCCTCCTGCCTGTGCGCGTCTCTCGTGTGGGGGCGCGACACGTGGTGTTACATTATGGTGTCGGACATGCGGTTCCTCCTCTCGTGGCGGCTCGTGGTGCAGATCTTGCTCGGGCCGATGCAGGCATGTGGGAAAGGGTCGTGTAGGCATAGGTGGATGCGGTGCGTAGTAGGTGGTATGGGTGGTCTGGCCAGCCATAAGGCCGGTCTGGTCGACGGTATAATGATCGGTCCGTCCGGCCTGATGGCCGGTCAGACCGACTGCTGCCGGTGGGGGTGGGTCGGTTGGACTGGCCCAAAAGCCGGTCGGACCGAGCACTGTTGATGGCGCGATGGCACTAGGGTTAAATGTTATAGACTGAAACGCATCGGTCACACCAGCCTGGTACAGCCGGTCATACTGACCATGTTCAGTCGGTCGGACCGGCCAACTAGGTCCGGTCTGATCGACCAGGGTAAGAGAGGCTTCGGCCATGAAAGCCGAGGTTGCTGACGTGCTCTCTCTCTCTCCATGCTCCCATCCATCCTACTATGTATGCGATGAACAGGGGAAGCGCTAGTAATCGTAGTAGGGGAATCGGCTTCGGGAAAACTGAATCTTCTAAACATCACATCTATCTTAGAGTCTACCTTGGGAGCCACGTGTTTCATGTGTTTATCGAATGCAGCGTTAACCGCCTAGTTCACCTTGGAAACTATCTCTTGTTCGAGGTCTATGGGAAAGAGGGGAGGATTGGAGTTTACCTTAGCCGGCATGGTGATGGTGACGGATCTCGTGTCACGCTTAGCCGCCGATGTAGTCGTACTTGGCGTGTATGTCCCTAGCGGAGTCGCCAAAAAGTGTGTTGACACGAAAAAGTGCCCCCGCACTTGGGCCGGTTCGACGATCCAAGAACGTCATGAGACGTTGATGTCACATTTCGACAATCCTTAAACCGTGGTAAAGGGATAACAGAGTTGCCAGGTAATCAAACAAATATTCAAAAATAAAGTTCAATTAACCGATGTGTAAGAAATAACTAGAAATAATAAAACCTAGTCAAATCGTCCAGAACAGGGCCGGTTCAACTGAGTGTCCAGGCGGTCAGACCGTCCAAGGGACGTCGGTCAGACTGGAGGTACACCACCGGTCGGACCGGTGGTGCGGAGGATGGGCCAAAGGGGGGCTCCGGCATTCGGTTGGTCAGACCGAAAGGTGAGTCCCGGTCCAACCTAGGGTGTGCGAAGGGTACCCTCCGAAGTGCGTCATAGAGACGACCGAAGGGAGGGTTCAGCCTCCTAGCCGGTCAGACCAGTGTCCGGAGCCTGGTCGGACCGAAGGGTGCGGGTACCACTCGGGGGGTGGCCTCCTGCGTTGATGTGGAGCACCTCTATAACACCCCAAATTTTCAAAGAAATAAAAATATTATTTAATCTTTTTTCCTGGGATTATTTATTTTAGAAATACCTTTAATGCCCTCATTAAACTTTTTGAACTAGAACCTAAATGAAATGACCAAACCAGGGGCTAGGAAATTTTGTATATGATCCCAAGGACAAGATATATTTTTGAGAATTTTTACAAATTTTTATCAACCTTGGAAGTAGCCCAAATATTTTAATCCATTTTCTGTAATCATTTTTATTCAGAAAAGCATTTGAACAGTAAAGGGCCCTCCCCCTTCCTTTCTCTCTCTCCCGGCCGGCCCAGCCCGTTATCCCCGTGTGCCTCGGACTGACACCCGGGCCCCACCCGTCAGAGACCCCCTCCCTCCGCACACGCACGCCCGACACCTCGGCTCCACCTGTCGGTCGCGTCCCGTTGCCTCGCCCTCACCCCTCGCCCGCTGGCCGGTGGCCCCCGCCTATCAGGACCGTCGTCCACCTCGCACCATCGCCCCCAAACCTCGCCGGCCGAATCAAAGCCTCCGCGATTCGCTCGTCGCCCCCCCCCTCCCCTCCATTTATCGCCGGCATTGAATCCCCCACATCGCGCCGACCATTTCCCCTCTTAATTTCACGCGTAATCATCTCGCTGTCGCCCGCATGCAGTGAAACCGCCTCGCCGGCATTTACTCACGGCCTCCCCTGATTGCGCCCTCCCTGCCCTCGCCGGTACCCCTATTTAAACCCCCGACCACCGCCGCGCTCAACCCCCACGTTAATTCGCTGCGAGAACAAACAGAATGCTCGCAATTCGGTTTTTAGCGCAACATCGTCGCCCGCACTCCAGTCACCTCTCGCCGTCGCCGGAGTCCCTCTCCGTCCACGCCGACCACATCTCTGTGACCGCCAGAGCTTCCTTGACCTCGGCCACCCCTTCGTCGACGACGAACCGCGCCGGAACATCACCGCTGACGAGGACCCGAACGTCTTCGCCACCTCCGCCCGTCGCCGGCCACACCCTGTTGACCTCGGACCACCGCAAGGGTACCCTCGTGTTCCCCGTAGTCCCCTCTTTACGTTTTTAGCCTTAGTTAGGCCGGATAACCCTCGTCGTCGCTGGAATCACTCATCGTCGTGTCGCCGGAGTCGGGGAAGACGGGTACTTTACCCCTCCCGACGTGTGCCATGCCGGATTCCATCCTGGCCACATGATCTCAATCCAACGGCGTAGATTAGAGCCTTTTCACCGTTTAATCTCGCGCGTCCATCTGGTCAAAGGGGTATCGAGCGTCGTGGGCCGTTGATCGCAACTTAACGCCCCGCCTCGCCCTCGCGCGTTGGATCTGGATCCAACGGTCCAGATTGGGCCGGACAACGCGCACAGTGCGCGGGTTCACCGTGAGCCCGGCTCACCGTGGACCCGAGAGTGTATTTGGATTTAAATTAAATTCCAAAAATGCTTTTAAACTTCCAAAATTCATATCTTGCGCATTTTAACTTCAAAAATTACCATTTCAATTCCAGAAAATTTGTAATATTATTCTCTACATGTTCATACATAAAAACAGTATACTTACTTTGAATATTTCACCCTTATTTAATAAAGTATCCAAATGCTCTTTATTCTTTTCCTGTTGATGTAATGGAACCACTATGTTTTCTCCAGACCTCTTAATTTAAATTGGTTAGAAGACTTAAAATAAGATTATTCACATTTAAATCTTTTTACAAAGGTCCATATCTCAATATAGTTCATTTTAAATATTCATAAAATGAATTTCAGAAACTTAACCACTTTATTCTTCTTAAGTTAACCCAATCAAAACCAACATGCTTGTGGTGTGATTTTTATATTGTTTATTGAATGTTATGTTTGTTATTCATGATAAAAAGACTACGCCGCCGCCGAGGACCTGGAATATTACCCGGAAGTTCCCCCGTCGCCTTTCGCTGAACAAGGCAAGTCACCAAACCAATCTTTTGAGCATATTGAACCCATGTTTTACTCAACTATCGCTAAAACACATAGGATATACATGCATTAGTCAAATGAAGCCCTTACAATATATTTATCAGGATCCCCCTACCTTGATGTGCAACCCAAGCCATGCTATCTAGCCTAAACTCCTTGTCACCTTATGATTAAGTACTATTAGCTAGTGTCCAATGTATCGACACGATTGCTATAGGATTAAAAATGAGTCGTAGCAACATGGTTCTACTATATGATCCCCCGATATCCTTATCTTTGGAATTCTGTTGGTGATAGAGTTTTGGTTGTGAGTGTATGCATGGTAGGTTTTGGGTGCAAGCTAGGGCATTGGTCGGTAGCACCCGGGGCACTATAAGGACCGGTCTGCGGGATCTGTTGCAATACACTTCGGTACTAACCACAAGTCTAATGGGTAAGTCCTAACTAAGGTATGGAGTGTTCCAAACCGAGGCCACCACTTGGAGATGGGTCAAGCAGCACCTGCGAGTGGCTTGTACCGACGTGGCGCAAAAGGGGGTGCGATGTTAGCTGGGATGCGGCCCAGCGCGCCGGCGAAACCTAGAGCGGATGGTTATCGCTTGGAGCATTTCATGCTGAGGTTTTGGCACGAGTTCCCGTGGTATGGGTCATCTCGTTACACTTTGGTGTTTGGGATGAGTGTGTGCCTTGTGGGTACAGTAGTACGTCTCTGATCAGAGTCATAAATCTTTTCGAAAAGCCGAGCCCACGGTCAAGGGCGGGTTGCATGACATCCCACGGTTAGTTTACTTTGAATATGTATGTGCATGATGGTTTGACATGTAAGGACTGTTGCGTGAGGAGGGAAAACGTACTCCTCGAGTTAGATGGTATTATTAATGTTCATGTTTATTATTCCGCATGATAAAACTTGACTACATTAAATGCAATAACTGAAACTGTACTTTTCCGCACTTTTAGCCATTACCCTTCCTTTGCTATTATCTTGCATTATTACTTGCATTTGTGGTGGCTTGTTGAGTATTTTTGTACTCATACCCATTGGACAAACACTTCAGAGGCTGTGTAATACGAGGAGGATGGTCTGGAGTAGTGACCTAGTCAAGAAAACGATCATGAAGAAGACGTTCATCATGTAGTTTATTTTCATAGTTTCTTTTAATTTTACACTTGTGTAATAATGTGGTCTGCAAACCACGAATGATTACCCGTATATACGATGTCGCATGATGAACCTCTTGTTATTATTGTTTTTCTATGGAAATTCAATAATGTTCCAATTTGTTAAATCGGGGCGCCACAAGATGGTATCAGAGCCGACTTGACTGTAGGAAGCCAAACGGACCAGCCTAGCCAATCGCTGCAGAAAATTATTTCTCAAAAACCTACTTTATAAACTTTGTTCCTCCCCTCACTTTTTCTTCAACTTGTTGTTTTTGTAGATGCCAGTCTACCAAGTTCACAGGTACTGCTGCCACTACGAGGGCTTCGTCAGGGAGCTCCGCATGATGCTCACTTTCCTCGGGTTCCTCTACGAGCCCGAATTCCAGGGGGTGTACATGGAGGAATTTGCTGGACCTTGCGACGTCTCCCTCACCGTCCATGGATCCGGAGAGCACCTGCCGCCCTACACCACAGCACTTGGGGGCCCAACTTTCGATGTCGCGTGCCAACGCGTCGCCCTACAGGCCCTTATGGAGTTGAGGATGATCTATGATGATCGTCTTCAAAACTCGTCCTTCCGGCTTGTGCCGAAGCGCACTCCCGGTGCCCATCGTAGTATCTACCTCGGAGTTCACTCCATTCGTGATCCGGTTATGGCCCGACAGTCGCGTCTTCTTCAGGCCATGGACGACCTCCATACCGAGGTCGTGCTCGATGCCGATGAGCACCATGAGGCGTTTGAGTTTCTTCGTGAGGAGACGAAGAACTTGATCCAACAGAATGGCAAACTGCAGTGGAAAATCATGCAGCTGTAGAAGGATATCGTGGAGATGGTCCCCCTCATCCCGAGGAAGAGGAAGCCCATCCGTGAGCCTGCCCTTCACCCCAAGAGGATCCCGCCACATCCCTCCACCGCCGGACCGTCCACCACCAGTGCCCCTGCACCGCGCCCCGGCCTCGTCTCTGACCCGATCATCGAGAATTTTCTCGAGCCCACCGTCCCTCAGGATCCGCGTGCTCGTGGTTCCGAGAGCACGGAGACCACCTCCGATGGTGAGTAGGCGCTAGTACCGTTGTTTGCTTGTGATAATTTGGTGTGTGTGGTGCTACCTGCAACAACTTGTGTTGTGGGTAGGTTAAAATAAAAGCTTTGATGTAATGAACTTTTTATACCACTTGAGATATATATGAGCCTCAACGGCCCCCTTTTGATTAAAATGTTTGTATCATCATCTTTTTATGTCTTGGATAACATCTTATGTTCAGAAGATGGCCGACAACCAGAACACCGGCTCCAACAATGGAGAAGGAGGAAGCCACGGCTTGCCCGAAGGCGTTGTGCCCAACTGGGGTGCAACGGGCCCACGACAGACTGGGTCGCCATCCGCCAACCACCCCACCTTGGCAGAAATGATGGCGAATCAAAACCAGCTGATCACCGCCCTCCTCACTCAGATGCAGCACCAATAGGCTCAGTTGGACCGGCTGCAGAATGTGGAGCCTGCCCCTCGCGCACCAGCACTCGCACACGCGCCCCAACTCTCATAGTTCTTGCGTGTGCATCCCCCGATTTTCTCTAGCACCACCAACCCCATGGAGGCCAGAGATTGGCTCCTCACCATTGGGAAGAAATTGGACCTCCTCCCCTGCACCCACCAGGAGCGAGTGGCCTTCACCACTCACCAGCTCTAGGGTCCCGCCGCAGAGTGGTGGGACAACTACCGTGAGTCCCAGCCAGAGGACCACGTGGTGACATGGGCGGAGTTTACCATCGCCTTTCGTGCCGCCCACGTCCCCGCCGGAGTTATTGCGGTCAAGCAGCAGGAGTTCCGCGACCTGCAACAGGGCAGCCGGACTGTCATGGAATACCTCCATGAGTTCAATCATCTGGCACGCTACGCGCCAGAAGAGGTGCGGATCGATGCCCTCCGCCAGGCCAAGTTCCTCCGGGGACTTAAGGATTAGCTGTCCATCCAGCTCATCGCCACCGACTACGCCGACTTTCAATGGTTGGTGAACAAAGCGCTCATCCAAGAGACTGAGCAGAACAAGTTGGACCTCAAGAAGAGGAAGATGATCACCTTCAAGCATCAGCAGGTGAATTCCTAGAGGCCCCACTTCGTCCCTCCGCCACCAGCACCCGTCTACCATCCTCGGCCCGCCTATAGGCCACCTCGCACCGCTGGTGGATCCAACGCCGGGCATCCCCGCCCCACTCCACCAGCTCCGGCTGCTCAGGCGACGCCCGCCACCAAGGCCCCGATCTTGAAGGATCGCAAAGGGAGGCCGGTCGTCTGCTTCAACTGCCGGAAGGAAGGGCACTACTCGCGCCAATGTCCTCACCCCAAGCAGCCCCAAAGCGCGGCACCCAACCAGGCGGTTCGTGCTCGCGTCAACCACATCAACGCAGAGGAAGCTCAGGAGGCTCCCGAAGTCGTGCTCAGTACGTTTACCGCAAATTCTTTACCAGCCATGATTCTATTTGACTCTGGAGCAACACACTCCTTCATTTCGGAAGACTTTGTGAAAACCCACGACTTGGAAGTACTCCCTCTATCAGTCCCCATGATGATTGCCACTCCAGGCAATAGAACCTTAGCCCACTTATACAGTCCTAAGGTTAAGATAGAGATCCAAGGAGTATCGTTCCAGGCCGAACCAGTCCTCATTAAGTGTACCAGACTCGACCTCATCCTAGGGATGGATTGGTTGATGAAGCACAAGGGAGTGATTGACTGCGCCAACAAGTCTGTAACAGTGACCAACCCCGAAGGCGAAGCCGTCACTTTTCGGATGACCAGTCACAAACCACTTGAGGCATCTCTTCACTCTCTAGCCCTTGAAGAAGTGCCCATAGTCAAGGAGTTCATGGACGTCTTCCCAGAGGACATGCCAGGAATGCCTCCCAAACGGGACATCGAATTCAGAATCAAGCTTGTCCCCGGGACCATTACAATCTCCAAGCGCCCATACCGGATGGCCGCCAATGAATTAGCCGAAGTCAAGAGCAACATCGAAGACCTAGAGCAGAAAGGGTACATCCGACCAAGTACCTCACCCTGGGTTGCACCGGTCATCTTCGCTATGAATAAGGACAAGACCAAGAGGATGTGCTTGGACTATAGAGCCCTGAACGACGTAACCATCAATAACAAGTACCCATTGCCTCGGATCGATGACCTGTTCGATCAACTGAAAGGATCCTCGGTGTTTTCCAAGATTGATCTCAGGTCAGGTTATCACCAATTGAGGATTAGAGAAGAGGACATCCCCAAGACTGCCTTCACCTCTCGCTATGGACTCTACGAGTATACCGTGATGTCGTTTAGACTCACGAATGCCCCGGCCTTTTTCACGAACATGATGAACAATGTATTCATGGACTTCTTGGATAAGTTCATCGTGGTATTCATCGACGATATCCTCGTCTACTCCAAGACCAATGAAGAAAACGAAACCCACCTCCGTCTGACCCTCAGAAAGCTAAGGGAACAACAATTGTACGCCAAATACAGCAAGTGCGAGTTTTGGTCGTATGAGGTACAGTTCCTTGGCCATGTCATATCTGCCGGAGGAATAGTTGTGGACCCAACCACCGTGGAAGCAGTAACCAACTGGTTGCAGCCCACAACCGTGACCGAGATCCAAAGTTTTCTCGGATTGGCCGGATACTACCGCCGGTTCATCGAGAATTTTTCGAAGATCACCAAGCCTATGACCAGACTGCTGTAGAAGGAACTAAAATTTGCATGGACCCCAGATTGTGAAGAAAGCTTCCAAACACTCAAGAAGAAGCTCGTGTCGGCTCCTATCCTGACTCTACCGGACATCCGGAAAGACTTCCACGTCTACTGTGATGCCTCTCGTCAAGGATTGGGATGTGTCTTAATGCAAGATGGGAAGGCGATATCCTACGCCTCCCGATAGCTGAGACCGCATGAGCTGAATTACCCAACCCACGACCTGGAGTTAGCAGTCGTGGTTCATGCTTTGAAGATATGGAGACATTACCTTGTGGGAAATCGGTGTGAGATCTTCACCGACCACAAGAGCCTCAAGTATATATTCACCCAACCGGACCTGAACCTCAGGCAGAGGACATGGTTGGAGCTAATCAAAGATTACGACTTGGGCATCCATTATCACCCAAGCAAAGCAAATGTGGTGGCAGACGCCCTTAGTCGAAAAGGGTATTGCAATTCCATCATGATACAGGACCAGGCCCCTTTGCTATATAAGGAGATGGAAAGGCTGAATTTAGGAATCACCACCCGAGCGTACCTCGCTGCCTTGGAGTCTAGACCTGTCTTGATAGACCAGATCCGAGAAAGCAGAAGGAAGACCCGGACATCTTGGAGATCCAGCAGAACATGCGGAAGGGTAAAGCCCCCAGATTCTTCGAGGACGATCAAGGTGCCATCTGGTTCGGAGACCGGATATGCGTACCCGACAAACCTGAGTTGAAGACCCTCATCCTTCAAGAAGCCCATGATACTCTATACTCCATACATCCCGGGAGTAGCAAGATGTATCAAGACCTGAAGGAAAAATATTGGTGGGTCAGTATGAAGAGGGAAATAGCTGAGTATGTGGCCAAGTGCGACACATGTCGGCGAGTCAAGGCAGAGCATCAAAGACCTGCTGGACTATTGCAACCTCTCAAAGTCCCCGAATGGAAGTGGGAAGAGATAGGGATGGACTTCATCACGGGACTACCCAGGACCCAAGCCGGTCATGATTCTATCTGGGTGATCGTCGACCGACTCACCAAGGTGGCTCACTTCATCCCCGTCAAGACAACTTACACCATCACCAAGTTGGCCGAGTTGTATATGACACGGATCGTGTGCCTACACGGAGTTCCTAAGAAGATCGTATCTGACCATGGGAGTCAGTTTACCTCTAAGTTTTGGAAGAACCTTCAAGAGGAACTTGGCACCCGGCTGAACTTTAGCACCGCCTATCATCCTCAGACCGATGGTCAAACCGAAAGGGTTAACCAGATATTGGAGGATATGCTTAGAGCTTGCGCTCTAGACTTTGGCGGAATGTGGAACAACAACAGCTATCAAGCCAGCCTGCAAATGTCCTCGTTCGAGGCACTCTACGGACGTAAGTGCAGAACGCCATTACTCTAGGATCAGACCGGAGAGTCACGGTTGTTTGGGACAGACATTCTGAGAGAAGCTGAAGAGAAGGTCAAAATCATTAGGGACAGATTAAAGATAGCCCAGTCCCGACAAAAGAGCTACGCCGATAACCGACGAAGAGACTTAACCTTTGAGGAGGGTGATTATGTCTATCTCCGAGTCACTCCCCTCCATGGCACTCAAAGGTTCAACATGAAAGGCAATCTAGCACCCCGCTACGTCGGACCTTTTCAGATCCTCCGAAGGCAAGGGGAGGTGGCATATCAACTAGAACTGCATCCATCCTTGGCAGGAGTTCATGATGTATTCCACGTCTCCCAGCTGAAGAAGTGTCTTCGTGTACCCACCGAGCAAGCCGATCTCCAACAGCTCAACGTCCAAGAGGATTTGACCTACATCGAGAAACACATCAAGATCTTGGAAACTAAAGAAAGAGTAACCAGGAGCCGTGTAGTTCGCTTCTGCAAGGTTCAGTGGAACAACCACCCTTTCGAAGAGGCCACATGGGAAAAGGAAGACGAGTTAAAATCCCAATACCCTGAACTATTCGAGTAGTGTTCCAATCTCGAGGACGAGATTCTTCGTAAGGGGGATAGGTTTGTAACACCCCAAATTTTCAAAGAAATAAAAATATTATTTAATCTTTTTTCCTAGGATTATTTATTTTAGAAATACATTTAATGCCCTCCTTAACCTTTTTGAACTAGAACCTAAATGAAATGACCAAACCAGGGGCTAGGAAATTTTGTATCCCAAGGACAAGATATATTTTTGAGAATTTTTACAAATTTTTATCAACCTTGGAAGTAGCCCAAATATTTTAATCCATTTTATGTAATTATTTTTATATAGAAAAGCATTTGAACAGTAACGGGCCCTCCCCCTTCCTTTCTCTCTCTCCCAGCTGGCCCAGCCCGTTATCCCCACGTGCCTCGGACTGACACCCAGGCCCCACCCGTCAGAGACCCCCTCCCTTCGCACACGCGCGCCCGACACCTCGGCCCCACCTGTCGGTCACGTCCCGTTGCCTCGCCATCGCCCCTCGCCCGCTGGCCGGTGGCCCCCGCCTGTCAGGACTGTCGTCCACCTCGCGCCATCGCCCCCAAACCTCGCCGGCCGAATCAAAGACTCCGCGATTCGCTCGTAGCCGGCCCCCTCCCCTCCATTTATCGCTGGCATTGAATCCCTCGCATCGCGCCGACCGTTTCCCCTCTTAATTTCACACGTAATCATCCCGCTGTCGCCCGCATGCAGTGAAACCGCCTCGCCGATGTTTACTCACGGCCTCCCCCGATTGCGCCCTCCCTGCCCCCGCTGGTACCCCTATTTAAACCCCCGACCACCGCCGCGCTCAACCCCCATGTTAATTCGCAACGAGAACAACAGAACGCTCGCAATTTGGTTTTTAGCGCAACACCACCGCCCGCACTCCAGTCACCTCTCGCCGTCGCCGGAGTCCCTCTCCATCCTCCCCGACCACATCTCCATGACCGTCAGAGCCTCCTCGACCTCGGCCACCCCTTCGTCGACGATGAACCCCGCCGAAATGTCACCGCCGACGAGGACCCGAACGTCTTCGCCACCTCTGCCCGTCACCGGCCATGCCCCGTCAACCTCGGACCACCGCAAGGGTACCCTCATGTTCCCCGTAGTCCCCTCTTTACATTTTTAGCCTTAGTTAGGCCGGATAACCCTCGCCGTCACCGGAATCACTCGCCGTCGCGTCGCCGGAGTCGGGGAAGACTGGTACTTTACCCCTCCCGATGTGTGTCGTGCCGGATTCCATCCTGGCGGCATGATCTCAATCTGACGGCGTAGATTAGAGCCTCCTCACCGTTTAATCTCACGCGTCCATCTGGTCAAAGGGGTATCGAGCGCTGTGGGCCGTTGATCGCAACTTAACGCCCCGCCTCGCCCTCGCGCATTGGATCTGGATCCAACGGTCCAGATTGGGCCGGACCACGCTCACAGTGCACGGGTTCACCGTGAGCCCGGCTCACCATGGACCCGAGACTGTATTTGGATTTAAATTAAATTCCAGAAATGCTTTTAAACTTCCAAAATTCATATCTTGCGCATTTTGACTTCAAAAATTACCATTTCAATTCTAGAAAATTTGTAATATTATTCTCTACATGTTCATACAATAAAAATAGTATACTTACTTTGAATATTTCACCCTTATTTAATAAAGTATCCAAATGCTCTTTAAGGAAAATTACAAATTTAATTAATTAAATTTCAGCAAAATATGTCTTTATTCTTTTCCTGTTGATGTAATGGAACCACTATGTTTTCTCCGGACCTCTTAATTTAAATTGGTTAGAAGACTTAAAATAAGATTATTCACATTTAAATCTTTTTACAAAGGGCCATATCTCAATATAGTTCATTTTAAATATTCATAAAATGAATTTCAGAAACTTAACCACTTTATTCTTCTTAAGTTAACCCAATCAAAACTAACATGCTTGTGGTGTGATTTTTATATTGTTTATTGAATGTTATGTTTGTTATTCATGATAAAAAGACTACGCCGCCGCCGAGGACCCAGAATATTACCCGGAAGTTCCCCCGTCGCCTTTCGCTGAACAAGGCAAGTCACCAAACCAATCTTTTGAGCATATTGAACCCATGTTTTACTCAACTATCGCTAAAACACATAGGATATACATGCATTAGTCAAATGAAGCCCTTACAATATATTTATCAGGATCCCCCTACCTTGATGTGCAACCCAAGCCATGCTATCTAGCCTAAACTCCTTGTCACCTTATGATTAAGTACTATTAGCTAGTGTCCAATGTATCGACACGATTGCTATAGGATTAAAAATGAGTCGTAGCAACTTGGTTCTACTATATGATCCCCCGATATCCTTATCTTTGGAATTCTGTTGGTGATAGAGTTTTGGTTGTGAGTGTATGCATGGTGGGTTTTGGGTGCAAGCTAGGGCATTGGTCGGTAGCACCCGGGGCACTATAAGGACCGGTCTGCGGGATCCGTTGCAATACACTTCGGTACTAACCACAAGTCTAATGGGTAAGTCCTAACTAAGGTATGGAGTGTTCCAAACCGAGGCCACCACTTGGAGATGGGTCAAGCAGCACCTGCGAGTGGCTTGTACCGACGTGGCGCAAAAGGGGGTGCGATGTTAGCTGGGATGCGGCCCAGCGCGCCGGCGAAACCTAGAGCGGATGGTTATCGCTTGGAGCATTTCATGCTGAGGTTTTGGCACGAGTTCCCGTGGTATGGGTCATCTCGTTACACTTTGGTGTTTGGGATGAGTGTGTGCCTTGTGGGTACAGTAGTACGTCTCTGATCAGAGTCATAAATCTTTTCGAAAAGCCGAGCCCACGGTCAAGGGCGGGTTGCGTGACATCCCACAGTTAGTTTACTTTGAATATGTATGTGCATGATGGTTTGACATGTAAGGACTGTTGCGTGAGGAGGGAAAACGTACTCCTCGAGTTAGATGGTATTATTAATGTTCATGTTTATTATTCCGCATGATAAAACTTGACTACATTAAATGCAATAACTGAAACTGTACTTTTCCGCACTTTTAGCCATTACCCTTCCTTTGCTATTATCTTGCATTATTACTTGCATTTGTGGTGGCTTGTTGAGTACTTTTGTACTCATACCCATTGGACAAACACTTCAGAGGCTGCGTACTACGAGGAGGATGGTCTGGAGTAGCGACCCAGCCAAGAAAACGATCCTGAAGAAGACGTTCGTTATGCAGTTTATTTTCATAGTTTCTTTTAATTTTACACTTGTGTAATAATGTGGTCTACGAACCACGAATGATTGCCCGTATATACGATGCCGCATGATGAACCTCTTGTTATTATTGTTTTTCTATGGAAATTCAATAATGTTCCGATTTGTTAAATCGGGGTGCCACAACCTCGAATCCCTCTACGAGGTCCGGTCGGACCGGCCTTGTATGGCCGGTCGGACCGCTGCGTGTCGGCGCTCCGGGTGACGGCGTGGCACGGGCCGGTCAGACCGAAGGGTGGCCTCCGGTCGGACCGACATCTCCTGGAAATGATCTCCGGGCTCCGACGACCGTCTTGCCGTGGATGGATGGCGACAAAACTTCTTGGGGAAGATGGTGGCGATGAAACACTACAAAAACACCAGAAAACTAAGGGTAATTCAGCCAGGAGACCGAATCACCAGTGAAAACCGATAAAAAAAATAAAAACTGGTACGAGGGCAAAACAGAAGGTTTTCGGATCAAACCCACAAAGAATTCGCGGTAGTGTGGCGAAGTATGGACAATTTGCTGATCAAATTGACAAAGATCTATTGCTAGGAGTAAAGTAATGCTAGGGAAAAAAGTAGATTGAAAAGTAAAGGTACGATTCAAAACTAGGGTTTTGAGTTGATCTGTGGAGTTGCCCTTTGAATCGGCCTCACCCTTTTATTTATAGGGGCTGGTCTCATGTTCCCCGGCTCCTAAACTAAGTAGGATTCGGCCAAAAGTGGTTAGGATATATTTATAGATAAAAACAGCCCGGAATCAAACTCTATCTCTAATTTTAAACTTGGGCCGGTCTGACCGGACCTACATGGCCGGTCGAACCAACCTACTATGGCCGATTGGACCGGCCTGTGCTAGGGAAGGCATATTTTTGGCCCAAATTACCAAAACTTGATATTTAGACAATTAATGCCAAATTTAGGTGTCAACAGCGTGATGTCAACATAAGGCACACTATAAGAAAATGGAAGACTTTTGTCGGCTTAAACAACTCTCGTCAGTTTTTATAAAGCCAATGAAAGAAAAATAACTTCAATTGGCTTAACCCAACCATCGAAAGAAATGAATATCTTTCGTCGACTATAGCCCAACCGTCAAAAGAAGCGAATATCTTCCATCGGTTGTAGCCCATCTGTCGAAAGAAGAAAATATCTACTGTCAACCCACCCGAGCAGATGAAAGATATGTTTTCCTTAAATCAACCGTGCACCATAGATTTTTCCAGCCGCCTCCTCGTTGCCCTCCTCGGTGCCTCTTCGCCGCCACCTCAACACCTACCCATCGCCCGCCGCCCGCCTCCAAGCAGCCTGCCTCCGCGCCTCCCCGTCACCACCTCAACACCTACCCATCGCCCGCCGCCCGCCTCCAAGCAGCCTGCCTCCGCGCCTCCCCGTCACCACCTCAGCGTCTCCCCGTCGCAATCTCCCCGTATCCCTAATCCCCTTGTCCACTGTTGACATGAAAACGTGCCAACACACTAGCGTCAGTTCGGTGATCCAGATCCAAAAGCGCATAGCCATTTCAAGGATAAACCCTAAAACATCACGAGACACCGACGTCGTGTTCCGATGACCCTTAAACAGTGGTAAGGGAAAACAGAGTCACCAAACAATAAAACAAATATCTAGATATAATGTTCAATTAGCCAAAGTGTTGAAATAGTAATTAAACCGGCCAAGCCAAAGCCGATTTCAATCTACAGCGAAGGGGGTTGGTCGGACCAACGAAGGGGCTCCGGTCAGACCGGTTGTGCAAAATGAGGGCACCGAAAGGGGCTTTGGCGGCTCGTGCGAATGTGGTCCAAAGGGTCCCTGAGGGGTCCTTCAATCCTTCGGGCGGTCGGACCGGTGGTCAAACGTTGGTTAGACCGAGGGTCGTAACACGAAGGACTCTAGATGCGAAGGCTGCCTCCGGCATGGAGGTCAGTCAAACCGAGAGGGTGATCCCGGTCGGACCGAGCGGCTCTGGTACAAAGAGGGTATCGGTGCGGAGGGGTTCCGAGATCGGTCGGACCGGCCTCAAGGCACCGGTCTGACCAGAGCGTGCCAACGGCAATGTGATGGGATGGCACGCGGTGGTCGGATCGGGGAGTACCCTCTAGTAAAACTGACAGAAACCTAGGGGCGGCCTCCGAGCTCCGCAGGTGTTCTTGGTGGCATGGGATAGGTCTCAAACTTCTTGGAGATGAAATTGGAGATGAATTTTCTACAAAACACCAAAAAATCAAATCTAATTCGTCCTGGAGACCGAATTATCAAGTGTAGCCAAGAAAATCGATAAAAACAATAAAATTCATTACGTGGATTAAACGGGAGATTCACAGGCGAATCAACAAGAGTTACCGTGATTACGACACGGCGGACGGAGGGCTTACATCGCAAACCCATGAAGATGGATATTACTTGGCTAATCCTAGGGCAAGGAAAGTAGATTGAAATTAAAGGTACAATTCAAAACTAGGGTTTTGTAGTTGATCTGAGAGGATACCCTTTAAATCGGCCTCACCCCTATATTTATAGGGGTTGTCCTCAAGTTCCCTAGCGCCTATGCTGAGTAGGATTCAGCCAAAACTGGTTAAGATTTAATTAGAGATCAAAACAGCCTAAAACCAACTCTATCTCTAGTGTTCAAACTTAGGCCGGTCTAACTGGGCCTACATTGCCGGTTGGACCGGCCTGTGCCAAGAAAGGAATATTTTTGGCCCAACTTATCAAAAATTTATATTTTGATAATTTCGACCATTAATGCCATTTTTTCTATCAACACATGTCCCCCTCTTTTAGCAAACTTAGTGAGCTAAAATCACAACGGGCTAAGGGTGATACAATCCATATCAGCCTTACGATCTCTCAAGTGTTTTTGCTGAGTTCCTTAAAAGTACTCACTATTTATTTGCCTACCAAACCATCCATTTCATAACTCAGGAAATCTGAATTTTGAAGACGATTTGCATGAATTACTAATATGACGAAGGGACTAAAGCACCAAATTTTGCACCAGCTCGGCCTTCAGTGCTTTTACTATTTTTGCCCCTAGAGTCACTTGTAGGGACGCCCCTACTCACTAGGCTAGAAGTTGGCATATCAACCAACTTCGGTTTCCACATCCGCCGTGTCTTTGCTAGGGCTTTAGACTCGTCGAGCGGGTTATCCCCAAATTCTTCGGCCTTCTTCTCTTTGAGATAATCGGCACGGAGACGTTGTAAGCGTCTCTTTTGATGCTTAGTCATTCTCGGGGGTGCCCATTAAGGTTGTGGCTTAGTTCCGAGCGTCACAAATTTGCTCACAAAATCTTTAGTCGAACGGTGAACGCCCGGTTCAGCTTTGGCAATTCTACGCTTAGTGGAGTTGTCTCTCTGTCCTATGTCGGTCAAACTAGCCTTATTGGGCTGGTCAAACCAGCTGTTGCTAGACACCCGGGATGGGCCGGTCAGACCGTCCACAGAAGGCCGGTCAGACCGTGGTGGTGCTGTTGGTCTAGTCCATTGTGGGCCGAACTCGTGCTTCTGTGGAAGGTTCGGCCTCCTTGACGGTCGTGGCCAAGAGTACGTCTTCCCGGTCCTCTTCTTATGTTTCTGGAGCAGCATCCCAAAAGTTATCTTCGGCTTCCTGTGAGATCTAACCGAAGATGACACATCGACATTCACTTTCCAGACTCCTACCTCAGGATTCTTTGGTACGAACGTGCGTAGGCGAGGCTTTCCAATGACGACCACCTTCCCTTTGGATGACTCGGCCTGTTCAGGCCGAATCAACACCTTCATCCCAACGAGGTCAATGTTTTCACAGGGAAGGGATCTTGGTCCAGCTTCATCTTAGTGCTAGGATCTTGTTGGACCGGAAACGGCGACCAGAGGGGGGGTGAATGGGAGCTTTTAAAAATTCAGACCAAAATAGCCTTCTGTTTTAATTCTGTTTTCTGCGGAACAGGCTTCGAACACACCCTTCGAAGTTCAGGTTCGGAGGTATTTGATGGCTCCGAACACAGGCTTCGCAAGGAGCAAAAGTTCAAAGCCAAGAGGACTTCGCTCCACCCACAACCTCAAAAATTCAGCTTCTGCTAAGTCAGTGCAGCCTTCGCACACAGGGTGCCTTCGTGCAGGCTTCGCACCTCACCCTTCGCAAGAGCGGACTTCCCTCTGAGGACTTCGACCAAATACTTAGCAAAAGCAACTGGTGCTAGGCTTTGTATTTCGAAGGTCAGAACGCACACAAAACAGACTTCGCTAGGGGCTTCGACACGGGAAGAAAGACGGGCTTCGATCAGTGCTTCGCTAGTAATCAGCGAGGTCTAGCCTCTAGTTTACACAGAGCGAACACACACTGAACAACACACTTTGCTCAAAACACACTTCGCCCAAACAGGCTTCGGTGCACTACCTCAAGTCAATCGAAGTGACACATGAGATCGAAGCATGCAGCGAGGTATGCAAACAAGCTCAAGCAGAAAAATGAACACAGAATCAAGACTTCGATGCTTGAACAGGGAACACAAAAATTGAACTCACGGGATGAATACAGAGTGTGGTGGCTAGCACAGGAGTTCTACAATGAATGCTCAAAGTGTTAAATGTGACCTATCCAGTCTCCACTATTTATAGCTACTATTCACCCATGTGAATTGACTACTTTACCCCTAGGTTTTACATTCGTTTTGTCTCATTAGAACAGATGTGTACAAAAGGTAGTCTACTTTATTTGGAGGCTTCTTTTGTCAGCTTTGCAGAGGGGACAGCATCAGCTTTTTGCAGAGTGGACACTGTTAGCCTTTATAGTCTTGGACCCTTCGGAAGCCCCCTTTCGCACGCGAGGGGTGCGGTAGCTTCGGTGAGAAGCCTTGAGCCTGACGGCCTTCGCTTCACCGAAGTCAGCCTTCGATACAGTGACGGTTTTGAGCCGAAGCCGTCAAAGCCCTTGGGCCTTCGCACCAACACCTTCGGAGTGGATCACCATGGCTTCGCAGCTTCTCCTAGCTTGAACTCCGCCAGTCCGTGTACCGAAGCCATGCATGGCCGAAGTACCTCAAGTCATCCTCACTCCGGAGTCAGCCTCGCTCTGGAGCTTGCTTCACTCCGAAGCCCCACCTTCGGAGTACCACCCTTCGAAGTCCCTCCTTCGTCCAAGGCCTCCGCATGAAGCATTCCATGAGCACTTCGTTGTTGTGTCTCTCCCCGAGCACACTCCTCGACTAGCCTCACCCGGACCATGCCTTCGATGCACCTCGACTTCTGAGACCTTCGTCGGGTATTCCTTCGAGTGTCTCCCTCCGGAGCACACTTCGAACACCTTGCCTCATTGCTGAGGACTTGATCCACCATACTCCGAAGTCACTCCATTCGGAGTACCCTTCGAAGTGCCTCGCCTCTGAGGACTTCATCTCGGAGTACCTTCACCCGGAGTCACACTCCGCACTTACTGCCTTCTCCTGGCGCACCTCAACCCGAGGACCGACCTCGACCCCTTCGCAGCCTTTAGGACGGAGCTCCCTGCTCCCCTGGCATCAAGCCTCCCGCTTGACCCAGGTTCACTTGCTACGAACCGTCCGTCGCCTCCGAAGTCCCCTGCGCACCACAGACAAGCAGACAAGTGTATCTAGTACCCCGGAGACCTCTCCGGGTAAACAACCTTCGGCACACACTCCGGTGTACCGCCCAAAGTACCGAGACCTTCGGTACAGCCAAACAACGTGTACTGTCGGACCCCTCTGACAAGCACACTCCGCTGCAACAGCTGCAGCAACCAGACCCACCGAACCCTTCGGTGAAACAGCCTTCGAACACCTTCGGAGAACCAACCTCCGAACCCCTTCGGAGGGACCCCTTCGAATCAGAGGGTAAACTCTGTCAATCACTCATCACAGACTCCGAAACCAACCCTTGTTTCTCAATCTCCCCCTTGATGAGTGCATTGACAACCAAATTCAAGTTCAAGAAAATTTGAAGAATTTCAGCACACAAGTGACCATAAAAACTCAGAAACGAGCCAAATCATGTCACTTGACAAAAGAATTTTCCTCCCCCTTTTTCAATAGAGTAAAAAACCCCTTCGGCAAAACTTCCCTTTGCAAGATAAAAACTCCCCCTGAGTTAATGTTCCCCCTTTGCAGCAGAGAACTCAACAATTTCTCCCCCTCTGGCAATGCAAGCATCAAGGAGCATGTAAAAGATGCATAGCTTCGAAATGGGCAGAGTTGTAAAGACATATAAAGCAAAAATATGCCAATATTAATACCAATTATCATGTGCTCAGCTCAATTTAACATGCTCTAAAAGCATGTTGATAGCATGTGATTTTATCATTTTGAAAGAAAAGCATCACCACTCAATCAAGGTAACTAGACAAGTAAAAGCAGGGTCTGCGCAAAGCTCGTCAATTTCTACTCAAGACAGACAAGTCTAGTTCAAGTGGAGCATTAAAAGCAAACTTGATGATCAATGAATTTGTTGTTCTTTTCATAATGCCAGGGGTTATTTGTTTGTCTACCTTATACTTTCTAATCAGGCCAAGCCTAGGCACAAAAGCCATCAGAAGCTTAAGACGGTGATTTTGGCATACACTACACTATCCCAGTTCAGACCAAAGTACAATGGTAAGTAGTCTAGAATAGAGCAGTGCGACAAACAAACCCACCTGGATCTTTTCGCTTGGAGCATGCAAATCATGGAGTTTTGGATTTGAATTAAGTGAACAATTTGTTTAGCATTTGATGAATATCCATGAGTAAGTATAACAATTTTTCAAGTTACAATGTTTAGCATCCAGAGAAAAAGGAGTCTTGTTATCAAGCAGATAAAAGATAGCTAAAGCAGTCCGGCCTAAACATGCTAGATTCAAGACTAAGAAGTGAGCATGATTTGATTTTGGAAAGAAAAATCATGCACATAATGTTTTAGATATATTAAATAGAGCTGAACTGGCATGATTCATGAATTATAATCAGGCATATAAGTGCAAAAGATGTAAATGCAATTTCACACACGATGAGCATACGCAAGACAATTAAAATCTGCTCCCCCTCACAAAATGTCGTAAGGGTGACAAATACCAAGTTCCCCACACAAGTAGGCAAATCTAGAAGCATCGAGGGGTTTTGTGAAAATATCGGCTAGCTGGTGTTGGGTATCAACATATTGAAGTTCAATATTACCCTTCTCATTATGATCTCTGAGAAAATGATATCACACATCAATGTGTTTGGTTCTGGAGTGCTGAACCGGGTTGTTTGCAATACAAATAGCACTAGTGTTATCACAGAAAAGTGGAACACTCTTATAATCTAACCCGAAATCCCGCAAAGTGGAAACCATCCACAAAATTTGAGAGCAACAGCTAGCTGCAGCAACATATTCGGCCTCAGTCGTCGATTGTGCAACACTAGACTGTTTGCGGGAAGACCAGCAAACCAGAGAAGTACCCAGAAAATGACAAGTACCAGAGGTACTTTTCCTATCAATCCTACACCCAGCAAAATCCGCATCGGAATAACCTCGAAGACACAAAGAGGAAGACGCTGAATACCAAATGCCGAATTCGAGGGTATGTTTGAGATACCTGAGAATGCGCTTTACCGCTTGGCGGTGCGAAGCTCGTGGTGAAGCCTGAAAACGAGCACACAGACACATTGTGAAGTGTATATCCGGCCTCGTAGCAGTCAAGTAGAGGAGGGAGCCGATCATGCTTTGGAAATCTTTATGATCTACGGCTTCTCCATCTTTGTTAGGATCCAATGCTACAGATGTAGCCATTGGAGTGGCGAGTGGCTTCGCATCTGCCATGTCGAACTTCTTGAGCAAGTCCTTGGTGTACTTCGTCTGGTGGATGAAAGTACCTTGTTTGCTTTGCTTGATTTGCAAACCAAGGAAAAATGTGAGTTCGCCCATCATGGACATCTCGAACTCCCTGCTCATGGCATCTGCAAACTCGGCAACTAAAACATGAGAAGAGCCACCAAAGATGATATCATCCACATAAATCTGAACTAGGAGGAAATATTTGCCATGCTTGAGAGTGAACAGGGTTTTATCAACAGATCCCATCAAATACCCCCGCTCAAGCAGAAAAGACTTAAGTCTGTCATACCATGCCCGAGGGGCCTTCTTGAGTCCATAAAGAGCCTTATGAAGTTTAAGGACTTTATGTGGGTATTTGTGGTTTTCAAAACCAGGGGGTTGTTTTACATAAACATCTTCGCCTATGAAACCATTAAGAAAAGCACTTTTGACATCCATTTGATAGAGTTTGAATCCCCGGGATGTCGCAAAGGCAAGCAAAATCCTAATGGCCTCAAGACGAGCAACAGGTGCAAAAGTTTCAGTAAAATCAATCCCTTCTAATTGAGAATAACTCTGAGCTACGAGTCTAGCCTTGTTTCTAACTATAGTCCCATCCTCCCCTTGTTTGTTTTTGAAAATCCATTTTGTTCCAATGAAATGAACATTTGGCGGAGGATCAACTAATGTCCAGACTTGGTTTCTCTCAAAATTTTCAAGTTCTTCATGCATGGCATTGATCCAACTAGAATCAGAAAGTGCATGACTAACATCTAAGGGCTCGAAAGAAGCAACAAAAGCGGAATCAATGAAATGAGCATGAGAACGTGTTACCCTTTGATCAAGCTCACCAATGATCAGCTCGGGAGGATGCATCCTTTGAACATGGTGTGGAGCCTCGCGGCGGGATGCAGTCTCCCCCTCAACTTGTGCGTTGGAGTGGTCCAAGATGACCGATGTCGAGGTAGTTGCTTCGGGACCTAGTGCCGAAGTGGTCGAAGCGGGGTCGGCTTCGGGGGTTGATGTCGAGGGTAGTAGGGGTTCATCCTCGAACTCTCCGGGATCTTCTTCTTCGAAGATGGTTTGTTCCATATCGTGTTCATTTGCCTGTTCATGAGCAGAACTAACAGAGGGGGTTGATTCATCAAAAGTCACATCACATGACTCGATGACAGTGTTAGTCTCCAAATTATAAACACGATAAGAATGACCATGTGTAGTGTAACCCAAAAAGATCCCGTCAGAAGAACGCGACTCAAATTTATCCAAATTCCCACGTTTTAGGATAAAGCAACGACAGCCAAAAACTTGAAGATGAGTAACCTTGGGTTGTCTCCCAAAACGTAGCTCATAAGATGTCAAATTCAAAATTGAGCGCAAGAAGATTCGGTTTGAGATGTAACATGCAGTGTTCATGGCCTCAGCCCAAAATTTTCTAGGAGTCATGTGCTCATCGAGCATCGTCCTAGCCATCTCAACCAAAGTGTGGTTCTTTCTCTCAACAACACCGTTTTGTTGAGGAACCCGCGGAGCAGAGAATTGATGTTCTATGCCATGCTCCAGGAAAAAGTCAACAAAGATACTGTTCTTGAACTCAGTGCCATTATCACTTCGAATGAATTTCAATGCACCAGGGAGTTCTGTGAAAAGTCTCAAAGCCAAGATCTGAAAGTGTGAAAACACTTCATCCTTGCTGGCAAGAAAGAAGACCCAAGAGTAGCGAGAGAAATCGTCGACAATGACTAGCACATACCACTTGCCGCCTAAAGAACTAACCCGAGAAGGACCTACAGTGTCCATGTGGAGAAGTTCTCCGGGTTGTTCAGTCATCACTGTGGTGACTGGCGAGTGCGAAGCGGCAATCATTTTTCCATGTCGACAAGGAGCGCAAACTAAATTCTTCTCAAACTTGAGCTTGGGAAATCCTCGGATCAGACCTAGGGCACTCAGACGAGCGAGCAACTCAAAGCTCATATGCCCTAGTCTCCTATGCCACTTCCAAAGCTCAGAAGTAGAATGTGCAACAAAACAATGAGAAGAACCAGATGGCTCAGAAAAATCAGCTCAAAAACTCTCCCAACTCTAAAGATCTTACAAACCACAACGCCATCAGAATTGAGTACTTGCGAAGTATCGCGATGGAATCGCACTTCGAAGCACTCATCAAGCAACTGAGATACAGAAAGCAAATTGTATCCTAGGTTTTCAACCAGAGCAACATCTTTGAGAGTGAAATTCGAGTTAATTCTTACCACACCTTTACCTTTCACTCTACTCCTACGATTGTTCCCGAAGGTGATATGTTCCCTTTGCTTGGTTGTTGTGAGGCTGGAGAACCATGCTGCATCTCCGGTCATATGGCGCGAACAACCGGAGTCCATGATCCACGTGCCCTCCAAGCCTCGGTCTGTCTCCTACACATGATAAGAAAATCTCGATCGCTCAGTGCTGGGGTGAGTGAAAATATGACGAGGCATCTAGCATTGAGTGATATGAGTAGTAGGCACAGTAAAAGTAGACTGTCTACGCACAGGATAATCAGAATGATGCAAAGTGCGAGGTCTACCTATATGCAGTGATCCAAAAGCATAACGAGGTCTCCTACTCTGATGAGGTACAAAGCTACTCGCCCGGGGTCTACCACCATATGAAATATGGTGAACACCTCGAAGAGCAAAACCTCTCCGAGAAGCACGAGGAGCCTCGAAAACAGGATGAGAGTAAAACTTAGACTCATGCATACCTAAAGATGGGTAATGCATGTTCTGGAACCTCATCTCCTGAGAGCGTCGCTCATCCTTAATGCGATGAAAACAGAACCCAACCAAATGACCCGCCCGCTGACAGTAGGAACAATGAAAAACTCTCCTAGGGGCACTCTCATGGGTCACAGGAGCAACTCTCACAGGCTCCTTGGGCTTCTGCTGAGTGGTTTTCTTGGGAGGGATTCTTTTTGTGGGAGGAGTGGTTTTTTTTGGAGTTCGGGTAGGCTTTTTTGCTGATGGAGTGTCTAACAGAGCTCTCTCTTTCTCTAGGGTAGTGGGAGAGGTAAAAATAGTTTTGTTTTCACTATCTAAAGGAGTCCTCTCAAAACCCAAACCTAGAGCTAACCCTGCTCTGTCAGCACACATCTTGGTCTTGGCCAAGAGCAAATCCATCCTACCCTTCCCTTCAGTGCATTTGTTAACCACAGAAAGAAGGTACTCATTTTTAGTCATAAGGTTTTCAGCTCGCTCTCTAACAGTGCCTAGCTGGTCCTTAAGGGTTATGCAAGTGTCACAAACAGGCTGCACATCCTTAGAACTATCGGCCCTCTCCAATCTAGCCTCTAAATCATGAACATGCTTATCACGTAAATTAATGCTCTCACGTAATAAAGAACAGTTCATGCATTCAATTATATCATGAGGTCTAGAATCAACCACCAAAAGCTGCTTCTGTGCAGTCTCAAGCTCAGATAGAGTTTGAGCATATACAGAATGCAACTGAGCAAGCTCACCCATGACAACGGTACAAGATTCACATTCATCATCATTAACTTTAGACTTAAGTTTGGCATAATCAGTAGAAACAGATTCTAGCCTAAGTCTGAGGTCTTTTCTTTCTCTAGCGGCTTGCACAAGTAATCTATCCTGACCAAGAACTACTTCATTCAGCTCATCTAGTTTAATTGAAAGCTGGTCATAGGATAGTGGTACCTCAGATGAGTCAAGCTCATCGCCGATGTGATCGCTGTCGGCCATGAAGCAAAGGCCAGTGAAATATCGTCCCTTCTTGTCCTTCTTCTCCTCCTTCCTTGGGGACTCCTCCTCCTCAGATCTCGACTCCTCAGTTGAGGAAGTGTCGATGTCGCTGAGAGCAGCAACAAATGCTCTGGAAGCGGCTTTGGCTACTCTCTTAGCCACCTTGCCGCGCTAGCCCTTCACAAAAGGCTTCCTCTCCTTTTTGTGGTATTTAGGGCGCTCACTCTCATCTCTCTTCTTGAGTTTAGGGCAATTGGCCTTGATGTGAGAGGTGTCGCCGCACTCAAAACAACCACTAAAACCACTTCTCCTCTGATCCCGTCTCTCATGATGAAAATGGGTAAACCTTCTGGCAATGAGAGCAAACTCATCATCATCTAGAGTGTCCACCTGTTCCTTAGTGACGGAGACCAGGGAGGACAAAGCAAAACCATCTGCAAGAACACAAGTACCAGATGTGCTTGGTTCTGCAGTGGTGCCACGGCTAGTGCTAGAAACCAATGTCAATGGTTGTGGCAAAGAGTTTCTGTGCACTGCAAGAGATGCCTTGGCAATCTCTGTGGACTTCAACTTGCTGAAGAGCTCATCACAGGTCAATGTGTCATAACCTGCGGACTCCTCAATGCTGGATATCTTCACTTCCCATATGCTACGATCAAGAGCATAGAGAAGCTTGATAGCCCTATCATGATCATTGTAAGCAAGCGTCCCGTTGGACCGCAAGTTACTCACTATTGCATCAAAGCGAGAAAACATGGCATCTATAGATTCATCAGGTGCCTGCACAAACAGCTGATACTACTGATTGTATGTGCTTTGGCGCCTGGCCTTAATATGTGTAGAGCCCTCATGAAAAATAGTGAGAGTGGTCCAAATTTCCCTAGCTGTCCTAAGGTGCTGCACCCTATCAAACTCACTCCGGCTCAAACCAATGAACAGTATGTTTCTAGCCTTGGAGTTGGCATTATACTGATCTTTCTCTATTTGAGAGGTGCGAGTCTCAGGGATGGAGTATTGTGAGTCCACAATCTCCCAAATTGCATTTCCTTGGCTTAGCAAGTAAGCCTCCATGCGCACCTTCCAGTATGCAAAATCAGTCCCATCGAACAGAGAAATTTTACTAACTCTTTCCATGTCGCCAACAGATCACAAAACCGGTTAAGGTCAACTAGTGATCTTAACCTGCTTTGATACCAATTGTTGGACCGGAAACAGCGACCAGAGGGGGGTGAATGGGAGCTTTTAAAAATTCAGACCAAAATAGCATTCTGTTTTAATTCTGTTTTCTGCGGAACAGGCTTCGAACACACCCTTCGAAGTTCAGGTTCGGAGGTATTTGATGGCTCCGAACACAGGCTTCGCAAGGAGCAAAAGTTCGAAGCCAAGAGGACTTCGCTCCACCCACAACCTCAAAAATTCAGCTTCTGCTAAGTCAGTGCAGCCTTCGCACACAGGGTGCCTTCGTGCAGGCTTCGCACCTCACCCTTCGCAAGAGCGGACTTCCCTCTGAGGACTTCGACCAAATACTTAGCAACAACAACTGGTGCTGGGCTTTGTACTTCGAAGGTCAGAACGCACACAAAACAGACTTCGCTAGGGGCTTCGACACGGGAAGAAAGACGGGCTTCGATCAGTGCTTCGCTAGTAATTAGAGAGGTCTAGCCTCCAGTTTACACAGAGCGAACACACACTGAACAACACACTTTGCTCAAAACACACTTCGCCCAAACAGGCTTCGGTGCACTACCTCAAGTCAATCGAAGTGACACATGAGATCGAAGCATGCAGCGAGGTATGCAAACAAGCTCAAGCAGAAAAATGAACACAGAATCAAGACTTCGATGCTTGAATAGGGAACACAAAAATTGAACTCACAGGATGAATACAGAGTGTGGTGGCTAGCACAGGAGTTCTACAATGAATGCTCAAAGTGTTAAATGTGACCTACCCAGTCTCCACTATTTATAGCCACTATTCACTCATGTGAATTGACTACTTTACCCCTAGGGTTTACATTGGTTTTGTCTCATCAGAACAAAGGGGTAAAAAAGGTAGTCTACTTTATTTGGAGGCTTCTTTTGTCAGCTTTGCAGAGGGGACAGCGTCAGCTTTTTGCAGAGCAGACACTGTCAGCCTTTACAGTCTTGGACCCTTCTGAAGCCCCCTTTCGCACGCGAGGGGTGCGGTAGCTTCGGTGAGAAGCCTTGAGTCTGACGGCCTTCGCTTCACCGAAGTCAGCCTTCGATACAGTGACGGTTTTGAGCCGAAGCCGTCAAAGCCCTTGGGCCTTCGCACCAACACCTTCGGAGTGGATCACCATGGCTTCGCAGCTTCTCCCAGCTTGAACTCCGTCAGTCCGTGTACCAAAGCCATGCATGGCCGAAGTACCTCAAGTCATCCTCACTCCGGAGTCAGCCTCACTCTGGAGCTTGCTTCACTCCGAAGCCCCACCTTCGGAGTACCACCCTTCGAAGTCCCTCCTTCGTCCAAGGCCTCCGCATGAAGCATTCCATGAGCACTTCGTCGTTGTGTCTCTCCCTGAGCACACTCCTCGACTAGCCTCACCCGGACCATGCCTTCGATGCACCTCGACTTTTGAGACCTTCGTCGGGTATTCCTTCGAGTGTCTCCCTCCGGAGCACACTTCGAATGCCTTGCCTCATTGCTGAGGACTTGATCCACCATACTCTGAAGTCACTCTATTCGGAGTACCCTTCAAAGTGCCTCGCCTCCGAGGACTTCGTCTCGGAGTACCTTCACCCGGAGTCACACTCCGCACTTACTGCCTTCTCTTGGCGCACCTCGACCCGAGGACCGACCTCAACCCCTTCGCAGCCTTCATGACGGAGCTCCCTACTCCCCTGGCATCAAGCCTCCCGCTTGACCCAGGTTCACTTGCTACGAACCGTCCGTCGCCTCCGAAGTCCCCTACGCACCACAGACAAGCAGACAAGTGTATCCAGTACCCCGGAGACCTCTCCGGGTAAACAACCTTCGGCACACACTCTGGTGTACCGCCCAAAGTACCGAGACCTTCGGTACAGCCAAACAACGTGTACTGTCGGACCCCTCCAACAGGCACACTCTGCTGCAACAGCTGCAGCAACCAGACCCACCGAACCCTTCGGTGAAACAGCCTCCGAACACCTTCAGAGAACCAACCTCCGAACCCCTTCGGAGGGACCCCTTCGAATCAGAGGGTAAACTTTGTCGATCACTCATCACAGACTCCGAAACCAACCCTTGGTTTCTCAGATCTATTTTCAATCGTCTTTCATCTATGGACGATTGAACCTATCAACAAAAAACATTAAAATTGTTAGTAGAGTGGGAAAGCGAGTCATGCCACTTATAGTATGCACGTTTCTTCCAAGTCATCGACGGTTGGAATGATGTGACCTTTAGGCAACCTGAGGAGCGTGCTCTTTAATAAAAAAGTCAAATATTTTATCACATTTGGTCACATCAAAAGAGTATCTAACTTCACTAGGTCGATTCTTAGTGGGAGACGGCCATAGTCCGAAGCAAGTGACTATTTTGGACCCATTAGGTCAGGTCCATTCTACCGTGTACACGTCGGCCGAGTATTCTTCTTCTTCCGATAGCTCTTCATCGGAGTTCTCTACGATGTGTACCTCGGCCTTAGGCTCACTAAGAGTGTTGATGCCCCTTTTAGATTTGAATCGACCTTCTTAGACCAGAGCCTTTTCCATAACTTGGCTAACCTCGAGGAAATTATGGCCATCCAACTTCTCCTTGAGTTCGGAGTGTTAGCCGTTAAAAGCTAGGCCGACCAAAAATCCCTCTTGGAGATATTGAAACTAAAACATCAGTTTCTGGTGTCCCAGAAATGCCTAATGTAGTCTGAGACACTCTCACTAGCCTTTTTGTCTAACCGATGTTAAGTGTGAAATCCTAAGTTCGGTTTCCCCAGTATAGAAATAGTCATGAAATTTCTTCTCTAGCTGGGCCCAAGTTTGCACGGAGTTCGGCGGCAAGGCCAAAAACCAAGTGAAAGAGGTGTCGGAAAGTGACAAAGAGAATAATCTAAGTTTAAGCGTGTCTGACCCGCTTGCTTCGCCACACTGTTTTAGGAATTGACATATATGCTCTATGGTGGTCTTGCTACCCTCACTGTCAAACTTGGTGAACTCGGGGACCCTAAAGCCGCGAGGGTATGGGATAGAGTTGAAGTAGTATGGGTACGGCTTACGGTAATCTCTAGCCCGATCCTGAGACGTGTAACCAGTGCATTCCCTAACAAGCGCACAAATTCGCTCGTCAATATCATCTACGCCTTCTGCCTATACGTGTCTCTCGTGCAGGGGTGTGACACGTGGTGGTATGTTGGGGTGTCGGTCGTGCGGCTCCTCCTTTCATGTCGACTCATGATAAATAGCATGTTTAGGCCTACGCGAGTGTGCGGGAGTAGGAGGTGCGGACAACGCGGGAAAAGGTAGTGTAGGCGCGGGCAGAGGTGACATGTAGCAGACGGGGGTTGTATGACTGGCCATAGAGCTGGTCTGACCATAGGCGTACTGGCCGGTCGGACCGGCCTGGTAGCTGGTCTAACCATAGGTGAATTGGTTGGTAGTACCAGCTTGGTACCCGGTTGGATCGACTGTTGTTGGCAGTGAGGCCTGATACGTGTCGGTCTGACCGATCCAAGGGTTCGTCTGACTGATAGTGGTATATGTGGTATCGGCCCTAGAGGGTGGAGACATGATAGCTTTCTCGGTGCTCCCATATGTTCGGCTATAAATGTGGTGCACAAAGAGTAAACTAGCTACTGGAGTAGGAGAAGTAGCCTCGGAAAAGCCAAATCTCTTAAACATCGCTTCCATCTCAGGCCTTAGACGATTCGTAAATGTGGTGCTAACGTCTTGATCTACTGTGGTGGCTATCTCCTACCTGATTTCTGAGGGGGACAGGGATGGGGGTGATGGCACTGGTACATGGTTTCTAGAGAGGTCGGGAATATTGATGTCACGCTTGACGAAGCCTGTGCGAGTTTTTGTGTAGCACCCAAGCATGAGGGCATGGAACTCCTTCATCTTGGCCTCAATCTCGGCCCGATCCTCCTCGGGGATGTCTGCGAGGGTGGGAAGGATGATGTTGCAGTTGTCGATCTCCATGCTCATGCCCCCCGGTTCCACCGGCGATGGGGGTACTGTTGATGTAGTCGTAGTAGTCGTGGTCGACGTACCCATTGCTGATGTTGAAGTGTTCGCCATGCTTTGCAATGTCGTCCCCAACGGAGTCGCCAAAAAGTGTGTTGACACGAAAACGCGCCCATACACTGGTGTCAGTTCGATGATCCAAAAGCGCGCAACCGTTTCAAGGATAAACTCTAGAATGTCACGAGACGCCGACGTCGCATTCCGACGACCCTTAAACACTGGTAAGGGAAAATAGAGTCACCAGGCAATCAAACAAATATCTAAAAATAATTTTCAATTATACTAAGTGTTGAAATAGTAATTAAACCGGCCAAGATGAAGTTGATTTCAATCTGCAGTGAAGGGGGTCGGTCGGACCGGCGAAGGGCCTCCAGTCAGACCGGCTATGCAAAAAGGGGGCACCGAAGGGGGGTTCGGCAGCTCATGTGAAGGTGGTTCGAAGGATCCCCAAGGGGTCCTTCAATCCTTCGGGCGATCAGACTAATGTTCAAACTCCGATTAGACCGAGGGTCGTAACGTGAAGGACTCTAAATGTGAAGGTTGCCTCTAGCACGGAGGTCGGTCACACCGAGGTGGTGATCCCGGTTGGACCGAGCGGCTCCGATGCGAAGAGGGTCTCGGTGTGGAGGGGTCCCGAGATTGGTCAGACCGGCCTCAAGGCACCGATCTTACCGGAGCATGCCGGCGGCAATCTGACGGGATGGAACATGGCGGTCGGACCGGGGAGTACCCTCTAGTCAGACCGACAGAAACCCGGGGGCAGCCTCCGGGCTCCGCATGTGTTCTTGGTGGCGTGGGATAGGTCTCAAACTTCTTGGATATGAATTTTCTGCAAAACACCAAGAAATCAAATCTAATTCAGCCTAGAGACCGAATTATCAAGTGTAGCCACAAAAACTGACAAAAACGATAAAATTATGTTACCTGGATTAAATGGGAGATTCACAGGCGAATCAACAATGGTTGTCGTGATTATGACGCGGCGGACGGAGGGCTTACAACGTAAACCCACGAAGATGGACATTACTTAGCTAATCCTAGGGCAAGGAAAGTAGATTGAAATTAAAGGTACAATTCAAAAATAGGTTTTTGTAGTTGATCTGAGAGGATACCCTTTGAATCGGCCTCACCCCTATATTTATAGGGGCTGGTCTCAAGTTCTCTGGCGCCTACTCTGAGTAGGATTTGACCAAAAGTGGTTAAGATTTAATTAGAGATCAAACAGCCCGAAACCAACACCATCTCTAGTTTTCAGACTTGGGTCGGTCTGACCGGGCCTACATGGCCGGTTGGACCGGCCTGTGCCAGGAAAGGCATATTTTCGACCTAAATTACCAAAAAATGATATTTTAATAATTTCAACCATTAATGCCATTTTTTGGTATCAACATCCACACTACTGCCTCCTCACCCTCACCGCCATGGGTTCCACTGCTGCAGCCTCTGCCTTGGCACTCCCGGTCTCTACCGGAGCGAGTGAGAACCTGGTCCTCATCCTCAACTTTAGCTTGTAGTACACCCACCTCATCACACGTCGTGTCCGGCAGCTAGGCGTCCTCTCCCTCAACGTCTCGAGCACTACCCTGCTAGTCTCGCTCGCTAGCCTCCACCCCTGCGACATCGTCCTCTTAGATGGGCCCTATTTCGTCTGTGCCTCCGGTGCACCCTCCTTTCCTAGGGCTTCCTCGACTTCGCCGCTGATGCAGGTGCCCACGTCCTCGATGTCTTCTATGGGACGCAGCTACTCGTGCAGTCCCTGATGGTCGTCGTTGAGGTCGACGATAAGCAAGTGTACTATAATATGTAGTTCTATACCCTCCAGTCCGAGTATGTTTTCCATGATATGTATCCAAAAGCACAGAAAAAATAAAAAACTTAACTTCCGTCGGCCAAAGTCAGACGACGGAAGTCATCAGCAGCAACTTCTGTTGGCTGACTTTGGCCAATGAAAGTTAAGTTTTTTTGTCGGTTGTGTTAACTTCCGTTGGCCTAGCCTAGCCGACAAGAGAGTTACCTTTCATCCAGGGGCTTTCGTTCGTCGAAAACCGACAGAAATTAACATTTAGCTGATGAAAAATGCTAACTTCCATCGGGTTTGCCATAAACTGTTTTGGCAGATGAAAGTTTCCAGTTTTCTTGTAGTGATTGGCACAAGCGGTGAGAAGTGGAGAGGGAGTGGGAGAGGGCGAGAGAGATGGAGAGGGAGAGAAAGAGTGAGGGAGCCGGTGGCTATGAGGTGGAGGGAGGAGATAAGGGAGAAAGGAGAAGAGGGGCTAGGGTTTATGAATGATTTTTATATTTAGGGTAATCGAGTAAACATGTATGAATAGTTAATACATATATTCATTATATTCATACTTATTTATCCATCGGGTATGTTTTTAGTAATATATCTAACTCTAATAGAGTTTTTACTCATAGGTAAACGAATAATCGGATCGAATTGCGATCCCTATTTGGTTACGACTGTTCATCCGTGGAGATGGTTAAGCAGTAAAAGGAGAATGTTAATTACTGTTATACCTAAATTATAATCTATTAACAATACAAAAATACCCTTCGAAATCAACCTCTAAAAACCTTTTAAACCTTCTAAACAATATATATATATTCATATTTTATATTTTAAAACTTAATATATGTATCATAAGATAGAGTTAGCTGTCCTGAGCGTGAATGAAGACAATATAAAAATAACTACTATTATATACCTCATTCTTATTTACTTTTTAGAAATTTTACTCCCAAAAATAGATCTTAGGCTTGCTCAGTTTGCTAAATGAACGGCTCATCCCGCGTATTGGTGTGAACTTACACCATTGTCGGCCAAAAACAAACCATGTCAATTAAGGCTTGAGCCTAGACTTTCCATTTTTAATGCCATTGAAATTCAACAAAGTTTTTGACATTATATATTAATTACCTAAGTTTAATTTAGCTTATTTTTATGCGTAGAAAGAACTGCTCCAATATGTTATAAAGGAATTTCAAAGAATTTTTTACATAAATTAAATTAATTCATATAAAAATCACGTAAAATTTCTATGTTTTAAAGAAACCTGGAAAAATGGATCACTGACAATGATGCGGAGCAGTAGCTAGCCACTTCGTCAGCGTTCAAATGTACTGTTCGAATTTTCGTAAGTATGTAGCTTCAGGTCTCATGATCAGGCGGTTTTGGTTCGTTTATTAAATTTAATAGTCTAAATAATCTGCTATTTAAAAACTCTAAGAATCTGATTGTTTTTATTTTTAAGGACTTCTAAAAATCTAAACTTATTATTTGTGCAGGTAAAAATGTTATATTACCTAGACTTGTTTTGTTTGACGTTTAATTAATAATACTTTTATTGGAGACATTTTGTCATTGAGTGGATAAGTAGAGAGACTCAAAACATGAGAATTTTTATCAATTGAAATATAAAATACCTTATTGTTTATTTGGTCAAGAAAATTTGACTTCTAGATAATTTATAACTTTTTAAAGTTATAAGCTATGTCTAAACCTTAATGCATGTTCAATAAGAGCCATTTTTTTAGAGGCAATCTGAGCCGTCGATGACTCGATCAACGGTAGGATCTCACAACCTTCGAAAAGAAGGCTCCAAATGCCGCAAATATATACGTCGCGTCAAATCTCACCAACGACTCCACCACGCGCAAATCAACCAACCAATCAACTCCCGGTCAATCCCCCTCCCCGCCGGCGACTCGCGTCGGCGCTCCTCCCCGCCGGCAAGATGATGATGTTGATCAATTGCTCGGGCTGCCGCACGCCGCTGCAGCTTCCACACGGGGCGCCCTGCATCCGCTGCTCCATCTGCGGCGCCATCACCAACGTCGCCGCGCCCCCCGCACCACCGGCTCACCCCGACCCCACCCGCGGAGCGGTGTCCCAGCCGCCACCGTGGGGCCCGCCTCCCCCGCCGGCGCACGGTCGGAAGCGCGCCGTGATCTGCGGGATCTCTTACCGGTACTCGCGCCACGAGCTCAAGGGGTGCCTCAACGACGCCAAGTGCATGCGCCACCTCCTCACGACGCGCTTCCACTTTCCTGAAGACTCCATCATCATGCTCACCGGTAACTTCGCGCTACAATTGCTGTCTGCTGCCTCCCTATGGATTGAATTTTCTGGATTGGATATCGTCAATTTCGGGTTAGATCCCCGTCATGTGAAGCAATTTCTCTGGAGCAAATCCTAGGGTTAGGACATGATCGAATGGAAACTGGGAGAGGATTTGCATTTTGATGCATTTTCTGCTCACTTATTAATTTACCGTTTTGGTGAATAGGTAGGGGAAATGAAGAAAAATGGTATTTTTTGTGTTGTTGATATCGAAAGGTATTATGTAATTTAATTATGTGCAATAAACTAAACATGATGAGAAATTTGACTGAGCTAATCCAATTTAGAAGGGAGAAAATACAGCTAAAGATGGTTGGGTTTTATCCATCACATTTTTATGTCTGATATACACTAATGTTGTTGCTCGTCATGAGTTCATTGTTTTCATATATTTGATTTGAATTTTATTTTACTAAATAAATGAAAGTTAAATCTAGTAGGATGCAAATGCTAGATTGGAAATATTTGCGACAGACAAGGTAAAAGTAAAATTTTGGTTTTATAGAAACTTTCTGGTATAACGGTATGTGATGTTTTGTTTTATGATGATCTGGCATTTATACCTCACACCGTTGGAATTTATCATAACCCAATAGTTTTGGTTTATTTCTTGCCTTGCAGAGGAACAAACGGACCCTTACAAAATTCCGACAAAACACAATATAAGGATGGCCATGTATTGGCTTGTACAAGGTTGTCAACCTGGAGACTCATTGGTATTCCATTATTCTGGTCATGGAGCACAACAAAGAAGCTACAGTGGAGACGAAGTGGATGGGATGGATGAAACCCTCTGCCCCTTGGATTTCGAGACACAGGGAATGATTGTTGATGATGAGATAAATACTGCTCTTGTCAGACCACTTACTCACGGAGTTAAACTTCACGCACTCATAGATGCTTGTCACAGTGGGACTGCACTTGATTTACCTTTCCTCTGCAGAATGGACAGGTTCACTTATTTTGCGCATTATGTACTCTTCTCTCTTGAACCTAATGCCAGTCTTATTATCCTGTCATCACCACCGACTAACTTTGCAAGAAACATGGTACCTACCTCTGAATCCAGTATGAATGCCATGTTCACATAATTATGTTTTAGGTCATGATGATGATTTTGGATCCTGATCACATATTGAAATGACGTTTGAGAACAGCACTAAATCTATGTATTATATTATCAAGAAGAGGATAAGCACGTTCTCTCTGAGGGCCTAGAAACCACCACACTAATCGAAAAATCTACACCATTTGACCGTGGTAGGTATAGACTATAATGGTGTAGAAAAATTGAAATAGTTGTATATGCAATACTATTCTATTTATAGAAGCAGAAGCAAGAGTTGTATAGCAAATACAATTCTACTCCCAGATAATATTTAATTTAGTTCATGCAGTTGTGTGGGAAATTGACTAGTTATGTTTATCTCATGAGTCATGATGATTTTATTTCTTCATCCTGCCTCTTAGTACTTGCCCAAAAATAAACGAAATTTAGAGTTAAGAGCTATCTGATTGTCATTTGTTGGCAACAGTTTTGGCGTCATACTCTGACATTCTTTTCTTTTGACAACTTGTTGCCTTTGTAACATGGATTTGCTGAGTGAAATTGTCCCTAATATGTCCTTTAAAACATCGTCTATCCTCAGATGCTGATGTGCTTTTTAGAGGCTAAATTAAAGTTTCTTTTCCATTAAGTAGGTTTTGTTTTTGGATTCCTTAGTTGTATTTGACTAGCGTAAATCTAAAGGATATTTTACTTATGATGGAAATATCTTCAGTTAATATCCCTTATCTACTTTGGTACAGGAGTGGGCAATATCGATGGGAAGATCACCGTCCACGATCTGGTGTCTGGAAGGGCACTAGTGGTGGGGAAGCTATTTCATTTAGCGGTTGTGATGATGATCAAACATCTGCAGATACTTCAGTAAGTTCTGGAGTCATTCCTTCTCCATAAGGCGTTATTTTTATGTGTTATTCTTTTACAATTATGAAGCTAAACTGTTCAAAAGATAGGTTTGGCAAGGATAGCATCATAGAATGCCATTATGCCTTTCTTGTTACTGCTCTTTTGACCAGTCATGTCCTTACTCTGCTCAACCCTATGTAACACTTGATTTGTTGTAACCAGGCTCTGTCAAAGATCACTTCAACTGGTGCGATGACATTTTGCTTTATCCAAGCTATTGAACGTGGGCAGGGCACCACCTATGGGAGTATCTTGAACTCCATGCGATCGACAATTCGCAGTACAGGTGATTCAATGGGCGGAGGTGGTGCTGTAACGTCACTAATCACAATGCTTCTTACAGGGGGCAGCGTTACTAGTGGCGGGTTGAGACAGGTAAATTCTGGGGCTTGACGTACATGTCTCAATAGAGAAATTTTACAGTACTTAAGGAGGTACCAAGAGGTACCATATTTTTAGTGTTAATTTTGATACATCCTAACACATGAGGTACTATGAGGTACCAAAATTAATACTAAAAAATGTGGTACCTTCTAATATCTCCTTAAAGGACTGTAAAATAACATCTCAATATATGCTTAGTAAGGTGCTCGCCAACCCCTTCTTGGATTATAAGCCAAAGCCAAATATGAATTTTAGGACTTAATTTTAGAATTAATTTATGTTTTGTTGGTTTTTTATATTTTTCGGCCTTAGCTTTTGAACCACTAAAAATAGAAGCATAAAAGTGTTAGCCTAAAATTATTTTCCATTGCTTAGCCCATGTGTCTTGGGCCGCCGCCAAAAAAAGTTCTACCAAACAGGCCTGTTTCTTGTAGAATAGTGGGTGCAAATAAAGACATGCTTGTTTACTGCATAAAATCTCAGAACTCTTCACAGATTTCACAACAATAGTACAACACTAACTGCTTTGGCTACTCTGCAGGAGCCACAACTAACTGCATGCGAAGCATTTGATGTTTATGCAAAGCCCTTTTCACTGTGAAGCAATTCTGCTATTCTCTACTGCGTTCTGCTATTCTATCCGTCCCTGTAAGTGTTGTGATGTACATTTCACTGTTGAAAGGCTTCATCCCATAAACAGACCCAACGTGTATCGTTGTATGCATCTTGTTGATGCTCACGTTTACATTGTTTGCCACCTTTGAATCATTTTTCACGGAATGTGATTTGTTACTTCATCCGGACTACATAATGCTCAGAGCACTGGTTGATGAGATTGTAGCATTTGCCTTTCCTTCTTCTCGTTCCATCTTTTGTCCCCTTTCTTGGAATTGCAACTTTTCTGATGAAACGTCTGGATGCACGAGAGCATGTTTTGGTTTCTGCATCCAGTTTGGCAATTAGACAATGTAAACTTTTGTCAAGCATGAAGTACGCGTGAAAGTAGATTTTTCAGGGAAAAACAAATCTGTGTGTTTGATTTGGTCTTCGTCTACCAGCCCAACATGTTGTCTTTGAGAAATAGTGCGCAAGTTCACAACGTCGGCTCAGTTCAGACTTACCGTTGAAATAGCTGCAGTTCATGAGTTTAACTATTTATTGCCTTGCAACTTCTTATTGCCAAGTAAAGTTTATGGCATGGTGGACAATTACAAAGCTGACAATTGGAGTACAATTTCAACTTTCAAATCAAATGGGAACCAAAAAAAGAAAAAGAACTTAGACGGTCTAAGTATGAACTAGCCTGCTCGGTTGCCGACTAATAAAACTCTGCAACCGGCAAAGCTCGCCGCATCGTCGTATATACACTTCCCTTTCCGGTGTACCTAACACCGTGCAGCTCGCTGTCGCATCCCTACAATGCGGCGGCGGCCTCCGGCGTCCTATTCCCCTTGGCAGCGTCAAGGAACCCGACGTAGAGGTCGGAGTGCTCCGTGTCGCAGCTCGGCAGAGCCGCCCTCTCGCCGCCATCGGCCATGGCCTTGACGAACGACACGAACTGCCGCCAGTTGTCGGCGTCGAACAGCTTCTTGTTCATGCGCAGGTACGTGAATGCGCTCAGCCCGGCGCCCCCCGCGGTGCCCACCACCTGCGAGAACGCCGACTCGTCGTACCGCTCCAGCGCGTTCTCGCCGGCGAGCTCCACGCGAGCCGCCCTCGCCGCCGCCTTCACCTGCTGCACCAGGAGCTCCGGCGAGCAGTTGGCATGCTCCGGCTGCTGCTCGTCCCGCATCTCCATGCACGTGAAGTTGAGCACGGCGCCGCGCCTGGCCAGCATCAGCGCGATGGGCGCGTACCCGTCGTGGTGACGCGTGTTGTAGTACCCCGCGGTGAGCTCCGCGGCGTGGGAGCGCGTCCGGTAGTGCCAGTGGATGCCGGCGACCTTGGCGGAGATCGTGGCGCCGGTGCCGCGGAAGACAGCCTCGGCGGCGGCCAGGACGCGGTCACCATGCTCCAGCAGCATCCCCGAATACCACTCGAGGAAGAAACGACCATACTCCGTGCTCCACGTGCCGTCCCGCCGGAAGAATCCTGTCTCCTCCGGGAACTGCTTGTACTCGCCGGCGTCGTGCGGCCCGCTCCTCCCCCACTCCTCGTGCCCCGCCGCCTGCGCCGCCGCCTGCAGCGACGCCCTCATGTACTGCACCGACCAAGAAAATTTCACCGTTAATTCTACCACTTCACTGCTACCTCCAAAGCATCACATCAAAAAAAGAAGAAATTTTGTATGCTTCAAGCTACCTTGTCATAGCATTGGAACTCGCCGATTCCCGGGAAACGCCATGTTCCATTGGCCTCTGGGTATGAAGGATACCTCAGCTCACCACAAGGTCCCAAGCCTACTTGGATCTCCTGCAAAAGCCACAGTAAAAACAGACGAATCAACAAGCTGCTTAGCACTGTAATCTCAGATCATAATACTGATTATTCAAGCATGTGGATGCATAGTTAGTTGATTGATTAATCGATGAGTACTCGTAAGTCGTAATTACCATGATGACGTTGCCGAGGTAGTCGCGGAAGCGGTCGCGGAAGCTGCGCATGTAGTCGGAGTAGACCTGGATGGGGGTCCTCCCCTTGAGTACCGGCAGCGCGTCGCCGCCGAGGGAGATGTACTCTGGGTTCCGCCGCCCGGACCTGTCCGTGTACACCATGTCCGGGTTCGAGCTCATCTCCTCCAACACCCATCCCGGCAACGGGATGCTGCAACAGCAATATCACACGGGCTGATTAATTTTACTAAATAATCCACTGAAACGGTTACAGGTATACTACTACGAACTGTTAATCGATTAATTTTGAGTTGATTATGTAGTTGATTGCTCGATCTTGTGGCAAAAGCTGGTGTTTGTTGGTTAGCAGTAGCTGTCCAGCGAGGAAACCAATTGTTCAGTTGCAACTGGGGGACTATCTGTTCCCTTTGAAACCGGGATAAATTTGGTTGCTTGCCAATCCAGAAATGCATGTATCCTTTGCGTGCAAGTCACCAGCAAGATGAACAGGGATTTTTTGTTATAATCACCATATAATTTTGAGTTTTTGATCATTTCTTTAAGCTAAGCAGATCAATTTGAAGAACAGTGGGCACCTGAAGAGAGAATGGCTTACTTGCAGGAGTCGCCGACGTTGCCGCCGCACTGGTGGAAGGACATGACCATCTGGAGGCGGAGGCCGGCGCGCTCCACCATGCGGACGAGCTCGGCGTAGGCCTCCCAGTCGTAACGGCCGGGGCTCTCCCGCTCCACCACGCCCCACCATACGTCAACCATGACGCCCTCCACGCCGGCGCTCCGCAGCGCCATCAGGCTCGCCGCCAGCGCCCGCGCCCGCGACAGCTGCCCGCCGGGCCCCACCGTGTCCAGCGGAAGCATCACGTACACCGGCGTCCCCCGCCGCCGCCCGCCGCCGTGCCCGCCCCCTCCCCCTCCCCCTCCCCCGTGCAGCGTCGTCTCGGGAGACGCCGACGCGTGCTCCACCGGCGCCGCCCTAGCGAGCCGCAGCCTGCGCGTGGCGGCGGTGGCTCTTCCTGGCACCGGCGGGAGGGATACGCAGCACGGCGGCGCGTCCTCCGCCTTGTGCAGCTTGGACGAGGGGTCGAGCGGCGACAGGAACGACGTGGATGACCGCAGCGTCAACGCCATGGATACCGTTCGTTCGGAGACCACTTCTCTCGAGCTTCCAAGAAGAAGAGAGGAGAGAGATGCTTCGCCAAGATTGCTTGGTCGGAGAGGAGGAAGAAGAGGAGAAGCTCGCTCGCTCGCTCGTTCGCGCGCTCGCTCGTTCGCTCGCTTGCTTGGATTTGCAGAGAGGAGGCAATGAATTGGCAGGGAAGGCTCGCTACGGGAAGGAGCGGTATATATAGATA
The DNA here is from genome assembly GCA_019279435.1 of Zizania palustris. Lineage (NCBI taxonomy): Eukaryota > Viridiplantae > Streptophyta > Magnoliopsida > Poales > Poaceae > Zizania > Zizania palustris. The sequence goes on along the minus strand of JAAALK010000082.1, from coordinate 36,511,825 downwards.
AATTTTCAACGGAGCCGTGTGATGACGACGTGCTTATCGCCACTAATCAACTGATCCGTGTGATAACTGTGTTTCACATATTTTTTTGAATGAGCCTATCTAGCATATAATACAATATTCATACGTGAGAGCCATTTCATTTAAATTTGTTTTATGACTGAATACATCCTTAGATGAGCTACCAACGTAGGCTTTCTTATCTATTATTATTTACATTATAAAATATAAGATGATCATGTTTTTAGAAAAATCAATATTTATAACTTTTAACTATGGGTTAAACTAGAAATATTTAGGTTTAGTATTATGTATATCATATAATTATATTAATGTTTAAAATTAATTTCCATATATTTTTATCTTAATAATTTTAATGACATCTAGTGAAAATAATTAATGATAAGTTCATATAAATTATATATTAAAACGAATATAGTATCATTAGAAAAAATATTTAAAAAGAATATGGTGCCGACGTTTTGGAACGGCAGAGGCCGAGAGCAGGCAACGAGCGAGTGTTCCTGTTTAATTACAAGCCAATCGGGTGATCTGCGTTCTGCAAGTTGAGCGGTCAAATTAATCACTCTGAAATAGTTGTGGTTACGGTGAATCTATCATTACTATAATTTTTTTATTGATACGTAGTTTTCACTGTTACCGTGCTTACCGCGTACGCTTTTACACTCACTTGTGAGAAAGAGCTGAAGTGACGTGTCCCCTGTGTCAGGCTGCTGCTCGGGCCGGGCAGGGTGGTGACGTGTCGCTCGCAGACCGAAATCGCTTATGGGGCTGTTTGGTTCATATAAAGTTTAGTCACGTTATATCTGATTTTTTATACTAATTAAAAAATAAATATGAATTAATTATAAAACTAATTGCAGAAGCTTTAGCTAATTCGTGATACGAAATTATTAAGCATAATTATTTCATCATTAGCACATGTTTACTTTAGCACAACATTGTCAAATATTCGATATGACTGAACTAATTTAGACTAAAGAACTAAATGGGGCTAAAGCCCTCTTGTTTTGGAAGCTTAAAACCATGAAAATCAGCTATTAAGTATTAACTATTTAAAAAGTTTAAGATTATAAAATACAACGGTGAGTATTTAGCTAGGGAATCTAAATTGATTTTTATAACCAATTGTTGATTGAGAATTTTTTTAAAAAATATTTTTTAAAAAAGTTTCAATTACGTATAATCGATTCAAAAAAATACAAAAATAAATACCGATCGATCGACCATCGGCAGAACCCATTGACATTAGCCCGATGGTTCACCGAACCATGTCCTAACCATCGGTCAAACCATTCCGACGTTGAATGGTTCCACCCTTGATTCAAAGGCTTGGCTCAGCTTATCATGACTAAGGGTGTGTTTGATTGAGTTGTATATTCTGAAAAAGTTGTGGATTTATATTTTGGTAGTTCATGATGCTTACTTACATTATTAATATATATTTTTATATGTAAATTATTCTAATCATGAAATTTTGTAATGTTTATATTAAAATTATATATTTTTAAATTACACTAAAACGATATATTTTACAAAAAAATCACTTTTTCAAAATTTACATAAAGTGATATGCTTTAATAGCATGGTAAGCAATATTCATTCAAAGTTGAACTGATAAATTGTAAAATCTGGGTTATACCAGCTTTCAAATTTGTACTACGAGAATCTACAGATTCTAGAAAAGTTGAGTGACCAAATAAGCTGTTTGGTTTAGATTTAGCTTCCGAGCCAAAAAGTTGATTCAAAAATCTGAACAACAGATCCTAAAAATGCATCAAACGAATTCCTGCACGCTAATCTATACTCATGAACTCATGAGCATGGATCAACGAACTATGCCACGTCGGCATATGTGGCATGATTCGATCCAAATAACCGTTGCTACCTTATGTATTTGTAATTTCAGTCTAGTTGGATCGATGGCCGGTCAAAATACACTGATAAGTTTTGGTTGACCGAATCAAGATTAACATGATCTAATTTGATCGATTAAGTGTCGATTGATATCTGTTTTTATTTTTTTTTGAAACAATTATACACATTTGATATTTTTTAAATACTATTTTTTATAAAATTTGCTGATAGATCTCTCCGAATAGAGGCTCAGAGCTAAGGCCCACTACAGGAAAACGATTAACTTCTGTCGGCCAAATTAACTTCCGTCGGCTTTTGGGAAAGCCGACGGAAGTTAAATAACTTCCGTCGGCCCCTGGAGGCCGACGGAAGTTAACTTAACTTCCGTCGGCTCCTGACAGTGGCCGACGGAAGTTAGCGGGGATTTTTCCGCGGCCGATAGGATGCCCCTAACTTCCGTCGGCTTTAATGCTGGCCGACGGAAGTTAGGGGCCTTTACCCCCAACCGCGCGCGCGTAGAGGGAGACCTAACTCCCTGTACGCGCCCACGCCGCCGCCGCCTCCCGCGCCCAGCCCGCCGCCGCCTCCCGCCGCCGCCCGCCCTCACCGCCTCGGGCCGCCGCCCGCCTCGGCCGCCGCCCGCCTCGGCCACCGCCCACGCCGCCCGGCTCGGCCACCGCCGCCCGCCCGCCGCCGCCGGCCAACGGCGGCCTCCCCCACCGCCCGCCCCTGCAGCCGCCGGTCCGCGCCGCCCGTCGCCACCCGCCGACGGCTGCCACCCCCTCCCGGCCACCGCCAACTACTCCCGGCCGCCACCGCCCCCAATTTGGCCATCGCCATCCGTCGCGTGGTGCCACCGTGATCACCGCCGGCCTCCGGACACCATCACCCATCGCCTATCGCCCACCACCTGTCGCCGCCCGATGATTAAGTAATTTTTTTCGGCTTTAATTTTTTTCGCTTTTTATTTGTGCATGATATGATATTGTCAGTATAGTTGAAAGTTAACTTATTTGTGAATTTTGTCGTTGTACTGGATTGCAATATATTGAAATGTGGAATGATAGTAGTATGCATCTTGCTTTATAAAGGTTTCTTAGATGTTTTTTAGTATGACTTGCTTCTTGGTATTTTTTGTTACATATATGAATTTTGTCATGTATTAATATTGAGATTTTATGTATGTTTCACGCTTTTAAATATGTTTCATATGTGATGTTTTGTTTTAATATGCAATATATGTTGTGATATTATGTATATATGATTCTAATTATATTATTCTATTAATTTATAGTTTTTTTATGATTTCATTGGGTGATTAGTATTGTATCTATATACTTTCTTATATATTTTTCTTTTCGTATGCAATTTTTTATTTGACAACAATGTAGATAGTGTAACGAAACCTATGCGTCACCTGTTTCGGACCAACATGTCTCACACGTGTCATGCGTGTGAGATGTGTAGGTCCAGAATTGTCCCTTTTTGGACAGCCTCGGAGTGGGCGACAGAGCGTGGTCTTTATGATGAGTCATGAGTCCGAATGGGATTTCAGTAACATAACCTTGTTGTTCTCCATTGCACCACTATCAGGCGTGCAATTGGAGAACAGCGGGGTTATGCTGCTGAAATTTCATTCGGACTCATGGCTCGTCATAAATACCACGTTTTGTCGGTCACTCTTGGGTGGGTTTAGGACCTATCTTTTCCTATAGACCATGGTTGTCACGGCGTCGCCTGCGCCGACTAGACGTCCAGGCGGTCACTGCCGGACGCCATGGTGAATCGCCTCGCCATGGTGAATCGCGATCGCCATCAGGCGTGTCTGGGCGGGCGCCTAGGGTCCGTGGTAGTGTCTAAGGCGTGGCACATGCCTTGCGTCGCCGACCGCCTGGCCGCCTCTGCTTCCCCTCCGTTGTCCGGAGGCGGAGGCGGGGGGTGGCCAGGATGTGTGTATGTTGCGAGCCCTTTTATAGCGGCCAATGCGTGAATCTTCTTGATTGAATGAATGTTTTGCATATAGAATGGCTGAGGACGACCGACAGTGGATGCATAGTGGTTGGATGAAAAGTGGAGCTCACACGAGGGAGTGGGTAATCAACGCTGAGAAATTTGTTGATCGTGCATTCGCTTTGACAACAAACACTGGCGCGAGGTGCCCATGCATGAAGTGCAGAAATTCTCGTTGGCAAGACAAGAGGACGTTGTCATTGCATATTTGCAAATATGGTTTCGTGCCAGGTTATGAAGTTTGGTCTTTTCACGGCGAGACAGGCTGTGAAAAAACGGTATTAGTAGTGGAAGAAGAAGATGATAGCGTTGCTGACGATAGGATGGATGAGATGGTTGATGCTATACGACCGGAGTTTGAATCAAACCCCGAGGATCCTCCAACACCGGAGGTTCAAAATTTTTTCGACATCCTTCGAGCTTCAGAAGAGCCATTGCATGAGCACACCACCGTAAGCGTTCTCGCTTTCGTGACTCGTATTATGGCTATTAAGTCAAAGTTTGCATTTTCAAACAATTGTTATAAGGAGCTCTTGAATCTGATCAGCGATATCCTTCCTAAGAACCATAAGGTGCCGAAAGACATGTATCAGTCAAAGAAAATGCTTTCTGCTCTCGGTATGGAGTATGAGAAGATTGATGTGTGCCGAGATAATTGTATGTTGTTCTGGAAGGAACATAGTAATGAGGTGAAATTCTTAAAATGTGGTAAACCGAGATTCGTAGAGGTCGTAAATGAAGACGGAGAGAAGGTGACGACAGAGGTTGCTCATAAGCAACTTCGTTACATGCCTCTTACACCTCGGGTGAAACGATTGTTTCTCTCAAAGAAAACCGCTAGACATATGCGATGGCATAAAGAAGGTGTACGTGAGAATAATCAAGTAATGGTGCACCCATCTGATGGTGCGGCATGGAAGGCTCTAGATAATTTTGATGCAGACTTTGCTAGTGATGCAAGGAATGTTCGCATCGGGTTGGCAACTGATGGATTCACGCCTTTCAATGTAATGGCATCGTCGTACTCTTGTTGGCCTGTGTTTGCTATTCCATACAACCTTCCACCTTCATTTTGTATGAAATATGAATTTATGTTCCTGTGTCTCATTATACCCGGTCCAGATCATCCTAGAACACGACTAAACGTGATGCTGAAGCCCTTAATTGAAGAGTTGAAATAATTGTGGAAAGGAGTTGAAGCATATGACTATGACCAGAAACAAAAATTCAATCTTCGAGTTGCGTATCTGTGGTCGGTCCATGATTTTCCGGCATACGGTATTTTTTCTGGTTGGAGTTGTCATGGAAGGTTGACATGCCCGATATGTGCGAAGGACACAGATTGTTTCCGTCTGAACTTCGGGGGAAAGATTTGTTACTTTGATTGCCATAGATGCTTTTTGCCCATGAATCACCCATTTAGGTTACAGAGGAACAATTTCAAGAAGGACAGCATTGTTGTAAAGGGACCACCAAGGCGTTTAAATGGTACAGAAATCGCTGATATGCTGAATGAGTTGGTCCTTAATGAAAATGAGGATGAATTTGTAGGATTCGGAACCGAACATAATTGGACCCACATATGTGGCTTATGGGAACTGCCGTATGTCAAATCACTAATTCTGATGCACAACATTGACGTTATGCATCAGGAACGTAATGTTGGTGAAAGCATTATAAGTACATGTATGGATTTTACTGACAGGACAAAAGATAATGTAAAGGCGAGAAGAGATTTAGCTGAGATTTGTAATCGACCAACCCTTGAGTTGACGAATAGTGGTGGCAAGCCACGTGCCCCATTTTGTTTAAAACCTAAAGAAAAAAACAAGTAATGAGGTGGTTGAAAAATTTGAAATTCCCAGATGGTTACGCCGCGGGATTTAGAAGAGCTGTGAACTTGAAGACAGGGAAATTAAATGGATTGAAAAGTCACGATTACCACATAATAATGGAAAGACTCCTTCCTGTAATGTTTCGTGGGTACCTGAATGATGATGTGTGGAAGGCGTTAGCTGAGCTGAGCCATTTTTATAGACAACTTTGTGCGAAAGAAATTAAGAAAGATATGATGGAGATGCTAGAGAAAGAGATCCCGGTGCTTTTATGTAAACTGGAAAAAATATTCCCTCCAGGGTTCTTCAATCCAATGCAACATTTACTGGTTCATCTGCCATATGAAGCTAAGGTAGGTGGCCCTGTGCAATATAGGTGGATGTATCATATTGAAAGGTCCCTAAAGAAGCTTAGAGCGATGGTTGGTAATAAAGCCAGAGTTGAAGGTTGCATCGTAGAAGAATTTAAATTGAAAGAGATAGCATACTTCACTAGTGTATACTTCGCTGAGCATCACAATGTCAACACACCTGCTACACGGTACCATATGGATGAAGACCATCCTTGTAGTGATCTCCAAATATTTGGGTGGAAGGGCATAACTGTTGGTGTCTCCACGACATATTATGTAACTCAGGAAGAACGAACAAATGCCTTGCTCTACATGTACTCAAATATGGAAGAGATGGAACAATATTTCGCGTAAGTGATTCGTTTTAGTTTTATATTTTACCTCCAAATTTTATACCCGTTTGTTTACCTATTCGTTACATTGACAGTATGTTTGATTCGAAATACTTGACGTCTGGTCATCAACCAACGGAGAAGCAATTAGATAAATTGCGTCGAGAAGGAGTAAATGGCGGGCCTAGTTTCCTCACTTGGTTCAGAGAACATGTAATTCCTTACCTTTTGTGACACGTATTATTTTAGTCTACTAGGTTAATTATCTGATAATCTCCTATGATTTGCAGTGTGTGCTCGCTGACAATGTACATATAGACTTGCGACAGCTCTCTTACGGGAGTATTAGTGCCAAAAGTTACGGTCGCTATGATGTTAATGGTTTCCGCTTCCGTTCAACTATTTTTGAAGCATATCGACCTCTAGCGGCAACAACTAATACTGGAGTTGTTACAAGGGTCGTTGATGGACAAGGACACGAAACTATGTATTATGGAATCATCAAAAATATAATCGAGTACAAATTTGCCGGGAATAAGGAGATTAAAGTAGTCTTCTTCGATTGTGATTGGTTCGACCCTAAACATGGGACTCGTGAAAACCAATTTGGGATGGTTGAAGTCAAACACGCGGAACGATTATATGGTTGCGACAATTTTGTCCTTGCTCACCAAGTCGAGCAGGTGTATTATATGCCCTACCCATGTGAAAAACTAAGTGCTTGGTGGGTAGTCTACAAAGTGAATCCTCGGGAACGTCTACACACCCCTAGTGATGGCGCTTATCAATTGGAGGTTGAAGAGGTCGATGAGGTTTACCAAGATGATGAATTGCCGACTTCGTTTAATGTAGAGTCAGAATCGTCGATAGATTCTTTTCTTGGTGATTCTAATGATGTGGCAGTTCCCGAGAAAAGGAAACACCAACATAAGAAGAAAAAATTAACATGGCGTGCTTTGGGGAGAAAATGACAAATTGATCCTGATTTTGATGATAATTGACAAGTAATTGTTTTCATACATGGATATGCAATATACTTCATATTACATGTTTTTTTATATGTTCAAACCTTCTTTACTAATAAATGCTCGTTTGTGCTTGTTTTGAATAGGATGTTGAAAAAGATGAAGAGTGTCACGAGGAAGCTCTTCCGCTTGGGGAGTTCATCGGCGAGTACTCCGGCGAGTACACCGACGAGTCAGGAGGACACCCTATTCCAGGGTAGTTCCTCTTCGTCAAACAGACGTCGTCAAGAGCAGCTCCTGAGATGCATAGATCCGACATTAATTGGTCGGCCTATTGCATTTCAACTAGAAGATGAGGTAACTTTTAGCTTGTTTTTTATGCCAGTTATAAACTATTCCTAATTGTTTCAATACTGTTTTGTAGGAGGAAGAACACTTGGAGAGTACGGGTCACGAGGATCATCCGGTGGGTGGGGGGCAGGAGGGGGATGTCCCAGAGTGTGCGGCACAGAGGGATGACCCAGAGGATGTGGGGCAGGGGGATGACCCGGAGGGTGCGGGGCAGGGGGATCTCCCGGAGGGTGCGGGTCAGGAGGAAGGTGCTGAGGCTGCCGGCGGGTCATCAGTATCTTTTAGGACGAGCCACCTGGTCGCCCCACCAGTAGTCTCTTCCGGTGGAGCCAAGATCGAGATTACGCCTGTTGGTGACGGGTAAGTGTAATACTCTTCTGTTGTTTTGCTTTTTTTTTTTCAAAAAATTTCTTTCACTAAACTAATTAACTTTATTTATTATGTATTTCTAGATCTTGGATTGACTCTCGGTTCGACGGCACTTCGAGGGTCAGGCAGGTTAACCAGATATTGGGTAACCTGTGCCGTCTGCACTACCCAGGGGTGCTGACAATGTCGACCGGTGAGCGGGTTCTATGCCAAACATGGGACCAGTACCGGTTCGCTCCTGACGGGCGCCACGGAACTGCTCAGGGGGCGGTGTCTCATGACTTCTGGGTATGCAAGTGTTTTTTCAATCTTCTTTTAGGCTTTTTGAGTTACAACACTGTACTAATCATTACTTTTGCAGTTACGCTTTTGCTTGCTAGAAGTCGGCAATCACCATAACCATGCCCTTCAAGTCTTCAACAACAATGCACATAAGGTGGTGAAGGACGCCATTTCGTATGCCCGCATTCAAGCGAACAATGCTTACTACAAGGAGAAGCTAGGGCAACGAATGAGCAAGGCGACTGGCTCATCGTCAATCTATTTGACTGAAGAAGAATACCGTTCGGTAAACAATTCTAACTTTTTAAATCATCAATAGTTGAGATTTGTTGTCATATAATACAAATAGCATCTCTGTTCAGGTGAGGATTCCGTGGTTTGCAAACCGCGAGGACGCATATTTCGAATTCTGCAAGATTTGGTCTTCAGCCGCATTTAAGAAGACTTCCGAGCAGAAAAGACAATGCCGCGGGACGGATCCGAAGCACAGATATGGTGTCGACGGACATATTCGCCACGCTAAACGCTTGGTAAGACCTCCTTCTGTCACTCTCTAGCTATAGATACATTGTAATGCGACTAACTCATTTCTAATGTACAGGAAGCTAAATCTGGCAACGTGCCAAGTGACATAGAGGTGTATACCTCTGGTCACAAAGGAAGCGATCCTACACAGCCAGATGTCTTGTGTAGCCAGACAGCCACGAACCATTTGGTGAGATGTTATTAAGAGTTTACGTAATTTCATTTTTCCGCGTCTAGCTAATCGGACATGTTTTTTGCAGACGCAATATGGTGAACACATGGTTCGACTCCATGGAGAGGACTATGATTGGCGGAGAGAACCTGTCGACCAAATGGCCGTGTACTCCAGCGGAGGTGGCAAAAGCCATGGACGGTGAGACGGTGTTTTTATTAATGTTTTGTGTATGGTATTGTGATGGTAACTAACTCATTCAATGTTGCAGGTACTCCATGTTCAATGGAGTTATTGACTCGAGAGCGGTGAGAGCTCAGAAGTCAGCTCAATCGTCGCAGATCTCCGTCGGAGTTGGCTCCAGCCGTCGTCGCTCTTCAGAAACCCCGGAGGTGGATCGGGTGAGGGAGGAAATGAGGCAGGAAATGAGGCGGCGCGACGAGTACTATACCGCTTGCTTAGAACGACAGCAGGCGATGATCCAAGTAAGTTTAGTTTGGAGTGTTGTAGTTAAAAAGTATTCAGAAATAGGTTTAGAACTAACTGATTACATTACAACATGTGTAGCAACTAGCCCAGCAGCATGGTGGATTGGACCTGTCCAATTTCCAACCACTACCTCCCCCGCCACCACCATTATATTCTACATCACCTGAGATACCTCCTGACATATCGTTACTTCAGATACTTAAGTTAGTGTTTAGAAGAGTAGTTGAGTTAATTCGTTCTCTAATTTTGTCTATTTCTTCAGACTTTCCGTACGCCTGGCCAGGATGGAGCCTCTCGGGCAAATGTAGATGAAGCAGGAGGCAGCGGCGGCACCCACGACCCAAATGTGGGCGATCAGTGAGTATATGGACAAATATGACTTTGTATGTGGCTCTCGCTGTGTTTTGTGAATTTGTATGTGAATTTGGATGTTATATGTGAATTCAGATGTGTACTGTGACTTTGGATGTGAATTCAATTATATTATGTGATTTTGGATGTGATGTGTGAAGTGTGGATGTGAATTTGGATGTGAGATGTGATTTTGGATGTGAGATGTGATTTTGGATGTTATATGTGAAGTTTGAATGCGATTTTGGATGTGAAATGTGATTTTGGATGTGTATTGTGAATGTATGTGAAATTGTGGTTGGATGTGAGTGTGAGTAGGGGAACCAGGAAAAAATAAAAAAAATACCAGGTAACTTCCGTCGGCTTTGACCATAGCCGACGGAAGTTAGCTGGTTTCGACCACGTGGGCAGAAACACTAACTTCCGTCGGCTTTGGCCCTAGCCGACGGAAGTTAGCGCCCCTCTGCTGACGTGACAGTGTTCGGCGCTAACTTCCGTCGGCGGCCGATAGAAGTTAGCTAACTTCCGTCGTCTCGCTTCCGTCGGCCAAAGGCCGACGGAAGTTAGCGTTTTGCCGACGGAAGTTGGCTTCTTCCGTCGGAAAAGGGCTAACTTCCGTCGGCTTTGGCCGACGGAAGTTGCCTGTTTTGTTGTAGTGGCCAACCTATGTAAGTGTTTGCTCGATCTTACAGGTCGGTGGCGTTTGGAGGCTAAAACCAAAGGCGGGTGACTCATCACGTCCAGATTTGTGAATCTGCTGCCTGTACCAGCCATGAGAACCACGCTGCTGTCGTCGGTTAACCACTTCGATCTGTTGCACCTACAAACACACACTTAACAGGATAAAATTAGGGACATCGCCGCCGCGTCACGGTAACATGCACAGATGCATCGGAGAACCAATCATAATCTCATCACTGGATTAGATTAGATTAGATTAATAAGTAGAGTCGAGAGCAAGTGGTGCCACTGCCAAGAATCGAAGAGCGGCAGAAGCAGCAGTGCAGTGCAATGCAGGAGAATGCAGTAGCAGCCAACAGCTGGTACTTGGCGAGTTGGTGGTGACGCGGCCGCGCGTAGGCACCAAGGGAAACGCGTGGATGGCATGGCGTATTGGCGTTGGCGCCCTTATCCTCTTCTCCGTCCGCCCCACGTTCCCCGGGAGCCAAGCGCTTTTTCCCCAAGTCGCTGTGCGCTTTTTTAGTTTTTTTTTTCCGGCTGCTTCCCCCCCTGCACCGGTCACCGCCTCACCGGGCCTACCAGGTTGCTTACCTTGTACGTGAACCGGCACCACACAGCCTGTGCCGTCGTCGTCTTATGCCCGAACGGCCGGACTGATCTGTCTCGCGTCGTGGCCCGTTTCGACAGCGCTGCTTTGTGCCCGAGCTTGTGGCTCTCTTGGACCTCCTGGCTAATTGTGTTGCTATCCTGCGTTTCCCTTTTCATTTTGTTGCCTTGTGCTGTGCCGAGTGCCGTTCTCTCTCTCTCTCTTTATGGACAGTTCGAAGCAAATAATATTGACCAAGGCTCGAGGAGAGTGCAGTTTACAGCCTAAATTTAATCAATTATGAACTTCGTTACACGGAAAGACTAGATTATGAAAAAATTGTGTAGATTATGAAAAATTGCTCTTAGTTATAAAAAAATTATTGTCAGTTGTGAGATCTAAGATGCAAAATACAGAGTGTTTCTGTAAAGATAAACCATGATTTTACAACTTGATTAATCAATATAATAACTTTATATAATTGACACATAACTTTTCTTTATCGGCAAAAATCTGCCAAAATTAAAAAAATCAGTTTTTTATTCAATACTAATTGATCGAAGCTGATTAGAACAGCAAGTCCTACTCTTAGAGTGTATTTGGATCTAGAGGCTAAATTTTAGTCCGTGTCACATCGGATGTTTAAACATCAATTTGAAAGGACTAAACGTGAACTAATTATAAAAATAATTACAGAATCAGAGGATAATTCACGAGATGAATTTTTAAGCCTAATTAATCTATAATTAGCAAATGTTTACTGTAGCATCACATTATCAAATCATGTCGTAATTAGGCTCATTAGATTCGTCTCGTGAATAATCCACCGATTATAAATGAGTTTTATAAATAATCTACATTCAATACTTAAAAATAATATCTAAACATTGGATGTGATAGGAACTAAAATTTAGTCATGTATCAAAGACCCCTTATTCGAGCTGTTCCAATTGGACCAGATAGCGTGACTGCACTTTGCAGAGAAATATCTCTGCCTCCCTTGCCTGATATTTTTGTCCTCTGCGTATTCATACGCACCGGTCAGCTTTCAGAGAGAGCAGCAAGTCTCAATCTCTCGCAGAGACGCAACGCGTGGATGGACGGACGTCCGTGCAGCAGCAGGGCACTGTGGCCATCGCTCATTGTTTGCGTGCCAAGCTTTAGTAGCCCGTTGGGCCGGGCCGACACGGCACAGCCGATTTGATGGGCCGGGCTAGCACGTAGCAGCAAAATTCAGGCCCAAATACGGCCCACAGACACTGTGGGTCTGGTTGGGCCGTGCCGGCCAAGCACGGCCCAGCATGCTAGGATGTCTCTAATTGGTTTCTCTTTGCTGTCATGTACTCATGATAATTAGAGAAAATATTACTTAGAGTTGTAGTAAAAATACTACACAATCGTGGGCACACATATTAATTTTCAACGATTTTTTTTGCATTTTTCTAGGTCCATTTGTTATTTTTAATTTGTTAAAATCGTTTCTAAGAATTAAATTCAAATAGGAAAATTTGAATTGTGCTTGGAATAATGAACCAAACATTGTTAAAAAATAATATTCTTGTTTTTTAGTCTATTCTTAGTTATTATCCACTAAATTGAAATCTATTTTGAAAAATTAAGTTATGACACTCAATCGACAACATGAAGCTTAATAGTTGTTAATTCTAAAAAATCAAATAAAGTCTGAGACCTGTTATGGTGTTATGATATGATATATAAATATTGTGAAAAAAATTGAAAATGTTTTGAGAAAGTTATTACATACGATGTTAAGAAAGATGTATATTCTCAAAGAACAATTAGAATTTAAAGAAGGAATGAGTTGGGTTTAAAAGCAAATTACGGTTAAATCTTGGTTTGAACTTGAAACTTTTTTAAAATCAAAATTTAATATAGATTATCTCATGTAAAAAATTGATATTTTTTGAGTCAGTTTACTAAATTTAATTTAAGTGTGTTTCTAGGATTTATATTAAAATACATCAAATTTGAATTGCAAGTGTTTAAAATAATAAACAAAACTTGGTAGAAAAATCATATTCATATTGTTTTAGTCTATTTGTAGTCCGTAAACACTAAATGGAAAGAAATTTTGAAAAATCTAGGTTACGACACTCTCTTAGCAATATAGAGCTTAATAGTTTTTAATTATAAAAAATCAAACAAATTCTTAAAATATGAGACTTGTCAAAGTGGTGTTATATGATATAAAGTGGTGTTATATGATATGTATATGCTATGATAAAAATTTAAAAATATTTTGATAAAATTATCACATAGGATGTTAAGAAAGCTAGAAATTCTCGGAGGGCGAATTAGGATTTAAAGATTAATAGGTTAGGTTTGAAAGAAAAATTTTGGTTAAATTCTTGTTTAAACTCAAAATTTTTATACAATAAAAATATATCATATCTTGTCACATGAAAAAAATTTGAAATTTCTAATGGTTTGCTATTTTTAGTTAATTAATTGTATTCTTTAGATTTAAATTGCAACAAGTAAGTTTTGAAATGTAAATGCATTAAATAATAAACTCATGATATTAATAAAAATAAAAATATAGATTGAATTCTACGGGTAATCTTAGAAAATATCTAAATTTCAAATAAAATATTCTTCTTTTAATTTTATTTTTCATTTTCTCCTTTTTCTTTTCTTTCTTTCTTTTAAATTCACATTTCTATTTAAAATGTCAGTACAAATTATATATTTTATCCTTAAAATTTCCATTTCTAAATATAAATATTTTCTTTTAAATTTTTCTCACTTCTTTTTTCTTTCTTTTCCTTTTACTTTTTTTTTCTCCCTTTCCTCTTTCTTCCCTCTTTTCTTCTTCTTTCCTTTTTCTCCACGCAGGCACTCAGGCAGAAGCGCACAACGGAGCGCTGGGACGGCGTAGCGGCCAGGGCACTCGCGCAGGAGGCCAACCAGGGCGCTTAGCGTGGAGGGGTGGTGGCCGGGGCGCTTGGCGTGGCGTAGCGGTGGCCGGGGCATGCGGTACGGCGTCGGCCTGGGATCCAGGCGCGGCTGGTGCGGCCGGCTGGCTGCTGCGGTCAGTTTGGCGGCCGGCGGGGGCGGGCAAGGGCGAACGGGGACTGCCGGCTAGACGGGCGGAGAATGGGGCGGCCTGCGACGGATATCCGGGGATGGGGCCAAGGACGACGACTTCAGTGCCATTTGGGCCGGTCGAAGAACAACCCATTAGCCGGGTCGTGCCGGTCCACGTGCTGACGACACAAAATGATGCACGACTCATGTCCGAATTGGGTCGAGCTAGGCTACAACCCGTGTTAGATTACCGTGCCGTGTTAGATTACCGTGCCATGAGCCAGCCTAAATAAGCCCGGTCAAGTCCCAACTCTTTTATCATTCTCATCTGACGTACGAGCATTTAGGCTCATCCAACGTATTTTTATAAACGAATAAGTGAATAGTCGTCTCCATTCCAAAAGATAACGACTATACTCTCTTTTATAATAAGGGCGCTTTTATAATAAGGGCGTCGTAGTCTCCTCCTTCTGTAGGTAAGGTAGGGGTCAGGTGGAAGGTGGCTAGCAACATCCTAACATCTCACCCCTAGAAAGCTCTAGGTAGGCATGGTGATGAGGTAGATGCTGACTTTGATACTAATTGTTAGCGTGACCCCATCCCCATCATGCTTCTCATTGATATCTCGTTGATTCGGTGTCTTCGAGCGCTATTGTAGGACCACCCATGCCACTCTTGGTGCTCCCAACACTATCAGCGTTTGCAAGGAACTCGCTCGATTTGCGGTACCCGAAATGGTTTTTAATCTATTAGGTCATATATACAAGTTTAAATATTTTGTGGGTTGCTAATGAGAAAATCTAATGTGTACACGAATATGGTTATGATCTATGAATACTCGCTACCTAATTGACCTTTATTTGTAGAACCCTAAGTTACTTCAGTCTTGTTTGAATGTCTTCAACCCGGCCCAATCGATGGGCCGGGATTTTAAACCTGGCCCATCACACGTGGATTGGGCCGGGCCTAATAGAGACGTCCAATGCATGTCACCGCTAGCCATTTGTGTTCTAGCGCCTCCATGTTCATCACTAGTGCTCCACTGAGTACGCGACACACTGACGACTGATTTCAGGTGTCCAGACGACTGACGACTGACTGACAACCATGGATAACCATGGCAACCCAAAGAAAATATGGTTTCTTTGTTACATGTTTAGTGGGATGGCCATGGTCTGTTGGTGGGCTTTCAATCCTGTTCACGTGGACGAGACGTGGAGTCTCTAAACAAAATCTTAAATATAGACTTATATTCGATCCATTAATAAACGGTATCCAAACTCGTAGTACCCACCGTCGGTAGCACGGCTAAGATTGCCATCCTATTCTGATGTGGCTAGGTGAAGGTTAAGGTTACCAACGGCAGGTAATCATGTAAGGTTCAATTAGAGTAAGCTTTAGCTCAATTACGATATTAGACATTGTACGGATTGGCTTGTATTACGAAAACCACGGTAACTAATTTTGACTCGGTTATCACGTCTGCTCCGCCGATAATCGAAAGGAAGGTAGAACGCTTGCCGCGAAATAATCGAAAGGAAGGCAGAACCCCAAAGTTAACAAAAGCAGAGGCTGCAGAGTCAGGTTCAACCGCTGTCATGTTTGATAATCTAGAACTGATTAAAACTGTGAACCATCATATAGTACATAATTTACATGTACCGCCGTTTTTCTGCTCTTCGATCCAAGTGTGTGTGATAAAGATATACACATACTAATGGATTAACAAATGGGAGCAATGTAAACCTGAGACTATTATTTCCGAGATATCTTGCACGAAAATGCTGAACCTGTTCTGCTCCTGAGTTTTGTCTTTGCCCGCATGTATTTACCTATGTATGTACATCACCATCACCATCACTCTACATGTGCCTACAGTAATATGCTGCATGTCTGCCTCTCATGACCCCTCTGATGCTCGCTGTTCATAAGACTCTGATATCTTCTTAGGCTTCTGCTCAGACTGTTCCATTGGCAACCGAAGCGCCATGAATGGCAGTGAGCGGCTCTGAACCTGGTAAATATAGCATCCCCATGGGTAGGCATCAGATGAAGCCCATACAATTTGCTCCTCAAACACTGCATCTTCCGCGAATTTCTCATTCACACAGAAAGCTCGGTCAAGAGGGGGCTCCTCAAAGGCAGACATAGCCACGCATCCAAGCGCTACATATCCCTCAGGTGGCCTTGGAAGCCATATTGATACAGGACTCCTGTAATCCTCTGCACAGTTTCTCCAAACCTGTAGGAAAGAAAAAAAATAATAATAAATGTACAGAACAACTATAGAAAATCTGCCGCAACCTAGAACATCAAATATTTCTCGTTTTTTGAACATTACAAATTTTAGTGTAAGCTCTAATATTTATTAACTAAAGGTATCAGATAAAAATATCTCATTAAATACTGACCAGGTCATAGCCGAGAGGCAGCATAAAATTCCGACCAACATTTTTGTAGATAGCAGCAATAGGTGGTGGATGAATGCCAACATGAGCAACATCTCCAATTGAGACATACCTAAAATTATGTTGTTAAATATTTTCAGCAGCCAAATAAGTGGGTAATTCAATTCCAAGAAAAGCATAAAACACGTATATTATAGGGACACAGGTCTTATCTCATACCCACTAGGGCAGCTAGGTCTCCAGATACTAAATACCCTTCCATCGTCTGCAACCTGGAATAAAAAACCATTATTTATTTTACACAGCATATATCGGGAATATCATAAATTATTTTTTGATCATATGTAGCTAATTTACCTGCTTTGAAAGTAGTTTACATCTGCTTCGAATTTCTTGTTCACTGCTCCACATTTTTTGGAAGTTAACTGTATGATTTATGAGTCGTTGCTCAACATTACTTGACGCTCCCCTTGGGCTTAGGAAAGGCCTAGCAAGACTGTGGGACTCCATATCTTCGTCTGATGTGAAATATACTTTGCGGCCCGAAGGAACCTATTTTGGTTTGGTTCAGAAGTATGTGTTCAGTTGTGTGTTGATGTGTGTGTATTCAGTTGTGTGCGTGTGTGAGAGAGTTCAGTTGTGTGTGAGAGAATAGAGAGAGACCTTCAAAGGTACAACTTTCGTGTCTGCCTGGTGAGATCTCCACATCTTTCGAATTGAAGAGCAAAGTAGAAGAGCCTGAGGCTCATGTTCTTCATCAACGTTGCACTTTATAAGCCTCACAAAGTTCTCAGACCTCCTAAAATTCTTCAGATGTATAATAACGTGTGAAGGCCTCTGATACCCAGCTTTTGCTAGCTCCAACGCAAGTACTTCTTCCCAAGGAGTATCCCAAAGTATTTTCGAAGGTTTCTTGTCCATTTTTTCGATATCCGCGCACTACATAAAAGGACACTGGAGTTTAGTCAAAACTCAAAAGAAATTTACTATATGAGAATCAGACAGAGAGAAGCCTCACCTGAAGCAGTATCACCCGCTTGTTAGTTACTAAAGCAATCCTCTGATTTGATACAATAAAATGATCTTCATAGTAATCAGACCATGCATACTTAGAAGGTTCCCGAAATAAATCCGTGCATGCAAAATATCTGCTAGCCTCTGCCAGGTAAAGGGCCATCTGGATGATTGAATGATCAAACTAAGTGCACAACATCAACAATATTCTGTGACTAAAGTAAAAAACCAGTACTATTATGCTTGCTTGCAGGAAATTCAGAATGGGTTGCTAGATCAAAGCAAAAAATGGACTTTTATTTCAATTAAACCATATCTATGTTGAATAGATAGTGAAAGCACTATAGTATTATTTTGATTGCTAAACAATATCAAATCACCTCAACCATATAGGTGCATTGTAAGTTGGCAAAACTACATGCGTGGGTATAATATGAATGTTCAGGACATGATAAGGTCAACATCAAGATAATAGAAGAACAGCTGATATTATGGACCCTCAGCAATAATATAGACCACCTAAACATTTCAAATAATTACTACCTCTTGTCACAAAAACTTTTGGAAATTGAAACGGTCATCAAAGGGCAATACACAATTTTGGCCATCATTTTCTACTACTATATATTTGCAAAATCTACTACACAACTATTTATCAAGAAAATTCTAAACATTTCTCATGGGTCCTACTACATATTTGCAAAATCTATTGCAGAAGTATTTATCAATAAAATTCTACACATTTGTTATGGATTGATCTAGCAGGCATTGTCATGAGCTGCAGCCACTCAGCAATGCTGCAATAGACAAATATGATGCAGTGATGCAGCCATATACGACTAGACAAATATAAATATTAATCTTTAGGAGCTGAAATAAGTACTAGGAATTTGTACTAGAGATAAGAAACATTATCTACTGGTTTAAAATTTTGGAGCCTGGCTTAAAAAGGCTGCTGGCAAGATTGAGAATGACTAAGCATGGAATAAACAAATGTTCAAGTCTCTCTCCATCATATTACTACAATTCTTTAACTCCACTCTACCAAGCACCCTCTTTCCCTTGGCGTTTTCTCCACGAGGCATGGCATCTGGCATATTCTGGCAGTGGCTACTCTGTAGTGAGTGGACTTTGGTCCATAACTAATCATTCTAATGTGCTAGCTAAATTTTCATAAAGATATTGATGGTGAAAGGAAAAGTAGTTCAAGTCTTGAAGAATACCTATTTAGGACATCATTTATCTGGACTCAAGGGAATAGCAGAATAGTTACATGACAAGGTTCCTTCTGTAGGTGTATCTATAGTTTTATACTAAAAATTTCTAAAAAGCAAAAGTGAAACTATGGGAAGAATCAATGCACCTGGCCAGCAGCTTCTACTTTGTCATACTCTCTTATTACACTATCTCGGTGTATAGCACGAGGATCTCTAATCCTCTGAGGGACATGTTTGTTATTCAGAATATCCACGCATCTCATAAAGCTGGCACTAATTCCATCAACTGTCAATGAGAAAAAATCAAAGGCTCCGCTTAAAGGTTGAACAATAAATCCCACAAAAGCACGGCCAAGACCATGTGCAATGCCAATTGCACCATACTGACGGGCACTCTCAACTGGCTTCCTTAGAACACCAGAAACCCCAAAAGCCAAACCCTGAGCAAATGCTTCAGTCCCTTGAACTAGTCCATCACCAACACCAGTGATTCTCCTTGACCAAACCTGAAACACATTGAACTTGAATTGCCTGGCATGGTTAACATAAACAGGGATAGTAAACCAAAAGCACAAAAGTTTCACCTGCTTCGATCTCAGCTGAAGAAACTGCCCATCAGTAGAAAGCTCTGCAAACCCTTTACTAAGTGATGACAAAGTTGATTTTGTAACACCAAGAAAATCTACTGAAAAGATTAGGTGCAAAGGATTGTGGATCAGATCTCTCTTAATTCGGTTCATGATTGCAGGGATGATGGAGCTCTTCCGCATATACCGACTTTTGTGCATGACTTTACGCAGATGCACCTAAGTTAAACATCAATGCAAGAAATTTCAGTTTATGAGACAAACATTATGACTGAAAATACATGTCACGGTTCGTAGTTCATAAACAAAAACTTCTGCAATATTTCAGTGGAACGTGAATATAGTAGGCTAAACATGTATCCTATCTTAACTCCCAGCCTGCACCCAGTTGAGAACTCTTTCATAATGGTTTCTACATTGTTGCCCATACCAAAAGGTCAAATTGTCTCTGCTATTAGCACATCGGTTCATATTGTCACTCTCACCAAAGAGTGTTTTGACAGTCCCTAGACAATATGGCAAAACTTTCATTTAAAAAAGAGAAAAAGGAAGAAGTTTCAAACACAACCCCAACAGAAAGGCATTGAACATCATAAATCACTCAAAGATACTAGTTTTTGATGAAAGTGGTTGTCATGTGCAGCAACAAAGTTGTGACATGCATGATAGTTTCTAGAACACAAGGCCAAATTGGCCCCTAGCCTCGTCGGCACGGCACCTTCCGCACCGGTATGTTACCAACTGATTCACCCCTCTGTCCCTTTCTGATTGCAGATCACAAGAACAGGGAGAGGAAACCAACTCGAACGCGAAACGGTGGACACGAACGCAGTGGAGGTCCGGCGATCACCGGAGAACCAGCGCCGGCAAGGAGCTCGGTCTGGTGTCCAGGTAATCCCGCCCTGATTAGGGAAAGACTTTATTCCTGGATGCCCCCATCCGAAATTACTTAGGCCTTTATATATTAGGCCCCCCTAATACAAATCAATATACTATTCTTAAGGAATTACAGATCAATCTCCTATTTTTAAGGAAACAAACCAATCTACTAATTAAAAGGAAACTAACCAGCTACTACCTTAATGGAGATAAGAGACAGCACATTATTCATCTAGCAAAATAAAAAAAGACTCCCCTGGCCCTTGCGCACCCCCTGGTCCTGCTTGCGCCAGCCCTAGGTTCCATCCCGTTTGCTCCGTCGCGTATACTTTCGTCCAACGAAAGCGTCGATAACATTTCCCCCCTCCCCAACAAACAACTCGTCCTCGAGCTGTACTTTTGGGAAACGTTGTTTAAAGTCTTCCATCCAACTGCTCGTACTTTTGGGAAACGTTGTTTAAAGTCTTCCATCCAACTGCACCCAGGATGCATCAGACGCAGCCTGTCCCTTCCATTGCACTAGTAACTCCCATACACCTCTGTTTAAGCGAGCTTTGACCACTTGTGCTGGCGTTGGCAGCACTTTGCCGTGCAATATGTCAAGCAGAGGTGTTATCCCTTCTAGTATCTCCCCCTCAAACTTCTTGAGAAGTGCTACATGAAAAACATCATGAATCCGGGGTTCGGTGGTAACTGTAGCCTATATGAAACTGCCCCAATTCATTGGATCACTTTGTAAGGCCCGTAGAACTTTGGTCCCAGTTTTGAGGCTGCCACTGAGGTGACCCCCACCGCCGAACGTTGCTGTAATTTCAGCCACACCCAATCATCCACCTCAAACTAAACATCACGCCGACGTTTGTCATGTGTCTGTTGCATTGTGACCTGAGCCTGAAGTAAGCGGCCCTTGATTTCCTCTAAAAAATCATCCCGGGCCATGAGTTGCTTCTCCACGGCTGCAACATGGGCTATCCCTTGTTGATAAGAGCGCAGGGTTGGAGGATCCCTGCCATATACAATTTTAAACGGTGAGCACTTGACAGCCGTCTGGTAAGACGTATTATAACAGTACTCAGCCCACGGGAGCCACTGTAGCCAAGTTCTCGGTTTGTCCCCTGCCAAGCAACGGAGATACATCACAATCACCCGATTGACCACCTCCGACTGACCATCTGTTTGGGGGTGAAAGGCCGAACTCAGCAGCAATTTGACCCCTGCAAGCCAAAACAATTCTACCCAGAAAGCACTAGTGAACACCGTATCACGGTCACTTACAATTGAGCATGGTATCCCATGTAGCCGAACAATTTCTTCAAAAAATGCCTTCGCCACTGAAGCTGCTGTATATGGATGACCCAATGGGATAAAGTGGGCAAACTTGGAGAACCTGTCCACCACCGTGAGAATTACCGATTTACCTCCCACTCTGGGGAACCCCTCCACAAAATCCATTGAAATGTCACTCCAAACTTCCGACGGAATTGGCAAAGGCTGCAGCAGTCCTGCCAGGTGGAGGTGTTCTGTTTTGTTGCGTTGACACGTTAAACAGCCCTGTACAAACTCCCGTACACGGCTGCTTGCTTTAGGGCTGTAAAATGTGGCCCGCCACCTATGTAAGGTTTTCTCAATGCCTTCATGCCCACTACTATGCGCCTTTGCAAGTATTTGGGGCCAAACAGAAGAGGCTGCAGGAACAAAGATCTTCCCTTTGTAAAGCAGCAGTCCATCTGCTGCTGTCCACCCCTCTGGCATTGTGCCTGCTGCCATTTTTGTTTTTATTTCTGCCACCTGCGAGTCACTGTCCACCTCAGCCCGTAGTACATCAAACAGCTGAAACTGTGGTGCAGAGATAGTATTTGCGGCAGCCGCTTCTTCATCCCTACGTGAGAGCGCATCGGCCGCACCATTTAATTTCCCCGCACAGTACTCAACCGAAAAATCATAGCCGAACAACTTGCTGACCCATGTATGTTGGGGAATTGTGGACAGCCGCTGATCCAGTATAAACTTTAGGTTGTAATGGTCTGTTCGGACTAGGAACGCCCGACCCCATAGATATGGTCTCCAGTTCCGTACTGCCTTTACTAGCCCAATCAACTCCCTTTCATACGCCGGCAATTTTCATACGCCGGCAATTTCTGGTGGTGGGTGCCACTGCTCTACTGAAATATGCAATGGCTCCATCTCCTTGATGCAGCACTGCTCCAAATCCTAAACCCAAAGCATCGCAGTCAACCACAAAGGACTTGGTGAAGTCGGGCATCTGGAGCAGAGGTGCTGTCATGAGGGCCTGTTTGAGATGACAGAATGCCTCCTGAGCTTCGTCGGACCACCGGAAGGCCTCCCGCTTGAGGAGGGCCGTTAGAGGGGCTGCCACAACACCATAGCCTGCGATAAATTTTCGGTAATACCCGGTGAGACCGAGAGAAAACCCCTGAGAGCGCGCAAGGACTGTGGTTGTGGCCATGCTTCAACTGCTGCAATCTTCTCTGGGTCCATTGCAACACCTTGTGCAGAGATAATGTGGCCCAAATATGTAACTGATGGCATGCCGAATGAACATTTAGTCTGTTTAAGAGCCAATTTGTTTGTCCTGATGACCTCAAACACCTGTTTGACATGTTGCAAATGTGCTGCCCAAGAAGAACTAAAAACCAATGTCATAAAAAAAGACCAGGACAAACTTGCGAATAAATGGCCTCAAAATCTCATTCATCAAGGACTGAAATGTAGACGGCGCATTCATCAGGCCGAATGGCATTACTAGAAACTCAAAATGCCCTTGGTGTGTACGGAAGGCCGTTTTCTCCACGTCGTCGGGATGCATGCGAACTTGATGGTAACCGCTCCGAAGGTCCAACTTGGTGAAGAAACGAGCTCCACGAAGCTCGTCGAGCAGCTCGTCCACCACCGGAATCGGAAACTTATCCTTCACCATCTTGGTGTTCAGCTCGCGATAGTCGACGCAGAATCGCCAAGTCTTGTCGGCCTTCTTCACCAGTAGGACCGGTGACGAATAAGCCGATGTACACTCCCGTATAATCCCTTGCTGCAACATGTCAGTACATTGTCGTTCAATTTCATCTTTCAATAATTGAGGGTACCTATACGGCTGAACCGCCACTGGTGGCGTCCCTGGCAGGAGGCGGATACGGTGGTCATGGCGACGTGGTGGCGGCAAACCGCGAGGCTCCTCAAATATGTCCTTGTAGGACTCAAGAAGGGCAGTCAACACATCCTGTGGTTCTGCCAAGGCCGTGCACTGTGGGGTCGGTGCTCACATACCCGTCCAACGAACAGTGCGGCCGTATCTCCAAAATTCCATGGATAAGGTGCTGAAATTCCAGAGAATTGGCCCTAGGGATCTTAGCCATTGAACCCCTAGTACCAAATCAAAACCGGCCAGGGCAAGGCCATAGCAAGATATATCAAACGTCTCCGTGTCGATGGAAATCTGCAGTTTGTTGTAGATGCCCGTGCTGGGCACGAAATCACCATTCGCCACGCGAACAGAGAGGCCTGGTCGTGGGTCAACTTGCAGCCCCAGCCGTGCTGCCCCCTCCTGAATAAATGTGTGGGTTGACCCAGAGTCGACCAAGGCGACCAAATTTACATTGCTAATGGTGATTGGTGACCTGAAGTTTCATTGTGCTGCTCATGTCAATGCCTGTGAGAGCATGGAGGGAAATCCCCTTGACCTGGCACTTGTGATCAGCGGAGTATTTTTCTGGACAGTAATAACATTCTCCATTGGCCCTCTTTGCTGCTAACTCTTCTGCTGATAGACGCTTGAAGCGCTGTTTATTGTTCTGTCCCCCCTTTCCAGTCTGTCCTGAGACCCCGCCGAACTGTCCAGGCCCACCAGATTTGGCCGTGTTCTGTTGGGGACGGCTGACCCCCTTCCCTTTTCCCTTCCCTTTTACAGTTTGTAACTCCCTACGCTCATATGCCCGAGCCAAGCTCATAGCGGTCTGCAAGTGCGTTGGCCGCTGAAGCTCCACGTCGGTACGCAGGGGTTCCCCAAGGCCTGCTGTGAATAGGTTAACTTGCCGTGCTGGCGACAAATCATCACAATGGTAGAGTAATAGGGAGAATTGCCGTTCATATTCCTCCACGGTTCCTGATCGGTATAGCTCCTTTAACTCTACCAGGCCGTTATGCCTTAAGGGTGGGCCAAATCTCATGTGCACAAAGTCAACGAACCGTGGCCATGTAGGCACGCCGTTGTCCCTTTCTAGGCTGTAATACCACTCTGCCGCCACCCCCTCCATGTGCAGCGAGGCGATCCATACCTTCTCTTCAGCCATAGTGCGCATCCCGCGGAAGTATGTCTCACATTTGTTGATCCAGGTCAGCGGGTCTGATTCCCCGTTAAAGGTAGGGAAATTCAGCTTCGGCCGACGGAAACCTCCATCATCCGGGCACCCCGGCCGCCCCATCCTCGGCCGAAATCTTCCTGGAATCCCCTGCCGCCTCCTCCTCTAGTGCCTCCAAGGTCTGGCCGGCCAAAGTAGGGGGTCTCCGTTCTTGAATCCCGGCCATGGTCCTGCCGGCCACTCCCACCAACGCGTTCCTCTTGATTGGAGATGGGTTCGCCATTGGTGTCGACGTGGACAGCACTTGCCACCTTCTGTTCCCCTGCCGGTTGTTCCACCAGTGCCAACCGCCGGTCATGGGCATCAAGGCGACCGTTCATCGTCATCATCTGACCCATCAACCGGGTGACCACCCCCATGAGGAAATCGAGCTTCTCATCCACGGACATGGTCGCAGGATCGTTCTTGGAGTCGGACATGATGTCGTTGCTCCGGATGAATCTGATACCAAATTTGTTACCAACTGATTCCCCCCTCTGTCCCTTTCTGATTGCAGATCACAAGAACAGGGAGAGGAAACCAACTCGAACGCGAAACGGTGGACACGAACGCAGTGGAGGTCCGGCGATCACCGGAGAACTAGCGCCGGCAAGGAGCTCGGTCTGGTGTCCAGGTAATCCCACCCTGATTAGGGAAAGGCTTTATTCCTGGATGCCCCCCATCCGAAATTACTTAGGCCTTTATATATTAGGCCCCCTAATACAGATCAATCTACTATTCTTAAGGAATTACAGATCAATCTCCTATTTTTAAGGAAACAAACCAATCTACTAATTAAAAGGAAACTAACCAGCTCCTGCCTTAATGGAGATAAGAGACAACACATTATTCATCTAGCAAAATAACAAAAGACTCCCCTGGCCCTTGGGCACCCCCTGGTCCTGCTTGCGCCAGCCCTAGGTTCCATCCCGTTTGCTCCGTCGCGTATACTTTCGTTCAACGAAAGCGTCGATGACACGGTAAGATAGGGCTCCAAACCGACCTAATCTAATCTAATCTAATCCTTTCTTGACTATTTCTTTTCTTAACTTCCTAATTACAAACTATGGACCTATTTATATAGGGCAGAGGTCCTCTTATTTCTAGGACAAATCGACTCTAACTGCAATTGGATTCTTAACCCTAAACATACCCTAATTCTAAAACAACCTAATCTGATACAGTAACTGGAGGTACTGTTCACATGAACAGTACCGCACAGGTGCTGTTCATGAGCTGGCTGGGCTAGGCCCAAAACCCTAGCCCATGACAGTGGCACAGATCAAATCATAACTTATCTAACTTCGATAAGGTAGGTAATGTCCAAGAACATCATATTCTGTATATTAAAGCTATTATGAGCCGGTTCTTGAATTCTTAGCCCAGTAAATAATGCCGGGTTACCTGAATTTTAAGTGCATTGCCTACAGCTGATAGGATGGGGCTCCATATGCCAAGGACACCACGTGGTCTTTGAGTAGGCGCAGTCTCCAGAGATATTTTAAGTCTTATCTCTGAAATATCAACAAGCCTGCAAATTATAAGATGATTTGTCAAGTATGTCATGTGGTATTCCAGTTAACTCAAACATATGTGTACTAAAGAGTTAGTAAATGGGTTCTGGTCATTGCTAGTAAATGTACTCTGGTCATTGTTAGTAAATGTGTTCTGGTTGTACTAATGTTTGTGTACAGTTCTACCACTGCATTAGGTGGAAATTAGTAAAGTAGAATGAACACACAGAGTAGCGCAACTCTTGTTTCAGCAGAATAAGTAGCATGACCGAGAACCAAAAAGAATCATCTGGCATCTATCTTGTCCCTTTTCAAGGGTGAAGGTCCTAGAATCCTGATTGCCCTAGATTAATCTGGATTCATAATTAAAAAAATAGCATAGCACACCCATTCTTCAGCACAAAGGACTCTGAAAGAGAATGAAATTGTAATCAATCCATACTGATGAATCCCACCTACATAACATAAAGGGGTGACTTCTTCCTAAGTGGAATGGACCCACTTCAGCAAAGTTGGCAGAACTATAAGTTGAGTTATGGTGGAACTATAGGTTGTTTTTATTGTTATACATACCACAACCATTTAGATTTTCCAAAAACAAAAGTTTCGCAGTATTTAACATTATCTTAGAACTCACACAGTAGCAGTGACAGCTTGCAAGTAGCAAATGAACAGCAATATCTGATAAGTAGATGCAGGTACTGAGGTACATCACAAGTTTCAGCTTGAGAACCAAATAAATATTGTGAAAGAAACCTAATCAGGAAACAGTGCTATTTTCAAGAACCAGAAAACAAATATTGTCGAACCAGTCCTCTAAATAACATCTCAAATCGTGTTCAAGTTCTGTTTATACAGAATGTTAACCATCCATCCATATCAGAATAACAATGAATCACAAGTCCAGAACTCAGGATTTCAGTGCTAATTATTCATGCACAACCTGATGTGCCAAATTGATAGTGCATTAGTAACAGAAGCAACTCAAATATAAAGATACTCATATTAGAAATAAATTCCAAGTCTAGCATTTGCTAAGGAAATTTATGCAGCAAAGTGAGTAAGCTGCTTACTCTATTCGTATCTCAGGATCCACTTCAGTGACAGTTGAGCTGCTGTTGGTGCTGACAAAACGAAGATTACTGTAAAAATCAACCAATGCCCAAATAATAGGTTCATGAATATTCAACCTCCATGTTTGATCGGTCACCTAGAAAAAGCGAAGTGTTCCATTATTATTATTATAAATGGTCTACAGCTCTGCTTTTCAGAAAACTCACAGCAACAAAAACATTACCCGGATATAGATATGTGGGTAGACTTGAATATCATTTGAAGTTACATTGCTTATGGCAATGTTAGCTTTAAAAATAGGGTGGTTTGAATCAGGCATGCTCTCAGTTGCCAGAGCAACAGGCATTACAGACAACGGCAACTGATTATCTAGTTGCATATGGCCAACAATTAACTTAAACCTGAAATATACATATCATTAGAAAAAAACTCAGTGGCACATACAACACTAGCATGAGAAAAGGATGCCAAGGAACTAGCTTCTAACAAATATTGTCTGCAACCATTTGATCATTGTTGAGATTATGGCTAGAAAACAGCTGCTGCAGTATGGCAAGCACTATGAATTGCCTAAATAAGCAGTCTCTCTAGTATAACATGACAATACATGAACATGGTAAATACCAAATGTTTCCATGAAATCAATACATGAATCATTGTAGTCAAACTGCAAACCAGATTCTTCAGATCAACATGGTGAAGGAATGAAAAGCTATCTCTACCACATCTTTGCCAAAACAGCAGCTTCAAGAACTAACATAAACTTACAAAATGCAGAAGAAAGGGTAAAGAAATAAGCTCTTGCTTAGAAGTAAAAAGAATTTGCACCAACCATATGTATGCACAAACACAATTGATGGAACAGTATGCTAGTTTACCTGCTAGTGGTAACAGAATATGTATGTACATACATAATTGACAGAAAGTAAGCTGGTAGTGGTAGGCAAACTGTACCTGTTAGTAGTACCAGAATCATAACCAGTCATGTAGGAGATGAAAACCTTCTGCAGATGCAAGTATAAAAGCTCTCTTGGCTTATGATCAATCAAAGAGACTCCAACAACTCCAAGTTCGACAATAAGCTCCAAAAGTCCAGCACTTGTATCTGTCTCATTTTGCTTCAGTGCTAAGGCTTGGTGCTCACTCAGATTAGATCTGTAATCGGTAAATTTCAATATCTTAATATCAGCCGTCTCAACTATACTGAACTTGAGGCAATATTCTCTAAAACTAGTGGAACTTTCATCAGGGTTTTCCAGGTCAACACACTGAAAGAAAGTAAGATCTCCTTGTTGGATGCTAACATCAATAGTTTTATGTCCATATGGATCATCCCATGAATATTTTCTGGTTGAAAGGGAATTCACTTTGATCCAAGCATCGTCACCTAAACTAGACTGGCGAATGCTGATAGCTGTACTGCTTGTCCGGTTCTCAATCCTGCATGTGATCATGACATGGAACAGTTAAGATAAACGGGAATCATATCTGGAAGACATTAAGATCTCTTACTACCTGATTGGTCCTTCTGTTGGCCCCAAACGGAATACAATCAAGAATCTTGAACCTTCCTCATAACCACGTATCTCAGCTTTTACAAATTTCTGAGTACCGTCCTGCTTTCTCATTGCTATAACAAAAGTGTCTTCTTTTACTATATCTATAGGCTGACACCAGTCAGTATCCACCAGTCGGACCTTCAGAAAAGATAGTTTGTAATTGAAAAATAAATGCCATTGAATTGCTCGGCTAATAAAATTTTATAAAATAATATGAAGGAAAATCATGATATCTTGTTGGGAGTACAGCCCACGTAGTATCCTAGCATGAGAATGATTACTCTTTTTGTGAGGTATATATGCAGGCACTCATCATGCTATTTGCATGTTAATATTCTTTCTCAATATAGATAATGTTTACTGAAGAAAAATAATGACTACAAAATTCTGAGATAGAAGAGTGGGAGGTACAGGGGCATCAAATCCATTGTACCATGCTCGGTCCCTTTAAGTGGACCAACTAAATGTACAACATATACTACAATTTAGACAATGTATGCTTATATTTAAAAAACATTGCATAAAAAACCAGACAATGTATATGACAAAATAGATTAGGTTACAGAGTAAATATTTTGCTGGAGGCAATTAATAACAAACTTGTCTACTTGAATAATGGTTTCATGAAAATTTCATGCATACAAGTATGTATCTAGAGTTACCATTAAGAATGGAGTACCTGCAATTTGTCTGTTCCTCCTGAGTACATAAAAGACACCCTCCAGTCATGTGCATGTAGGACCTTTGGCTCATCTTCAACGCTAAGTTTTATGTAAAAGTCTTGCCCAACTCTGTTTGTGAATGTTATGTATGGGCGTACATAGATAACCTGTTTGTGCCATGGGACGAAGTCAACAGACCTGGCTACACTTATGTTATGAAGTGCAGAGTAACATGCAGTTACCTTTGTTGGAACAGCCTGATATGAGGATGGCTTCGAGCAAAGAAAAATATGTGCGCATTTTCCATCATCATCATAGGCAGAAAGATCTACTGCGCCATCCTGAAGAGATTTAAAACATCTTAAGAATGAGCTAGGAAACACAAAAAAATGAGGATGAATTCAGTATCCAAGCAAACCATATCGCCAAGAGGTGATAGTTCTTTGAGCGATCCAGACCATCCACTCCCATGTCTGCAGGCACTTGCTGAGAGGCCTAAACCCTTAAAGTTTAAACCAGATGCTATAGTATATCCTTCAACCAATTCTTCAGGTTTTATATCATATAGGATCTTCTCACTCCTTTCTGAACGTGGGCGTGCAAGAAAGCGCTTCCTGTCTTTTCTTCCAGATATATCAATGAATTGGAGGTTAATTGGAGGCAATCTTGCAAAATATATCCAATAGGGAACATATATTCTGATAACCCTTGCCATCAAATAGTCCTTATCACTACTTTGTTCAAGTATAATCTGTACCACCCTATGAACAAATGAAGACAAAAGATACAAGATAAGTGCATATTGTAAATAAATATTATCCACAAAACATTTCCATTTGCATTATTACCTTCCAGATAGAGAACTTTTTAGATTAATAAATTTTGATGGAACTTCAGTGGGATGTGATATAGGAACAGGTTCCTTGGAACAGGAAAAAACATGTCAGTGCTGAAAAAAATAAGACAAATGCAAAAACAAACTCTTACATACATGTGTTGATGCCCACCCCCCATGTGGAACAAGTGATAAGTACAAAGGATTTCTTGGATCAGCATTTTGAATCTTAACAACCTCGCCAGGATTGAAGGTACCCTGAGAACAACTTGTGTCTTCCTCAAAGCCACTAGCACTAACAACATAATGTGCAGAAATGGGAAGATAATATGTTAAAGACAACGGTGATTTGATAACAATGCTCCAGTCATATATTGGATTTGTGTGAACATCTTTGCCAATTTCCTTGGCTTCTATACTTAAGCAAAACCATAGTCCTCGAGAAGTACTGGAAGTGCCATCTGTTTGTGAACAGAACAGTAAGTTTTCCGATTCATACAGATCTGATACACATATACCTAGAATCTTCTCATGGCGGTACTCAGTTTGGCTGCGTCTCTCCTTAATATCACTCCAGGAGCACTGCACTAGCTCATGATGATTTGTGGGTCTTAGTTGCAGCATATAAAGCACACCAGGGTGAGAGAGACCTGACAGTGGGACTGGAACAGTAGAACCAGGTTCTAAAAGTCCAACTGAAATTTGATCATCTTTATTAGAGCTCTCTCCCTGTCCATCTGATTGAGCACTTTCAGAAAATTGTCCTTTTAGACGCAAATCAATAGAAAAATCGGTAGTGTTAGTGATTGATACAAGGGAACGCATGCTAATATATCTGTTTCCCTCCTTTACTGTAGCTTCACTACCAATCACACAATTGCCAAACCTCCAACATGCTGCTGGTACAGCATAGTTTAGCTTCATATTTGTCCAAGGCCCCTCTTTGGAAGGACTAATTTGAATGTATCCAGCCTTGCTTCTGCGCAGACTGGCTCTGCTCCCCTGTTGTGCATTAGCTCTACCAGAAACAAGCATCACAAATCTTATTTTCCCACAAGGTTTACCAGTTTCATGTTCCTGCAAACAAGTGCATGTAATGTCACACAATATTTAATATAAACCTTCCAGGAGCACATCATGTGCACTCTATTCTGAAACATGAATAACTAATCTACATAGTTTCTGGGCACCGGTTCTCACCACTGTCTTGGTAGATGTAAGGTCTCCTAAAGTCAAATCAAATTTTGCATAGTTAGGACTAGTGGTAGAAGGGAGCATCTGCACTACTTGCTTCAATGGAGCAGAATAGATACCAACTGGTTGACCTGTCGGTAAGACATGGCATAAAAAAGAAGTTTAGGCAAAGAAATAAAAGTTGCACATCACATGCACATCAGAGCTACGAACCTCCACAAGCGTCAAGGACAAGTAGTTCCAGAACACAATTCTCCTGAAATGTTTTAAATAGCATAAAATATGGAGGTTAGGTGGTATCCACGTCATGAGAACAAATACCATAAATATTTAAAGCAAGTGCAGCATACATATTCCAGAATGTTCCAAATTTACACACCTCAGATTCAACTTTAAAGAAGAACATTTCATTCCATTCCACCTTTCTGAAGTTTTGTGAAGACTGTTCTCCAGCAGCTGCACAAGTACGAGCACTCTGTTGCTGAACAACAGATGTAGAACGATCTTCTGAATAGATCCGCACTGTTGCCAAATATTCACCAGTGGCTAACCCTTCACCAACCTTGATCTGGATAGGAAAGCCAAATTTATGATGGGCAATTTTTTTGTCGTGCAAGAATAAAATGAATCCAACAAGAGTGAGGTACTCAAAGGCATATTAGCAAAAATAAGGTGTGCACAACAACAAAAATAACAGAGACACAAGAATCATTCCATATAGACAGCACAATATCAAGAGGTGGTCCCCCAGCATAGGTAGCTTGGTTTTCCCATTCAGACAAGATTCACATTGCAAATGGTGAAACGTACAGATTATTGTTAATTACATAAAAAAATCTCTACTCAATTGATAGCATTGTAACGGTCAGCACTTTTCGTTTGTTCTTCCTATGACAGTACAATGATGCAATTCATTGTGCTATGAGGAGGTCAACATCACTGAACCTGCAGTACTGACTGTGACAGATCAATGCCAGTAACATGAAGTCCATAGATTCCTGGTTCTGGTCTTCTGATAATTGTGTAGTTACAGGAGTGCAATCAATATCCTTGCAAAGTATTGCCAAAGATGTGAGATGCTTCTAGTCATTTAAGTTTGTCTTGTTTGTCTTGTATGTTTGCACATGGACACCCTATTTCACATTTTTGTCAGAATGTGGGCTAAAACATTAAAAAATAACCACTTACAACAGTTTGCTGGAAGCCCAGAACCACATGCACTAACCAAATTTATGGTAATCAACTAAGATAGTTTTGATGTTTTGTCCATTAGGTGACAGCAACACGCTGGGGACTGGTATCAACCAAATAAGTAACAACTGGATTGGTTCTAGCTTAGAATGTCCGACATTTGCGCATTTGATAGGCGTAAGTACGTAACAGACCAATTAGCAGTGTTATTATGCCATTCAGGTGCCAATTCCGAAATGTAATGTAATGAGAGCAAGTAGATAAAAGTTTCACCACAATCATTTCATCAACAAACAAGTAACATGCAAATGCAACAGAAAAATACTTGATGTTTGTCTACAACACCAAAAGGTACACAATTGAATGCAAAAGAAAAGGTACCTCAGCATCTGCAAGAATAGCAGTTACCATTGAGCGATATACCCTAACTATTCTCCCCTTCAAATGAGAATCCAGAAGATCCCTTGAAGCTGGAACTTTTATAGATCTATCATCCCCAGATGGCAAAAGTGTAACATCTGAACTCCTATATTCTGTGGTTCTTATGTATATGTCTTGTCCAAGTTTGTTTTGTGGGATAACATAATAACTTCTTCTTTCATGAACATCAAGAATCGACCTCTCAGTAGAAAATGTTTTCTGGTCATCATAGAATAAAGGAACACTAACTCACTTGACGTAAGGTGAGAGGAAGGAGAAATTTCTTAAACATTATGCAGTCAAGGGTTGGAAATAAATGGTTTACCTTCATGTATAATTCATTGCCAAGGCTAATATTGTTCCAGCTAGCATAAGCTTGCGATAACATGTTTGTATTGGAAACTGATACATTCAAATTCAGGTCTCGTGTTGAGGCAATTCGAAGTTGACTATGAGAACCTGGTGTATTCATGTCATATTGGTACCTAAGATACATTACCAAAAAGGCAGCATCAAATTATAAATAACAATAATTCAACAAAAAGTAACCAGTCTTGCATTTAATCAGTGATTTCTGTCCAATATAGTTTTATATCTCACGTGGCCTAATGGGCAAGCAAAAGCAGGTGAAACCAACCCATGAATCATCATCATCATTATCATTATTATTACTAGTTATTACAAGTAGATGGGAAGGCTAAAGCAGTTAACAATAACAAAAGTAGAACATGTAAATGACAAACAAGAGAATAAAAATGTCTTCAGTAATATTGAGCTTAAGGCACTGAAAAAATGAACTATAGAAAGCATTGAGTAGGCAGGATAACAAAAGAATTATTAAGATCTCATAGGATTCAATTCCTGGAAGAGTTACCTAAGAAATCCATCTGTTGGTTCAATAAAGGGCTCCCATGAATTATACTTGTCATTATAAGATCTTGCCACAAACGACAAACTCACAGTTGCATTGAGATGTTGAGGACCCCCATGATAACTAAATCCAACACTATCAAACGACAATCCAAATAACGGTACCATCTGCAAAAAAGTTGGAAACTTAATATGGCTAACACAAATATAAGTTAAAAAGAAACGACATCCAATAAACAGCACAACAAATAAAATAAAGGCACAGCCCACTGATCATCACATGCTGCTGAAACCTTAAAAAACATTGAGGTATTTGCTAAAGTACACTAGGAGAAGCCTAACCATTCCTCCATAATCATCAAATGAAACAGCAGAAATTGTTTTGATTTCAGCATCAATGATTATGCTATCTGAACTGCTTGAGGTAGGTGGACCAGCAAGCCCCAGGGAAAGTCTTCTTGGAGGTTTTTTAAATCCACTTCTGACAAGAAATGTACCAGCATCATTATCAACGGTCCATAAGCTAAAAGGTTCTGATGTTCTAGCACCAGATGAATCCCACACACTTTCCTCAGAGAATTGACCTCCCTTCACCATGTCACTTCTAATACATCTTAAGAAACTGAAGTCCTCTTTCATTGGTGAACTCTTAGATATAACACATCCTAAAGCAACAAAACCTGGTGGAGCTTGAGGATACCAAAATGATACACTCTCAGTACCCCTATGCTTCTTGATTTGACCAACAAGCTGATAGCCTTCAGGAGCTCTGAGAAAAGTATCAGCACTGGAATCACGAAGTACAACAGCTGAATTTGGTGGTTCATACCTACAATCAAAGTTTATTTTAATTTGTATATCACATTGAAAGTCTAGTCTGAAGATCACAAAAGGTTTGACTGTAGAATCCTTACCCATTAAGAGCAATGTCGCCAAAGTAAAACATTCCTTCAGACAACATTGGACGCCATATAGAGAGCTTCTTTGGTGAAGACGTCCCATTATTCGACCAAATTAGTTTAAAGCTTGCTACTGCTTCAAATAGCCGACCTGAGTTCAATGCTGACCTTTCTATCTGAGAAGCATCATTGTGGCCAGCTTGCCCTCTAGAACTAATCTTGGAAGAGTCCTCACTGTTGAACAGCATGTGGCGAAGATCATAAGCATTCTCATCCAATTGCATACTTGCAGGATCTCCGGGTAAGAAGGAACCAAAAGAATTATGAACCCGCCAGAATGTCATATTGGCATTACCCCTGGAAAATATAATTAAACTATATAATGGGTACACAATTCTGTAGCCAAAAATCAAATTTAAACTCAAAGGTATATCCATTTGACCTGAGTGGAATGCAATCCCTTAGGCCACATGACGAAACCAAGGAAGCAGATAAACAAAAAACGGAAGATAAAGGTGGTTCAGCAGTTCCATCTGAAGCAACACAACCCATTGCAACATAGCCCACAGGTGCTACAGGTAACCAAACAGAACAGAACTGGTCAACATTAGAGAGAGTGTTCTTCATATCTTTCTCACTCTGCTGAGGTTCATTTATTATTGGAGGCCTAGATTGCCAAACTAGCTTGTATGACAGAGGCCTTTTGACCCTTACAATGTTTGTGTTCAAAGCAAGGACTCCTTTAGTAGGAGAATCATTCCTATGATGAAATATAATAATCAATGTTAATAAATTATTCCATAAAAACAAGAAGAAAGATGTAATATAGTTAAAGAGTAATCAACTACATTGGTGTGAAGAAATCACCGAACACAGCATATCCAGATGGGGCACGTGGTCGCCAAAAAGAGTATACTTGATCACTCGCACTGCCTAGAAAAAAAATGATCTCATTAAAACCTGAGACATCTGGCATTATTAATTTATTATTTGTAAACTAGGAGCATCCAGCAACAAAGTAACCTCTAGCATACCCTGAGTACTTGCGACTTTATCAAACTGAGAGCACACCATTGATATTTTCTTCGATGACATCCTGAGAAATGCAGAAATTTCTTCCTCGACAGCTAAAAACAACCTCAGAATACTGAAGGAAAAATTCATATATATTTCAGAAACCACCAGATGCAAATTTGTCTTTCCAGATGTGCTCGAATATTTCACAGACATGTCAAACGGTTCTATAACTCTGACACCATTACTCTCCATCTTTAAACCAAGTATGTTTCCACTCATCTCCATACTATCACCCTTCATTATAAGCCTGTCATATAAATCACATTTACAACTAATATTTGTTGACTTAATTGCATATTTGCATCATCAACATGCATAGTACGGTAAGATAATAATATCGGTTCATGTATTGACTAATGATGAAAACACCACCTTCCTCTACAAAAAATGTGTTGTTTTCTGGTTGGATGCAAATAAAACACATTTTCTCCAATGATATATCTGTTTTTTCATTGCCAGACTTCAAGAAAAATGCTTCTATCGAGAAGGGTCAACTGTTGACATTGGCACTTTAGCAGTGTTTTGAACATGATTTTAACATCAAATTCATCTGTGTTGCACAGTAACAGGAGTCATGCATCTGATTATCTGAATCATACATTATTAATATCCTCTGTTTTTTCTCCAGGCCATTGAAATGTTGCAGGCATACACCATATTACAACATATATATATATATATATATATATATATATATATATATATATATATATACAAATGCTATTCTACACCGACGTGGAATGGAGGGGTTGAGATTGGGTGGGGGGTGGGCACGATTGGGATGATCGGTGTAGAATAGCATTTACACCCATAGTGTAGAATAGCATTCCCGTATATATATATATATATATTGGGGGGGGGGCATTGTAATAGTGCATGCACCCTCAAGACTCAAAGAGCACCAAAACCACATTTGTAGTCTTTACCTATCTAGTTCTCATACTGAGTGCTTTAGAGTAGTTCTAAGATAGAAATTGTGAAAACTACTTTCGTCCAAAGGGTAATAGAGCCCAACCTGCAAAATGCATCTGTACGGGCATGAATGACCTTAGTTGATAGTGCTAAATTTTCACCAGCATTCCTTGATGTACTGTAGAAAGTAAGCTCTGGTCCAATAGCCTGAAGCAACAATGTTCAGGCGTACAATCAAGAAATGGGATTTGTGCATTGCATTGCATATTCAAAAATCACAACATAGCAGCTAAAAAGAAACAATATGAGAGTGACATCCTAGTTGTAACCAGCAGGATTTCACCAGACACAGGTTACTATTGATTGTCAACTGATGTAATTTAAAAAACCTCACATATTTAGATGTGATTATATTTGAGTTCAACGTTAAATTATTCCTAGTACATATAGTCGGCTCGTGGATTGCAATGTTGTTTATTGAGATTTCAATAGAAAGAGCACGGTGTTTGCTTCAATTGGCCACAAATAACTTTTAAATAACTTCCTCAGAGAGCACCTAACAGACCAAGGGAGAAATAAAGAGGAAGCCTATCTGTACAGTGAATGAGTGGAATATAAACGGTCATTTTGAGTGTTCAAACAGTAAAAATGATCTAGATGCCCATGCTCACACTCTGAGACTCTGAGTGCCCACATGCAGGTGCACCTCTGCAAGAGTGCGTCCAGCACTCTGAGTGGTTGTAGATTTATCCCCAGAGTCTGCAAAACCCAGGTCTGTGATAGGGGGTGCACTCACTGGTGTGTACTTGTCTAATGTAGTGTAAAACAAATCTAAACTGCATTCCAATAAACAAATGGATCCAGACTGAATCAACACTCTGAAATCCAGTTTATGCACAACTGTTTTATGATTCACAACAGTAACCATCTGGAACCAGAGTTTAGCACTTTTTTAGGAGAAACCATTGAACTAGAGTCTAGAACTGCCAGCAGAAATTATTCTAGTTCCAATATCAAGGGTCCTGATCAGGGGATGAAAAAAAGAACATAACACCATTTTCACCTCTTTTGTCAACATTTACAAATGTCTGAGAATCAAACTTATCTGATTCTAGCCTACAGCGCTGTAAGACAAGAGAATTGTACCACATGTATAATTAGAAGTGAAAAGCAGTACCTGTAGTTCAATAATGAACTCTGTTGATATATCAACACTTGTATTTTTGACAACATCTTCTGTAATTTCCTCAGAGGGAGTAGATAGGATATAGTTTTCTCTTATTAGGTAGACATGGTCATCTTCTGATGCTGAATACCAGCTGTCACTGCTGAGAGATATGCACGAGTCCAAATACTCACCATTCTGCAGCAAAATATTGTGTTGTGAAGCCAAAGAAAAATATGCGATAAATTAAAAAGTAGAAACAGCAAAAAAAAAAAAACAAAACAGAAAGCATAGAGCATACCACTATCGTGACATTCCGGAATTGCAAGCCCTTACCACAGAGCACATGAATGAAACTTTCAGCGCTAGGGCCTGATTGAATTTTTCCCTCCCTGTCCCGCAAATACAATTTGCCACCTTTTCCATCATATATATAGCGGTCAAACTTTTCATTATCAATAATCAGGGGCTTCTGAGGTGAAAGACTAAAAGTTGAAAACTCCTGATAATAAACCTGATCACTGAATACTAGTGGAGAAATCATGTGCAGAAGGTCCTTGTCTTCATCATTAGATAAAAGACTGCGAGCAGATGGCACAAAGAACTCAACAATTGCTACTAAGAAATCAAGTGCCACAAGAAATTTGGGTCGCTGAACACACACAGACACATATGATGAAGATTTTCGCAGGATAGCATCAAGAATGAACATTGAGGGGATAGGCTCAAGGCCTAGATCCTTTTGTATTCTTTGTTCACTTGAATCAAGTTCATTAGGATTATCATAGCCATCAACAGATGATGTGTCCCTAACTGTTGCTGATTTCCCAATTGCAAGCCTTAACTCATCTTTTGTTCCTTCACGGTCATCAAAAACAGAAAAACCTTTGAGAGTAGCAAACAGGAAGCTCTCCTCCCGTGTGTTTGATTTATATAAAAGCCATGCACCACTTGCCTGAGTATGGAAGATTGCATGGAAATGAGGGAATTCTAGTTTTAACAACTAGAAAAATATATGCAAGATTAGTTCAACCCTTTTATCTTTGTTGGAACATTTAACAGGTCAGATTGGCATTGAAACATTTTCAATTCCACCTTTGAAGTAATATGAGTTTCTAAAGTAGTGAGAGATACAATGGAAGTAGAATCATAATGAGGCTATCGTTGCAGTCACAATGGAAACATTCAATGTGAGGTAATAGAAGAAAGAAGATAGTCACTGTATGAACCTTGAATCAGCACAAATAAAAAAATTGAATCAGGAGATTCAAAGTAAAATGATTGCACCATATAGCACTTAGCACCTTCACTCACAGTCACAGAATCACTTTCACAACATTTTTGTCCAAAAAAAGCAATGGAACAAGGAAAAAGAACCCCAGTATACAATGCTAAACCGACAAGACCCTCACCAATGAAGCACCGACCAGACACTTCAATCCATACATTATGAACACTAAAAAGAATGTTTCAAATTCTTCTCAGGATGCTATGGCTGGCAACTGCAATACCCAGCAACACTTCAGTTCAAAGCATTTTAAGATACTACTCTTCCTGCTTGATTTTTTTAGTTAATTTGTTGAACACCATCACAAAGAATTGTGACTAAATACCATCACAAAGGTCTTGTATAGCAAAATGATATAAAAAACTTGACTAATTATGAG
This sequence comes from Zizania palustris, assembly GCA_019279435.1. NCBI lineage: Eukaryota > Viridiplantae > Streptophyta > Magnoliopsida > Poales > Poaceae > Zizania > Zizania palustris. The sequence goes on along the minus strand of JAAALK010000082.1, from coordinate 36,472,102 downwards.
AAAAACCATTGTTGTCGACTTGTCGTTTAGTTCATGTCTAGTTGGGCAAGAACGATGGGCAAAACTATCATTTGTAATTTTATCTCACTAGTCAATAGAATGGATGTTAATAGTCCTATGACTGGCAAAATTGGTGATGGTATTTCCCAAAAATTTTTCCTTGTTTGCAATTGCATTTTTCTACATGAGATCTTTGTGATGGTATTTTACAAGTCACACTCATATTCAATGGCGTTAAACAAATTTACTCTTTTTTTGGACTAACGACCATCATGTCCATCTTTAATAGAAAAAGGTGTTTCTACTTTCTAGAACTTGGAGTGCAAATGTCTTTTGAGAAGTGTTTATTGCTTATGTAGTTGAGATAAAAAGGATACAAATACAATAAAATAGTAAGTTCAAATATCCCTAATAGCAAAACTCATCCAACTGTCAAAATGTGCTTGGCCCTTTTATTGTTCCACAGAGATAAAAGGCTACTGACTATTAGTGAGGAGCTGGCCCCAAAAATTATGAAAACTGCAATAGCATCTAACATAACAGCATCTTTTCTTCTTAACTGGCCTATTCATGGGAAAACCAATCAATCATCCCATCCTAGCCAGGCCCAGCCAAGTTGCCCTCTTATTATTAATCATACTTCCCAGATAAGTAGTCTTAATTAGCAGTCTACCATGTTTACTCTATTGATTTCTTGAGGGATTTAAGAAATTAAGACAGGCCTATCAGTGAAATTTCCAGGCATCAACCATCAAGTAATAGTTGATCACTCATGTTAATACCAAATAACACATTACTCTTTCAGATGATCTTACTGATGCAGGTTTGAATAGAGGAACAATTGTCCATGACAGTTTTAGCAGACACTGTAAAGAATTATTCTATATACTTCTGTTCTGGCCAGGTCTCGTCATAGTTATAAGTTAGAAGCTCCTACAAGAGGCACAGGAAAGAATTCCCAGTATATGTAGTATCAATATGTTAGAGTGTGTGTGTGTGGGACTGGTGTGTGGGCCCCGGGTGGGCCCCTCCTGTAAGGCTCCTCTCTTTATCCTCCCTACCCAAGGGAGAGGAATCTAATCACACAGAACCTTCCTACATGGTATCAGAGCATTAGCTCCTCCTCTTCTCTCCTTCCTCGCCGCCGCCGCCGTCTCCATGGCCGACGAGCTTCCTCCGGCGAGCCCCACCTTCTCCTTCTCGTCTCCGGCCGCCACAATGACCGGATCCGCTTCTCTCCCGCCCGGATCCGCCCCCGGGGCGGCCAGATCTGGCGCCGCCGCCTCTTCCCCACTCGGATCCGTCGCCGGAGCGGCCGGATCTGGGGCCGACGGCCTCCCTCCGCCGGGTTTCGGCCTCTCCCCGCCCTGCCTCGGCGCCACCGGCTTTCCCCCGCCGGGGTTTGGCCTCTCCACGCCCTGCCTCGACGCCGGCGGCTTCCCCCCGCCCTGCCTCGACGCCGGCGCAGCCGGTTCTGCTGCCGCCGGGCTTCCCCCGGCCGTTTTCGCCGCCGGCCCGCCCGCCCCGCCTGCCACAGCCGCCGGGCCGGCCGGATCTGGGGCCAACGGCCCTCCCCTGGTCCCTAGGGCGCCGGACACCACCCCCTCCGCCACGGCTGTTGACCGGCCGGCCCTGGGGGGGGCCTCCCTTGCTGCTGCCGGCCTCCACCAGGCCCCGGGGGCGCCGCCTCACCTTCCCCCCACCTTGGCCATGTTCTGGCCGAACCTGAGTGGACCGCCCACTCTCCCTTCCGTTGTGGCCTCGGGCTGGACGGCCCCTACTGATGTGGTAGCCGCCGACGCTGCCCTTGCTGCCGCCCTTGCCACTGCCAAGACCGCTGCCGCTGCTGCCCGGTCGCGCGAGCGGGCAGCCGCTCTTGCTTGGGAGAACGCTCGCCAGACCGCGGATGCTCTAGCCCAGCATGTCGCTGAGGCCGAGCATCACCTCGGGCGGGTTGACCTCACTGCCACCCCGACTCCAGCTGTCGCCACAGATCCGGGTACCGCACAGCTCCACGCCCAGGCGGCCGGTGTCCAGAACATCCGGGCGCTTGTGCCAGTCACCCTGGATCCCTCCTCGTCCTCCTACGCCCGCTGGCGCGACCTGGTGCTCCTCACCCTCCAGCGCCATGCCCTGGATGACCACGTCCTCATCGACACTCCGGTGGTCGCCCAGGGGTCCGTGTGGCGACGCATGGACAGCGTGGTGCTGTCATGGATCCTTGGGTCCATCACTGTCGAGCTCCAGGACATCGTGCGAGAACTGGGTGCCACCGCTCGGCAGGCCTGGGTTGCGATCGAGGGGCAGTTTCTTGGCAACCGCGAGGCTCGTGCTCTCCAGTTGGACGCTGCTTTCCGCACCTTCGTCCAGGGAGATCTCTCCATCTCGGAGTACTGCCGTCGCATGAAAGGGATGACGGATTCTCTTCGTGACCTTGGCGAGCCTGTTGCGGACCGCACCCTTGTCCTCAACATCCTCCGTGGTCTCGGAGACAGCTACGCCCATCTCCGGACATGGATCACCAGGACAGTGCCGTTCCCCTCCTTCCGCAAGGTTCGTGATGACCTTGTCCTCGAGGAGCTGACCCGGGGACTCGCTCCCACCTCTACTACCGCGACTGCCCTAGTCACCCCCGGCTCCATCCGGCCGGTCTCCCACCCACCGCCGTCGCCGGCTCCCTCCCTTCTTGGTACTCCCACCGCCGGTTCCCCCACTGGCGGGGGGGGGGGGGGGCGCGGTGGCGATCGTCGTCGCCGGGGAGGGGGGCGCCGTGGTGGTACTGGTCGCGCTCCGGCTCCTACCTCCGCCATGCCAGCACCTGCCGCCGGGAGTGCGCCCTGGCCATCCTTCTCCAACCCATGGACGGGGCGCATTTCCATGTGGCCGGGACAGTTCACTCCTCGGCCTCCTACTCCGCCTGCGGCCATGCTCACCGGGTGGCCGGTCCCGCCTGCTCCTTCGGCGTGGGGCCCGTGGTCCGGTGGGTGGGATCAGACGGCCCTCGCGCAGTCATTCAACACCATGGCGTTGACTCCGCCGGCCACTACGGATTGGGTGGCCGACTCGGGTGCTTCCTTCCACACCACTCCCCATGATGGTATTATCTCCACTCACAGGCCCCCCCACCCATCTCACCCTTCTTCCATCATGGTTGGGAATGGCTCCTGTCTTCCGGTCACCTCCGTGGGTGATGCGACTCCTTGTGGGTCTTTTCGCCTACAAAACATTCTTGTCGCTCCTGACATTGTTCATAACCTACTTTCCATTCGTCAATTCACCACTGATAATTCTTGTTCTGTTGAATTTGACTCTTGTGGTTTGACTGTGAAGGATATGGCCACCCGGCGTCCTCTTCTCCGCTGTGATAGCACCGGACCCCTCTACACGCTTCGTCTTCCACCTTCCGCTGCTCCACCTTCGTCCGCCCTTGCCACCACAGCGTCTTCCACACTCTGGCACCGCCGGCTTGGTCATCCCGGTGTCGACATTTTGGCTCAGCTTTGTCGTAGCTCCTCTATTCCTTGTACTAGGACCACTAGTGAGCACGTTTGTCATGCGTGTCAATTAGGTCATCATGTTCGCCTACCTTTTTCTATTTCTTCCTCGCATGCTGTACATGCGTTTGACCTTATTCACTGTGACTTGTGGACCTCTCCAATCATGAGTATTTCTGGTTATAAATATTATCTGGTTGTTCTTGATGATTTTTCTCACTACTCATTGACGTTTCCCTTGCGGTCCAAGTCGGATGCCTTCCCCACGCTCACTCACTTCTTTGCTTGGGTCTCTACTCAGTTTGGGCTTACTATCAAGGCTGTCCAATGTGATAATGGTCGTGAGTTTGACAACTCTGCTTCCCGGGCTTTCTTCCTCTCGAAGGGAGTCCAGTTGCGCATGTCCTGCCCCTATACCTCCCCTCAGAATGGCAAGGCTGAGCGCATGATTCGTACCACTAATAATGTTATGCGCTCCATGCTCTTTCAGGCTTCGGTTCCCGCTCGCTTCTGGGCTGAGAGTCTCCTTACTGCCACCTATGTGCTCAACCGCCTGCCTTCTAAGGCCACGAGCGCTCCCATCCCTCACCATGCCTTGTTCAATACCCCACCTTCCTACACTCACCTTCGTGTTTTCGGGTGTGCTTGCTATCCCAACACTTCTGCCACTGCTCCTCATAAGCTTGCGCCCCGCTCGACCCTGTGTGTGTTTCTTGGCTACTCCCCCGATCATAAGGGGTACCGTTGCTTTGACCTCTCCTCTCGTCGTGTTCTTGTCTCACGACATGTCATCTTCGCTGAGTCTGTCTTTCCTTTCTCCGTTGACTCCACACCCACCACCAGCCTTGAGTTGGACTCCCTGTTTTCTACTGACCCGGTGGTTCAGCCACCTTTGTCTTCTGCAGGTACTTCACCGACTGCTCCGGTGGCTCTCCCGCCTGCTGGCGAGCCGTGTGTGGCAGCGGAGCTGCCCGCCGTGCCGCCCGCGGCCCCTGTGCCCCCGGCTGTGCCACGTGCGGCCACTCCTCCCCAGCCGGTGTGGCCCTCCGTGCCATGCGCGGCCCCGCCGTCCTCGTCCGTGCAGCCCGCGGCCCCGTCCCTGTCGCCTCCCATGCCCGGGGTTGGCCCGCTGTTGCCGTCGGCGTCGTGTTCCGCCCCGGACGCGGCCCCGGCCGTACCCCGTGCCCCCGCGACACCTGCTGCGCCACGCGCGGCCCCGACATCTTCTTCCCGCTACGCCGACCCTATTCGGGTTTACCAGCGCCGTCCGACGGTGGCTGCACCGGCCTGCTCTCGCGCCGAGCCGCCGGTGTACCACCCGCCCCTCCTCCACCGCGATCCCCGCCACACTCACCCGATGGTGACTCGACGGGCTGCGGGGGTCCTCCGTCCAGTTGACCGCCTGGTCCTCTCCGCCACTACGGAGCCGCCAGTCTCTCCCGTACCCTCCACTGTTCGTGGCGCCCTAGCGGATCCTCACTGGCGCCACGCGATGGAGGAAGAATATGCGGCCCTGTTGGCCAATCAGACCTGGGACCTGGTGCCTCGCCCCTCTGGCTGCAATGTGGTCACCGGCAAGTGGATTTGGACACATAAACGCAAGGCAGATGGCTCGCTGGATCGCTACAAGGCTCGCTGGGTCCTCCGGGGTTTCACCCAGCGCCCTGGAGTTGACTATGATGAGACCTTCAGCCCGGTGGTGAAGCCTGCTACTGTTCGGACCGTGCTCTCCCTGGCTCTTTCGAGGTCCTGGCCCATTCACCAGCTCGATGTGAAGAATGCCTTCCTCCATGGCACCCTGACGGAGACTGTCTACTGCAGCCAGCCTGCGGGTTTTGTGGATCCCGTTCACCCTGAGCGTGTTTGCCGGCTCAACAAGTCTCTGTATGGTCTGAAGCAGGCTCCTCGGGCTTGGTACAGTCGGTTCGCCTCCTTCCTGGTGTCTGTGGGGTTCAGCGAAGCCAAGAGTGACACTTCTTTGTTTGTCCTCCACCGCGGTGCTGACTCAGCCTACTTGCTGCTTTATGTGGATGACATTATTCTTACTGCGTCCAGCCAATCTCTCCTTCAGCGGATTGTCTCCTCGTTGCAACGGGAGTTTGCCATGAAGGACCTTGGTGTCCTCCATCACTTCTTGGGAGTGACAGTGGACCACCGCCCCGATGGCCTCCTCCTTCACCAGCGCCAGTACGCCTTGGATGTCCTTCAACGCGCAGGGATGACTGACTGCAAGCCCTGTGCCACTCCCGTCGATGCTCAGTCCAAGATTTCCGGTACAAAGGGCACACCAGTGGATGATCCCACTGCCTACCGAAGCATTGCTGGCGCCCTTCAGTACCTCACTTTCACTCGGCCGGATATCTCCTATGCGGTGCAGCAGGTGTGCCTTCACATGCACGACCCCAGGGAACCGCACCTTACCGCTATGAAGCGGATTCTCCGCTATCTGCGCGGCTCCCTCGACTTTGGGCTTCACCTTCGGCGTTCTCCTGTTGCGGACCTCGTGGTTTACACTGACGCCGACTGGGCGGGCTGCCCAGACACGCGCCGCTCCACCTCCGGCTACGCCGTCTTCCTTGGTGGCAACCTCGTGTCTTGGTCATCCAAGCGGCAGCCGGTTGTCTCCCGCTCCAGTGCCGAGGCTGAGTACCGGGCGGTTGCCAATGGGGTGGCCGAGGCATCCTAGCTCCGGCAGCTACTCGAGGAACTCCATTGCCCCCTCGCCAGGAGTACGTTGGTCTACTGCGACAACGTCAGTGCCGTCTACCTCTCCACCAACCCCGTCCAGCACCAACGCACCAAGCATGTGGAAATTGACCTCCACTTTGTTCGTGATCGTGTCGCCGTGGGAGCTGTCCGTGTTCTACATGTGCCTACCACCTCCCAGTTCGCCGACATCTTCACCAAAGGCTTGCCTTCCTCCACCTTCTCCGAGTTCCGCTCCAGTCTCAACATCCGCTGCGCCGGAGTTTCGACTGCGGGGGGGTGTTAGAGTGTGTGTGTGTGTGGGACTGGTGTGTGGGCCCCGGGTGGGCCCCTCCTGTAAGGCTCCTCTCTTTATCCTCCCTACCCAAGGGAGAGGAATCTAATCACACAGAACCTTCCTACACAATAAAATTTCAAAGCATATTACTCTAGAAAACTTTACCTGCACGCTAGCCATAGGAGAGTCCCTTGTTGATCCTGAATGCAGAGAAAGTTCAACCAAATTCATTGAAACAGATATTTTATTAGTTATCCATGTCTCTGAATCTTGAGACAAATCTTGAATACTTTCAGATGAAACAGAAGACACAGATACATGAGATTCAGTTGTGGAAATCCCACCACGGGGATCATCAAGAGCAGGCACAACATTTGGTGCCTCGGAGAAGTTTGACAGTGCACATTCAGATATAATTTCATATTCTCGATTGGATAATGCTGCTTTCAGAACATCCACCTAAGAGACATTGGACATGAAAATGAATATTACAATGACATTAAAAAATGATATACTTTCACTTGCACTGAATCTAACCAGGGAGCTTTCATTAAAGTTGCACCCAGAGAAAATGTTCTACCTTAATTGCAGCCTCCACCACTGGCAACTGATGCATCAAATCACGCAATGATCTATGGATCTCAAGGGAGAGACCTTCTACATCTTGAATTATAGTTTTACCACACACCATATTCATACCAATAGTTAAATTAATGTCCTTCACCTACAGAGGTAAGTGTGTAACAGTAAGCACAGGTATAAGAATAGTTTGAAGGCCCATGGAGTTCCGTTAAAAAAAGGTCCATGGGGGATTTTTGCATTCCTCCAAGGAAAATCATAATGAGATAGAAACAATTTTATCCCCACAGGTGATCCTTTTGTTTTCAAATCAGGTGCCTCCCAAATTAACAAAGCTCTCATGTCCAGTGGAACTGCGCATTGCACAGGATACCTGCTGGTAAACTGTTTTGCTGAAAAACCATCAGTTCACAAAAGATCTAAGGAAAATATGGAGTGGTCTCCAAAAGGAAGCATAATTCCAAAAATCCCAGTTACTTTCCCACTCTATTCTATATCAAAAGCAGGTAATGCACATAATAATAAGAATTTGGCGTGCTCAAACTCAATTACTCAAAGACAAGCATAAATCAGAAAAGATTGAAAGATTGTGCTACAAGATGTCAAGATTTTGAAATCTCCATTCTAATAGCATCAGACATAAGATATGCGCAGGGCATTTCTCAATAGATAGGCTAATCTCCATTTGTTTCCTTTGTTTTTTTCCTTTTTCCCTTTGTACAGTTTTTTGCAGTCAATTAAATTTTTCAGTAGGTCTCTTCCCTCCTGTTCCCCGTCCAAAAGTAGAAACAAATAAACATATTGACAAGATGAACTTACTGTAACGGTTAAAATTTCTAAGTGAACGGCGCTTATCTCATTCTTGTCACCACCTATCCATTGGAATTTATTTTGGACTTTTATGTACAGAACATCGAGCTCCAAAAAACTGCAAACCAAAACAAGGCTCTTTAAATTATCGTAAAGATAGGTGAGTTTTCGTATATAAAAAGCCATCCTTACTCAGAACTATTAGTTTCACGAGGCATAATAATTATTGGTCTCATGAAAGAAACATTCAATTTGAGAGCAGGCGATCCTTCCATATCGGTTTTGCTAACCCACTTCTCTGAGTTAGTTACATTGTCTTTTAGCTTTACAACACCATCAGAACTCTTAGGCACAAGACCCATGAAATAACTGATAATCTGCGCAAAAAAGTGAGTAAGAAAAGAGAGCACTTAAACCAATGGCAAGAGAGGAGATATTAGATGAGCTCTAAACAATGCACCTCTTGAATAAAACGGTTAAGATAAACAATCCTAACTTCTGAAAGTTGTGCTGTGAGACTATAGTCATAACCACTATAGTCTTCATCATCAAAATTGTATGAAGTAAAGTCAATCTGCACAAAGATTTAAAAGTTGGTTGTCGTCAAGACAGAAAAAAGACTTACATATATAGAAAAATGTAAAGCATAAGTGGTTATTCCTCAACTAAAATTCTAAAAACATAAGCAGTTACAACATACAATGATACAAATTGGAAGTCCATTAAGGTAACAGGTTACATGTGGTACCTCCACAAAAGAAGATCCTCCTGGATTTCGCATATCACAAACCCAAAAGTAGGAATGATTGCTAGAAAGACTATCATCACTTATTTTAAGGTTTCCAAGTGCAGCCTTTATGCTGAATGACGATGTAAACACCTTACAATGCCAAAGATAATCATGTTTCAGTCAAATCAAAACAAGATCAATCATATCCAGTTGAGATGTTCACCATACCTTTATATCAGTTGAGAGATTATTTTGTGATAAAGTAGCAAGCCGATCACCATTTTCATTCATTAATAATATTTGTGCCTCTGCCATGCTCGATGTTAGATGAAAAACTACTCTGCTTTTACCTTTTGCCAATAATCTTTTTATGACTGGTTCTGGTTCCGGATTAGACTTAGGTTCCTCAACCATAGTATCTTCTATAGAGTTTAATCGCATGTCTTTATTTTTATCAGAATCAGGGACATTTGAAAGGTTGATAGCATTCATAAATTCCATGATCGCAATAACTGTTGGCCGATGACAGAAAAAGGTCAGAGTAGCAACAGTTACAACAACCTGGTAAAAACAACAAAAAAATTAGCTGTCACATGACTGGGAGAAATAGTTCCATTCATATAAAATTCAAAGCACTTTTCCAGTTATGATATGAAAAACTGTTAAATGCTGCAAATCTGCAATATTTACCCTATTGTCCAAGTTGTTGTATTGAGGAGACTGCTGATCATAAATCACCATCTGAGCTTTCACAAAACTATTGAAAGTAGCATCTCCTTCGGAAGTGAATCCAGCTGATTGAAGTTCAGTATCTGGCATCAAACTAGGAATTCGACTAAATGCAGGAGGCTGTAAGGAAGGGAGACTAGCAGGCAAAAAGCTCTGTGTACTGAAACAATCCAATATACTCCTCTCATGTAGCATAGGTGTTTCAAATTCATCAAAATCATCTGATGCTTCAAAAAACCTTTCCTCGCTGTCATTTTTGTTCAGTGTGGTATCTTTAGGTCCTACACTATTCTTTCGACTAGGAGTTGAGACTTCTTTGGCTTGCATACTATTGATGAAGGACCTTGCCAAGTACCTTGGTACAGGACTCCCTGGGTAGTAACATTGGTCTTCAATCTCCAGAGATCGCAAGATAGTGCCTATCAGTAGGTTGCCACCCTTCAATGAGAGTTCAACCTGTTTGATTACACAAAAATCTGTTAATGAAATGATTCAATGAACTAGTCATAGAGCAAGGAAAAAAGGTATTATCTTAGTGAATAAAGACAGCTACCTGGCCACCAACTGCCCGGAATTCAAACAAGCTGCTCTCCTTGGCTAGCAGAACTTTTTTGAGTTTGTGGTTGCTCTACAGAAAGTGTGAGTCAAATCATTGATTCAGATTCAAGTTTACAAGGAAATTCGGATAAAAGACAAACCTCATAGCCACATGAGAAGCACATCTTTAGCTCATCAAGAATGCCAGCTGCAAACAATTTCTCAATGTTGACAACATCTGGAAAGCTGTCCTTGAAGGAGTGGGCTTCTGATGGGAATGCAACTTCAGTAAAGTTGGAAACTGCAGGAGAACCCTGCAAATACACTAGTATTAGTAAGGCTGTTTGGCACAGCTCCAACTCTAGAATTTTTTTGTAGCTGATCAAACCTAGCGCCAAGAAATCCTGGATCTAGAGTTGTGGATGGATTGAGGGTATTTAGTTGAGCAATATAGTAAAATGAAACATAGGGGAAAAAGGATAAAAAAGTACCGATGCACGGTATATAGCACCCTGTAAGCGGTTCTGCCATATCTTCCGTGTTTCCTCGTTATCAAACAACAGAATCAAAGCACCAGTGTCTTCAAGAATCTGTACAAATAACATTAATTAAAACCATTAAATATGTCAAAGATGTCTTATTGTGTCAAGTATGACATGGCATTACTAACTAGAGCAAATTGTGATATAACATGCCTGATTGTGGTCTCATAAAAGAATGCAATGAACATAATGTAATTAACTCAAGTTACTTGACCGTTCCTTGGGATTAATTTGACCAGAATCGTGAAGTGCCAGGATATTCTGCAAACCATTTGTAAGCTCTGTAGGGACCTGATGGACTTGTTTATTACGTAAACTGCAATTCAACAGTCAACACAAAGAGATTAAATTCAAAATAAATATCCACCTGCAAGAAACTAGCATGACATTTCCATGGTGGCATCACCATTATCCCTCATGAAAACATTGACATTAAGCCATGTCAAAATATTGATGTTGTTTCTTTCAAAGAAATATTGATGGCATTCACTCACTAAATATCCCAAGTGTAGGAAGAGCTGGTTGGATAGATTCCTCTCCCTTGGGTTGGGAGGATAAAAGGGGAGCCTTACAGGAGGGGCCCACACACAGGGGGCCCCACACGACAGACACACACACACACTCTAACACCCCCCCCGCAGTCGAAACTCCGGCGCAGCGGATGTTGAGACTGGAGCGGAACTCGGAGAAGGTGGAGGAAGGCAAGCCTTTGGTGAAGATGTCGGCGAACTGGGAGGTGGTAGGCACATGTAGGACACGGACAGCTCCCACGGCGACACGATCACGAACGAAGTGGAGGTCAATTTCCACATGCTTGGTGCGTTGGTGCTGGACGGGGTTGGTGGAGAGGTAGACGGCGCTGACATTGTCGCAGTAGACCAAAGTACTCCAGGCGAGGGGGCTATGGAGCTCCCCGAGGAGCTGCCGGAGCCAGGACGCCTCGGCCACCCCATTGGCAACAGCCCGGTACTTAGCCTCGGCACTGGAGCGGGAGACAACCGGTTGCCGCTTGGATGACCAAGACACGAGGTTGCCACCAAGGAAGACGGCGTAGCCGGAGGTGGAGCGACGCGTGTCCGGGCAGCTCGCCCAGTCGGCGTCAGTGTAAACCACGAGGTCAGCAACAGGAGAACGCCGAAGGTGAAGCCCAAAGTCGAGGGAGCCGCGCAGATAGCGGAGAATCCGCTTCATAGCGGTAAGGTGCGGGTCCCTGGGGTCGTGCATGTGAAGGCACACCTGCTGCACCGCATAGGAGATATCAGGCCGAGTGAAAGTGAGGTACTGAAGGGCACCAACAATGCTTCGGTAGGCAGTGGGATCATCCACTGGTGCGCCCTTGGTACCAGAAATCTTGGACTGAGCATCGACTGGAGTGGCACAGGGCTTGCAGTCAGTCATCCCTGCGCGTTGAAGGACATCCAAGGCGTACTGGCACTGGTGAAGGAAGAGGCCATCAGGGCGGTGTTCCACGGTCACTCCCAAGAAGTGATGGAGCACACCAAGGTCCTTCATGGCAAACTACTGCTGCAACGAGGAGACAATCCGCTGAAGTAGAGACTGGCTGGACGCAGTGAGAATAATGTCATCCGCATAAAGCAGCAAGTAGGCTGAGTCAGCACCATGGTGGAGGACAAATAAAGAAGTGTCACTCTTGGCTTCGCTGAATCCCACAGACACCAGGAAGGAGGCGAACCGACTGTACCAAGCCCGAAGAGCCTGCTTCAGGCCATACAGAGACTTGTTGAGCCGGCAAACACGCTCAGGGTGAGCGGGATCCACAAAACCCGCAGGCTGGCTGCAGTACACAGTCTCCGTCAGGGTGCCATGAAGGAAGACATTCTTCACATCGAGCTGGTGAACTGGCCAGGACCTCGAGAGAGCCAGGGAGAGCACGGTCCAGACAGTAGCAGGCTTCACCACTGGGCTGAAGGTCTCATCATAGTCCACACCAAGGCGCTGGGTGAAACCCCGAAGGACCCAGCGAGCCTTGTAGCGATCCAGCGAGCCATCTGCCTTGCGTTTATGTGTCCAGATCCACTTGCCGGTGACCACATTGCAGCCAGAGGGGCGAAGCACCAGGTCCCAGGTCTGATTGACCAGAAGAGCCGCATATTCTTCCTCCATCGCGTGGCGCCAGTGTGGATCCGCCAGGGCGCCACGAACAGTGGAGGGTATGGGAGAGACTGGCGGCTCCGCAGCGGCGGAGAGGACCAGGCGGTCAACTGGACAGAGGACCCCCGCAGCCCGCTGAGTCACCATCGGGTGAGTGTGGTGGGGATCGCGGTGGAGGAGGGGCGGGTGGTACACCAGCGGCTCGGCGCGAGAGCGGGCCGGTGCAACCCCCGTCGGGCGGCGCTGGTAGACCCGAACAGGGTTGGCGTAGCGTGAAGATGTCGGGGCCGCGCGTGGCGCGGCAGGTGTCGCGGGGACACGGGGCACGGCCGGGGCTGTGTCCGGGGCGGAACACGGCGCCGACGGACACAGCGGGCCCGCAGGAGGCGACAGGGAAGGGGCCGCGTGCTGCACGGACGAAGATGTCGGGGCCGCGCATGGCGCGGAGGGCCACACCGGCTGGTGGGGAGTGGCCGCACGTGGCACAGCCGGGGGCACGGGGGCCGCGGGCGGCACGGCGGGCAGCTCCGCTGCCACACATGGCTCGTCAGATGGCGGGAAAGCCACCGGAACAGCTGGTGATGTACCTGCAGAAGACAAAGGTGGCTGAACCACCGGGTCAGTAGAAAACAGCGAAGATAACATGTCGTGAGATAAGAACACGACGAGAGGAGAGGTCAAAACAACGGTACCCCTTATGACCGGGGGAGTAGCCGAGAAACACACACAGGGTCGAGCGGGGCGCAAGCTTATGAGGAGCAGTGGCAGAAGTGTTGGGATAGCAAGCACACCCGAAAACACGAAGGTGAGTGTAGGAAGGTGGGGTATCGAACAAGGCATGGTGAGGGGTAGGAGCGCACGTGGCCTTAGAAGGCAGGCGGTTGAGCACATAGGTGGCAGTAAGGAGGGTCTCAGTCCAGAAGCAAGCGGGAGCCGAAGCCTGAAAAAGCATGGAGCGCATAACATTATTAGTGGTACGAATCATGCGCTCAGCCTTGCCATTCTGAGGGGAGGTATAGGGGCAGGACATACGCAATTGGACTCCCTTCGAGAGGAAGAAAGCCCGGGAAGCAGAGTTGTCAAACTCACGACCATTATCACACTGGACGGCCTTGATAGTAACCCCAAACTGAGTAGAAACCCAAGCAAAGAAGTGAGTGAGCGTGGGGAAGGCATCCGACTTGGACCGCAAAGGAAACGTCCATGAGTAGTGAGAAAAATCATCAAGAACAACCAGATAATATTTATAACCAGAAATACTCATGATCGGAGAGGTCCACAAGTCACAGTGAATAAGGTCAAACGCATGAACAGCATGCGAGGAAGAAATAGGAAAAGGTAGGCGAACATGATGACCTAATTGACACGCATGACAAAGATGCTCACTAGTAGCCCTAGTACAAGGAATCGAGGAGCTACGACAAAGCTGAGCCAAAATGTCGACACCGGGATGACCAAGCCGGCGGTGCCAAGAGTGTGGAGGACGCTGTGGCGGCAAGGGCGGACGAGGGTGGAGCAGCGGAAGGTGGAAGCCGAAGCGTGTAGAGGGGTCTGGTGCTGTCACAGCGGAGAAGAGGACGCCGGGTGGCCATATCCTTCACAGTCAAACCAAAAGAGTCAAATTCAACAGAACAGGAATTATCAGTGGTGAATTGACGAATGGAAAGAAGATTGTCAACAATGTCAGGAGCAACAAGAATGTTTTGCAGGCGAAAAGACCCACAAGGAGTCGCATCACCCACGGAGGTGACCGGAAGACATGAGCCATTCCCAACCATGATGGAAGAAGGGTGAGATGGGTGGGGGGGTCTGTGAGAGGAGATAATACCATCATGGGGAGTGGTGTGGAAGGAAGCACCCGAGTCGGTCACCCAATCCGTGGCGACCGGCGGAATCAACGCCATGGTGTTGAATGACTGCGTGAGGGCCGTCTGATCCCACCCACCGGACCACAGGCCCCACGCCGAAGGAGCAGGCGGGACCGGCCACCCGGTGAGCATGGCCGCAGGTGGGGTAGGAGGCCGAGGAGTGAACTGTCTCGGCCACATGGAAATGCGCCCCGTCCATGGGTTGGAGAAGGATGGCCAGGGCGCACTCCCTGCGGCAGGTGCTGGCGTGGCGGAGGTAGGAGCCGGAGTGCGACCGGTACCACCACGGCGCCCCCCTCCCCGGCGACGACGATCGCCACCACGCCCCCCCCCCCCGCCAGTGGTGGAACCGGCGGTAGGAGTACCAAGAAGGGAGGGAGCCGGCGACGGCGTTGGGTGGGAGGCCAGCCAGATGGAGCCGGAGGTGACTAGAGCAGTCGTGGTAGTAGATGTGGGAGTGAGTCCCCGGGTCAGCTTCTCGAGGACAAGGTCATCACGAACCTTGCGGAAGGAGGGGAACGGCACTGTCCTGGTGATCCATGTCCGGAGATGGGCGTAGCTATCTCCGAGACCGCGGAGGATGTTGAGGACAAGAGTGCGGTCCGCAACAGGCTCGCCAAGGTCACGAAGAGAATCTGCTATCCCCTTCATGCGACGGCAGTACTCCGAGATGGAGAGATCCCCCTGGACGAAGGTGCGGAAGGCAGCGTCCAACTGGAGAGCACGAGCCTCGCGGTTGCCAAGGAACTGCCCCTCGATCGCAACCCAGGCCTGTTGAGCGGTGCCACCAAGTTCCCGCACGATGTCCTGGAGCTCGACAGTTATGGACCCAAAGATCCATGACAGCACCACGTTGTCCATGCGCCGCCAAACGGACCCCTGGGCGACCACCGGAGTGTCGATGAGGACGTGGTCATCCAGGGCATAGCGCTGGAGGGTGAGGAGCACCAGGTCGCGCCAGCGTGCGTAGGAGGACGATGAGGGATCGAGGGTGACTGGCACAAGCGCCCGGATGTTCTGGACACCGACCGCTTGGGCGTGGAGCTGAGCGGTACCCGGATCTGCGGCGACAGCTAGAGTCGCGGTGGCAGTGGGGTCAACACCCCGGAGGTGATGCTCGGCCTCAGCGACATGCTGGGCCAGTGCATCAGCGGTCTGGCGAGCATTCTCCCAGGCAAGAGCGGCTGCCCGCTCGCGCGCCCGAGCAGCAGCGGCAGCGGTCTTGGTAGTGGCAAGGGCGGCAGCAAGGGCAGCGTCGGCAGCCACCACATCATTAGGGGCCGGCCAGCCCGAGGTCACAGCGGTGGGGAGGGAGGGCGGCGGCCCACCCAGGGTCGGCCAGGCCGTGGCCATGGTGCGGGGAAGGGGGGGCGATGTCCCCGGGGCGTGGGGGAGGCCGGCGGCAAGGCCCCCCATGGTCGGCCAGTGCACAACCGTGGCGGGGGGAGGGGGGTCGGCGCCCTAGGGGCCAGGGGAGGGCCGGCGGCGCCAGATCCGGCCGCCCCGGCGTCGGGTCCGGGCGGGGCGGAGGAGAAGATGGCCGAGGGGAGGCCGGCGGCGGCAGAGCCGGCCACGCCGGCGTCGAGGCAGGGCGGGGGGAGGCCGAAACCCGGCGTGGGGAGGCCAACGGCGTCGAGGCAGGGCAGGGAGAGGTCGAAACCCGGCGGGAGGAGGCCGGCGGCGCCAGATCCGGCCGCCCCGGCGACGGATCCGAGCGGAGAGAGGCCGGCGGCGCCAGATCTGGCCGCCCCGGCGGCGGATCCGGGCGGGAGAGGAGCGGATCTGGCCATGGTGGCGGAACCCAGCCCACGAAAAGGGGAGGAGGAGGCCGGAGACGAGAAGGAGAAGGTGGTGCTCGCCAGAGGAGGCTCGCCGACCATGGAGGCGGCGGCGCCGGCGGCAGGAGAGAAGAGGGGGAAGAGGGGAACCTGGCTCTGATACCATGTAGGAAGAGCTGGTTGGATAGATTCCTCTCCCTTGGGTTGGGAGGATAAAAGTGGAGCCTTACAGGAGGGGCCCCCTGTGTGTGGGCCCCACACGACAGACACACACACACACACACTCTAACACCAAGCCCTAGTAAAGGAGGGAGGGTTCCTTTTCCCTAAAAGGTTGTGATAGGCTTGGCAAGCTAATGAAAAACCTTGCCACTCAAAGGAGATGAAATCCAAGTTTGGGTTTTCAACTCTAACCTACCTCAACTTGCTGGGAATTGAAAGACTTCGAAGAAGAAGTTCACTCACTAAATAATATATACCGGTGGCAAGGAACTAAGGACATAACCAGCATAACACCATGATACCTGAGAAACATCTAAGACTAACCTACCAAGTACCAAAAGTCTTAAAAGACAACCTATGAAAAGTTTTATATGCTAAAATAATTTTCCAGAAATATTCGCTGAAATAATGGGTCGAAACAAAAAAATAGATATTAACAGTTTTGTATGTAGAAATGAAACAAAAGTTATTAACTATTTAACTTAAGGTCTAGTATTTGTACATGCCCAGGCATCTAATTTTAAAATTAGCAACATCCATATAGGTTCTATGCCATAGATTTAAATATAACAAAATTAAGATACAAAACTCCACAAGATAATGAAGTCCAGGGAAAGTGAACAACCTGGACCATTGCTTGTATGTTGTAGACGCTGGATTATCAAATACATATAGAAACGGACCCACCAGGCGCAGATACTTTTGTTGCCAAGCTGCTTCTCTGTTTCCAACACCCTGATAACAGGTCAAATCATAAGCAATGTAAGTTAAATTAAGGTAAGAGTGCAATAGTAATTATGTTTTCAAATATCCACTTTAAAGTAGGGTGTAGATTTTTGGAGATGGCCTTTAGATAAACAACTTGTTTCAGAGGATTCAACAGAATAAAATGTTAGGACTTGCACTCAACTTAGCAGCAACTTTGAGTTGGCACCCAACAGAAATTTCCTAAAGTTGCGAACATTAAGCCCAGAAGAATATAGGCAGCATCAATGGTGAATTAGTCTCTTAGATGTCTATATATTAGGTATATTTAATTTCTTTCAGAAATGGTACCCATTTGATCACAGTTGCATCATTCAGCGACAGCGACCCAAGCCAAAAAAAAAGTTCATTGCAAGCACCAGGTGAATGCACATATGTGTTATGGACAGAAAGTATGGAAGGGTTTATCAAAGGCACAGACATGGAAATTAGAGGGTGGCTGAAATCTGAATTAGATAGGAGAATATCTGAATATGTTTCCTAGTCTTTATCTATCAAATATAGCAGTACATTCCTAGTTTAGCTTCAGTTTGGGTTCAAATCAAGTTTATTAGTTATACTTCCATAGTTAGCTCTTTCCTAAGTTGTGAGTCAGCCCTGTTATATAAAGGGACCAGTTTTATGCCAGCAAATCAAGGGAATCAAATAATAAAGTTCAGAGGGTATTGCTCAATCCTAGATCCTAGCCAGAGCCTCTAGCCAAGCAGTACAAGCCTGTTCAACCTGAGGGCGCTGGTTATTTGCTTGCCCTACACATGTTCCCTGATTTCTTTTCCCCTTCCACCATATTATATGCATCACCACATGAATTATGAATTATAGGCCGAGCAAAAAAATATTATTTGAGCAAGCTGTTGGGAGGTTTTTTGACAAATAAAAAAATGCAACAATCAACTTAAGTTGGCTGCGATGTGCTCAAACAGACAATTAGGTGAGTTTGCTCTCGAAGCAGTACAGATAATATGGTCCTTTTTCGCAAACTATTGTCATGTAAAGTTTAATGGATATGCCTTATTATATTCACTCATGCACATGATACATGTAACACAAGTCCAGTTCAACAGAATAAAAAAGAGCAAACCTTCCACGTGAGAAAAGACGACCATCCCTCAAAGTCAGCCTGATCCCACAAATTTGCAAGATCTGAACTGCTTTTCTCGCTATCACTATCTTGAAAAACCTTTAAAATTTCCATTAATCGATGATAGCGTGCTGGAGAGAAGTGAAATCCTAGAGAAGGCACCCGTATTGCCATTCTTGTACAAGGATAGAGTGGACTTTCTAATTGAATCTGCACAACGGAAATAGAATTTATTAATTTCATGTTGTTATTCATGTCATGTTTATTATATTCACTGGTATTTTGTTCTTTCTTGGGAGAAAAGAAAACTGATCGTTTACCTGCTGAAGCTTTAAAGCAATTCCACACTTGTCGATAACTGGCAACAAATTGACTTCATTGGATGTTTCATTCCAATGGTAATCACCATCCACTAGAAATGCAGATACATCACTTAGCACCAGATTGAAATTCAGATATATATCCTGCTCTTCTGAAGAATAGGAATCCCATATCTCCTGAAGCAACAAGTTTCATCAGTAACACATTAACCCAACCATGCACATAAAATCCTACTTCCAGAGAGTAGACATGACCTCTGTCCGAAGAATTAAATTTCCAAGGTCAAGCAAAAGTTTAGTCTCATGTAAATCATCTGGGCAGAACTTGCTTGGAATAGTAATTTTGGGGGCGGCAATATCCAGGTTCAGTGAAAACCTACAAGGGTATTATGCATCAGTCACCATTCAAGAAGGGCTTGACAAATAAGATATAGTTAATTCTTAATCTTAACTATAACAATTACTCCATCAGTCCATCCATCCAAAAATCTCCTATGTATTAAATTTTCTATTTTTTCCAGAAAAGTTATGTGTATTTGTAGTTTACATGCATGCAAGTCTTGAATGAGCAATAATACCGTTTCATTTAGCTGCTAGATTAAATTGACATCACGTGACCCGAGCAGCCATAGCTTAATTAGTCTTGCATGCACAGATCCTTCTAAGCCATGTGCATCATGATCAATATGACTATTTAATGCAACTAATAGAGTTTTTTTTCTTGGTCTCAATGAAAAAAGTAATATGTAGGAGATTTTTGGATAGAGGGAGTATCATAGAGGAAAAAAGAAACAAAGGAAGAAACAATGACATAGGTAAATGTAAATCAATTCCCCTTGACAACCAACATCAGCATGTCATATAACTAGTGGTATGGAGAAACAGCATAATCCCAGTTTGGTAATTCTGTTAATCAGGCTAAATATGCTAGTAAGACACTTGTTTTCCTCTATAATATAATTTTCCACATCGACATCAGAAGAAATTTGTTAGTGCAGGAACACTAACCTGGACTGGTCTTTTAAAACCCGTGTCATTTGCTGTTGAGCAGTGCGTTTCACTTCATCCAATGTCATCTTCATAAATTAAAATATATATATATATACAGAAGAGTCAAATATTAGATCATAGGAAGAAGTATAGTCAAATGAATTTTTAATATACCTGTACAGCAGCAGCAGTCTCTAGTGCCAGGGTCTGGCTAATGGTAGGACTACTCTTGAAGAAGGCAACAATTTGATCAATGGAATCCTTCAAATACTGCAACGGAACAAAAACTCTAATCATAGAACAGCAGAACAAATAAATGCATATTAAAGGTTCAATATGGCAAACTTACAATTATGTAACAAGGAGAAGCTTTAGCCATGAAACTCCAGTCCAGTTGCTCATCGAAAGGTTTGTAGGAGAAAATGCCAACAAGAGAATCGGCAACAGTTGCACTCTGGCAATATAGATAATGGCATGTTTGAATAACTGACTGAGTATCAAATTAATTTTTAATTTTCAGGTAAAAGAAATGAAGAAACAGATGGGAAAACCTCAGCAAGCAGACCATATGGAGATAAAAGCTTGTAGGAACCAAGCTTCAGGTCAAAAAATTTTGCCTCTGGATACATTTTCAATTTACAATAGAAATCTTCACATGACAGATCAGCAAGACACACTGAACCATCGGTAATAAGCTTCGATGCGTTATGCTTCATACGTATTTCAAAATAGAACTGCATCAACTTCATATCCTGTTGACCAGGAATATAATCATTATTTTCTTTGTATCCAATAATCCTATTCAATCTTTCCCAATCTTCATCATTAAAATTCTTGGACTCTCCAGCATCATTTGAAGAGCCAGTCCTGCACACAGAAGATGAATCAATTTCTCCACATTTTACATGCGTAGAATGGAGGTCTGTATAGGTCAGAACCAACCATCCACCAAATGACCACCAAGATTGCTTCTTATTTTGTTGAGCATATTGATATGTTTCTGCTGACTGTTCTACAAACTTGTGGGCCAACATCCTGCACTAATCAGGGTAAAACAAAACATTAACAGCTATCAATTGAACTGGATGCACTGAGCAATGAGGAAATGATATGAGAATATGCATATGTAAAGCCTGGAGCAGAAGTTTAGTTTTTTTAAGTAAACTAGTAGGAGAGAATCAAGTTTAGTTTAACTCCATGCAAATTGCTGCATGGATATTTGTTCACTTGGCAACCTTTGGTTCATTGTCTATGGCTGAAAAGATCGAAAAGTTGAACAGGACACTCACCTATTCATTGTAAATTAAAATTTTGATAAGCTAAGTATTATTCAAGGGCTCAAAAGGACTGTGATGTGATATATATCGTACTCAATAAAAGAAGATTGAATGGCCTACTAAATCATCAGGGATATTTTGCAACAACTGCATGCAGATAGTAAAGCATGTAACATGATGTAAATTACATGTCAAAAAAAGGTGTTCTCGGAAGAGACAATGGTGTAGAATGATTGAATACATGGATGCACTAAACAAATCACTACCAGTTTTCCACTTATTTACTATTTCAAGTCAAAATCGGCAAGATAATAATTTCCAGGGTGCATAACCAAGAAATCAATAAAACACCACATTACCTCCATTGTAGAATAACTTCCATATCTAGTTCACGATCCAGACTCTTAATCTCCTCATTATCATCAACAATGAGTCGGCTCATGTCAGATTTCAATAGGGATGCATATAGAGATACATATTTCTTCCTAAGTTTTGCATATCTCAATAGTTGCTCCCATGATAGATTTCCACTGCATTCATGAGGCATATCAACACAAGACAATTGAAACATTATATAGTACAAAGGTTAAAACAAAACGAAAATCCAAATATAATTGACTAGTACACATATTTTGGGTATTACTGAGAAATAGAAAAGGGTCTAAGAGTGGTGTACAGCACAAAAACGAATGCATCAAATCAATTGCCTAGGCTCTCCAAATTGGTGTTGCTTGATTGCTTTGTTACTGCCAAACTACTTTTTTCTTCTACAAAAATATTACAGCTGAGCAGCATGCCAGTACAGTTTCATAAAACCAATTAATCAGGCACATAAAGAAAAGAACTAGCACTAGACACGTTGACATGTCAAAAAATAGTAAGATGTGCCCCTAATCGCAGGATGAGTAAAATAAATGTTTTAAGTGTATAAGATTTCGTGGACTAAACCAAACATAATAAACACCTCTGTGCAATATAGACACTGCCCACAGCCATGGAGGAAAACATCATAACTAAAAACTGATAAACAGAACACCAATTCATGCTTGTAAGCAACATGCGCTCTTGTTTACTTTGTAAAGCGTGATTTGACTGGGGATGTTCACCAACATTCAAACTTGACCATTAGTACCAACTACAAAATTACCATACTCGGAGAGTACTTTCAAACACGAATTAATGGACCCACTCATGTGTGATTAAACATATATATTGTTAGACTAAGTTATTAATTTTGAATCTCAACGTGCATGTGGGCATTGTATTTCTAAACAAGGGATTTGTATACCAAGTGGAAGCCAGAGAGAGAGGTGCAGAGAATAACACCTTGATTTCTTCATTTCATGAGCCACCACCTTGTATGTATACTTCCACCAAGACCTTGGGTCAGATTTCACTGGTAAAGATGGTCGGTAATGAGCATATTTGAGACGTTGATTAAAAGAAGAAAAATTATCTGCCATCTTCAAGATGTCCCTGTAGCCATCCTGATAACAAGAAAAAAGAAATGCAATCATCAATGCCGTTTTAATCACACATGTGTGGGCCCAGGGGGGGAGAGGGGAGCATACAAACCTTAGACAAAGACAAAGTAACGTCATCCAAATCAATAGCCGCATTTTGCAAAGCCTGTCCAGTTTTCTTTGCTTCATCAAGTTGTACCTTTGTATATTTTGCTTTGCCAGATATAGGTCGCAAAATATAAGCGTGTGTTTTTGAAGGAGTGGAACTATCCTGCTTCCTGAACTCAAAAACCTGAAACACAATTTACAAACCAGCAAATATTTGTCAAGACTCGAGTGAAAATGAAATTGCAGGATGTATAAGCAATGATATTGACATAACCCAGCTTACAAAACCTCATAGATGCCCCATCTTGGGACATCTGGCTGCAATTTATCGCTTTTCAGTTAGATAATGAAAAAGTGTGACTGTACTGTAACGAAGGGTGGTACATTTTGGGATTAACACTGCCGAAGTGCAAAATTACGGCAGCATGGAACAGCTTGCTAGGGGTAAGACTAAGAAATAGGAATGAACCTAATCTTACTTTGCTTAATCCTCCCTAAAGATGGCATCCTTTATATAACACCTTTCTAACAATCTGATAGGCTTAGGGTTTAGGGTTTATATAAGACCCTAACCCTAAACCTTTCTAACAATCCAATTGCCCTTATGACCCAGGATAATTAGCTTCTGTTTTACTTGGGGTCAGGTCTAGGATGATCATGTGATTGGTTACAGGTGAGTGGGTGTCTCGAGTTGAATTTAAGGGTGGGGGTGTTGTAAGGATCTATGTCCTTTTAAAACTTCTTAATATATTACTGTGCAGTTCTTCTGCATATTCGAGAAAAAACAATCTGAGTTGACTCAGTTGAGTAACTGATAGATAAGCAGGTAAAGCTAATTGTGATTGTGCAGTCCAAGTGTTGACGGAATATCCGATGAGTAAAGAGAACCGGGTTACTTGCCTACCTTAATTGGGATGGTACAGGGAGTTTATACAGGTTTAGACCCCTCCAGAGAGAGTAATATGCTATGTCCTATTTGTTTATGTATTGACCTAACTGGCAAGAGCAAGATGATGTCTTGAGCAGGCTAGTGTGTATGAGATTACAAGCTTGATCGTTGGATCATAGATCCATGTGTCTATGCTTGACTCGACGAGATTGATCTATAAGATGCCTTTGGAGGCACCCTGGCCTCACCTTATATATGCAAGTGTCAGGGATTACAATGACTGAGTCGGTTAAGGTAATCACTAAATTATAAGAGATAATTTACCTATTGTATAAGATTCGGTGATCTATAGAATTCTATCTCCTACTGAATCTTTAAACTATGGCCTTACGGATATACCGTGGGGAACAACAATACGGATAACTATATATGGAAGGAAAAAGTCTACTTTACCTCCCAAAGTATTACCCTATAGATGAATATTGCCCCCAACTAAAAAAGCATACTCTTAATCCTCCGAACTAATCTATACTGGACAAATAACCTAGGGGATTAAGAGTCTGGTTTTTTGTCCGGTATAGATATTAGTTCAGGGGATTAAGAGTTTGGTTTTTTAGTTGGGAGCAACAATCATCTACAGGGTAATAGGTAATACTTCGGGAGGTAAAGTAAAGTTTTCCTATATGGAATATTCTAATCTTGTAAACTACCTAGTTTTTGTACACCAGGTAACTTGCCAACTTCCTAATCAAGCTCGATGGTGTCCTGCTGTATGAATGCCTTATTGCATCATTTAAGTGGGGCCCATCAGCAGGAAAGCCAGCCATGACCATGTGTGAGTTCCCAATATTTTTATTAGAAATTGACTACGGCTGGAAGGTACCTGACTCCATTCTGAAGGTAGTAAATCTTCCCAGGACTTGTCCACACTCCAAGGACTGCTATCAGAATCAAAATATAGTGCCAGGCTCTCGAGTTCAACAGACTGCAACAAACATTTGCAAATAAACTATAAAGTTATGAAAATTATGAATGATTATCAGAATGAAAAGAAAAGACAAGTAGATTATGCCAATAATTCCTTAATTGATGCCATAAGGGATGGATCTGAGCGTGTGTGCTCCTCCCTCCTCTCCGTCGGTGAGCGCGTGTGCTCCTCCCTACTCTCCGTCAGGTGACCTCCATGGGTCTCCCTAGTTCCTTCTCTTCCTCTCCCTGCCTCTTTGTGCCATGGGTGGCCCTGCTCTGGCCCTTCTTGAGCTTGAACAGGACCCGGCACTGGCTCAGTTGGTTTCTTCTTGGGATTTCTCGGCCGGTCTTGTCTTTCAGCAACAAGTCCTTGCTCGTTTTGGCAGCTCGGTTCATCATCCCTCCTCCTCACCGGAGGGCTCGTTCTTCCTCCTTGTGGTCTTCAAACGTTTCACTTTTCGGCTCACTGATTCCTCGGTCAGCCTATCCTTGCATGCTTGCCTTGGTGGATCTCCCGCCGGTTTTCATGTTCAGTTTCAGTGTGATAGACACTTTAAAGTCTCTGTTGCTTCCAAAGATGTGGGTTTTTTCATTTGCAAACAACATCGTTTCATACTTTCATCTCTAATTCATTTGACATCTCTTTCCACCTCTGGAGAGATGGAGGGGCCAATTGGTCGTATGAGCTTACACGTTGGGACAAGGAAGAACCGGACAGTTGGTCTGTTCCTCGCCGTCGCCGCTCTCACCGCCTCTTACCTCCTAAGCGGCGGAAGCGGGTGACTTTCTCAGGCTCCTCTTCCATCGTGAGTTTTTGCCCAGGGGATCCTGCTGCGTGTATTTCAAAATCCATCCGCGCAAATTCAAACCATGTCGATTGCTTTTCGGCCTCTTTCTTGGTTGGCAGTATCTCAGTTCCCATTCTGGGTAAGCCCCCTCTAGAAGGTCCCTCTTGCTCTCGCGGAGGCACCTGCCCTCTCTGCTTGGTTGCTTCCCCGTCTCGCTCCCTAGGCGTGGTGATCCCCGAGCCCCGACAGGCCCATCTTTGGGCCCTCAGGCTGGTGTGTTTTCGCTACAGTGCTTCTTCCCCTTCCATTCCTGTGAAAAAAGTTTTTTACAGGCTCAAGGAAGATCTCACCTACTCTAGCTCTTGCCGCGCCAGTCCTACGGGTCTGGTTCGGCCTATAGGGAAGTTTTGTCCCCCAGCCTGTGCTGGCATTAATGGTTGCCAGACGCACTCTGTTGAGTCTTCTTGCTCACTACCCCCTCATAGTGCGGTTTTTCGCTCAGTTGGCCTCTCACCCTTTCCCTCGAGGAGGAAACTTGCAATTATTAGATCCCACTGGGTTAGGAAGAGAACTCAGCCTATCAAGCAGTACCTCTCTTTAGTTTCACCGAGGACTAAACCCATCCTTCTTCCTCCGTCCCCCCACACTGCTCCTGATCATCCTCCCCTGGACATGGCCAACTTCCCCTGTGACCCGCTCCCCTTTCTCCCTCGGGGTGGTGCTCTCACCGACGGAGGGGGAGCCTTACGCAAGCGCCGAAGTCTCATCACCTTTTCTGGTCAGCTTGTTAAGAGGAATGAAGACTTGGTTATAGCAGACTGCAATGGTGTTGAGGACTTCACTCTTCTGGAACGTCAAGAGTTACTTCAGCACATACACCACCACATCACTCAAGTTCTCAGACTGCGTGTTATCAGGTATAGCCTTTATCCAATTGGACTTGGCATCTTCAGGCTCGGCGGAATTTTTGAGAGAGATTTCCTAGTCTCTTCTAGTCCTTTCTGGGTCAGTGGTGAACTCATTAATTTCGTTAAGCACGACGAGGCCATTAACCACAGAAACTCCCCTGCCTCCCGTGTTGGTTGGGTTATGTTCCTAGCCTATCCTTTGGATTTCAAGGAGTTACATTTCATTGAACAAATTGTGGCCTCCTTTGGCAAGCTCATTTACTGGCATTCAGAGGATTCTAGTCTTTCCAGGGTGCTTCTTAAGGTTTTGTTTGATAATACCTTGGATATTCCACGTAGCATCACGGTGAAAATGTGCCACTCTATGGATGGTGGAGGCAGGTCTTGGACCTTTCCGGTTTATATTCTTAATCATGATCTTGCGGATATTTTTCCTGCGGATGAAGATGACCTTCCCCCAGAAGGTGGAAACCCACACCCGTTCAATGGTCAAGTTTTTCCAGGGAGCCAGAGTGGGTTCAGAATTGGGTAGATGAGCAGCTCCTTATTGCACCTAATCTGAATGATCTTGAAGCCAATGCTCCTGCTCCTGATGATATGCAGATGGAGAATGATGAAGGGGAAATGGCTGATGCGCAATGGGAACCCTGGCCAGATGTGCCTGCCCCCCCCCCCAACTGCCTTTGCATCCTGCTCAGGGTCAGGAAGAGATTAGTGTGGGCAGCTCAGTGGTATCCAACCCAAGTCACACTGCCACAATTTCTCTCTCTGGATCTTCAACCAAGTCATTGACAGTACCAGTTTCAAATGGAAGTGGTCCAAACAAATGTATTGCGCTGGCTATTTCAGAGGGTCATGGAGCCTCCTCTAGCGCTTTCTCCCCTGCAAAGTTAGTACAACATTTCCCTATCGTCTACAAGCGTCGCCGTACTGCCACTATTACTAAAATGTCGGACAGCCCAATAACCTCGGGCGATCTTACTGGTATTCCCATGTCATCCATTGGACTGAGGCGCAGTACAAGAATCCAGAATAGGCTCCAGGGTTTCAGGAAGGATTGTGGTTCCCGCCAATGCATGCACGTCGATCATGATGTCAGATCCAAAGGAAAAGAAGTTGCACTGCCTGAGCTCCCTTCCCTTGAGGACTTCTCTAACTGCTCCAACAGTCATATGGTTCCGGCTCCTCTTTCAATTGGGCAAATTCAGCATGCAGCCACCCACTTATGTGGTGTGGATCCTACTCTAGTGTCCGAGGGGGAGCTTTCCCTTAGTCCTGGACGCCTAAACCCACAGTGCAATGTGCCAAAGGATGACAACGTCGGTGATATCTAGCTCCCAGGCTTGGCGGCAGGTGTTTTTTGGCTGTACGTTTCTGCTTCAGCTTTCGGGGTGCATTAACTGCTGCTGGTTACTCCAACTTATTATGAGGGCTTTTGTAGGAATCTTTCTTTTCCCTCCTGTTTTGGCCTTTGTGGCCTGTATGGTGCAACCCCTTTTTATGTCCTTTTGCTGCTACTTATCTCATGGTTATGCTAACCCCCCTAGTTGGGCTGGGGGTCTTTATCTTGGCCACTGTTTTATTTACAATGAGCAGGTCTATTAATTGGCACATTCTTAACTGGAATATTCGTGGCTTAAACTGTCCGGATAAACGTCTAGCGGTTAAATCTCTTCTACTAGAGTGTCTCCTTTCTCTATTTACTGTCTCCAGGAGACTAAATTGCCATTCATTGACCACTCCACCATTAGAAGTCTGGCTCCTA
Organism: Zizania palustris; assembly: GCA_019279435.1. NCBI lineage: Eukaryota > Viridiplantae > Streptophyta > Magnoliopsida > Poales > Poaceae > Zizania > Zizania palustris. The sequence goes on along the minus strand of JAAALK010000082.1, from coordinate 36,444,395 downwards.
AACGGTTCGACAAGTTTGCTTTTTCTCCTTCTAGGGGAGCCTCTGGTGGGATTCTGATTGGCTGGAACAGCACTTGGTTCACAGGACACGTCATTTCTTCGGACATATACCAATTAACAGTGGACTTTACCTCCCTAGCAGATGGATCACACTGGTTACTGTCAGCTATTTATGGCCCATGTCGAGAACCTGATCGAGGCGAGTTCATTAACTGGCTCTCTACAGTCCATATCTCTCCACAAGATAACTGGATGTTTTTTGGTGATTTCAACTTTTATCGGCACCCACACAACAGGAACAAGCCCCGTCCCAATCATTCCGACATGTCTCTATTTAACTCCTGCATCAGCTCGCAAGGGCTTCTTGAAATACCAATCTCTGGTTATCGATATACTTGGAGCAATATGCAATCAGATCCACTTCTTGTACAGCTAGATTGGTGCCTCACTTTGGCAAATTGGGTCACCTCATTCCCGGCTACTAGCTTCCTGACCATGGCTCGTTTCACATCGGATCATGTCCCCTGCAAAGTGCAAATTGGTACCAACATCTCTCACTCACGAATCTTTCGTTTTGAAAATTACTGGACTTCTCTGCCAGGTTTTAAGGAGATAGTCTCGGATCTCTAGGGTGAAAGCTCCATCTCCATCGACCCTATCAAGAATATCCATCTAAAATTTAATAGGCTCAAGCGTGGCCTACGTAGATGGAATCGTCGTTTCAGCAACATTGATCGCTCTCTTTCGGCCTGTCATACGATCATTCTCTTTCTAGATTATGCTGAATGTCACCGAAGCCTTAATACTCCTAAGTACAACTTCCGAAAGATCATCAAGGTTCATATCAACCTACTTATCCGACTCAAGAAAATATATTGGAAACAAAGATACACTATCCGTTGGACTTTGTTGGGGGATGAAAACTCAAAATTCTTCCATGCAGCAGCTACAGACCGCCACAGACGCAATGCAATTCACTCTCTCCTTCTCCCAAATGGTACCACTATCACCACTCATGAAGATAAGACTGATGCGGTTCTGGATTCTTTCCTTGGCAGAATGGGTTACTCCAATTGCCCTCCCATGCGTTTTCCACTCGCAAGTCTCATCCCAACAGTCCCGAACTTAGAGCTTCTTGATTTACCATTCACTTTCCCTGAGATAGATGCTATCATTTGCACGATGCCTCGTTGCAATGCGCCAGGCCCGGATGGATTCAATGGACACTTCTTTAAATCCTACTGGAATATAATCAGATACGATATCTATAGAGTTTGTCAAGCTTTCTATGACAGTAATGCTGATATCCAATTGATTAACAGCTCTTACATCACCTTGGTGCAAAAAAAAGAAGGCCCTTTGACAATTAATGACTACAGACCAATCTCACTGGTTCACTCTATGGCCAAGCTTATCACCAAACTACTCGCTAACAGACTTCGGCCTCTAATGGCATCCATTGTGCATAAGAAACAATACGGTTTTATCAAGGGCCGCTCGATCCAGGATTGCTTGGCATGGGTTTTTGACTTCACATCTCAGTGTCATCGATCCAAGAAGCCCGCAGCTATCATCAAAATTGATTTCGAAAAGGCTTTTGATACAATTGAGCACTATGCTATCTTATTAATGTTGCGCCATTTGGGTTTCCCTCCTCGGTGGCTCCAGTGGGTTTCCTCACTCTTTCAATCAGCTCATTCAACAGTTATTCTCAATGGTTCTGTTGGCAAGTTTTTTAACTGCAAGCGAGGAGTTAGGCAAGGCGACCCACTCTCGCCTCTTCTTTTTGTCATTGCAGGGGAGTTACTTCAGTTCATCTTCAACAAGTTAGCAAGCAATGGGATCCTTAGAGCACCAACTTGTCATCACGAATCAGATTTTCCGATAATCCAATATGCTGACGACACACTCATCTTTTTGGAAGCCTCTCAATGGAATCTCTTTGTACTAAAGGCTATTCTAAACTCCTTCTCGGAGTCGACGGGGCTGAAAATAAACTATAACAAAACTTGCTTCATTCCCATCAATGTGGACCCTTCTGAAGCACTGGTTCTGGCAAATACTCTTGGATGTTCTCTTGGTTCACTCCCCATCTCGTATCTTGGACTTCCACTTCACTTTTCTAGACCCAAATTCCAGGATTTTAGCTCACTCATATCTAAGCTGGAACGTAGACTTGCAGCCACATCCTATTGGTTATCGTTTGCAGGCAAGCTTCAATTGGTCAATTCAGTACTCTCAGCCCTACCCACTTACACTATGGGCATGTTTCACCTCCCGGCTAAAGTTATCCACCTCTTGGACAGAGCTAGGCGCAATTGTCTCTGGCGAGGACAATCTGCTATCACAGCAAAAAAAAACCTAGTTTCTTGGGCAACAGTATGTAAACCCAAAGACAAAGGTGGTCTTGGGGTTATCAATCTCAAAATTCAGAATACCGCTCTTCTCATGAAGTACCTGGATAAATTTTACAATATGGCAGACACTCCATGGGTTAACCTTATTCGGACTTCCTATTACAACACTGGCTCTCTCCCCCATCTTTTAAAGCCACGTGGATCTCCCTGGTGGAAGGAAATCATAAAGCTACACAGTATCTTCACCGCCATTGCTAAGCCATCAGTGGGCAATGGGATATCCATCTCCCTTTGGTTTGATCTTTGGACCTCGCTGCCTTGCAGATTCTTACTCCCTCGGCTCTTCTCCTTTTCAAAAAACAAGAATATATCCCTGGCTCTTTTCTCTCAGCGGCAAAACCATAGACGTTTATTCCATCAGCCTCTATCCCCTGAAGCTTTCACCGAATATCAGCAACTTTGCTCTCTGATGGATTCAACTATAACCTTGTCCAGTGGCAATGACTCCTGGAGCTACCTTTGGGGATCACAACATTTTAAACCTCACTGCTTCTACCGGCAATCCTTTGCAGCCTTGACTGTACATCCAATATTCACTAGGCTTTGGAAGACCAAATGCTCAAATAAACTCCGTACATTTTTTGGCTGCTGCTGAAGGATCGACTTAACACAAAGGACATTCTCATAAGAAGACACATTGCTCCTTCAAATGTTGATGTTCACTGCCTGTTATGTCGAGCGGATATTCCTGAAACTTCGAGACACCTTTTTTCTCCTGTGCTTTCAGTTCTGATTGTTGGGCTCGTCTAAACATCTCCTGGAGCAATGCTACCCTGATAGAAGATCTTATTGCTTCTGGCCAAAGTAACTTTCCGTGGCCATTCTTCATGGAAGTGGTTCTGATAAGTGCCTGGACCATGGTTCTTATGGCGTCGCCTAGGCGTCGACTAGGCGTCGCCTAGGTGACAAGGCGAGAAAAAATCCTGGGCGTCGGGGTCGCCATAAGCCACGCATGTATGGCGTCGCCTAGTTGTCGCCTGGAGCACCTGGCGACGCCTTGAGTCCCTGGCGACGCCGTATGGTGTGAGGCGCAAGGTTGCGTGCGGGAAAAAAGCGTGCGCGCTGGCTGGCGGAGTGGCGGCCTGGAGGGAAAAAGAAAGGGCTCCTGCCCAACACGCCAGAAACGCAGAAGTCCAGAAGGAAAAAGAAAGGGCTCCTGCCTAGCGCGACGAGGACCCCGACCGACGCCGTCGCGCGGGCGCGCCGGAGATCTCGACTGGCTGACGGCGGCGCCCGGCGCACGACGACTCCGACGAGGATCCCGATTCCCGAGTCCGCACTGCTTCTAGGTGCTGTGCTTCTGCTCTGCTCTTGCGGTTCTGCACTGCTTCTAGGTTTCTGCCCTCACGCCCTCGCTGCTTTGTGCGCACCAACAGACCAGCAGGAAGCACTGAAGCAGCACTCTAGCACTCCAGTAGGCAGCAGTAGTCCAGATTACAAAATATTTTTCATTTTCTATTACATACTCAGAGGTATTTTGTAGTGTATACTTGTATTTTTGGCGTATACTTATATTTTTGTAGTGTATACTTGTAGTGTATATATGTGTATGGCGTCGCCTCGCCGCGCACCTAACTCGCCTAGGCGTCTGGAAGGGGGTAGGTCGCCTCGCCTCGCCTTACCGCCGTAAGAACCATGGCCTGGACAATTTGGTTACACCGCAACAACTGCGTATTCCGGGGCCATCAAGTGTCTCTAAACGGGTGGTTTGTGTCTTTCAAGTCGGAGCTTGCGCTCCAAAGTTTTAGATTCAAAAAATCTCTTAGAGAACACATTGCTATTTGGGCCAATAGTCTGTAATCTCTCTGAGCTTCTCTAGTTCTCTCCCCTTCCCCCTGTCTCTCTTGGTACTCTGTATCAACTTTCTTGCGTTTTATTTTTAATATAACCTCGGTAGGAGCCTCTCCTACTGGTTACTCTCAAAAAAAAATCCTTAATTGAAAGAATGTATCCACTGTCAACTGCTAGAAATGTTTCTGCCTTTCTGGTATTTCCTACTGTTCGCCTTTGCCCTTCTAAGCCTTGATTATCAGAATACACATGCCCTTTGAGATGTGCAATAAAACAATCCATTCATGGTGGTACTCATCTCCCTCGCTCTGGAATTGGCATGAACAAATTTCTCTACTTGAGGTGCAGAAGGATTTCTGTCAAGATAATAGTGTGTTTTGGCACCTAATGTTGTTCACACTAAGATTATATTCCAGTTATTCCTTAACCAAAATATGTGAATCATGCACCGTGGGGGAACCCATGGCGCCGTGGGGGAAACTCGGCAGCGTGGAGGCCACCAGAGCCAAGCCTAGGTACGCCCGGAGGTTGGCAACAGCCTGCTGCAAATCTGCGAGGGCTTGCATATCTTCTGCGGTTGGGACGAACATCGTCATGGCGTCGGATCTTTGGAACTGGCTGCTCTGATACCAAATTGGTAGGAGCAGGAGAGGAATTGATTAATTCCTTGTGCTTGCTTTATTCCATAGCCCTGAAGGGATACTTATAGTCCTAATACAATCTAATCTGGTAACCTTATCTCTATCTTTAAAACAGAATAACAAATCTTATCTTAATCTAACTAATCTTATCTAATTAATTCTAACTAATTGTGCTGCTGGACATAACAGTCTTATCCACCAAATGATGTTGAAATCAGTACTTCATGCCCTCACTTTATTTTGCAAAAGGTAGTGACTGTGGGTTGCAAAGAGATATATGTGCTTGAAAAGTAACCATAGCCATTAAGGATTAGCAGATTAATAAGCAGAGGAGCAATATACCTTCTTAACTCGATCCAAATCCCCACCAGTGGCAAAAGTCTCATTTCCAAGATCATCCACAGTAACTGCTGAAAGCTTTGAGAGTACCAAGCCTGCTGCGAAAGGATGGCCTGGGTTGCTATAGGGAACAAGTCATTGTTGTATTATATGTATTTTGAAACAGAAATACAGCAAACAGGATTTAAGTACCTTTCTATGTCTTCATATCTGATATGAATATTGCTGATGGACAACTTAATATTTCCAATTACAGTGCTAATGAAAGAACCAAGCCATGACGAATTCTTCAAGAATGGAAATTCCAGTCAGAATTAAATGAGGTTACAAAATTGATGATTGTTAAACACAATATCAACTCATCAAGCAAAACAAATGTAGCTAGATTGACTATCCAACAATAGGTGATCCATTATCACCAATACATAAATGCCCAAGTAAAAAGGTTAAATACCAGTTCAGACTTCAATTGTTGTTGGCTCTCCAGTAACTTGATTTCCATTTCCTGAATGAATAACAAACAAAGCATCAATGTATGATTGTATGCCTCCAGTGTTAATTGTATAAATGACTTAGCTATGGTCACAAAGTACATACCCTAACTCTACTTATTTTTGTCTCTTGAACAGCATCTTCATTGCAACCTTCAACTTGTGTTGCTGGTTCAGCTAATATAAATATACGATCAAGATAAACCAAAACTGGTTCTTGGCCAAGCCTGCTCCATGGGACCTAATAATCACCAGCACAATCATCCTTTATTTCAGAAATCAGAACTTCATATTACAGAAAAACATAAATTCATATGTTCAAGGCAAAATAAATGCAATGATCTGAAGCAATTATTGCAAACCTTGAGTTTAACTGAACCAAGAAAACCAGCTTTCACTCTCACAGGTAACTTTAACGAATTGAGCGCCTCTGGCTTCAACTGCATGTTTGTGAGTTCTACATCACCTGAAATAGTATTCAAAAAAACATAATGACATTACATAGCAGATTTGGCCATACATCGATGATGAACAGACTCAATAGCTAGCCAAAAGGAAAAAGAGTCAAGGACCACACATTGTGTTCTAAATTCATTATGAGAAATGCATGCCATCCCCATTCCATAAGGAGATAAAGGCCACTGTTTAGATAAAACCGCTGATAATTACACCAAGAAAGGTTATGCAGATGACCTGAGGAGTTCCTTGACTATCTGTCCATGGTGCCATGTACCAGTTCAACTCTGCAAGAAGCTACTGAATGGAATTGTCACCTGATGTCTACTGGCATATGATTCTCTTGATAAAGAGCCATCATGCAAGTTGAATAAAATCATGTGCATGCTCTCAGAACTACTGCAATCAAATTCCATATACAACGTGAATCACCTACAATCGTCAAAACATGGCAAACCACTTATACAATTGGCCAATTGCATGCTCAGTCTATGCAATCACACAATAACTCCTTCCCCAAAACATCTTGGTGCTCTTGCTACCAATTATCACCACATATTTGGTTAATTACAGCATGGAAGTATAGTCAGTATGTATGAACAGAGACCATCTAACTTTACAACTCTTTACAGAACTGGTAAGAGAAGACCAATTTATAGACTTTATGTACTCAAGCTACAGGATCTATCAGTGAACACCACCCAAATATTTTTTATTGGTACTTTATCTGGTTTAACCAAAAAGGAAGCCCTTCTAAACAGCCTGACCAAGAAAATAATAGTTAGTACTTCTCTTTTTCCAAAAAAACAAAAAAAACTCTTGCACATTTTTAGCCATACACCATGTTCCAGGAGATCACTAACTGGGTAATTGGCAGAAGAGGCACTGTCCAAACCAATCAACTCACTTATAAAAAGTCAGCCACTTGTGTCTGCCAGGATATTTGGGTGCATAATTGTCCAATGAACACATGAAATTCATGCTCCATACCCTACACTTTTATTAAAGAAATGTGCTTTGAATTACACCTGCAACCAGAACCACTATGCTCTTGTAGTGTTGTCAGCACTCAGCACTACCATCTATGATGTGGATGTTTACCCAGGATTCAAGTGGTTTCTGGATTTCACCAAATGAAGAGTATACACTGATGGCATCTCAACATTATCATTACTCTTTCATGCATGACTTCAGTTCTTCAGTGGTATTCATCCATATTAAACAACCCAGATACGTGTGACATTTCTGCCCGTTCCAGAAGAACGATGTCCTAATCATGTAGTCTGTGGTACCTACTGGCAGTCAACGATTTCGCAGCATCTACAACTCACAGTCACTCACACACAAGTGCTCTGCCAAAGTGCTGATGCAAGCATTGGCCCACTAGCAAAACTTTACAAAACATCTCCAACCATCAAAGCCCTTCACAGTCGCTGCTATACATCTCGACACTGTAACTGCTGGTATGAACACTTACAGGTTACAATACGAAATTCAGTTCGATTTGTGGTTCGTGCATCAATGCCGCCCAGTTGGTTAACCAAACGATACAGCAATAATGCTACCAACAAAAGCAGCTTCCACATGACCCAGCATGTACGCAATCACTGCACATTCCTTGGGCACTAAAATATCAGTCAATGTCCAGACGCCAGCCACTTCTGATGGCACGGCGATATGGAATCGCAACACAAAACGGAGTGTGTGCGTCGAAGTACACTCAGATTGAACTTCCTAACCCCAAAACCATACGAAATCGCTGTTCCGTAGCGATTCGCTACTACTGCTACTACAACCACCACTAGTCCACAAAGTCAGAAACAAGAAGCGCCGCAACAAAGTAGAGACGAGAAAAAACGCAAACGAAACCAGACCAAGCCGCTTCTCCGATCACAGGAGGAAGCAAACTAACCAGCCAGCCAAACCTCCGACGCGACTCGATCCGGCGGAAGCAGAGTGAGCGGAGGAGGATAGGGGGAAAGGGGGAAGCGAACTCCTCACCTCTCCAGACGCTGATCTTAAGGGCCTCCTTGTTGAGCCCCCGGACGTAGTTTCCGAGGTACTTCTGCAGCAGGAAGGCGACCTGGTCCTCCAACATCTCTGATGCCGCCGGCGATCGGCGCCGCCCGACGGCGCCGCCACCGCGAGAGAGCGAAGCGAGTAGAGATTGGAGAGCGCGTGCGGGTCCCCTCGCGCTTCCGCTCCCCGTGCGAGAGAAGGGACTGGACTAGCAGCAGCCAGCCAGCCAGCCAGCCAGCCAGCCGAGCGAGCGAGAGCCCTCGGGTAGTCGGGTCGGGTGGGGAAAAAGGAGGCGAGGCCGGGGAGGGGAAGAGGAGAAAACGGGAGGCAAAAAAGATAATGACGGTTTCGGCCGGCCGGGTGGGCGTGGCGTGGCGTGGCGCCCGGCGTTGTACGTGGAAGTGCTGGTAAACTACACCTGGAATCGTTAATTCTTTAATTATAATCAATTAATTAGTAATTACAGGGGATATCCACGCAATTAGATATTTAATCGATTTACCGTGTAATAAAAGAGCATTTTATTGATAATATTATAAATTTGGTCGCCAAACACTGCCTGCTTTTGAGGATAAGCTCGCCAAACACACCAAATCGACGGAGATGGCGCTGCCGTGATTTGGTCGCCGGGCTCGGTGGCGGCGTGGCGGCGTCGCGTGACACCTGCCCCAGCTGCCGACGCATTTGCGAACACGGGAGCGCGCGGCGTTGCGAGCCTGAGATGGATAAAGACTTGGAAAGCCTCGTCAGATCAGGATTCTCATGTGCGCGGCCGGCAGCGCCCAGCGAGCCAGATTCAGCAGCAAGTATCCAAAGGTCTATTGAAGGAAGCACGCAACATTTAACTATTTGTCACTTTTCATGTATTAATTAATGATTTATTTTAATGATCGAGATGATCTCACATGTCAGTGATTTGGAGTTACAAATTTATTGCTTACATGTTAAAAGTAGCAAATAATTAAATCACCTTAACTCCATACAAACCATTGTTGCTCTTTTTAGGCACTTAGGTAGTGTTTGAGACCAATTATGAAAATGCTTATGTTTTGGAGAAGCCAGAAACTGTCTCAAATATGTAAATTCTTTGCGGAAGTTTTTGAAAAACGATACAGTATTATTGCCTCGAAGCAAAATGTTGTGGAAGGACAATTTCTTGACTTCTCCATGTAATTGTGTAGGTTATTTATCCGCGATGCCATTTAAATATAAGACAGCCACACTAGTATTTTTCCTATTCCCCACACTCGCCCGTACATCTCTGTAGTCGCCTGCACAACCCTTCTTCCCTAGTCGTCGTTGGTGCAAGTGCAAAGCCACACCACCACCACTGCTGAGAAGCGTCACCGTGGTCTAGCCCCGACACTCTTCCACATATTTCTCCGTCGCACGTACAAGTGTTTCCGCCCTAACCCTGGTTGTTGTCAAAGTGTCGCCACCGTTGGAGATTAGTCGTGCCACCACCGCTAGAGATGAATTGTGTCGCTGCCGCTAGAGACGAGCCACGCCACTGCAGTCCTGCCCCCCATGCCGGCTCAAACTAAGGGCAAGCACCCAAACTTCTAGATTTGTAACGCTAGAGAAAAACTACATACATGCATTTTATTCACTCATCAGCATGCATACATAATTAGTCGAGGAAGATCGTAGTGTGTAAGGTCTCATTTGGATCCTTCAATTAGGCCTAAAATTAGATAATTGGATTTGGATTCCACAAATATATGTACTTGAGTTGTTTATGGTATGATTTGAGAAACAGTTTCTCAGTAGAACTACAATGTGAGTGTTTTTGGCTGCATACCTTGAACATAAAAGGCTAGACTGGTTGTTTTGTTTAGTGGCATATGTCATATTAATTTCATTTTGAGAAATCACTTGTTGGATTTGAACTTTTTGACTAAAGGAAATTTTGTATTGTAAACCAAACTTTTATATGGAGTGACAAACTAAAACGTGTTGTTAGAATTACACTTTAAGTGTTCATTCGTGCAATGTGCTAGTATATGTTGAATTTTCAATGAAGTATAGGTAGAAACTGCAATTTTCAAGGATATTGGTTTCCATTAGGAGTGGTTGCCCGCACATTATTTCTGGAGTTGTACATATTTGATTAGATGCTTGGATTCAATGTAAACTTGTGAATTTTAATTTAGCATGGATCATTCTTCCTCGTACATACAAGCAACTGAAAGTGACTCCAGCATCTATACTTACTCATCTTTTTCTTCTTTGTTGCATGTGTCAACACAATTTTTATCTACTAGTCCTCCAATTTATTGAGCAGAGTCGCACATTTTGGTTTCTCACGGATGTTCTAAAAGATGGGGTTACTTGATCTGTGTTTATTTCACTGCTTATATTTTCTTCTCCAACTTTTACCCATTCACATAAAGACAGATGTCTCAACCACATGACATGATGACAAAATGATCTACATCGAGGTACAAGCAGTTTTTATTTGTTGATGTGTGGATGAATTGAATTAGTTGTATCTGAAGATTGTGTTCATGTATAGCTAATGTATCTTTTTGTTCACATAGATATTGATTTTTGAGCTTGAAACTTGTTTGAATTGTCGTGTTGAACGAAAGAGATGAACATTCTTTTTATCTGGACTCTTCTATCAATAAGAGTTGGTAAAGCTAATCAAGTTATTGCAAATATATTATTTTGTTGCTGATATAACCACTTCATTAAAACCATTCGTGATTACAATATGAAAAATTATTATCAATTCATTAAAAATGTAAAACAATTATCAATAATATTGTAATGACAAAAATATATGTTCAAATCTTCTTAAAACAATACATAATAGAGGTATGAGTATTTTAATCATTCATACACTCCCAACTATTCTACAGTTGATCAAGAAGCTAGACTGCCAAACACCTAACTTCTTAATACAACACTTTTCAATGAATCCAATTTAAACAGAATCCCAACTACAGTAGCTTTTTACAAAATTTGCAGCCATCCCAAACAGAGCCTTAAGCTAGCTGATGCTTGCATAGAGCGGTGTGGACTGTGGGCAAATTATGCGACGATTAAAAATAACATGATTACTTCTAACTTAATTTAACTTAATTAAGATTATACATAAATTTTATATAAGTTTAGGCTCTTGAAAAAATAATCACACATGTATTGTTTCGTGTCTATATTGATATAACCGATGACACTACTAAATAACATGCTATTAGTATCGATTGGAACCCCAGATAGTCTAGGGTTTTGAATCAGTATTGTTCATCTAGAACTGAAGAGGTGGCACATTAGTACCAGTTATATAACTGATACTAATACACTCCTTTAGTACTGATCGGTGACTCCAACTAATACTAAAAGTCTAACTTTTAGTACTAGTTGTAGTGCTCAACATGTACTAAAGGTCTATTCTTTATTTCTCGTTAACATTTTTGTTCTTGCTTATTCATTATTGTTGTTTTTATATGATGGGTGTATGTGTTGTTTTTTATTATACTTCGTTAAAGCTGGTATTAATAGGATAGTAGTAAAATCGATAATTAATTATGTAATCATGATAAGCATACGATGCATATGCATATATACATTAATGTCATTCGAATATTACATTAGAAATACTTTACGTAACATATAAGTCATATAGAGTTCTACTCATTATCATCCTTATTCTCCTCATCTTTATCCTCATTTTCCTTATCCTTCTCTGAATCTCTAGCTGCAACTAAATCGATGAGATTACATAGAGTAAGACTATTCATCTTCTATCAAAGTGGTCCATCGATTCTAAAAAATACTGTAAGAAGATAATATATCCATTGCTTAACGATTCAAAATAAAAACATCTATGCACAAATTAGTCGGAAAAAGGAGGCTTGGTCATAGGGATGACAAACATGCCTCAAATGCGAAGGAGGAGGCTAGGGTGCCAAGCGTGGATGAGGAAATGGTGGCTGATGATGGAAAGAAGCTTTGTGTCAAGAGTAGGGATGACTAGTTCATTTTGGAGGAGATGATGACCTCTTTTAATATCATATCCTTTAGTACCGGTTAGTGTTCTCACCTGATACTAAAAGGATACATGTGAAAAATCAAAATGTTAGATGAGAAAACTTTAGAACCGAGTGTGCAGACTAATTAGTAAGGTAGCGTTTGGTTCGCGTGCAAGGGTGGATGAAATGATTCCATCCAGTTTTTGTGGGATGTGGTGATACAATTTTTTGTTTGCTCAGATGGGATAGGATGATTCAGTTTTTTGTTTGGTTGGAGGTAGATGAGAATGGATAGGATGAAATCCTCTCACAAAAGAGGGTGGAGGGAACACTCAGTATGGGAGTGCACTGGTTGAGAATGGTGGGAGCTTGGAGCAGCGGAGAGTCTGGCGTCTATGGCTTCCTCTAGAGGTCCTTGGTACGTCCCTCTACTAGTTCCTTTTCGCTTTCGTTGGCATGGTTGGCCCCTCGCTCCCCCTTCTGGAGCTCGAGCGTAACGAGGAGTTGGCCTAGTTGGTCTCTCAATGGGACTTCTTGTTAGGGCTGAGATTCCAAAACTTGGTGCGTTGTTCTCTGGGTACTTCGGTTCATCGTCATTCGTCATCCCCTGAGGGCTCTTTCCTACTGAGACAAGGAGATCCATTATCGCCAATACTATTTGTGTTAGTGGCAGAATTACTTCAATATATCATAAACAGTGCAAGTACAATGGGTCTACTAAAGGCTCCAGTCTGTCACAAGCAAAAAGACTTTCCGGTAATTCAATATGCAGATGACACAATGATCTATGTGGAGGCTTCACAGCAAAACATTTTTTTGCCTAAAAGGGTTGCTAAATGCTTATGCCATACTCACTGGTCTAAAGATTAATCTATCTAAGTCCGTCATGATCCCAATCAATGTTGATCCTACAAGAGCTGAGGTTTTGGCAGGTACTTTTGGATGTCCAATAGATCAGTTCCCTATCAATTATCTTGGTGTTCCAAGAGGTACTGCAATACCAAAGTACAATGAATACAAACCACTACTTACAAAAATCGAAAAAAGATTAGGGGCTGTGGCTTACTGGCTATCAATGGCGGGAAGATTACAAATCATAAACTCAGTTTTATCCTCGTTGCCATCTTATGTAATGGCCATGTTCAATTTACCAAGCAGAGTGATACAACAGATTGACAAATGCCGAAGGCGGTGTTTATGGAATGGCAACGATAGCAGAAAAAACAATTCGAGCATTAATCAAATGGGAAAAAGTATGCAAACCAAAACTTAAAGGCGGGCTAGGGGTTATCAACCTACATGGGCAAAACAACGCTCTACTTTTCAAGCACTTGCACAAATTCTACAACAGATTAAATGTACCCTGGGTAAACTTGGTCTGGGACACCTATTACAAAAAGGGTGATGTACCACATATTGGACCACTTCGAGGTTCCAACTGGTGGAAAGGGATCCTCAAGCTAAGACCTCTGTTCTTAGGATTGGCGAGACCAATAATTGGAGATGGTACCTCGGTTTCATTTTGGTTTGACAATTGGCTACCGCAGCAGTTGCAGTTAGTAGCACCAAGATTAATAACTTTTGCAAAAAATAAAAATAAGTCGGTACATCACTTTAGACAACAGCAAGAACTGTAAAAGTTGTTCCTCTTGCCTTTATCACAAGAGGCCATTCTAGAACTAGCTGAGATTCTCCAACAAATGGCAGGAATTAACATGCAGCCCGGAATTACGGATAGTTGGTGCTACATTTGGGGCAGCAAAGTTTACACAATAAAGAAGTTATACTCGAACACCTACCTCAATATGGTGGTCTCACCGGTCATTAATTATTTGTGGAAAAGTAAGTGTCAAATGAAACTGAAAGTTTTCTTTTGGTTGTTGCTGCAAGATAGACTAAACACTAAAGACATGCTAAGAAGGAGGAGGATAATTACTTCAGACGTAGAGGGTTGCTGCATACTTTGTGAGGATAATGAAGGAGAAACATGCATGCATATCTTCATCAAATGCCGATTTAGTGTTGCTTGCTGGGCAATGATAGGGATTTTTTGGCCTCACCGGGATACAGTAATGGAGGGATTTGAAGCAATCAAACCAAGATTGCGGATTAAATTTTCTATGGAGATTATCGTAACATGAGCTTGGTCCATCTAGCTGCACAGAAATAACTGCACATTCCGGCATGAAATTCCCTCGATTAATAGTTGGCTCAATCAGTTTACTGCCGCGCTCAAAACACAGAGTCAAAGATGTAATCCCTCTCTAAGAGAGTTGATATTAGAATGGATATCAAATCTGTAATCTAGATTTCTCTTAGAGGTTAGAGTTAGATTTGAAGGATTGCCTCCTTAACTGTACATTTACTAATCTTTTTAATATATATAACTATGGTAGGAGCCTCTCCTACTGGTTATTCTAAAAAAAAGAGGGTGGATAAGTTCATTGAACCGTTGATATACACAAGCACCAGTCTCTTTACCACATGACATCAGTCAAGTTTGAGGCGAGATTCATGCCACCCTTATTGGATAGCTCAACATTTTCACTCGAACAAGTATCTGATTCAAATCATGACTAACTATGTAGTCATAGTGGCATAGCCATGCACTTTTCTAATCCAATACCTCAAGGGGCCCAGAGATGTCTCTCCCATTATTAGGAGGTGTAAATTCTATCTTGACTGCTCATATCCCATGACATGTTTCACAACACACCTGAAAACAATCCTTATTACAACTATGTTACAGAATAGCGTTAGGAAGCATCTAAGTGTGTCGCTACGCATTTTGGAATCAAATGATGATCTCAAGTCCAAGGACTCTACAGGTACACCATATGAGACGACAAATGATGGAACATTACAATAACAATCCCAACAATATCTCAAGTGGGTCTATCTAACACCATGTTCACCAACATGTGTCCACATCACTGATTTGACATCTTTATGTCTATGATATGTGAAACGTGATCATCAATCAGTTAGATGTGCTAATCTTTGTGTCATCACTGTTGTTGGGGGAAATTACTTCATTTCCAGGACTTAAAGGTTAACCCTCCGAAGGCTCTAAGAAGGTCCCGAAGATGGTCGACTAATGCTCAATGATACGTCAGCACGGTCGAAGGGTGCCACGATGCGAAGTCTCGGAGGACCCTCCGAAGGGAGAGAGGAGGCTTCGAAGCAGGAAGACGTGACTGATTGTATGCCCTGCTTATCCATCTACCCTGCAGCACTTTACCGTGTATAACCTTGTTTATAATACTGAAGGTCATTTGTAATATAAGGGTAAATAGGTCTATTCCTTTAGCCTTTCTCCCTATAAATACCCCTCTTTGTACCTTGTAAAGAGGATCCAGAACCAGTGGTTCAAACACACATATTCGGACCTCTTGAGTTATTATCCTTTACGGAGGCTCAAGTTTGTCCTAAAAGCACAAACCTCTTGTTTGTTTGTTCTTAACTGCTAAGAACCTGTTGGTGTAACTTTTACGCCAACAGTTGGCGCCGTCCGTGGGGATCCAAGTTCTAAAAGCTTGTTCTCTACTGTTGACTGCATTCTGAAGAAAACTTACGAGGGGAGCCTCGGAATCCTGAGATTCCGCGCACCCTTCAGTTAAGGGCTTCTTAGTGCAGCCCGAAGGCCTTCCCTCGACCCCCTCGAGTCGTTCGAAGCCTTCCATTTCCAAGACACCTCATCGACTAACCATGCCTCCGAAGCGTGGTCAAGCTACAGGTCCCCTTCGAAGGTCCCCTCGGACCAACGGAGCCGGACCCTCAGCTAATCCGACGGTTCCTGCCGGAACCGATGGGCGTCGAGCGCCCCGGGGCCCTCTACCCCCCCTACAATGCTTCAGACCGACTACGCAGCAAGCCAAGACCCTGAAGTTCCCTCTGACGAAGACGAAGGCCCTCCCGAAACCGAGGCTACGCAGCTAGCCAGGCTTCAGGAGGAGGTGTCCAGATGGAGGCAGGAAGCCGCCGACAGACTCCGCACTCAAGCTTCCACTGAAACTCCAAGAGGGCCTCCAGACGATGGAGGCCACAACCCCCCAGAAGTTATACAAGTCCAAGAAGAGGCCGAGAATGCGTCCTTCGACAATGAGTCTCCATTGCACCCTGATCTGCAGAGAGTGCCTTTCGACCCCAAGTTCAAGGCCTCGAAGCTGCACAAGTACTCCGGGGGTCGGACCCCGGGGAGTTCGCCCGCTCGTACGCCCTAGCTATAGAAGCAAGCGGAGGGGTACGAAGCACCATGGCAAAATGCTTCCCACTTGCTCTCGAAGGTGTGGCGCTCCGGTGGTTCTGGTCCCTAAAACCAGGATCGATCAAGTCATGGGAACTACTCAAAAAGAAGTTCGTGAGCAACTTCCAAGGCACTTTCGTGGCCCCGATGTCCACGGGAAGTTTGTTCCAAGTAAAGCAGCGGGAAGGAGAAACCCTCCGAGAATACTTCACACGCTTCGCCCACACCAAGTCACAGATCAAGGGCCTTACTACCTCTTCGGTAGTTGATGCTGCCCGAGAAGGGGTGCTGAACCCCGACCTCCTCAGCAAACTCCATCGAAAGCCGGTAACATCCGTAGCACAGCTCATGGCATACTTCGAGCAATATGCCAAGGCAGAGGAAGGATGCCTTCGGCGAGCTGAGGCAGCACTACCCACCCTCCGGGAAGTCAAAAGGGAGCCAGAGGCCACCGCTCCGCCACAACCTCCACAAGACAGCCGCCCTAGCGAGTATAGGTGAGGAAAAAAGCATTTCCGTTCGGAAGTACTAAACATTGCACCTTCAGCTTCGAAGGCACCGGCCAGTTTCCAGCAGGTAAAAAATTTTAAGGCCGGGCCGTCAGTACCTCAAGAAAGGGTGCCTGGAAGGCGCCAGAGTCATTTTTGCTGCGTGCATGGAGATAATAGAAGCCATGACACGAAGGACTGCAAGACGATATTAACCCTTCGGGGTGAATACATTGACCGAAATACCAGGAGGGGTACTTCGGACCGAGTTCCACCTGCGGCACGATCGGAGCCTGTTCAAACTGTGGCCCGAGCCGGTGCCCTCGAAGCCCCTATACGGCTACCGGTGGCCAGTATTATGCCACCACCAAGGCACGAAGATCCGCAAGACCGCGGCAAAAGAGTGGTCCTACCCATCTCCGGAGGAGGGACCCTCAGCAGCATGTCCAAGAGACAGCGCCGTGAGTATGTCCGAGAAGTTGGGCACATTGGGACTTCAAGTTCCGCTGAAGGGATGCCAGAATGGTCCCGTGTACCCATCTCATTCACAGCCAGCGATGCAGTAGGGGTGAAGTTTCCCCATGCTGACCCATTAGTCATCTCTGCCGATATAGCAGGGGCTGATGTTCGGAGGATCCTGGTGGACGGTGGAAGCTCCGCAGATATACTCTTCGTTCAAGCCTTCGACCAGATGTGTATACCCCGGAAGCATCTACTCCCTGCAGCCCGGCCACTTCAAGGGTTCTCAGGACCGCCTCTCGATGCCCTCGGCCAAATAGGCCTCGAGGTTGCCTTCGGAGAGGGGCCGATGGCCCGAGTAGAGGAGGTGATTTTCGACGTGGTGGATGCCCCCTACGCCTACAATGCTATCTTCGGGCGAGGGATGTTAAACCAATTCGGGGCTATAGCGCATCACAACTACCTTTGTCTCAAAATGCCCACACAAGGTGGAGTGCTCACTATTTCAGGAGACCAAGCTGTAGCCAGAAGGACAGAATATGGCCACGGGCAGCCATTGGACCCTCGACAAGTGCACAATGTGGCGGAGAGCGCCAAAGAAGTACCAGAAGCCTTGAGCCCCCCGAAGGGATCCTCGCTCAAACCAAGCCCGGAGGGTGATGTCGAGACAAGAATAATTTCAGAAGACGGCAAAGAGTACCCAATAAAATTCGGCAAGGGGCTATCTCCGGAGATAACCGCCTCGTTAGAAGAAGTCGTCAAGAAGAATCTAGACATGTTTGCTTGGACCGACGAAGATATCACGGGGGTCGACCGAAGCATCATCGAGCACAGTCTACTCGTCAACCCGAAGGCCAAGCCAGTGCGTCAGGGGCTCCGAAAGCTATCAACAGAAAGAGCAAATTTAGCCAAGGCCGAAGTGGAAAAATTGTTAAAAGCTGGCATTATCAGGGAGGTGGCCCATACCGAGTGGTTGGCCAACCCTGTTTTTGTAAGGAAGAAGGATTCCAGCAAATGGCGCATGTGTATTGACTTCACATCACTAAATAAAGCATGCCCGCGAGACCCCTACCCAATGCCCCGAATAGATCAATTAATAGATTCCACAGCCGGCTCCGAACTATTAAGCTTCCTCGATGCATACTCCGGGTACCATCAAGTATGGCTGAAGAAAGAAGACGAGGCCAAGACAAGTTTCATAACTCCTTCAGGAGTATTCTGCTACGTAAGAATGCCGTTTGGTTTACGGAATGCCGGAGCCACATTTTCTCGCTTAATAGCTAAAGCTTTAGGCCATCAAATAGGCCGCAATGTCGAAGCCTACATGGACGATATTGTAATAAAAAGTGCTCAAAAGCATCAGCATAGCATAGATTTAGATGAAACTTTTGAGAGCCTCCGAACATGTGGAGTACGCCTCAATCCCGAAAAATGTATATTCGGGGCACAAGCAGGGAAGCTGCTAGGGTACTTAGTTTCGAGCAGGGGGATCGAAGCCAGTCCAACACAAATAAGTGCATTGCAAAGAATGGCTCCACCCGAGAATTTGAAGCAAGTACAGAAGCTAGCAGGAAGGCTAGCAGCACTCAGCAGGTTCCTGTCCAGATCGGCAGAGCGAAGCCTCCCAATTTTCAAGGCACTCAAAGGCTCCGAAAGCTTCAGCTGGACGCCGGAGTGCCAAAAGAGCTTCGAAGAGATAAAAGCCTACCTTGGAACATTATCAACCTTAACTGTTCCTCTTCCAGGGGAAACATTGCTTTTATACCTTGCAGCGACAGGGTCAGCAGTAAGCGCAGTACTAGTCCGAGAAGTCGAGCTCAAGGACAAGCTGGTACAAAACCCAATTTATTTTGTCTCGGAGGCATTATCAGGAGCCAAGATCAGATACTCCGAGCTGGAAAAGTTTGCTTATGCTTTAGTAATGGCCTCGCGAAAGCTAAGGCATTATTTCTTGGCGCATAACCTTATTGTCCCTACATCGTATCCTCTTGGAGATATGCTCCGAAACAAAGATTCCACAGGCAGGGTTGGAAAGTGGGCAGTCGAGTTAGCACCCTTCGAAATCTCCTTCACAGCAAGGACGGCCGTTAAATCTCAAATTATAGCAGATTTCGTAGCAGAGTGGACTCCATCTGCAGTATGGACTCCGGAAGAACCCTCCGACGGTTTCTGGACAATATTCTCCGACGGGGCCTATCAAGCATCAGGTGCCGGAGCAGGGGCAGTAATCTTCTCACCATCAGGACAAAAGGCAATGTACTCTGCAAGGCTTAACTTTCGAACCACTAATAACGTCGCCGAGTATGAAGGAATCTTGCTAGGCCTCCGAAAGGCTAAAGCACTCGGAGCTACAAGGATAATGATCAAGACAGATTCCCAAGTCGTCGCGGGGCATATTGATAAAAGCTTCCAAGCAAAAAACCCACATCTCGCGCAATACCTTCAAGAAATCCGCAAGGCAGAAGCAGCATTCAAAGGGTTTACAGTTCGAAGCATACCGCGAGCAGAAAATCAACTTGCAGATATTCTTGCAAAGGCCGCAGCAGGAGCAGTAGACCTCCCGGAGGGCGCTTTCTATGAAGAATTAGAGCAGCCAACAGCTGACCAAATACCCTCGTCAGAAGTAATGTGTATTGAAGCTACGGATTGGCGAACTCCAATAATAACTATGTTGCAAGGTAGCAATGACCCTCCGGAAGGCCAAGAAGCTCGAAGAGTGCAAACGAGAGCTCGAAATTACAAACTTATTGGGGAAGTACTATATAAAGCCGGAGTATGCTCACCACTGCTTCGATGCATCTCTCAACCTGAAGGACAAGACATACTTCGAGGCATCCACGAGGGGCTGTGCGGAGGTCATCTAGCTCCCAGAGCACTAGCAGGCAAGACGCTCCGGCAAGGTTTTTATTGGCCGACGATCGTCAGAGACGCCGAAGACCTAGTTCGGACGTGCCAAGGCTGCCAATGGATGGGCCGAAGGAGCCATCGCCCGCCAGCTCAACTTCAAGTTATTGCCCCAGTATGGCCGATGGCTAGATGGGGCATGGACCTCATAGGCCCTTTCCCACCAGCAAAAGGCGGATTGAAATTTGCGATCGTAGCAATAGAATACTTCTCAAAATGGGTGGAAGCAGAGCCGCTAACAGCCATCACATCAAAGAATGTGCAAAGGTTCTTCTGGCAGAATATTATATGCAGGTTCGGAGTCCCCAGAGAATTAACGGTGGATAATGGGACCCAGTTCGAAGCTGATACCTTCCAAACATTCTGTGAAGAATTGGGCATTAAGCTATGCTTCACAGCAGTGCGACATCCGCAATCCAACGGAGCCGTCGAACGAGCCAACGGGAATATCCTCTCCGGGTTAAATCGCCGAATCGTCGGATTGGCCAAGGGCCTATGGGTCGAAGAGCTACCCAAAATTCTATGGTCTATCCGAACCACGCAAACTAGATCAACCGGCTTCACGCCATTCAGGTTGCTCTTCGGAGACGAAGCCATGACCCCTACGGAGCTCAAAGGGGAGTCACTTCGCGTAATTCAACACGAAGACGAAGATGATCGGAGTGCTTCAATAGACTTGTCGGAAGAAACAAGGCTTCGAGCTGTCGCCAACCTGACGAAGTACCAAGAGCACACAAAGACATGGTATGACCCGAAAGTCAAATTAACTGAGTTAAAACCAGGTCATCTAGTATTACGAAATGTAATAGCGCCGGGGAAGCTAGGAAACAAATGGGAAGGACCATATGTTATCTTACGCTCAGGTCGCCCCGGCTCATTTAAATTAGCTAATTTAGAAGGAGAAGAGTTGAAACATGCGTGGCATGCGGAGCACCTTAAGAGATATTATGCTTAAGGCTTCCTTGTATTCACTTGTAACACTCCTTTTATAAATAAAGCTAAGGGGTTGAGATTTGTTTTGCCCTCCGAACATCCCACCCTCCGGATGGACGCATTCGAAGGTCGGTGATGCTAGCAGAGCCAAGCATTTTTCGGAAAAACCCAAGGGGCTTGCTACGAACCATTGGTTCAGTGGCTCCGCCAACCTACGGATTCCAGGCTCCGGCTTGTTAGGATCCGTAGAAGAGTCTAAGGACTTTAAACAAGACAGAATTTCAAGCCTCCGGGTGCGAAGTATCTGTAAAAGAGCCGTAGGTGGCCAACCTACGGATTCCAGGCTCCGGCTTGTTAGGATCCGTAGAAGAGTCTAAGGACTTTAAACAAGACAGAATTTCAAACCTCCGGGTGCGAAGTATCTGTAAAAGAGCCGTAGGTGGCCAACCTACGGATTCCAGGCTCCGGCTTGTTAGGATCCGTAGAAGAGTCTAAGGACTTTAAACAAGACAGAATTTCAAACCTCCGGGTGCGAAGTATCTGTAAAAGAGCCGTAGGTGGCCAACCTACGGATTCCAGGCTCCGGCTTGTTAGGATCCGTAGAAGAGTCTAAGGACTTTAAACAAGACAGAATTTCAAACCTCCGGGTGCGAAGTATCTGTAAAAGAGCCGTAGGTGGCCAACCTACGGATTCCAGGCTCCGGCTTGTTAGGATCCGTAGAAGAGTCTAAGGACTTTAAACAAGACAGAATTTCAAGCCTCCGGGTGCGAAGTATCTGTAAAAGAGCCGTAGGTGGCCAACCTACGGATTCCAAGCTCCGGCTTGTTAGGATCCGTAGAAGAGTCTAAGGACTTTAAACAAGACAGAATTTCAAGCCTCCGGGTGCGAAGTATCTGTAAAAGAGCCGTAGGTGGCCAACCTACGGATTCCAGGCTCCGGCTTGTTAGGATCCGTAGAAGAGTCTAAGGACTTTAAATTTTTTGTCTAACTTATCGATGGTGACACGTCCAAAAATTCGAAGCATGCAGGTGCTCGGGCAATCATTGTGCCTAGCGAACCCTTATATAAGATAAAAGCTCCGCCACCCACAAGAGGGGTAGGAGGATAGGAGTCACACAGCATGCTGTCGAAGCATTCCGCATTAAAGTATTATATTCATACATCAGGAAAAATTGTTATCTAGACCCAAATAAAAACGGAGACCCTTTCGACCCCTAGAGCTACCCCTGCGGCTACTTTGCCCTTCGGAGCTTGAAGTCTTTTTAGGCCGGGAACTTCTCTTTTTCTTCGAGGCTCGCAGTTTCTTCTGCTCCTCCTGAAGTTCGGCCCACGTCAAGAGCCTTTCGGAGCCGGCCTCGGCAAGGTTTCCAGCTTGATACTCCGAGTCGGACCAGTCAACAGGCTCGGAGGACGAAGACCCCTCTTCCTGTTCTTCCTCTTTAATGTAAGACAAAACATCCCTTCGTACTTCAAGGGTAACTTCCCCCCCGTCTCCGCGAGGAACAGAAAAGCGAGAGCGGCGATAAGGCCTCAAACTCTCAAGAACCGCCCACTCCTTTCGAAGCTCGGCAGTAGTTTCCAAAAGTACGAAGTCAGGGCTCGAAGGGCATGACAGAACCTAAAAAAGAGAAGAACACCCAAGACAAGTACTGTTTATAACTTTCTCATTAATTAAACAAAGTTTACAAGACCACAGGTACACAACAACCCTAAGCAGCTAGACCTGCGGGTCGGTTGGCGGAGCGGGGACCGAAGGCGCGGGCGAAGTCGGGAGTGGTGGCTTCGCCTGAGCTTGTTTTTGCCGGCGGGCCTCGTCGATCCAAGCCTTAGCAGCAACCTTGTGGTCCGCCTTCCATACTGATCGGAAAGCTTCCCACGCCGAAGCCACCTCCGAAGACGGCCGCAGCAGGTCATCATCCGCGAAGCCTCCAGGAGACGAACCACCAACCGAATCGAGGGGAATCCGAAGAGTTTCGAGGTGGCGAAGAACCCCGATGCCGGCGCACTGTCCGGAGATCTCTCCGTACCGTACCCCGGAATTCTTCATCAGCGACGAAGCTACCTGGATCCTCGTCAGCTTCCGGTCGAGCGGCTCGAAGGTTGCAGCAGAGGTCGAAGGGCACATGGTGCCAAAGTACTCTAACGTACCCTGAAGAGCTTCCAAGGTACGGTCAGCAGTACTGGAATTCTTTCTATCTGCTACTTCCAGGCTTGCAACCGTTGCGTCCAACGCGGCCACCCGGAGCATCAGGGAACTCTTCTGAGCCATTGCCTGGCTGAGAGCCCCTTGAAGTTCCACCAGATGTCCGTTCGAAGCAGCCGCATCCTGGCGAAGCTTCTCGACCTCCGCACGGAGAACCACTCGTTCAGCTTCGGCTTCTTCGGCATGAGAGCGGAGGGCTTCAAAGGCTTCGTCAGACGCGGCCTTGGCCTTCCGTTCTTCCAAGAGTTCCTCATTCAGCCGGAGAGACCTCCCGGTGGACTCATCAAGGGCTGTTTGAAGGGCTGTAACCTTCCGGTTAAGTCGGTTAATTTCGACCTCACTGGAAGTCGCTGCCGCTCTAGCAAGGGCGAATTGCTGCAAGGAAAACAAGGTAAGTGCTAAAGAATCTTTGATCATTAAAATACAGCAACTGCGGTGTCTTTTTTCATACTTGAAGGGCAGCCCTTTCGAGGGCCGTGTTGAGGCTCGAAGCCCTAACTTCGCTCAAAGCGGAGATCAACTCCGAATTGGCAATATCCTGGCTTTTCTCAGCCAGGGGCTCCAGTAGCCTTCGAAGGCCGCTCCGATGCTCCAAGAAAGGAGCCAAAAGAGGGAGCCAAGACAAGGCCCGGGCGTCGTCCTCGGCAGCCTCGTCCTCTGAGTTGCCGACGGAGGGCGCCGCTTGGTCAACCCGAAGGCCCAAGCTGGAAATACTCTTACCCCTCCCCGGCACAAAGGGGGGAGAGGCAAGAGCATCTTGACCTTCGGCCGCCACATCTCCGGCTGGAGCCACATTGTCGGAGGCGCCGTCAGTAGTCGAGGTCGCCACGGCCGGAGCCAATTCCGTCCCAGGGAGCACATCGTCCGCTCCGAAGGATATGTTCTCTGCCACCGGGCTCGGAGCCCCCAGGGGAGCCGGAGGGTCCGCCCGGGTGACTGTCTCCGAGGAAGTAGGGACGTCGGGCACCACCGAGGCCTCGATACCCGAAGAGGTACCTGTTTCAATTATCAAGGTTAATTAACATATTCTGCAGATAGCAAGCGAATGCCGATGAAAAAAGAAAGAGCTCTGGGAAAATACCTCCAAGAGCCGCTTGAGGAAGGATCACCGGATCCTCCAGGACTTCGTACATCCGGAGGATGTTGTCGAAGTCATCCCCCGAGGCCCCGACCTCGGTTTCATCCGTCGGGGCCACAACCTCCGCAGAAACCCCTTCGGGTGCAGGCAAGTCGGAGGTAGAGTTTGACTCTACTTGCACGTTGACAGGCGCAGGAGGAGTCAGTAGGGTTACATTAACATCCTCCCTGTCGGGGAGGTTTGTGGGGACCTCCCCCATGTCTTCGTCGATCAGAAGGTAATCTTCGAAAGCCTTCGCTGTGGCGCCTCCGGAGTCTTCTGTCTCTTCGGGAGTGGGGCTCCGCTCGTCCGGCGACGAAGAAGACGAAGCAGGCGTCAAGTGAGAAGGCTGCCTCACCGCCCTTTTCTGAGCGGGTTGCTTGCCAGCTTTTTTAGAGGGCTCGGCCGCTGCTTTCCTCTTGCGAGCCGCCGCTCCAGCCGGGGCGAAGTCGGGAAGCGGCGGGGGCTCCATGCCGAGGGCTCTCCACACCCTGTTCGAGCGCTCCCAACTCCCTACCAGTTCCAGCCTCTTCTGCCTCTCGGCTACCGAAGGGGCTCCGAGAATTCGCTCGGTAGCCCGGGCTATGTCGTCCGGAGATAAGGCCAGAGGCGCCGCTGGAAAGGAAAAGGTATAAGAAGCATAAGTATAATTAATGTGTTCATATAAAATGATGCCGCAGGAGAAAGACGTACCTATGTTTCGGAGGTCCCCCTCCGAGGCTCGCGGGATGGAGATTGGCCAACTGGCCCCGAGGGGTGAGATCCGAAGGCCTACGAACTCTTCGGCCAGGTCTCGCATACTCATACGACGAGCCACAGAAGCCAGCAACCCTAGCCTCGTCGTGAGCAGGCTAGGGTTCGGGGAGATGTCCGCTTCCTTCCGGAACCAAATTTCTTGAAGAGGGCCCGAAAGGGGGGAGTCTTCTCCTACTTCGGCGTAAAACCACCGAAGTATCCAATTTGTATACCATCGATCGTTTATGGCCTTCGTAGGGAAATGAAGAGCGTGCTCCCGCCGTAGCTGAAAATTGACACTGCCGAAGGCCACTGTCACCTTCGAGTCTCCGGGCCCATCTTGAGGCTTCGGCTGACAGATAACTTCGTGGGTCGCTGCGAAAATCTCGGAGCGCCCTTCACACCCCTCCGCCTGAAGAGCCCACTCGAAGACGGCCAGGCGGACGATTGCGTTGGGGGACAATTGAGGCAGGGTAATGTGGAACAGGTCTAGTACCTCTGCCAGGAAATCCACGGCTGGTAGCCCCAGGCCAGCTTCGAAGAATGCCTCGAAGACTACCACTTCTCCGCGCCGAGGCCGTGGAGTCGACTCTGTCCCGGGAACACGAGTCCTCATTCCGGCTCCCAACTTCCCATCTACTGCCTCTTCGATGGACTCCGCTGTGCTCACTGACTAACCAATGACGAAGCTCTGGGCCATCTTCTTCTTGGAGGGCGGACGGAGCGCCCGAGGGTTCTTGGGCCAACCACCGCCCGGGCCCCCCGCCATTGCCGTGGCTGCTGATGCTGCCCATGCCTGCCGCTGCGCCATAGTGTTGGCCGCCAAGGGAGTGGTGTGGCTGGTTCTCGCCATTACGCTCAAGCGCTCGAAGGGGCGGAAGGTTGAGGGGAAAGGTGAATTGCAAGAACGGTGAATGCGGTAAAAAACTTCCAGTAATCCCTTTCTCCCCCTTTTATAACCGCACAATCTATACTGCTCTTCGAGAAGTTTCACACTGCAGGTTCGGCTTCCGTCGCCGACAGGTGGGGTTGGAAAGTGGAACGGCGTGCAACCGCTGAAGAAATCGACCGTTACTTCTTTTTTACAGAGGGTAACGGCTATTTGCGCCGTAACGGTCATATTGACGGTACCCCACGGCGTTCGCGCTCCGTAACCGGCGCCACGACGAAAGACACTTCGTAACCGCCCGCTCGACGTTCACACTCCGTAACCGCTCTCGTAACACTCATGCTCCGAAGCCATGCTGCTCCAGGGAGTTTTCCCACTATGCCAAAATTCGGAGACGAACGTTTTAAAATATTAGGCTTAATATTCTGGGCTAAATCATAGTATCTTCGCATTCCCTTTAAGTCTCAGAAACTAAAAATGTTCCTTTCGTATACTGCCTTCTTCCTAAAAAATAGGTTATCTACAGAAAGGCGTATTCGAGGGGCTACTGTTGGGGGAAATTACTTCATTTCCAGGACTTAAAGGTTAACCCTCCGAAGGCTCTAAGAAGGTCCCGAAGATGGTCGACTAATGCTCAATGATACGTCAGCACGGTCGAAGGGTGCCACGATGCGAAGTCTCGGAGGACCCTCCGAAGGGAGAGAGGAGGCTTCGAAGCAGGAAGACGTGACTGATTGGATGCCCTGCTTATCCATCTACCCTGCAGCACTTTACCGTGTATAACCTTGTTTATAATACCGAAGGTCATTTGTAATATAAGGGTAAATAGGTCTATTCCTTTAGCCTTTCTCCCTATAAATACCCCTCTTTGTACCTTGTAAAGAGGATCCAGAACCAGTGGTTCAAACACACATATTCGGACCTCTTGAGTTATTATCCTTTACGGAGGCTCAAGTTTGTCCTAAAAGCACAAACCTCTTGTTTGTTTGTTCTTAACTGCTAAGAACCTGTTGGTGTAACTTTTACGCCAACAACTGTCCCACATGATGACAAGATCAGAGATCCCTTTTGAACAATATCGTTATAATACAAATAGTTTCACATAACAAGTCATCAAGTCATTAATCAAATGTAAACAATATTTATTCAAGGAACACGATAACAATTATCCTCACACATTAGCATAGACTCTACTAACATCTTCCATATAGACAGGACTCACTCACGCAAGTATCTAATACCCATGGAGCTCAAGTGCGCCTCATGCTTGAGTTGCGGAAGAGGCTTCATCAATGGATCCGCTAAGTTCAAATCCGTATGCACCTTACAAATCTTCACATCACGTCTCTCAATGATCTCGTGGATTAGGTGATATCACCGAAGTATATGTTTAGACTTCTGGTGTAATCTAGGCTCCTTGGCTTGCGCAATGGCACCACTAGTATCACAATAGAGGTCCACTGGATTGGATGCACTAGGAACAACACCCAGCTTAGAAACACAATTTCTGATCCAAATGGCCTCCTTCGTAGTTTCTAAAGTAGCGATATACTCAGCTTCTATTGTAGAATCGACCACCGTCTCTTGCTTGGAACTCTTCCAACTCACTGCACCTCCATTGAGGCAGAACACAAAACCAGATTACGATCGAGAATCATCTTTATCGGTCTGAAAGCTAGCATCGGTGTAACCACTTACAACGAGCTCCTCTCCACCACCGTACACTAGGAACATTTCCTCAGTCCTTCTCAAGTACTTGAGGATACTCTTTACTACAGCGTAGTGACTTTCACCTGGGTTTGATTGGTACCTGCTCGTAACACTTAGAGCATATGAAATATCTGGGCGAGTACACAACATGGCATACATGATGGATCCAATTGCGGAGGCATATAGGATCGGACTCATCTTCCCTAGCTCATCAGGTGTCGCAGCACACTGAGTCTTACTAAGAGAAATACCATGTGACATTGGCAGAAAACCCTTCTTGGAATTCTGCATTTTGAACCTTTTCAAAACCTGATCAATGTACATACTCGGGCTTAATCCAATTAGCCGCTTTGATATATCTGTATAGATATTTATGCCCAAAATGTATGCTACCTCTCTAAGATATTTCATCGAAAAACTATTTTTGAGTGAAGTCTTGACATCATTCAACAAAGGAATGTCATTTCCGATCAATAATATGTCTTTCACATATAAGACTAGAAACACAAGTGAGCTCCCACTAGCCTTCTTATAAACACAAGGCTCTTCTTCTTTCTTGATGAAGCCAAACCCTTTGACCACCTCATCAAAGCAAAGATTCCAACTCCGTATAGCTTGCTTCAGTCCATAAATGGACTTTTGTGACTTACAAACCTTCCTAGCATTCCCCGAAGCGTCAAGACCTTTAGGTTGTGTCATGTACACATCCTCACTTAGGTTTCCATTCAGGAAAACCATCTTGACATCAATTTGCCATATCTCATAATCATAAAATGCGGAAATTGTTAGGATGATCCGAATAGACTTAAGCATGGCGACGGGCGAAAATGTTTCACCAATCGTGCCTTATAGATGTGAACATTTCCATCAACGTCTATCTTTTTCTTGAAGATCCATTTACACTCAATGATTTTACACCATCGGGTAGATCAACCAAGTTCCAAACTTAGTTTTCTCGCATGGACTCCAACTCGGATCTAATGGATCCAAGCCATTTCTCAGAGTCTGGTCCTATTACTGCTTCCGCATAGGTCTTGGGCTCGTCGTTGTCCAACAACAACACGTCGTGATGCCTGGTTGTCAAGAACATGAACCTCTCCTGCGCATGGCTCACCCTCTCAGACCTTCGTGGGGCTGGCGCATGCACAACAGGCTCTGCAACGCCTTGTGCATCCTGTTGTTGTTTAGTGGGATCTGGAACACCTTTTAGTGGCTCTTGAACCTCTTTGAGATGCACCATCCTCCCACTAACTCCTTTTGAGAGAAACTCTTTCTCAAGGAACACACCATTCCGAGCGACAAATACTTTTCCATCTTCTCTATTATAGAAATAGTATCATTTGGTTTCCCTAGGATACCCCACAAAGAAGCACTTGTCAGACTTAGGAGTGAGCTTGTCAGATGTCAAACTTTTGACGTATGACTCACATCCCCAAATCTTTAGAAAAGACAAACTAGGATGCCTCCTAGACCACATCTCATATGGCATCTTCTCTACTGACTTAGATGAAACTCTATTTATCATGAAAGCTGCGGTTTCTCGAGAGAGTCCCCAAAAGGATATGGAAGATTAGCATGGCTCATCATAGACCGAACCATATACAACAAGGTACAATTTCTTCGTTCAGACACTCCATTCCATTGGGGTGTGCCGGGTGGAGTCAGCTGTGGAACACCTCCACACTGCTTCAGATGATCACTAAACTCATGGCTCAAATATTCATCTCCACGATCAGATCGTAGAAATTTAATTGTCTTGCCCGTATGATTTTGTACTTCATTCTGGAACTCCTTGAACTTTTTGAAGGATTCCCACTTATGCCTCATCAAGTAGACATAAACATATCTACTGAAGTCATCGGTAAAAATGATAAAGTACTGAAAACCATTCCTAGCCATGTGACTCATTGGACCACACACATCAGTACGTACTATGGCCAATAGCTCCCTCGCCCTCTTACTCTGTACAGTGAAAGGCGTCTTTGTCATTTTGTCAAGTAAGCAAGACTCGCATGTGTCATATGATTCAAAATCAAATGACTCCAAAAGTTCATCACTATGGAGCTTTTGCACGCGCTTCTCATTGAGTCATTGTTTCTCAGTACTAATGTTATAAACATGTGCATCCTCAAGACTTAGAATGTATAATCCATTCACCAATGGACAAACACCGTAGAGCATACCGTTCGAGAATATCGAACAACATTTGTTCTTTATCATGAACTCATAACCTTCTTCCTCCAAACATGAGGAAGAGATAATGTTTCTGCCCAATTTTGGAACATAATAACAATTATTCAATTCCAGAACTAATCCCGAGGGTAGTGACAAAGAATAAATGCCAACGACCAATGCTGCAACCTTTTCACCATTGCCGACGTGAATATCCGGTTCACCTAGTGCACACTTTCTTGATCTACTCAGTCCTTGCAATAATTTGCAAGTATTAATCATCGACCCAGTATCAAATACCCATGAATCATTTGGATGAGTAGCAAGATTGATTTCAATAACATTTATACTTGAAGTAGAAGCGGAAGTCCTACTTCCCTTCGTCTTCCAAAGTTCTTCCAAGTCCAATTTGCAATTGATGAACCATTGATCAGTTTTGCATGCAAACAAGGACACTAAGGTACTATACCTCTTAGTCCGAGCTTGACTCTCAAAAATGCCTTGGTGTCCAATAATCATATTATGGACATTCTTGTTCTCATCTTGCTTCCAAAGCTCAGAGGACAAATAAGTAGGTATGAGACAACTTACATTAAGTGACTCATTCGAGTGCTTCTCACAAGCTCTCCGGTCAACTAATTCATCATGATTGGACTCCTCTAGAACATTTTCATTTCACTTGAGAACACTTCTCAAGTTTCTAAACCAATCAATAAAAATTGTTCCAAAAAGAATCGATCACAAAATAAAGAGTACAATGTTCATAACAGTTGGTGCCATGATCTACAAAAGATTAAATGCAAGGTTCATCACTATGCAATGTTTATCTTCTATCCAATAAAAGATGTTCCACTATTTAAAACAATCACTTTCCCTCTAATGACTAATAGTGGCGCAATATCCATATTCATTCTAACTTCTAGTGAGCTTTGGCATCACTGCTAGAAGCTAGGTGTCATATGTAAGCAACACTTTGCTAATCACATCGTATGTGACTCTACGCCAACTCTATGCTCCATGGCCCAAAACCATTTTGATAGCCCTGTTAAGCAAACCAACACTATGCGTGCAGAAGTCCGACTTCCTTCCTAACTGGTCAAGATAAAAGATAGCACCCTTCTATTGACACGAAAGCGTGCCCCCGCACTTGGGCTGGCTCGACAGTCCAAAAATGTGCGGATACCTAGGGATAAGCCTAAGCGTAACACAACATTGACGTCGTGTTCTGACTACCCTTAACAGTGGCAAGGGGTGGAGTCGCTAGGTAATCAGATTGCACAAAATAATCCAATTAGTTGAAATATATATAAAATAAACCAATCGGCCGAACGAAGCTTGATTGATTCGAAGTGTACCATGCGAAGGGTCACCGAAGGGGGTCTTTGGCATCTGGTGCAAAGTGCGCGCCAAAGATAGCCTTCGGCGTTCAGATCAATCTGGTCGAAGACAGGCTCCGAACAGATCGCGACGCAAAATCACCTCCAAACGACAGGGTCTGGTGCAAAGCCTTTGACACAACAAAATCCAACGCGGAGCACTGGCGTGATGAAGTATGGTATGGAGCGCTAGCGCGACGAAGTCCGATGCGGTGTGATCGGCGTGAAGCAATTCCAATGCAAAGTAGCTCTGGTGCGTGGGAATTGACCAGACCGACAACATCATGACGAATCTGGCACGGACAAACGAAGCGAGGATTTGCTGAAGGGTGTTCCGGCAGCCTCTAAAACCAGCTTCCTAACTTTGGAAACTTGCAACAAAACGAAGATCAATTGCCAATTTGGTTTGTAGAGCGAATTACCAAGTGTTGCAGTATACAAAACGGACGGTAACAATCTATTACGTAGATTAACGGATGGTTCACAAGCGAGCCAACAAAGGTGATAGCAATCTGTTACGTAGATTAACGGATGATTAACGGGCGAACCAACAAGGCTTACCACAGTTACGACGTGGCCGACGGAGGGCTTCCATTGCAAACCCACGAAGATGTACTGATCTAATGTGGGAAGTAAATAAAAGTAAGGGTACAGTTCAAACTAGGGTTTGAAGAGTTGATCTGTGTTGGGGGGCCTATGAATTAGCCTCACCCTTGTATTTATAGGGGCTAGTCTTCTTATATCTAACTCTAATTTGATAAGATTTGGCCTAATCAAGATTAGAGATAAAAACAACTTGAATTTGTATCAGACTCCTATTCGAAACTTGCCCGAAGTGGGCCTTCGCCAGACCCGCCAAAGTAAGCTCCTCGGGCCGAAGCTTTGGCGAAGTAGGCCACCGAAGGGCCTTCGGGCCGAAACCAGCCTATGAAGCAGGCCAGTAAAAGGCCCCCCGAGGACCCATGTAGGTGGGCCTCCGACACTTCAGGGCTTTGGCCTATACTAGAGTTGCATATTTTTGGCCCAAATTACCAAAATTGATATTTTGACAATCTTGGCCATTAATGTTATTTTTTTCTATCAACACATGCCCCCTGCCTTTTAGCAAACTAAGTGAGCTAAAAGCACAACGAGCTAAGGACGATATACTCCATATCGGCCTTTTGACATTTTAAGCGCTTTGCCACACACTTGGGAAGTACTTTTTCAAATATCTGCCATTTAAAGCTCTTCGAAATCGCTCTCCTTGTAGAGACTCTAACAAGTATGCATTACCTAGAGCAATTTTAGTTACCTTAAAAGAACCTTCCCAACTAGGCGACCGTTTACATCATTTGGGGCTTTTAGTGCCTAAGGGTAAAATCATCTTCCAAACCAAGTCACCAACTTGAAACGATTTTTCTTTGACTCTTATGTTAAAGGCTCTAGCCACTCTCCTCTTATCTTTTTCTATAGCTTCTAGAGCCGATCACCTCTTCTAAATTATCCTTCAAAAGAGTTTCATATTCATCGACCGATAATCCATCTTCCTTAAGAAATCTTAACGAGCCAAGATCTACCTCCACTGGTAGAACGACTTCTTGCCCATACACTAACTCATATGGACTAACTTTGGTAGCACCATGCTTTGCAATCCTACAAGTCCATAACGCTTCAGAAAAGCACTTCATGCACTTTTTAGGGAACTCTTTGATTTTCTTCTTAATAAGATTAATTATAGTTTTATTAATAGACTCGGCCTGACCATTGGCCTGAGCATAGTATGGTTAAGAGTTTATCAACTTAATACCATAAAATTCGTCAAAGTCTCTTACTTCTTTAGCAATAAATGAAGTACCTCATTGTGTATCATGTTATTGAGAGGCACGACCTCGGTCCATTTGGTGAAGTAATACATTGCCATCAACACGAACCGATGCCCTTTTGAAGAGGGAGGATGAATTTGGCCGATGAAGTCCAAGCCCCAACCTCGGAACGACCATGGTTTGATAATAGGGTTAAGTAGTGACGCAGGAGCCAACTGAATATTACCAAACCTTTGACATGCCTCACACCCTCTATAATATTTAAAACAGTCATCAATCATAGTCGGCCAATAAAACCCTACTCTTTTGAGCATCCTACTTATTTTCTGGGCCGACTGATGAGTGCCACAAAGTCCCTCATGAACTTCTCCTATAGCCACATTAGATTGATCGGCATCTAGACACTTTAGAAGTACTCCATCAATAGTTTGGCGGTATAGCACATCGTCAAGCAACACAAATTTAAATGCATGTCACCGAACTTTTCGATCAATATTTTGACTATGGTCCTTTAAATACTAGACGATTGGAATTCTCCAATCATCCTTATGGATTCCTGGAGGATTCACCAATTCCTTTTTTGAAGTGGCATCTATTTTGTAAATTCCAAAGTGCCTCCCGAGCCACTCCTGTTCCTACCGAGGGCCAATCAGATCGACTGTGTGGATCCGATCGGGCTGAAGCCCTTCGACGACGAGGTGCGACGCGCGAAGGTCTCCGACGCTCGGAAGGCTTCGACATAAGGAGGCTGGTGTGCAGTGTCCTTCGGTGGATGAAGGGCTCCGGCACGAGGGCTCCGACGCGCAACACCCTTCGGTGGGCGAAGGGGTCCGGCAGGGAGTTCAAGCATTAGCCTTCCTTGTACAAAAAAATTCCTTTCCTGACTTGATAGCCAGATGCTTGCTGAGCCAAATCATTTGCAATTGAATTGGCTTCAAAGTTCCTAATCTTTTCAAGCCTCTTAGGATCAATCTCAATGCCTCTTTCGTGAATCATGAATCCTAATAACTTGCCTGCCGACATGCCAAACGCACACTTGAGTGGGTTCATTTTTAATCCATACTAACACATTCTATCAAAAGCAATTATCAAATCGGCTAAATAGTTGCCCATAGCATCCGATTTGACTACAACATCGTCTATATAGACTTCTAGCATAACTCCTAGCAAGTCATGAAAGATCAGGTTCATAGCACGTTGATATGTAGTGCCAGCATTCTTTAAACCAAAAGTCATAACGACCCACTCAAACAAGCCGAAAAAAATGTGGCATCGAAAGGCTGTCTTGTAGATGTCCTCTTCGGCCATAAAGATTTGATTATAACCAGCGTTGCCATCAAGAAAACTTAGTACCTTGTGTCCTGAAGCATCGTTGATCAACATGTCGTCTATCGGCATGGGATACTCGTCCTTCGGAGTGGCCTCGTGTCAGATCCCTGAAATCAATACAAACTCGTATTTTGCTGTTCCCCTTCTTCTCTACAGGCACAATGTTAGCAACCCATTCAACATACCTGCATGGCCTAATAAATTCAGCCTTGAGCAATCGTTCTATCTCCTCTTTAACTCGGTCATACATGACCGAATTAAAGCGAAGAGGGGGCTGTTTATAAGGCTTAAACCCGGGTTTGATAGGCAACTGATGCTCTACGAGCTCACGGCTTAGACCGGGCATCTCACTATACTCCCATGCGAAACAATCAACATATGACCGAAGCAACTTTACCACTTCAACCTTTTCGCTAGCTTGTAAATTTTTGTTTACAAAAGTCGGCCTTGGAATGCTACGATTGCCTATATCGACATCTTTTAGAGGATCGGCTGACACAAAACATTGACCTAACTTTTCTACTTCGCTAAAATCTTCGATGACTTCGACAATACCATCTTTAGAGGACCGATATTGCTCTGCACGAGACCATAGCCAATCAAGATTACTCTTACTAGACATGATTACTAGTTTAGAAATAGCCGTGCTACACCATCTGGCTTCATAGACTCGGGTACAAAATGTCCCCCGGATGCGCTAATGAAGTAGTAATCCGAGAGGTCTCTACCTGATAGACACTCTACTTTATCATGGATGATATCGATAGACACATCGACCAATGCTACTTGGGCCGAAGTACCTGCTGGCACAACCTCCACGTCATCGCCGTCCCACTGCATTAGGCACTGGTGCAAAGTAGATGGAATACAACAATTTGCATGAATCCAATCATGCCCAAGTAGCACACAGTAGTTACCTTGCACATCGACGATGAAGAATGTCATCGGCAATGTCTTGTTGCCCACCATCAACTCTAGGGAGAGTACGCCTTTCGCTTAGGAGCTCTCGCCGTTGAAGCCATTGAGCATTAGGTTGGTTTTCTTTATATCCTCCTCGTCCCTACTGAGCTTCTTCAAAAGAGAGTATGGCATCAAGTTGACAGTGTCACCACCATCAACCAGCATCCTGGAGATTGGCTTCCCGTCAATGTGCCCCTTAACATAGAGAGGCTTTAGGTGACGAGCCGTATCCTCGGGCTTCTTGAAAACAACGTCTCGTGGGCCGAGGTTCAACTGAGTGACCTTGGCCTCGTCTCGTGGTAGTGCAAACTTGGCGGAAAGCATGATGACGTTTATGTCCACCGCCTGAGGTGCGGGCCCCTCGGAGACGGTCGTCGTCGAGTATGTCATCGTCATCATCGTTCGAAACGGGAGCCGGGTTGTTTGTTTCAATCGGCTTGGGCCTCCATACTTACTTAACGACTGGCCGAGGGCAGATTTCCTTGAAGATGGCATCTCGCTCATCCTCGGCCTTCTTCTCGCGTATCTCCTATGACCGCAGACGCTGTAGACGCCTCTTCTGTGATTTGGACATGCTCGGAGGTGCCCAAGATGGTTGTGGCTTAGTACCAGGCGCCACCAACTTGTTTCTACGGTTTTTGGCCGAACGGGACTTACCCGGGTTGGCCTTGTAATCTTTGCGCTTGGTGAGAACCTTTCCCTATACCCTGTCATTTGAACCGGCCTCGTTAGGCCGATTGGACCGGGCTTCGGTGATGGCCTCGGTCGGACTAGGGGACTTAGTTCTGTCGAGCTTCAGCGAGGGAGCCTTCGGGATTGGGATCTCCTGAGACCCTACCTTGACTGTGATGGCTTCGGACTTCCTCTCATTCGCCTCTTCGTGCCATCTTCCTTGGCTTCATCCTGCATGAGTCGACTCAGAGGTACCACAGACAGCTTGTGGAAAACATTTCCCTTCGCCGTATCCACTTGTCCTTGCCAATCATAACACTCCAAAGGAAAACAGGGGGCAACATTATACTGCGAAGGGTACTCCAACGGCGAGGTGTGGTTCGAAGCCCACGGGAATCTTGCCTAGTAGTATGGCGGAGGCATCAACAGTTCTAGAGGCTTCGCCCACTACGAGCCGAACCCATCGCCTAGAGGGGGGTTCGGCCACGTCGAAGGTACTTCAGACCATATCAGCGAAGGGTCCCATTAGGCCGGAGGTATGTTCGGCCATTGCGGGCCGAGTTCTCCCACCGGGATGTTAACCCAGAGCGGAGGTGGGTTCGGCCACTAGGGTTTGAACTCACCCAGTGGAGGGTTCGATCATTGGGGTCCGAAATCTCTATGCAGAGGGTTCGGCCATTGGGGTTCAAACTCATTGTGTAGAGGGTTTGGCCATTGGGGTCTGAACTCATTCTTCAAGGGGTTTGGCTGTTGGGGTCCGAACTCATTCCCTAAAGGGTTTGGTTGTCTTGGCCCCTTCAGCTGTCTTGGCATTTTTGGCCGGGGGCCTGTTTTCTCGGCTTTCCTCTAGTGTTTATTCAACAGCATCTAGTATGTTACCTTCGGCTTCTTGCAAGACCTAGCCGAAGGAGACGTGTTGATGTTATTTTTCCACACTTGTACATCAGGGTTCTTTGGTATGAGTGTGTGTGCGCGTGATTCTCCAATAACGACCGCTTTCCCTTAGATGACTCGGCCTGTTCTAGCCGAATCAGCACCTTCTTCTCATAAAGGTCGACAGTGTACACGGGAAAGGGGTCTTTATCCATCTTCATCTTCGGACTAGAATCTATTTTAAATCGTCCTTTTTCTATTGCCGATTGAACCTGCTGACGGAAAACATTGCAATCGTTAGTATAATGTGAATGCGAGTCGTGCCACTTACAATAGGGGCGCTTCTTTAGTTCGTTCGCGGTCGGGATGACCTGGCTCTTGGGCAACCTGAGAAGCTGGCTCTTCAAGAGGAAATCAAATATTTTATCACATTTAGTCACATCAAAGGATTATTTAACTTTGCTGGGCCGACTCTTAGTGGGAGACGGCCGCAGCTCAGAACAAGTGACAGGCTTGCTCTTAGTGTTCCAAGCCCATTCGACCGCATACATATCGGCCGAATCGTCCTCTTCCTCCGACTCTTCCTCGTTGGAGTGTTTCATGATGTGAACTTCAACCCTAGGTTTGTTAAACATTTTAATGAATTTTTTATCCTTGGCTCGGCCTTCTTGGACTAGAGCCTGCTGCAGGACTTGGCTGACCTCTAAAAAGTTTTGGTTATCTAGTCTTTCTTTTATTTCAGAACGCAATCCGTTAAAAGCTAGATCAACCAAATCTCTTTCCGAAATATTTAGACTAAAACATCGGTTCCTGGTGTCTCTAAAGCGCTTGATGTACTTAGAGACACTCTCACTAGATTTCTGTCTGACCGACGTCAAGTGTGAAAGCCTAAGTTCTGTCTCACCCATATACAAATAGTCATGGAACTTCTATTCTAATTGGGCCCATGTTTGGACGGAGTTCGGTGGCAGCGCCGAAAACCAAGTGAAAGCGGTGCCAGACAGCGAAAGAGAAAACAGTCTAAGTTTCAACACGTCTGACCCACTAGCTTCTCCACACTGTGCTAAGAATTGGTTGACATGCTCTAGTGTGGTTTTGTTACCCTCACCATCGAATTTGGTGAACTCAGGGACTCTATAGACGCGAGGGTAGGGTATGGTATCGAAGTGATCGGGGTACGGCTTTCGGTAAATCCTAGTTCGATCCTGAGGCACGAAGCGAGTACACTCTCTAAACAGCGCGTGGATCTGCTCCTCAATATCGTACTGGCCCCCTGCCTATGCACGTCTCTCATGCGGGGGCATGACACGTGGTGGTATGTCAGCGTGTCGGCCATGGGGCTCCTCCTCTCGTGCTGGCTCGGGGTATATGACGTGCTCAGGTCTATGCGGGTGTGTAGGAGCGTGTGGCGCAGACAGCATGTGAAAAGCTGACGCAGGCATAGGTGGAGACGGTGCATAATAAGCAGGGTTAGTCTGATTGTAAGTGTAGTGGTTGGTCTCGGCTGTGGATGTCGAGGGCAGAGACGTGATAGTTTTGCTTGTACTATCGTTAGTTCTACTATAAATACGACTTACCGGGGGTATGCTAGCGATTGGTGTTGGAGGAATGATCTCGGTAAAGCCAAACCTTCTAAATATTGCCTCTACGTGAGAGCTAACTGCCGAATCTAGTCGATTGGCTAGCGAAGCGCTAAAAACTTGATCTAGAGTTGCGGCTACCTTTTGCTCAATCTCTAAAGAATATAAAGGAGGCGACGTTGGTGTTATCTAAGTCCAGGTGAGGTCGGGAATGTTGACGTCATGTTTGATGAAGCCCGCACGTTTCTTGACGTAGCTCCCGAGCATGTGATCTTGGAGCTCCTTCATCTTTGCCTCAATCTCTGCCCAACCTTTCTTGGGGATATCCGCAAGGGTGGGCGTTATGATGTTGCAGTTGTCGATCTCTGCGCCCTCCATGGGATCCATCGGCATTGTATACGTAGTAGTCGTCGTAGAGGTACTTGTAGCTGATGTAGATGTACTTGTCATGTTGGCGTAGTTGACCCCAACGGAGTCGCCAAAAAGTGTGTTGCCACGAAAACGTGCCCCCGCACTTAGGCCAGTTCGACGATCCAAAAATGTGTGGATACCTAGGGATAAGCCTAAGCGTAACACAACGTTGACGTCGCGTTCCGATTACCCTTAATAGTGGCAAGGGGGTGGAGTCGGCAGGTAATCAGATTGTATAAAATAATCCAATTAGCCGCAATATATATATAAAATAAACCAATCGGCCGAACGGAGCCTGATTGATTTGGAGTGTACTGTGCGAAGGGTCACCGAAGGGGGTCCTTCGGTGTCTGGTGCGAAGTGTGCACCGAAGATAGCCTTCAGATCGATCTGGCCGAAGACAGGCTCCAAACAGACCGCGACGCGAAATCACCTCCAAATGACAGGATCCGGTGCGAAGCCTCTGACACGACAAAATCTAACGTGGAGCGCTGGCACGATGAATTCCGATGCGGCGTGATCTGGCGTGACTCCGGCACAAAGCAATTCTGATGCAAAGTAGCTCCGGTGCGTGGGAATTGACTAGACCGACAACAGCGTGACGAATCCGGCACGGACGAACGAAGCGAGGATTTGCCGAAGGGTGTTCCGATAGCCTTTGAAACCAGCTTCCTAGCTCCGGAAACCTTTGGCGACGGGGGCTCCGAACGTGAAACCTACAGCAAAATGAAGATCAAGTGCCAATTTGCCCTAGAGACCGAATTATCAATTGTTGCAGTATAAAAAAATGAAGGGTAACAATCTGTTACGTAGATTAACAGATGGTTCACAAGCGAGCCAACAAGGTGATAGCAATTTTTTACGTAGATTAATGGATGATTCATAGGCGAACCAACAAGGCTTACCATAGTTACGGCGTGGCCGACGGATGGTTTCCAACGCAAACCCACGAAGATGTACTGATCTAATGCAGGAAGTAAATAAAAGTAAAGGTACCGTTCAAACTAGGATTTGAAGAGTTGATCTATGTTGGGGGGCCTATGAACCGGCCTCACCCCTGTATTTATAGGGGCTAGTATTCTTATCTCTAACTCTAATCTAATAAGATTCAACCTAATTAAGATTAGAGATAAAAACAACCTGAATTTGTATTAGACTCCTATCCGAAGCCTGCCTGAAGTGGGCCTTCGGCAAGCCCGCCAAAGTGTGCTCCTCGGGCCGAAGCTTCGGCGAAGCATGCCACCGAAGGCCTTTCGGGCCG
Organism: Zizania palustris; assembly: GCA_019279435.1. Classification (NCBI taxonomy): domain Eukaryota; kingdom Viridiplantae; phylum Streptophyta; class Magnoliopsida; order Poales; family Poaceae; genus Zizania; species Zizania palustris. The sequence continues at coordinate 36,404,141 of JAAALK010000082.1, read as the reverse complement.
AAGCCAGCCTACGAAGCAGGCCGCTAAAAGGCCCCCCCGAGGCCCCATGTAGGTGGGCCTCTAGCACTTCAGGGCTTCGACCTGTACTAGGAGTTGCATATTTTTGGCCCAAATTACCAAAATTGATATTTTAACAATCTTGGCCATTAATGCTATTTTTTTGCTATCAACACCTTCTTTGGTAGACCCACTATCAATGATCGAGATCCTTGGTGGGTGTAGCTATTTGAAAGAGCATCAATACTTAATTTTCTGAGGGAAAACTATTCTAGCATGGTAACATCCCTATCGCACACGAAACATGCAAGAATAGTACAACAGAAACATAAGAAAGCATCATAGGCAATTATATTAACCGTGACATAGCATGACCCTCTTCATATGGCGATATCGATATCCATGGCTCCCGTAATTGAGTGCATGCTCCCGACCTCCATGAAGTGTACTAATCTATCTCGCATAGCCTATACTAGTTACATGGGTCGAAGCACCGCGGAAAAGACATGCAAGTTGTATTTAAATTTACATTAGCCTTGGGTTGGAAATAACCATGACACACATGCCATATTTAATTTACATACATTACATGCATCTCATACATCACATTTATCCAAGGCCATGCTAGTCACAACATTCTTGGCAAAACAAAGTTAGGTGAGGAAACTACAAGTGACTGAAATCTGGATATGAAAAACTCAGCTCAACAGGCTCAGAATTTCAAATTTGGGTGGGTCAGAACTTCCGATTTGGCACCGAAACTTCCGATCAATATCGGAATTCCTGGTAGAAACAATTGCTCTCTATATCGAACATTATTCGATATCAGAACATCCAATCAGTATAGGAACTTCCGATCTACCATCGGAACTTCTGATTAGTGTCGGAACTTCCAATTTGCCCCAAACACAAACAAATCTAATATGTTTTTCCACCATGTATCTCCATACATGAGAGATCCAGATCGAACACTACGCATGTAGGCTCTGATACCACTGTTGGGGAATAGGGAAGCTACGCTAGCCAGAAATTTCAAAAATTCACCCCAAAGCCCAAGAAACATGCGCGTGCGAGACCATAGATCGATACCTTCTAGTGTAAGACACGCTAGGTAAAGCGGAAGAAGATGTTGAGGAAGCACGTACTTGCCTGTCCTCGCTTCATCCCGGCCATTCCTTGCCAATCCAATCGATGAAGATGACGTAGTTGTTCACGTGATGAAGTCCACGAGCATCGCTATTGGAGCGACGTCTCCATAGTATCCACATGTACATGTATAGAGTACTTCCCACGATGGCGTGCTAGCACCGCGCGTGAGAACGGGAGATCCTCAATCTCAACTTTTGAGATCAAGAAAGGGAGAAGAGGAGTTATTGGTGGCTAAGTCTAAACTTGCAATTGCTTGTTCTTCAAGACCTCCTCCTCCTCTCTTTATATAGGGTTGAGAGACCCTAGTTGTCCACATCTCGAAACCCACAAATCGGTTACAACCGATTTGTGTTTTAAGATATCCGATCTGTTTTACCACGTCAGAGCTTCCGATCATGGATCAAAACTTCTCATAGGGTATTTTCGGTCTTTCAATCCAGTACAACATGTAACAGATCCAATCTATTTTCGCCCACCTCGGAACTTCCGATACACATATCAGAACTTCCAATTAGTACAATTTTCTCCCGATTCTAAATCATAACTTCTGGCTCGTCGAAACTTCCGATATCATATTGGAACTTTCGAAGCAACTTTTGCTCTCTTACTCGAGTCTAGAAAATAACTGGAACACCCGATTCCAAATCGGAATTTTCGATTAATGTCGTGAATCTAACCATGAGAACTTTCGATACCATATCGAAACTTCCGAAGTCAGTTTCGCTCTCTGATTTGGGTCCCGAAAATAATCGAAACTTCCGATACACCTATCGGAACTTCCAATCCCCATAATTTTCTTGGGCATACTTCCTTCAACTAGTACTCATACTTTTAGTACAAGAAAGGGATCTAATCGCCAAAATATCCGATGATCGCCTTGCTATTGACGGCTGGTTAACGGTACCCTAGGGATGAAGATGAATGCCAAAGTCCCTACAAAACAAATGAGATCAATAGCAATTTGGCTTAGAGACCGAATTACCAAGGGTAACCGTAGAAACCAATAAAAATTCGTTACGGGGATTAAACAGATGATTCACAAGTGAATCAACAAGGATTACCATGATTATGACACAATGAACAAAAGGTTTACATTGCAAACCTACAAATATGGAAATGATGTAGCTACTACTAGGGCAAGGAAAAGTAAAAAAGAACGATTCAAGGGATAGATTGGATCTATTAGAGTTTTGGAGAGAGTCCCTATGAATCGGCCTTGCCCCTATATATAGGGGGTGGCCTTGACGTTCCTGGACTTTAATTCTACTCAAAATTGATTAATGTACACGTCCAAGTCATTAAGATTTACTTAGAGATCAAAACAACCTGAAACCAATTAAATTGGTTCGGACTCGGACTAAGCCGGTCCGATTGGGCCTACATGGCCGGTCGAACCGAGCCTACATGGCCAGTTGGAATGGTCTGTGCCAAGACTACATATTTTCGGCCCAAAATTACCAAATTTGATATTTTGATAATTTCGACCATTAATGTTTTTTTTTCTATCAATACATGCCCCCTACCTTTTGGCAAACTAGTGAGTAAAAAGCATAACGGGCTAAGGGAGATATGCTCTATATCAGCCGTACAACACCTCAAGCATCTTGCCACACACTTGGGAAGTACTTTTTCAAATGCCTACCATGTAGAGCTCTACGGAATCGCTCTCCTTGCAAAGATTCTAACAGATATGCATTACATGGAGAAATTTCAACAACTTTAAAAGGACCTTCCCAACTAGGCGACCGTTTACCAAATTTTGGGCTTTTAGTGCCTAAAGGCAAAATCGTCTTCCAAACTAAATCACCAACCTGAAACGCTTTTGCTTTCATCTTCTTGTTATAAGCTCTAGCTACCCTTCTCTTGTCCCTTTCTATAGCCTCTAGAGCCCTTAATCTCTTATCGGTCACTTCCTCCACTTTATCCTTCAAAAGGATCTCATAATCACCGACCAATAAGCCATCTTGTTTAAGAAATCTTAAATAGCCATGATTCACCTCTACAAGTATAATGGCTTCTTGTCCATACACCAACTCATATGGACTTTCATAGGTAGCACCGTGTTTCACTATTCTGCATGCCTATAATGCCTCAAAAAGCACTTCATGCCACCTTCTAGGAAATTCTTTAATCTTCTTCTTAATAAGCTTAATCACAATCTTATTACTAGACTCGGCCTAACCATTGGCCTAAGCATTGTATGGTGAAGAGTTTATTAACTTTATACCATAAGATTCGGCAAAATCATGTGCCTATTTAGAGACAAATGAAGCACTCTGATCTATAGTAAGAGTTTGGGGAATACCGAATCTATGTATAATATGCTTCAAGATAAAATCGATTACCTCGTTATTTGTCATATTCTTGAGAGGAACGACCTCGATCTACTTGGTGAAGTAATTTGTAGCCATCAACACGAATCGATTCCCTTTTGAAGAGGAAGTATCAATTTGGTCGATGAAGTCCAAACCCCAACCTCGGAACGACCATGGTTTGATAATATGATTAAGCAAAGACGCAAGAGCAAGCTGAATATTAACAAACCTTTGGCATGCCTCACAACCCCTGTAATACTTGAAACAATCCTCAGTCATAGTCGACCAATAAAACCCCGCTCTCTTAAGCATCCAACTCATATTTTGGGCTGACCGACTAGTACTGCAAAGCCATTCATGGACTTCACCCATAGCAACTTTAGATTGATCGGCATTCAAACTCTTCAAAAGTAATCCATCAATTGTTCGGCGATACAACACATCATCAAGCAATACAAATTTAAATTCTTGTCGCCGAACTTTTCGATCAACCCTTTTGCTAGGATCTATCAAATATTGAATAATTAGAGTTCTCCAATCATCCACGTGATTTTCAGAAGTATTCGCCAAGTCCTTACTTGAATTGGTGTTTAGATCAATAATTCAAACTTGTCCTGGGTCCTGTACCACACTAGCACAAGGCGATCGGACTAGCCATGGTAGGTGGTTAGGCTGGGCATTGTCGTACAACCGACACGGGTTGGTTAGACCGGCCTAGCATGGCCGTCAGACCGACTAGACACCTGTGGTCGGACCGACTTGATAGGGCCGGTTAGACCGAAGTTTTCTGACTCAGGTGACATAATTTTTTCAAGCATCAGTCTTTCTTATAAAAAATCATTTGCTACTAAGTTGGTTTCTCTAGACACATGAAAAATTTTAATGTTATCAAAAGTACCAATTATGTCTAGACATTTATCGAAGTAGCTATTTAGTAAACTGTTGAAGCATTGGGCAACCTTTGCTACTTGTTGTACAACTAATAGTGAATCACCATATGCATGAACATATTTAACACTCATGGAATCCAGAAGTTCAAGTCCTAGCAGTAAAACTTCATACTCAGCTTGATTATTAGTGCAAGGGAACTCTAAGCAGGTCGAGGTCTCGAAACTCATACCACTAGGTGATATGAGTACCACTCCAACACCTTGGCCATTTTTGCAAGCTGAACCATCAAAGTAAAGTTTCCATGGTACTACTTCAATTAGAACCATGTCACTACTCCAATTGACATATACATGGTGATTAACTATAAAGTTTGCGACAACCTGACCTTTCATAGCTTTCAAGGGTTCATAAGCCAAATCGTACTCAATTAAAGCATAAACCCACTTTCTGATTCTCCCACTTAGAATCGGATTTTGCAGCATGCATTTTATAACATCGGTTTGACAAGTAACAATACATGTGCTAGATAGAAGATAGAGGCAAAGTTTGGTACATGCATAATAAAGTGATAAACATAAACACTCTAAAAACATGTACCTCGTCTTGGCATATAACAAGCGGCGACTCAAGAACACAATTATGTACTCCTTTCCCTCCACTTCCTGAGTCAACACGGCTCCTATCACACTATCCTCTACAACAACGTACAACCGAAACAGAATCTAGACCTTTTGTGCTCTTACCATAGGTGGTGATGATAAGCACTCCTTGATTTGATCAAAGGCACGTTGCTGACTTGCCCCCCAAGTGAATTCGGCTTCGTTGTTTAGCCGAAATATAAGGACAAAAGCATCAATCTTGCCTAACAAGTTAGATATGAAGAGACACAAATAATTTACCTTGCTTAGTAGTTTATGCACATCTTTCTTACATGTCGGCGCTTCACACCCTCTAATCTTCTCAAGTCTCTTAGGATCAATCTCAATACCTCTCTCATGAATCAGGAATCCTAAGAACATGCTCACCGACACACCAAAAGCACACTTGAGCGGGTACATTTTCAAGTCATACTGACACATTCTTTCAAAAGTGACTTTCAAATCAGCTAAGTGGTTACCCGTAGCATCCGATTTGACTTCAACATCATCTATGTATACCTCTAGCATAACTCCAAGCAATTCATGAAAGATCAAGTTCATAGCACATTGATATGTAGCGCCAGCATTCTTCAAACCAAGAGTCATCCCAACCCACTCAAACAAGCCGACAAAACTAGGACATCTAAAGGCCGTTTTGTAAACATCTTCTTCGGCCATGAAAAATTGATTTTAACCAGCATTACCATCAAGAAAACTTAGTACCTTGTGTCCTGAAGCATCGTTGATCAACATGTCAGCTATTGGCATGGGATACTCATCCTTCGGAGTGATCTTGTTCAAGTCCCTGAAATCCATGCACACATGAATCTTTCCACTCCCTTTCTTTTCAACGGGCACAACGTTAGCAACCCATTCAGCATACCTGCATGACCTAATAAACTCAACCTTAAGTAATCGCTTGATCTCTTCTTTAATTCGGTCATACACGACTGAATTAAAACGACGAGGAGGCTATTTATAAGGCCTAAACCAAGGTTTGCTAGGCAGCCGATGCTCCACGAGCTCGCATCTAAGCCCGAGCCTCGCTATACTCCCAAGCAAAGAAATCATTGTACGACCAAAGTAACTTTATTACCTCGACCTTATCACAAGCCGGTAAATTCTGATTTACAAAAGTTTGTCTCGAAATACTCCCATCTCCTATGTCTACCTCTTCTAAAAGGTCGGTCGATGCAAAACCTTGACCTAACTTATCTACCTCACTAAAATCTTCAATGGCTTCGGTGATACCGTCTTTAAAAGACCGATATTGCTCTACACGAGACTTTAGCCAATCAAGATTGCTTCTACCTAACATGAAAACTAGTTTATAGATAGCCAAGCTACACTAGCCGACTTTAGAGAGACTGGAACAAACCTCCCCTCAGACACGCTGACAAAATCGTAATCTGAGAGGTCTCTACCTGACAAACACTCTACTTTATCATGGACGACGTCTATGGACACATTGACCAAAGCAACTTGGGCCAAAGTGTCAGCTGGTACACCTCCACTTCATCGCCATCCCACTAGATCAAATACTGGTGCAAGATAGAAGGAATACAACAATTCACATGAATCCAATCACACCCAAGTAGCACACTATAGTTACCTTGCACATCTACCACGAAGAACGTCGTAGGCAATGTCTTGTTGCCCACCGTCAGCTCCAGAGAAAGTACACCCTTCGCCTCAGAGCTCTCGCCATTGAATCCATTCAACATCAAGTTGGCCTTCATCAAATCCTCCTCATCCTTGCTGAGCTTATTCAAAATAGAGTACGACATCAAGTTGACGGTGGTGCCTCCATCTACGAGCATCCTAGAGATCAGCTTGCTGTTGATGTGTCTTCAAACGTAAAGGGGCTTCAAGTGATGAGATGACTCCTCGGTCTTCTCAAACATAGCTTCACGCGGATCGAGGTTTAGTTGAGCGACCTCGGCCTCATCTCCTAGCAAGCCAAACTCATCGGGATGCACCACCATATTCACATCCATCAGTTGAGGGGGGTGGTCCCTCCGAGACGGGTGTGTAATTGTCATCCAGCATGTACTCATCATCATCACTTGGAGCGGGAGTCAGTTTATCCACCGCAACCGACTTGGGCTTCCATACTTGCTTGGGTACTGGTCGGGGGTGAATCTCCTCGAAGATCACATCTCGCTCATCCTCGGCCTTCTTCTCTCTCATTTTTTGGGCTCGAAGACACTGTAGACGCCTATTTTGGGACTTGGTCATGCCGAGAGGTACCCACGAAGGTTGTGGCTTTGTGTCGGGCGCCACAAACTTGGTCTTGGAATTTTTGGCCGAATGGGAATTACCCGGATCGGCCTCGGCCATCTTGCGCTTGGCGTGGGGGTCCTCTTGTACTCTGTCAGTCGGACCGGCTTTATTAGGCCAGTCTGACTAGGTCCTATCGGTCAGACTGGCCATGGTGGGCCGGTCTAACTGGCTAGTGCTGGGTGGCGAAAAACTGGCGGTCGACCCGACCATAGTAGGCTAGTGAGACCGATGTGGTGAGGGTAGTCGGACCGACCCTAAGGAAGTGGTCAGACTAGCAGGCTCCTCCTCGGTTACCTTCTGTGGTTCACCTCCATTTTGCTTCGGTGCGGTCCCATCAGGGATTGGGACATCTTGAGAACCTTACCTTAATGACGATGGCCTCAGAACTCTGATCTAGTCGTCCCTGTGGTGCGACGGACATTTGATTGAAGATGTCGCACCACGCTGCATTCATCTGCCCTTGCATGTTATGGATCTCGGGTGGCATGAAAGGATCACTCGTGATGAAGTAAGGGAATGGGTAACCAGTGGGCAGAATGTAACATGGGGTCCACTGCGCCATCGGGAACTAGTACGAAGGTAGAGGCATTGGTGGCTCTAGTGGTCTTGCCCATCGTGGGCCGAACTCGTTCCTTCGTATAGGGTTCGGCCTCGCTGGAGGTCCTGGACGAGTGCTCGCCTTCTCAGCCCTCTTCTTGTGCTACTAAAGCAGCATCTCCTATGTCACCTTCAGCTTCTTGTGTGCCCGGGCCGAAGATGTCACATTGGTTTTCACTTTCCATACTCCTACCTCAGGATTCTTCGGTACGGGCATTTGAGAGAGAGGCTCTCCAACCATGATCGCTTTCCCCTTGGCCGACTCAGCTTGCTCGGGCCAAATCAGCACCTTCTTCCCGTCGAGGTCAATGGTGTTCACGGGGAAGAGGTCTTGGTTGAGCTTCATCTTGGGACTAGTTTCCAACTTCAATCATCCTTCTTCTATGGCCGATTGAACCTATCGACGAAAGTCATTGCAATCATTAGTATAATGAGAATGTGAATCATGCCAATTACAGTAAGCACGTTTCTTCAAGTCGTTGATAGTGGGAATGACGTGACCCTTCGACAACTTGAGGAGTTTGTTCTTCAACAAAAAATCAAATATCTTATCGCATTTGGTCACGTCAAAAGCGTATTTGACTTCATTGGGCCAACTCTTAGTGGGAGACGACCGTAGCTCAAATCAAGTAACTGGCTTGAACTTGTTAGACCAAGTCCACTCTGTAGTGTACATATCAGGCGAGTCATCCTCGCTTTCCGATGATTCTTCATCAGAGTGCCCCATGACATGTACCTTGGCCTTGGGCTCGCTAAACGTCTTAGTGAAGTTTTGGACCAGAGCCTGCTGCAAAACCTGACTAACCTCTAAGAAGTTATAGCCATATAGCTTCTCCTTAAGCTCAGAATGTAAACCGTTAAAATCTAAGTCAGCCAAATCCCTTTCGAAAATGTTCAAGATAAAACATCGGTCCCGCTAGCCTCACCACACAATGCTAGAAACTGACTTATGTGCTCCCAAGTGGTTTTGTTACCACCATCATCGAACTTGGTGAACTCAAGAACCCTAAAACCACGAGGACATGGGATTGTGTCGAAATGGTCCGGGTACGGTGGTAAACCCTAGTCCAATCTCGGGGTGTAAAGCCCATACACTCTCTGAACAAAGCGTAGATATGCTCGTCTATGTCATCTACGCCTCTCCCTTGTACGTGTCTCTCATGCGGGGGCATGACACGTGGTGGTATCCTGGTGTGTCGGCCATATGGCTCCTCCTGGTGGTTTTCCTCTCACGTCGGCTCGTGATACGAGATATTCTCTAGCCTATGCAGGTATGCAGGAGTAGGTGGTGCTATAGGTGCGGGCAATTGTATCATTAGTGCGGGCGTAGGGGGCGCATAGACTATAGGGGGGTTTGGCCGACCATAGGGTCGGTCTGACCGAAGGTGTAGTGGTTGTTCAGACCGGCCTGGTAGCCGGTCTGACCGTCCATTATCAGTGGCGCAGGCGAGCAAAAGTACGCGTCATGTGCTACGGGATTGTACACACCGGTCTGACTGGCTAGAGGCCGGTCGGACCAATGGTTGTCTGTGGTACAATCTGACACGGACCGATCTGACCGGCCTAAGGGCAAGGAAATGTAAAAAAGAACGATTCAAGGGTTAGATTGGATCTATTAGGGTTTTGGAGAGAGTCCCTTTGAATCGGCCTTGCCCCTATATATATAGGGGGTGGTCTTGACGTTCCTGGACTTTAATTCTACTCTAAATTGATTAAAGTATGCATCCAAGTCGTTAAGATTTAATTAGAGATCAAAACAACTCAAAACTAATTAAATTGGACCGGACTTGGACTGGGACGGTCCGACCGGGCCTACATGGCCGGTTGGACCAACCTGTGCCAGGATTGCATATTTTCGGCGCAAAATTACCAAATTTGATATTTTGATAATTTCGACCATTAATATCATTTTTTGCTGTCAATACCGTAGATCGGTCCGACCGCATAGCCCTGTTCGGTTTAATCGGTTTTAGCTAGCCGATTATATTTAATTATTTCCACTTCGGTTTAATTAGTTCTTTTCACACATCGGTTAATTGAATAATTTTAGATTAATATTATTTGATTGCCCGACGACTCTGTAATTCCCTTACTATTGTTTAAGGGTCGTTGGAACGCGACATCGGCGTTGTGTTACGCTTAAGGGTTTACTTCTAAGTATTCACACGCTTTTGGATCGTTGGATCGACGCCAGTGTGTTTGGCGTATTTTCGTGTCAACACACTTTTTGGCGACTCCGCTGGGGACAAACATGCCAAACACTTCTACATCGGCGATGGGTACACCCACTACCGCTACATCAACGGGACCCTCGACGCCGATGAATATAGTGGGTAGCTCAGAGATTGACGACAACAATTTGACATCGCTTAGACAGAAAGCTAACGAGAGTGTTTATGAGTACGTCAAACGTTTTAGGGACACTAGAAACCGATTTTTACTTTGAACATTTCTGATAGAGCCTTAGCCGACCTATCTTTTAACGGTCTTCACTCCGAACTTAAGGAGAGACTAGATGGTCAGGATTTCTTTGATGTTAGTCAGGTGTTGTAGAAAGCTCTGGTTCAGGAAAGCCGAGCCAAAAGTAGGAAATTCATGAAAACATTCAACAAGCCAAAGGCCAAGGTGCAAGTCATGGACACTCCGATGAGGAATCATCGAAGAACGAGGATGACTCGGCCGACATGTACACTGCAGAGTGGACTTGGTCTAGTAAGGCCAAGCCCATCACTTGCACTGAGTTACGGCCGTCTCCCACCAAGAGTCGGCCCAGCGAGGTGAAGTATTCTTTTGACGTGACCAATGTAATAAAATATTTTATTTCTTGTTGAAGAACAAACTTATCAGGTTGTCGAAGGGTCACTTCATTCCAAACGCCAATGAATTGAAGGAGCGGGCTTATTGTAAGTGGCATGATTCTCATTCCCATTCTACTAATGATTGCAATGTTTTTCATCGATAGGTTTAATCGGCCATAGAAGAAGGACGGTTGAAGCTGGATACAAATCCCAAGATGAAGGTCAACCAGGACCCCTTTCCCTTGAACACTGTTGATCTCTACGGGAAGAAGGTGCTGATTCGGCCTGAGCAGGTCGGGTCCGCTAAGAGTAAGGAGGTCGTGATCGGAGAACCGCGCCCACACACGTTCGTGCCGAAGAACCCTGAGGTAGGAGTGTGGAAGGTGAACACTAGCTCATCATCTTCGGCTGAAACTCGCAAGAAGCCGAAGGTGACATATGACATGCTACACCAGAAGCACCAGAAAAGGGCTGAGAAGGCGAATGCCCAGCCAGGACCTCCAGCAAGGCCGAGCCCTCCTCGGAAGAGTGGGTTCGACCCACGGTGGGCAAAACCATTGGAGCCGCCGCTTCCTTCACCATATCATTGGTCCATGGCGTAGTGTCCACCATGTTACATTCCCCCTATGGGGTACCCTACCCCATATTATGTTTCTCCATTTGTGCCTTCCATATTTTATAACATGCAGGATCAGATGAGTACGCCAAGAGGTGACATCTTTGGTAGACTATCTGTCGTGTTGTGAGGACGTACGGACAAGGCGTTTGAGGCCATCGTTGTCAAGGTAGGGTCCCAGGAGGTTCCAATCCTTATAAGGGCCCCTTAGAGCAAGATGGAGGCGAACCGCAAGAGGATAGGACTGTCGGTCTGATCACAGCACTAGGGCCGGTCATACCGCAGTTACCATCTTGGTCTAACTGTCCTGTTGTGGCTGGTCCGACCGACCTGTTGCAGACACCCGACACTAGTCGGTTCGATCGGCCCACCATGGTCGGTCCAACCGATAGAGCCCGGTCAGACCGGCCTAGTAAGGCTGGTCTGACTGACAGGAAACATGAGCAAAATTTAACTATGTGCAAAATTGCAGAGGCTGATCCGGGCAACTCCCATTCGGCCAAAAATTCCAAGAGCAAATTTGTGGCGCTTGGCACCAAGCCACAGCCTTCATTGGCACCCCCAGGTATGACCAAGTCCTAGAAGAGGCATCTACAATGTCTTCGAGCTTTCGAGCTCAGGAGATGCACAAGAAGAAGGCCAAGGACAAGCGAGATGCCATGTTTGAGGAGATCCGTCCTCGACCAGCAGCGAGATAGGTATGGAAGCCGAAGCCGGTTGCCGTAAATAACTCGGCTCCTACTCTAAGCGATGATGAGGACGACATGATGGACGACAACTACACGCCGGTCTCTGAGGGGCCCACCTCTCTGGCGATGGACATAAATGTCGTCTTGTTATCCACTGAGTTGTCTCTTCCACGGGACGAGGCCGGGGTCGCCCAATTGAGCCTCGACCCACGGAAGGCCATTTTTGAGAAGTCTGAGGATACAGCTCGTCACCTAAAGCCTCTCTACATCAAGGGGCACATCGACAAGAAGCCGATCTCGAGGATGCTAGTAGATGGAGGCGCCACCGTCAACTTGATGTCGTACTTAATGTTGAGAAAGCTCAATAAGAATGAAGATGAACTGATGAGGACTAACTTGACACTCAATGGCTTCAACAGCGAGAGCTCCGAGGCCAAGGGCATGCTTTCTCTAGAGCTGACGGTGGGCAACAAGATGTTGCCGATGTCGTTGTTCGTCGTCGATGTGCAAGGTAACTACAGTGTGCTACTTGGGCATGATTGGATTCACGCAAATTGTTGTACTCCATCTACTTTGCACCAGTGCCTGATTTAGTGGGACGATGATGATGTGGATATCATACCAGCTGACACTTCGGCCTAGGTTGCTTTGGCCGATGTGTCTCACTACTACAAAGAGACACTGTAGCGGCGGGCAAAATCGACCTATAGTGGCGGGCATCCAGTCCGCCACTGCTATCGCTGGTTAGCAGTGGCGGTCAGAGCGCCCGCCACCGCTGTGTCAACAGCAGTGGCGGGCGCGCTGACCTCATCTGCCCGCCACTGCTATTATCAATATTAGTGGCGGGCAGATGATGTCAGCGCGCCCGCCACCACTATGTCAACAGCAGTAACGGGCGCGCTGACCTCATCTGCCCGCCACTGCCGTTATCAATAGCAGTGGCGGGCAGATGAGGTCAGCACGCCCGCCACCACTGTGTCAACAGCAGTAACGGGCAAGCTACCTCATCTGCCCGCCACTGCTGTGTATAAGCCATAACACAGAATGCTGTGATCCCACAAACCAAAACACAGAAATTATATGCTTCACACAGCCATCCACATACACAGCAGCAAAACATCCACATATCCACATACACAGCAGCAAAACATCCACATATCCACATAAACATCCACAACAACAACACATCAACACAACAACCATCCATCTCATCAATTTTCAAAAATTTACAAAGTTTACATTCTTCCGGTCTATGTTTCACAATAACCATCCATCAACACAATTCATTGTTTCACAAATACATGCTCATGCGGTTTATGTTTTCTTGGAAGGCTAACTCATATCTTAATTGGTTCGCCTTTTCATTCTTCCGGCCCAATCATACAGAGTTGGATGCTTGGCCACTTCACTCTCAGGATCGAAAAATACTCCAAGCTCATGAAGAATCTCATGCATCGTGAAGCGGCACATCCTTGATACGATTTCGTACATTTGTGATTCAGAGAGTTGGCTCTTCTGGGCAACGGTTGATGGACCTGACGCCTGCATACGTAAAATATAAGTACATACGCTGCAAGTTATATTAGATTAACACACAAGAAATCAACTTACTTCTTTAGTATCCTCAGATACTGTCCGCCCAAACTTTCCTAAGTTATTGCTCATGAAATCACAAGTATAGTAGCCACAATGCACGAAACCAAGAGATTGTTTGTGACACTTCAAAATAGACAAAGTTAGAACGATATATAGTTTGGCTTTATCAATTGAATTAACAAATTTAAAAATATAATATTACCGGATAGTTGGTTCTGATAAGCATTTCTTTCGGCCTCTGTGGATCATGTGGGCCACCTAACTTTTCCACGTAGTATCTATATGCACTCTGAATAACATTTAATATATCTTGATATTCTTTTTTGGGTTTGTCGAGCGAGTCGAGCACATAAACCCTTGAGCTCTTTGGGTATATCAGAAGTGCAATCCAATGATCACTATCGAAAGAAGTAATATATGATTATGTTAGTTTCATAATCGATAAAACGTGATTAAGTGGATATAGTGGGTATACTTACTTAAAGTTATATGCCCCACTTATCATTTCTCTGTCCTTCCATTGATCCATGCACCGCGCAATATACAACGCGGCACAACTCCTTTTGTTCTTCTTAAGTTTGTCTTCGTCTTTATTGAACATCTTTCTTTGAAATTTTTTCTTACCCGCAGTCCAGTACTTGCTATCGTTCTGGTTTAGTGTCGGGTTCAGCGCACTTTGGCTTATTAATGATGGGTTTAAGTACCCATACAATTTAGACTCGTCACCGCGTGAATTACAACTGCATATGTTATAAAACAATAGTCAATATAAGACATTATTTATTTTTGCTTTGTATTGACAAAGTATAAAGTACTTACATGCACCAGAGCATCATGCTTGTGATGTCGGTTCGCTTCAGACGAAACATCCGATGGAAGTCGTCGAAAAATAGTGCAAGCTTAAACTCTGGGCAGTTGAATATTTCTTGTGGAACCTTCAGTTCTATTTGTGTTACTCCTAACGAAGACGCTTCGAGGTACCAGTCATGAAATGTTTTCATCGTCCAAGGCATACAATTAAGTACTCCTTGGGGTAATAATGGTTTGCCTGGTTCGTATTCGATATAATCCTCGTCTCCGTAGGTCCTCTTATCAACAGAAAGTGAGCCCGCATGCTTTTGTACTGGAGCCTTTATGGGAGCCGCTTTGGGCATAGAACGTGTTTGCCCCATAGTAGTAAAAAATTTATGCATCTCAGATTTCAGCGCAGAACACTGCCCAGCTTGAACAGTTATCTTGTGGATTGCTGGCTTTGGGCATGCATCTTGTTTTTCAGGCTCGGCAGCAACTAGCACTGGCACTTTTGTTATGGGCTTGGCCACCGGCACTTGAGGATCAGCCGGAACTAGCACTTGAGGCTCAGTCGGAACTAGCACTGGCATTTGATCTGGCTCTGGCACATTTGTGTTGGGCTCATCAGTGGGCTCAAGCACTGGCACTGGCTTTGTCACTTGAGGATCAGAAGTCACTTTCGATTCTATCACTTCTGCCACTTTATTGGGCACTGACTCTTCCTCTGCCTTTTCCTCTATTTCACGCTCATCAACAGGTGATAATGATTATATATTTTGCACATCGTGAGATGAAAGATATGTGGGGGATTGTGATGAGACAATAGGTGATTTACTCTGAGAACTTGTCTGCAGTAATTTGATATCTCGGCTCGCCCATAGGACAAAGTTATTTAGAGCATCACCGATTGTCTCAATCCCCTCATCAGGCATTGGAAGATCCAAGGGGTCATTAATAAATCTGTCGTTGGTGATCTCATTGACCTGAACCTTGGTATAGTCAGCAGGAATATGCCGATTGTGAAATAAATCCCCAGGCATAGCAATGCCTCGTGCAGCCTCTTGGGAATGCCCTTTGCGCCCTATCGGTACATGCAGGCTGCATGGTGTGTCCTCTTTAATATAATTTACAGGAAATTTGTCTTGTACTGAGCCAACACTGCTTGGTACGTCGAGTCGTACCTCTGATACAATTATTTGTCCAGCTGCAGCCTGCATTATGTTTGGATTCTCGTTAATAAATTCAAAAAAGTGTCGCTCCCACTCTGCACGGCGCTCTGCGGCGTCGTCTGTGCGTGCTTGACGCTTCTTGTATGTGGCACCCTCCTGTTTCTTGAAAGTATTTTTCCAGGGTGCTATAGAAGAGACACCTCGGGTGCGCCCTCGATGTTCCTCGTTTCCGAGAGCAGATGTAAGCTGGTCATTACATCCCTCGGGCTTGAACTTTCCAGTCTTCTCCAACTCAGTGATTTCCTGTGCTTTCTGGAATACTTCACTAGTCCGTGAGTCGGAGAGCATATATTGGCCCTCGGGTGTTTTTTTAGCTCGACCTAGGAGCCATCTCTTAGTGCGCTGATCAGCACCTGAAAACTGTTCAGGTAACCCAGCCGCACGATCCTCCTCCTCCTTTCTACTCCACTCATCCTCCTTGGCCTTATATCCACCTAGCCCAAGTTTATGGGGGAACTTATTCTTCTTATTAAGTTCTTTGAACATGATGCTCTCTTGTTTGGCTTCTTCCGAGCAATGCTGCATTTTGAATTCGTTCCATTCATTTGGCGTTATAAAGCCGTAGTCGTTGAGTGGCGACTCATCTTTCTGAAGGTATTGTGTGTTCAGTTTAGTCCTAAATGTACGGAGAGCCTTCCCGATAGTCTTCAATGTGGCAGCTTTAGCGTCTTCTAAGCGGTCTTCCGGGAATTTATAATGCGCTTTTATATGCTGCCACAATTCGTTCTTTGTAGCTTCAGGGACAGTCTTCCAATTTTTCCAAACTATCTTACATCGCTCCCTGGCGAGACATCCACAGTCGTTACGCCACTTCGCTGTGATTTCTTTTGGCTTCTTTGGAGCCCCATCAACATGCACTTCTTCAACCTCATAGATAGCTGTATGCAGCTTGTTCTTCTCCCGTTTCCCTCTCCTCTTCGCATTTGCAGACGATGTTGTGGCAGCTCAACATCTGTTCGCTCAGCTGACTCAATAGCTAGGACAATAGTTGTTCTTTTCTCGACTTGGAATAATCGACGCTTGCTTCCTCGCTTTGGACGATCCTACGATGATAGACAATGTGAGCTTCAGGAATGTAATCCTCGGTTAGAAGCTGCTCTGACTTGTTACTAACGTAATAATTACCTCCGCTTGAGCTTCAGGAATGTAATCCTCATCGGCGTCTTCTCTCGTTCTCTTCTTCCTAGGCTCCATTGGATGTTCATTCTCCGGAGAGTGGTACGAAGATTCGCTATCGGAGGATCCTTCAGATGAACCCTCTTTATTTGTTTTTGCGGGAGACTCGTAGATGAGCTCCTCGATGGAACGTCCTTCTTCCGCCATAGATAAACTATTCATATTAAGAGGCTAATGTATCAGAATTTTGGTTATGCAAAAAAGGTCTGATGTCATATTAATCCTAAAGTTAGGATATTGTGTTGTTCTCTCTCTCTAGTGTTGTTGAGGCCTCAGCATATTTTGTGTTGTTTTTCAAAATGTTCATGTCTGCCATGGAACCATGTGCACATCCATTCCCTGTCAGCAACACGAGAAAGAAGAAGCTGTTGACAGGAATGGACGTGTCACATGGTTTGATGACATACATGAGATAACTCAATAACAATTTGCATCATAGGCCCCTAAAAGGAATTGTGGAATCTAATGTTGGCCTTCAGCCGGATGAACTTGACGATTAGTATATAGTAGCCTTATAAATAATAGCAGTAGTAAACTGATCACAGTGTTGTTTAGGCCTTAGCATATTTTGTGTAGCTTTTCAAAATGTTCATGGCTACCATGGAACCATGAGCACATCCATTCCCTGTCAGCAACACGAGAAAGAAGAAGTTGTTGACAAGAATGGATGTTTCACACGGCTTGATGACATACATGAGATAACTCAATAACAATTTGCATCATAGGCCTCTAAAAGGAATTGCAGAATCTAATGTTGGCCTTCAGCCGGATGAACTTGAGGATTAGTATATAGTAGCCTTAGAAATAATAGCAGTAGTAAACTGATCACAGTGTTGTTTAGGCCTCAGCATATTTTGTGTAGCTTTTCAAAATGTTCATGGCTGCCATGGAACCGTGTGCACATCCATTCCCTGTCAGCAACACGAGAAAGAAGAAGTTGTTGACAGGAATGGATGTGTCCCACGACTTGATGACATACATGAGATAACTCAATTACTATTTGCATCATAGGCCTCTAAAAGGAATTGCAGAATCTAATGTTGGTCTTCAACCAGATGCATGAACTTGAGGATTAGTATATAGTAGCCTTAGAAATAATAGCAGTAGTAAACTGATCACAATGTTGTTGAGGCCTCAGCATATTTTGTTGCCATGGAACATTATAGGGAAAAACAACACAAAATATGCTGAGGTATCAACAAAACTAAAGAGAGAGAACAACACAATCTCCTAACTTGAGAATTAATATACTGGCTTCGGAAGTAATAGCTGACTACTGTAGCCAAGAAGAGTTTTCATACATTTCCCACCTTTGACACTGTGATCAGTTTACTACTGTAGCCTCAGAAGTAATAGCAGTAGTAAACTGATCACAGTGTCAAAGGTGGAAAATGTATGAAAACTCTTCTTGGCTACAGTCGTCAGCTATTACTTCTGAAGCTACTATATTAATCCTCAAGTTAGGAGATTGTGTTGTTCTCTCTCTCTTGTGTTGTTGAGGCCTCAACATATTTTGTGTTGTTTTTCAAATATGTTCATGGCTGCCATGGAACCGTGAGCACATCCATTCCCTGTCAGCAACACGAGAAAGAAGAAGTTGTTGACCGGAATGGATGTGTCCCACGGCTTGATGACATACATGAGAGAACTCAATTACTATTTGCATCATAGGCCTCTAAAAGTTGTTCTAAAAAAGTGGTAATGTGGTATGCAATATTTCTCATGGCATAACTTAGATATAGAAGACTTCACTCAAGAACTAGAGGGGGGGTGAATAGGCGCCTCGACAAAATTCTTTCGAATTAGATGGCCCTTTCAAAACACCCAACGCTCCTCCAAACTTAATCACAGATTTAGCTCCAATGAGTCAAATTAAAGACTATATCACAAACATGCTATTTAATCTTTATGTCTGATCAGGGCATTAATTTCAGAGAAAATTGGAAAAGGGGAAGTTTTTAGCAACCTGAACGGGGACGGCGGCGTGCGCTCGGGGATGGGGACGGCAGCGACGAGGGGTCCGGGTACACCGACGCGGGCTCCGGTGATGGGCTTCGAGGATGACTGCGACGGCTCCGAGGTGGCGGCGAGGGGTCCGGGGACACCAACGGCTCCGAGATGGCGGCGACGGGCTTCGGGGATGACAACGACGGGCTCCAAGGGTGGCGGCGCGGGCACTGGGAGCGGTAGTAACTGGCGGGAGAAGATTAGGGCTTAGGATTTTCACACGGCAGGAGCGAAATATTTATATAGGCGGATTAGTAGTGGCGGGCATGATGACGTCCCTTCTCCCCTCTTCAAATATACCACAAGTATAACTAGTTTAGTTAGTTTAGTTATCTTTGAAGCCTTTGTCCATACAACACTGCATAATTGAATGCAAACACTGCATCTATAGTTGATTTTGAGGATAAGCTCTAAGCGTGCTCATAATTCATAATAATATAATTAACACTTTATTAGGAAAATAATGTTATTAACACTATCTTCAAAAATTATGTGTTTAGCACCATACAAATAAACATGTAATTAAAATTTTATCGGCAAAATAATGGAAACTATCCTAAAATCCTAGATTCGCCACTACAGTGACGATTTGTAGTAGTGCATCTTGTCAAACATGATCATTCATCATTCAGTTTGTAATGGATTCCTAGTTCCTCCCATCCTGATAAAGCACATATATATTTCTCACTATTCTCATCATCCTAGTGCCATTTGCCATCTTGATCCCAGCAAAATTAACATGTGCTTCATGTTTGATCAACTTTGATTTGATATATCCTTGATTTTCACAACATATAGGAAGATCGATGAGACACTCGATCGATGAAGTCAGCTATCAATAGGGTATATGTGTATGCAGCGAAATAGGACAGGGCGCAACAAGGGCACATGCACAAGTATATATATCCATCCGTCCAAAAAAATTGATTATTTGCCACTCTAAAGATGTCTTCTTCAATTACGATGTCATTATTAAGACTAACATGTAGACTCATTTATATCAATAAATATAGATCCATGTGACAAAAATATAAAGCCACTTCTCAGTGGTAAATTATCAAATATCTCGTAAGCATTCATAGGCAGACCCACCCAAGGCTTTGGCCATCCTAGGCTAGTGTTCATGTGAGATGCTCACATGGGACATTTACTACTGTTTTGTCCTTGGATCTAGATGCTTGATTTATTTTACTTTTTGTCTGTCTTTAGATGCCTAGAAAATTTCAGGTCCGCTTTTATATGCATCACATGAGTTTAGCCTACTCTCGTCCATGACCTAATTAACATATGTGAATTGATGTTAAAAAGGGAACTAGCTGACCTTTTTTTCAGCACGGTGGCGACAATTGGAGGGCGGCGACACGGGCTCCGGATGGTGGTGATGTGTGGAGGGCGGCAGTGCGGGATCCGGGACGGCGGCGTGGGCTAGGGGATGAAGGAGACGGGCTCCAGGGACGGTGGCGGCGCGTGCTCCGGGACGACGGCGACGGGCTTCGGGGATGGCGGCGACGGCTCCAGGAGCGACGAGCGGAGTTCGGTGGCAACGGGCCCCGAGGGTGGCGTGGGCTGTGGGAGCGATGTGCGGAGTTTGGTGGCGACGGCCTTCGGGGACGACGATGGGCTCCGAGGGCGGCGTGGGCTCCGGGAGCGGCGGCAATGGGCAGAGTTCAGCGCACGAGAGTTAGAAATGAAACTAGGTTTTCGGACGGCGGGAGCAAAAACTTTATATAGGTGGATTAGTAGTGGCGGGCATGCTGATGTCATCCTGCCCGCCACTGATATTTATCGTAGTAGTGGCGGGCCGCTGACGTCACCGACCGCCACTACTGGGGTTTAGTCTGGGCGGGTGGAAAAAAGTATAGTAGTGGTGGGCATACGCTGACGTCAGCATGCCCGCCACTACTAAAAGGATAGCAGTGGCGGGCTGGTGACGTCATCATACCCGCCACTACTAATCCGCCGCTGGTGGGGTTATCTAGTATACGTTGCCACTCATGTCGAGAAACACTTAGTAGCGCAGTGGTGCGGGGGTTGCTTTGGTGCCATGCGGTTCGAGGTTCGAACCTTGCTGCCGGCAGGCGGTTTGAGGTTCGAACCTTCCTGCTAGCATCCAAACATTTTTTTACATTTTCATGACTTTTTTATTCATGTTTAAATTCTAGTTTGAACTTGATTTTTTAACAATAAAAATACATCATAACTTATCAAATTTAAAAATTTGGTATTTTTCTGCCTCACTTTACTTTTTATTATTTCATTAATAAACATGTACAATAAAAATACATCATAACTTATCTATAGTTTATTCTTCCTTTGAAATTGAAACTTTTTGTACAATAAAAATACAACACCAATATTCTAATTGCAAAAATTGATATTTTTCTCCCTTAGTTTACTGTTTTTATTTTCATTAAGTGTGTTTTTATTACATGTTGTTACTATATGATCGAGACTTTGTAGCGCGGTGGTGCGGGGGCTCGCTTGACATATCATGTTTATTTGAAAGCAAGTAAACAAACACAAGTCCAGGCTGGGGAAACCAGCTTACACATCGAAACGCACTACTGGTCAAACCCAAAAGAAAGATATGGTTTGGAGCTTCTTCTTCTTCCTCGGCACAAACCCAACCTATTTCTGGTTAAACAGATTAAAAGCCTCAACTTGCCAATCCTCAACCAAATCGGCATCATCAGGCAGTCTGAACTGCTCTCCATGTTCCTGAACAAGAAAATACACGCGGCGGCGATAGTGAGAACAACTTATTATTAATGATTGAATTGGATGATAAAAATATAAAATTTGCATAAAAAGAGGATCTTGCCTCCTTCCTCCTCTTGCTTCCGCATTGCTCTACATGCTTCCCTTTTCCACCGCTAGCCTCGGCATGTTTCCCTCTACCACCGGTTGTCTCATCATTCTTCCGTCTGCCAACACTTACCCTATCTGGTTGCGGCGATCGCGAGTCGTCCTCCGAGTCGGAGTCCATTATGAGAATATCTTTCTTCGCCAAACAACTGCAAACTATACCATCATGTACCTTATGTTTACCGCATTTGCAAACCTCACACACGCCACTTGATGTAGAGTCTGAGGATCCACTGTTTGTTGGTTCAATCTTAGGAGGAGCCATCTGCATTTTTTTTGTCACATTGATATAACATTAAAAAACCCTAAGCTAGTAATATTATAGTACATTAAAAAACATTATTGTTATAGTGGAAATTTTTTTCTTAGAAATTTTTTATAGTACATAAAAAACATTATTGTTATAGTGGAAATTTTTTTCTCAGAAATTTTTTACAGTAGATTAAAAAACATTATTGTTATAGTGCATTCTACTAGTAATATTATACTAAATTATATTACCACGCATAAATTAATATAACAATCCTCCATCATTTTAACCCTAAGCTCGAATAAAATAAGACCAAAGATAGGTTAATAATCATTTACTGATCGACTGGATGGCGGTGACGGGCGGCGCCGACGGGCTCCGAGGAAGGCGGCGACGGGCGGAGGGCAGCAGCGACGTGCTCCGGGACGTCGACGGCGGCGACGGGAGGAGGGGGGCGACACGGGAGTTTAGGGTTTAGAAAATGAAACTAGGTTTTCGGACGGCGGGAGTGGAAAGTATATATAGGTGTCTTAGTAGTGGCGGGCATGATGATGTCATCCAGCCTGCCACTACTATGTGTCTTAGTGGTGGCGGGCCGATGACATCATGCGACCGCCACTACTAAATCGGATAGCAGTGGCGGTCTGGTGACGTCATCCTGCTCGCCACTACTGCCTCTGGTGGGGTTATCTAGCATACGTTGCCACTCATGTCGAGAAACACTTAGTAGCGCAGTGGTGCGGGGGTTGCTTTGGTGCCATGCGGTTCGAGGTTCGAACCTTGCTGCCCGCAGGCGGTTTGAGGTTCGAACCTTGCTGCTAGGCATTCAAACATGTTTTTTACATTTCTATTCTAATTTTCAATACTTTTTTATTCATGTTTTCTCTTAGTAGTGATTATATATATAGCATATAATACTCTTCCTACAATGACGTGAAACACTTAGTAGCGCAGTGGTGCGCGGGGCTCCTTGGGGCCATGCGGTTTGAGGTTCGAACCTCGCTGCCGGTAGGCGGTTTGAGGTTTGAACCTTACTGTTGGCCCCAAAAAATAAATATTTTTAAAAATTTTCTATTGATGTTTAATTAAATCCTCATTTGATCTTGAAAATGTTTTAATAATAAATGACATAATTGATTTTACAACTAAACATAAATGATCTAGCCTTGAACTAATTTTCCATCGCCATTGGTGCGTAGATAAGGAATCACACTGCCAAATGACAGTTTTGCTTCAACCACATTGATCCTTGATATGTCAACGAAAAATGGCACCTCATCAAACTGATTGTATTCTTCTTCGTCTTCGACTCCATCAACTCCAACAATTCTTTGTTTTCCTGGAGCAACGATGTATTTTTTCTCATCTTTAGGATCAAGTATGTAAAATACTTGTGCCACAGATTGAGCGAGTATCCAAGGGTCATCTTTATAAGCCACCTTATTAAGGTCAACTATCGTAAACCCGTAATCATCCACCTCCACACCTTCTGGATGTCTGACCCACTGACACTTAAATACAGGGATTTCTATAGAGTTCCCGTAGTTAAGTTCCCATATTTCTTCGATGTATCCATAGTAAGCATTCTTTTGTCCAGTGCTATCTTCTGCTTCTCCTCTGACACCACTATTTTGGCACTGACTCTTTTGATCCTTTGCTTTGGTATAGAATGTGAAACCATTGATGTCATACACTTGCCATGTTTTAACCATGCTCAATGGACCGAAAGACAATTTATTTATCATCATCTCTTCGTCGGTTTCTCCGATCGAAAGGTTTAGATCCCTCAGCCATGATGTGAAATAAATTTTGTGTTCTTTCATAATCCATTGTTCATCGCGATCTTCATTCTTTTCACGAAGCTCTTGCAGGTGTTGTTCAACATATGGTCTCATAATCGCCAACTGATGCATTACACTGTAATGTGATTCTCTTATTCTTTGGTAACTATTGTCTCGTATGATTTTCCTGCCTTTAGTTCCTTTACCGGTGAGTCTTCCATGGTGCCGGGACACAGGAACTCCTATTGGTCTTCCATCTCTTATGTAATCTGCGTAGCACTCAATGACTTCCTCAGTCGTGTAGCCCTCTATCATGGAACCCTCTGGATAAGCACGATTTCATACGTAACCCTTGAAGATAACCATTAGACGCTCGTACGCATACATATTGTGCAGGTACGTTGGACCGAGAACAAAGATTTGGTCTGCTATATGTATCATATAGTGCTCCATAATATCAAAATATGAAGGAGGAAAGCACATCTCAAGCTGACACATAGTCTCCCTCATTTGTTTACGTAATTCATTTAACTCTTCAGTGTCGATCACCTTCTTTGATATGACATTGAAGAAGTGACACATGCGTGTTATCACCATCTTCAGAAATGAATGTTTGACTCCTCTTACTGCGATGGCGAGGAATAGCCCAAGCATAACATGACAATCATGAGTGTTGTAGCCGCTCATCCTCAAATCTGCTACGGAGACAATATTCTTTATATTCGTTGAGAATCCTGTTGGAACTCTAATTCCATGTAGACACCTGCAGATTGATCTTTTCTCGTCAATTGTGAGGTTATAGCTAGCAGCCGGAAGGAAAAATTTTCCATTGGCCCTTTCCTGTGGGTGAAGCTCGGGTCTAATTCCGAGAGTTTGAAGGTCCCTTCGTACTTTGAGTCCATCTTTTGATTTGCCCGGTATGTCTAACAAAATACCGATAGTGCTTTCGAAGACATTCTTCTCAACGTGCATTGTATAGATAGCATGACCAATCCCCAACTCCTTCCAATAGGGCAAATATCTAAAGAAGATCGACTGCTTTTTAAATGGAGCGTCCTTTGAATTTTTTTCAGATTTCTTCCTCTTCTTTCCGAAAACAACTTTGATATTCTTTACCATTTCGAATAGAAATTTGCCATCTCGATTTCATGGAGGCTGTCCAAGCTCGATTGTACCGTCGAAATGGTTCCTATTTCTTCGATATTTGTGGTTTTTTGGTAAAAATCTGTGGTGTCGCATATATATCGTCTTAACGAATGATGGAAGATGCATAGATTCTGTCTGGTCCACACACACTACACATGCTGTCTTTCCTTTAACCTGTCCTGTTAGGGACATGCGTCCTGGGTTGTCAGCTATGGTGCAAAAGATTATGGCTCTTAGATTGAAGTGCTCTTTCTTGTGCTCATCCCACACACAGACACCATGTTCCCATAGACGTTTCATATCCTCCATCAAAGGTTCTAGAAAGATATCAATGTCATTGCCAGGTTGTTTTGGACCAGAAATTAGAGTAGTGAGCATAAGGTATTTTCTTTTATGGCACAACCATGATGGAATGTTGAACAAGCATAGAAAGACTGGCCACGTACTATGTGGGTTCCTCATCTCACCGAAGGGATTCATTCCATCCGTGCTAAGTCCCATCCTGATATTTCTAGGATCGTCCGAGAAATCTGGATGGGCCAGGTCAAATGATTTCCACTGCCTAGCATCCGCAGGGTGCCGAAGTTTTCCGTCCTTCTTTCGCCCAGCGAAATGCCAGATTAATAGTTCAGCATCTCTAGGATTAGAGAACATACGTTTCAAGCGATCAATCACCGGTAGGTACCACATTACTAAGGCTGGAACTTTCCTCTCCATCTTTTTTCTAGGATGGTCTTCAATAACATTTTTATTCCTCTTCTGCAACCTCTTATTATTCTTCTTCTGGTGGTCATTGTAGTCCTCCACACAGTCATTTGGACGTTTGTATCGACTCGCGTTGCACTGCGGACATCTCTCTAACAATCCATATTCTTTTCGATATAGGATACAGTGGTTTGGGCATGCATGAATCTTCTGAATGCCCAAAGTCAACGGACAAATCATCTTCTTTGCTTGGTACGTATCAGGTGGTAAACCATTGGGTTTTGGCAAAACCTTTTTTAGGAGTTGTAAAAGATCTGAAAAACTAGTGTCAGACCATCCATTGCTGGCCTTCAGTTTCATAAGCTCAAGAATTGTGTACAACACAGTATACTGCTTATCGCATCCGTGGCGTTCCTCGTAAAGAAGGTTTTTTGATGCTTTGTCAAGTGCTTCAAAGTTATCGTATCCTTTGGTTGTAGTTCTCTGCAACAACACCTCAGGCGCAACATTTTGCATCAGTTCCTCCACATCAAAGGCGTCATCATCATCATGTTGATCAACATCATCATGTGTTATGTCGGATGTATGATCACAACCTCTTATATGTTGATGAGCATCTTGCGGCACATCAGAATCTTCAGGAGGATTTTGGCCCATCTCACCGTGTTTCGTCCATATATAATAGTTCTTCACAAAACCATTTTTCAACAAGTGAAATCGTATGGTTTCACGATCAGAACACGGATACATCGCTTCGTTTTTACAAACTTTACAAGGACAATATATTGCCTCTTCACTCTGACGGGAAGCATATTGTGCGGCAGCTTCAGTAAATTCAGTTACTCTGTTAAAATATGCCACCACATCTCCGTCGTTGGACGAGTACATCCAGGACCTGTGCTCCATCTAAAACATATATTATTTGAAAAAATATTAATAAAATCATTATTGTTAATTTTAGTAATTTACAAATTGAAAATATATTGATTTATTATCGCTCATAACAACATTAATTAAAAATCCTCAATGCTTTAATTAAAACTACTTATTAAGCAGAAAAAATTATTAAATAAATTAACTATATTGGTTTCTCTCTCTCCAAACAACATAACTCTAGATCTATAATCATAAATCAAATTAAAAAAGAGATTAAAATGACGTAAATCAATATACAAGTGATGAATAATTGTGAGGAGGGTCATATTTGTTCATTTGGGAGAAGGTAACACTGTAAATGGAAGATTATTTGAAAATTTCTATTCACAAACCCTAAATTAGAAAAACGCTAATAACTCATTGTATACATGATTAAATACAAAATAAATGTGAGATTCGGCATGAATTTACCTCCTAGAATGAAATCCTTCAAAAGAAACGAAAACAAAGCCTCCCCCTCTTTATCTAGATTTTTGTCGCCATTGTACGGACAAAATTAAATGCGAACTGCGGTAGAGCTCGGGGAGGAAGAAGCTGCGCATTTATAGCTAGAATAGTAGTGGCGGTCGCAAGTGATGTCATCAATACTTTAGTGGCGGCCATATTAGCAGCGGCGGGCAGCACCAGCGACCGCCACTGCTATTGGTACAATAGTGGCGGTCCGGGATGACGTCAGCACCGACCGCCACTACTTTACCAACAATAGTGGCGGGCGCTGGTGCTACCGTCAGCACCAGCAACTGTAGTGGCGGGCATCTAATGGCCCGCCACTACAGTGGTTTTGCCCAACGCCACTACAGTGACGGTTTGTAGTAGTGTCTATTAACACCATTCATGATAAGGTAGAATGCTTGTCAGGTAGAGATCTCTCAGACTACGACTTTGTTAGCATGTTTGAGGGACGTTTTGTTCCAGTGTCTGTAAAGTCAGCTGGTGTAGCTTGGCTGTCTCTAAACTAGTAGTCATTTCTATTAAGAGTAATCTTGATAGGCTAAACTCTCGCATGGAGCAATATCGGTCTTCTAAAGATGGTATTGCTGAAGCCATTGAAGATTCTAGCGAAGTAGAAAAGTTAGGTCAAGGTTTCGCGTCGGCCAACCCTATAGAAGAGGTATATATAGGCGATGGTACTGTTCCAAAGTCGACTTTTGTAAACAAAAATTTGCAGGCTAATGAAAAGGCTGAAGTAATAACGTTGCTTTGGTCTTATGTAGATTGTTTTGCATGGGAGTATAGTGAGATGCCCAGACTAAGCCGTGACCTCGTAGAGCATCGACTGCCTATCAAAACCGGGTTTAGACCTTATAAACAGCCCCCTCGTCGCTTTAATTCAGTCGTGCATGACCGAGTTAAAGAGGAGATAGAACGATTACTCAAGGTTGAGTTTATTAGGCCATGCGGGTATGCTGAATGGGTTGCTAACATTGTGCCTGTAGAGAAGAAAGGAAGTGACAAGATTCACGTGTGTATTGATTTCAGGGACTTGAACAAGGCCACTCCGAAGGACGAGTATCCTATGCCGATAGCTGACATGATGATCAACGATGCTTCAGGACACAAGGTATTAAGTTTTCTTGATGGCAACACTGGTTATAATCAAATCTTTATGGCTCAAGATGATGTCTATAATACAATCTTTCGACGCCCTGGTTTTGTCGGCTTGCTTGAGTGGGTTGTGATGACTTTTGGTTTAAAGAATGTGGCTCAACATATCAACGTCCTATGAACTTGATATTTCATGACTTTCTAGGAGTTATGGTAGAGGTATATATAGCTGATGTTGTAGTCAAATCGGATGCTATAGGAAACCATTTAGACGATTTGAGAGTTTCTTTTGAGAGAATGTGTCAGTATGGCTTAAAAATGAACCCGCTCAAGTGTGCTTTTGGCGTGTCGGCGAGCAAATTCTTAGGATTCATGATTAAGAACTGTGAAGCACTGACATGGAAGAGAGATGTTCAAAAGTTGCTAGGAAAGGTTTATTATTTGCGCCGCTTCATATTTAACTTGTCTAGCAAGATTGATGCTTTTGTCCCAATACTTCAACTAAAGAACGAAGCCAAATTCACTTGGGGGGCAAGTCAGCAATGCACGTTTGAGAAAATCAAAGAGTGTTTGTCATCACCTCCCGTGGTGAGAGCACCGAAAGCTAAGATTCCATTTCGGCTATACGTTGTTGCAGAAGATAGTGTGATAGGAGCCGTGCTAACTCAGAAAGTGGAGGGAAAGAGTACATCATCACATTCTTGAGTCGCTGCCTATTGGATGCCGATACAAGGTATGTGTTTTTAGAGCGTTTATGCTTGTCATTTTATTATGCATGTACCAAACATCGACACTATATTTTATCTGACACATGTATTGTTACTTGTCAAATTGATGTTATAAAGTACATGTTGAAAAATCTGATTCTAAGTGGGAGGATCGGAAAGTGGGCTTATGCTTCGATTGAATATGATTTGGCTTATGATCCTCTAAAATCTATGAAAGGCAAAGTCATCGCAAATTTTATAATTGATCACCATATAGATGTCAATTGGAGTAGTGATACTTCTTTGATTGAGATAATACCATGGAAACTTTACTTTGATGGTTCGACTTGCAAGAATGACCAAGGTGTTGGAGTTGTTCTCATATCACCTAGTGGTATGAGTTTCGAGACCTCGGCCCAATTATAATTTCCTTGTACTAATAATCAAGCTGAGTATGAAGCTCTTTTGCTAGGACTTGAATTATTGAGGTCCATGGGTATTAAATATGTTCATGCATATGGTGATTCACTATTAGTAGTTCAATATGTAGCTAAGGATGCTCAATGTTTTAAAGGTTTGCTAAATAGCTACTTGGATAAATGTCTAGACGTAATTGCTACTCTTGATGATTTTGAGATCTCACATGTGTCTAGAGAAGCCAATTCAGTAGAAAATGACTTGGCTCAGCAAGCATTTGGTTACCAAATTAAAAAGGTTAATTTTTCGCACAAGAAAAACCAATGCTTGACCTTATTACATTACTTAAGTCAGAACACATTGGTCTGACCGGCCATGCCAGGACGGTCTGACCACCCTGTGCCAGCTGTCTGGCAACAGCCTGTCTGACCGGCCCTCTATGGCCGGTCTGACCGCCCCCTATTAGGAGGTTTCGGAGCACGGGGGGCAGGTTAAAATTTTTGATTTGAACGCCAATTCGAACGAGGATTTGGCGAGTACTTCAGAAAATCACGACGAAGATTGGAGAATTCCAATTATTCACTATTTGAGAGATCCTAGCAAGCGGGTTGATCAGAAAGTTCGATGACGAGTGTTTAAATTTGTGTTGCTCGATGATGAGTTGTATCGCCGAACCGTTGATGGAGTGCTTTTGAGATGTTTGAATGCCGATCATTCGATACTTGTTGTGGGTGAAGTACATGAAGGTCTTTGTGGTACTCATTAGTCAGACTAGAAAATGAGTTGGATGCTTAAAAGAGCGGGTTTTTATTATCCTACTATGACTGAGGATTGTTTTAAGTATTATAGAGGATGTGAAGCTTGTCAAAGGTTTGGTAATATTCAGCTTGCTCCCGCATATTTACTTAATCCTATAATCAAATCATGGCCATTCCGTGGTCGGGCCATGGACTTCATCAGCCAAATTTATCTTTCCTCTTCAAAAGGGGCATTAGTTCGTGTTGATGGCTACAAATTACTTTACCAAGTGCACCAAGGTCGTGCCTCTCAAGAACATGACGCAGAATGAGGTAATTGATTTCATCTTGAAGCACATTATACATAGATTCAGTATCCCCCAAAATCTTACTACAGATCAGGATGCTTCTTTTGGTTCTAAAGAAGTATGTGATTTTACTGAATCTTATGGTATAAAGTTGATAAACTCTTCACCATACTATGCTCAGGCCAATGGTCAAGCCGAGTCTAGTAATAAAACTATGATTAAGCTCATTAAGAAAAAGATTGAAGAGTTTTCTAAAAGGTGGCATGGATTGCTTTCCGAGGCATTATGGGTGTTTATAGAAAAAAATGGCATTAATGGTCAAACTAGGCAATAACTGGAAAATAGTATTTTTGACCAAAAATATGTCAATCTGGCAATGGCCGGTCTGACCGGCCATGGTAGGCCGGTCCAACTGGCCAGGTCCAGTCAGACCGGATCCATGAGCTCGGTCAGACCGACCACGGTCTGGATTTCGGATTCGAGTGGGATTCGAGGTATTTTCGCCCAAAACTTATCTCAAAAGAGTTTTGGACGCATCTAACTCTATCTCTAGCCAGGAATAACTAGCCCACCCCCTATAAATACTAGGGGGAAGGCCGATTCAAGGCCCCCCGACATACCAATCCAAAGCCCTGGCTTTGAATCGTTTTTACTTTCTTTACCTTTCCGCATCTTCGTGGGTTTGCTTGAAAGCCCTCCGTCTACCGCGTCTGTAATCACGGTAACCCTTGCTGGTTCGCTTGTGAACCTCCCTTTAATTCACGTAACGGATTACTACCCTTTTTATCGGCTTTTATCCCCCCTACCTAGCAATTCGGCCCTCTGGCCAAATTGTGTTTGATCTATTATTGTTTTGCATAATTGCCTCCTTAAGCACCTCTGCGAAGTTTGGGAGCCATTGGAGATCGTTTGCTACGGTTGTTGAGGCTTAACAGATCGGATCTATTACCCCGGTATGACTGGCATTGAGGTCCCGGTCTGACCGGAGCCCCTCGTCACGCCGTTGTCGGCAACAACCGGTCCGACCGACGGCCCTCCGCCGGTCCGACCGAGATCCTTCGCACTGGGCGCGCCGAAGCCGAAGTCCGAGCCCTCCGAAGTCCTGCGCGCCGGAGCTCCGTGCGGCCGAAGGCCGCCGTCCGGAGGTCCCTTCGCCCGGTGTGACTGGGGTAGCACGGTCGGTCTGACCGACGAGGCTTGGACGGTCCGATCGCCGGAGTTGTACTTCGCACCTGACTTCGGGGCACCGCCCGAAGCCCCTTCATAGACCTTCGGTCCGACCGGGGTTGTACCCCCGGTCTGACCGGACTTGAGACCGAAGTCGTCTCAAGGACCCTTCGGACCAGTATCTGCTATAACTCTGAATCGACCTCCGAATTGGCCGATTCCAGGTATTTTGGTCGTTTTGTTACTGTTTACATTGCTATTAATACTTTCGTCCAATTGGATTAAAATATTAATTATTTATTTGATTGCCTCGCGACTCCAAATCCCTTGTCACTATCCAGGGTAGTCGAAACGCGGCGTCGGTATCGTTGCGATACTTTTGGACGTCAAAACGGCCCAAGTGTGGGGCGCGTTTCTGCGTCAACACATTTTCTGGCGACTCCGCTCGGGACAGCGCCAACCATGACTACTACCTCTACATCAGCGGCGGGTACGTCTACTACATCTACCTCCACTACATCGTCAATGAACATTGTGGGAATCGTGGACATCTACGACCGCAACATTATAACACCCACCATGGCGGACATATCTGAGGAAGACCGAGCAAAGAACGAAGCGAAAAAGAGAGAACTCGAAGAACTGATGCTCCGAGATTGCATCAAGACGCGCTCAGGCTTCATCATGCGCGACAACCTCAACTTGGCCCAGGTACGCCCGTCATCACCCCCTTTATCCGCCTCACAGGTAGACCGTAGGATAGCTGCGTCTGTTGATCAAGCGGTTAGAGCCTCGCTAGCCAATAAACTAGAACCCACAGTTGTCTCGCAAGTGGCAGGAGTGTTTAGAAGATTCGGTTTTACTGAGGCCGATTCACCAGCACCAATTACTAGTATTCCGCTAGCACATCATATCTATAGCAGAACCGACGGTAATACCGAAAGAACCATCACATTTCCGGCTACTTCCTCCACAACCGAGACACATGACTCCTCTTATGGACAAGCAAACCCAGCTTACTAGGTACCACCACCGCCTGCGCCCATGCCTGCTGTAACACCCCAAGAATTAAAGGGAAATAAAATAAAGGAAAAATAATATTAAATGAATTTCTGAATATTGTTATTAAAGAAAACCCTAAAGAGAGCCCTATTAAAGCCAAACAGGGAGAAATATTCAAAATCTGGACCTAAAAATTTTATGAAATAAACTAGAAGTCAAAACATAATTTTAGTATTTTTTACAAATTTTTATCAACAGTGATTCAACCCTTAATCAAATATATGAATTACTGCAATTATTTTAAATCAGAAAACATTTATAAATCCCAGTGGGCCTCAACCCCCAAAGTACCCCGAGCCCGGCCCAGTCCAACCGCGTGACACCGACCAGTGGGGCCCGCCTGTCGGCACATTCCCCCTCTCTCCTCCCCGCGCTCGCGCTCCGCCGGCCCACCCGTCAGCCTCCGCCGCTCCCCTTTCTCCCTCTGACAGCCGTGGCCCGCCTATCGGCCCCTTCCTTTTCCGTTTCGGCCACTGACAGGTGGGGGCCACCTGTCAGGACCTTCGTCCCCGATGGAAGGAGATCACTCCCCTTTCCTTCCGGCGACCCCCTTTCCTTCCCTCGCCGCCGGCCGCCCCGATCCGGCTGGATCTGCCTCAGACACCCTTCCTTGGACCCCCGCGACCCCCTTCCATCTATAGGCCACGCGTTTTGGCAGTTATGGAAACCGGGCCGAGGGAATGGAACCCTCGCCGGAGAAGGAAGGAAACCGAGGTTTCCTTCCATTTGGCCGCCGTCGGTGACCCTATAAATACCCTCGCCCTCACCGCGCTCAGCCCACACCACCGTAGCCTGAGCCGAAGCAATCCAGAGCGCCGCCACTCTCTTTTCGGGTTTTCCCTCTGTTTCAACTCCGGCCGCCGCTCACCATCGACTTCGGCCTCCCCCGTCCTAGCCACCGCCACCGACGAGACCGCCGGAGCCCGCCCGTCCTCGGCCATGCCTCCATCAGCTGTGAAGACCGCCGGATCGCCGTCGCCATCAACCACCCGAACACCCTCCTTCGTCTACCCTCGTCTCCGGTCGCCGTCCGCCGCTCACCGCCGCTGTCGAAGGTACCATCGTGACCGCCGTTCACCCCTCTTTCCATTTCCGGCGAGAGCTAGGTCCTTAGGTGCTCGCCGTCGTACCCGAGGCCGCCGTCGCCGGAGACGAAGGGGGTACGTGCCCCTTACGCCCGTGCCGTGCCGGATCGCACAGTGGCCGTCCGATCGTGATCGGAGGGCTACGATTAAATCCCCTCGGGATTTAATCCGGGCCCTCGGATCTGGTCAAAGCGGTACCATGCGTTCACGGCCGTCGATCGTGAATTAAATCCCCGGAGCGATCTCACGCGTCCACGTCATACCGGTTCGCGGGATTTAATCACAGCCATCCATTTTCACTTAACCCCTCCCGCCTCTCGCCTGGCCGCCAGATCCAGATCCAACGGCTCTGGATCAACCGGTCCACACGCACAGTGCGCCTGTCCACCGTGGGCCTGGCTCACCGTGGACCAGAACCCATTTTCCAGTTTAAATAAAATTCCAGAAATTGATTTAAACTTTGAAAATTCATAACATGCTCATTTTAACACCAAATTTCACCATTCAAATTTTGTTAAATTCAGTAAATTATTCTCTACACATTAATGCCATAAAAACAGTATGTTACTTTGGCACAAAATAATCTTAGCAATTAAATGAATAAGAACCCATTAGGGTTAAAATTATTAATTCAGAAAATAAATTAGGGAAAACCTTAAAAGATAAGTTTTACTGTTTTTCACCAAACTTCAGGACATTAAAACCTTATTTCACATGATAAAACCCATAAACATGTATGTTTATTATTTGGTGGATTTTTTATCTGTTTATTGAATGTATTGTTTATTCTTTACGTATCGAGAAGACTACGAGTTCGTCGAGGAGCCGGAGTTCTACCCCGAGGTTCCTCCATCCCCATTTGCTGATCAAGGCAAGTCATCGACCACTCCTTTGGAAATAGTTGATCATCATTGAGCCTATGTTTTAATAAATTATCGCTATAACTCATAGGAAAATATTACATTAGTCAAATATCAAGCCCTATACTTATATTTATTAGATCCCCGTCCTTGTGTGCAAACCCAAGCCATGCTTATTGAGCCTTAACTCCTTGTCACTCTACTATATAAATATTAGCTAGTGCCCAATGTACCGGCACAACTGCTATAGGATAAAAAGAATGAGTCGTAGATAGCTGGATTCTGTTATATGAATTTCCCCGTTATTCTCGTCTCTGGACTCTGTTGGAGTTGGCTATGTTATAAGTATGGTGGGTTCCGGGTGCAAGCTCGGGCATTGGTTGGTTGCACCCGGGGCACTATAAGGACCGGTCTGCGGGATCTATTGCAAAGCACTTTCATACCAACCACAAGTCTAATGGGTAAGTCCTAACTGGAAGTATGGAACAATCCGACTCGATGCACCATAGTGGAGAGGGCAAGGGGCAACCTGCGGGTGACTTGTACCGACGAGGCTCAAGGGGGGGTATCACTACAACAAAACAGAACATTTTCGTCGGCCAATTTAACTTCCGTTGGCTTTTGGGAAAGCCGACGGAAGTTAAATAACTTCTGTCGGCCTCCAGGAGCCGACGGAAGTTAATTAACTTCCGTCGGCTTCTCACAGTGGCCGACGGAAGTTAGTGCGGGATTTTTCCGCGGCCGATCGGATCCCCTAACTTCCGGCGGCCAGCATTAAAGCCGACGGAAGTTAGCACTTCCGTCGGCTTTAATGCTGGTCGACGGAAGTTAGGTGGTTTTTCCCCAACCGCGCGCGCATACAGGGAGACCTAACTCCCTGTACGCGCACAGTACCCGCCGCCGCCTCCCGTGCCCAGCCCGCGCCGCCGCCACCGCCCGCCTTCGGCCCGCGCCACCGCTCCGGCCGCCCGCCGCCTCCCAGCACCGCCGCCGCCTCCAGGCCGCATCCCGCTCGCCCCGCCTCCCGCGCCCAGCCCGCGCTGCCGCCACCGCCCGCCTCCGGCCCACGCCACCGCTCCGGCCGCCGGCCGCCCGCCGGCCGCCTCCCACCGCCGCCTCTCGGCGCAGCCGCCTCCTCCCGCCACCGCCGCCTCCCGGCCGCCTCCCACTCGCGCCGCCTCCCGCGCCCAGCCCCTGCCGCCGCCCGCCTCCGGCCCACGCCACCGCTCCGGCCCACGCCACCGCTCCGGCCGCCGATCGCCCGTCGCCTCCCGCCGCCCCGGCTACCCACCTTCGGCCCATCTCGCCTCCCACCGCCTCCTCCCGCCGCCGCCGCCTCCCGGCCGCATCCCACCCGCCGCCTCCCGCCGGACCGCGCCACCCGTCCTGGTGAGCCTACTTTGTCCATCCTCTCCTTGTAAATTAAATTCCCTGTGGTGAATTTCTCGTGTATATTGCTTTGTTGCACCGGTGTGACCAAGAAATAGTTGTAGAGATTGATTAATTTAAATTTAGGGAATGTAAATATAGAAAAATTGTTTTATATAAATTAATATATTTCATATGCGATGTGCAGCCGGCCGCCGCCCGTCACCACCTACTGTCCTTCAGCGCCCGTCGACCTCCGCCACCCGCCGACCTCTGATCCATCGCTGTCAAGTAAATTTTTCTTCTTTAAGAATTTTCTTCACTTTTGATTTGTGAATTTTGTCGTAGTGGATTGCAATGATTGCTCTAGGTTTGAAACAATAATTACCAAGAGTAAAGTAGCATTCACAAAGTAATTAATAAAAACAAAAGTCAATTAATTTTATGCTTTACAAGTGTTTACTATGAGATGTGCTATTATATATGATCTTAATTTTATTCTTGTGTTACCACCACCTCTGCCCCTTGCGCCGCCGGCCGCCGCCTCTGCTACCCCTCCCCTTGCGCTGCCGCCTTTGCTACCCCTCCCCTTGCACCGCCGGTCGCCGCCTCTGCTACCCCTACCCCTTGTGCCACCGCCACCTCTGCTACCCCTCCCTGTGGCACCTCTCTCCTTTCTGCCTCTCTAATCCTCTCCCCCTCCCTCGCGGCGATGGCGCGGTGAGGGCTCGATAGGGCATGGCGAGGGCGTAGCGGGGCACTTCCGTCGGCCAAAGCCGACAGAAGTTAGCCCTTTCCCGACGGAAGAAGCTAACTTCCATCGGCAAAAGGCTAACTTCCGTCGGCAATTGGTCGCCGGGTGTCTCTGGACGACCGACTAGGTGAAAGTGCCTTCGACTAAGGCGTCGGCGCGTCGCCCTAGCTAGCCCCCCTCTCGAGTCTCGACTGAGTTAGGGTTTAGAAATGGGCTTTAAATGAGCTGAAATTCAAATGAGTTGTGTGGTAAAATATAAATATATATGTGCTATTAATTATATTCTTGTGTTAATTTGTGGTTTGTTGATGATTTCATTACGGTGATTAGTATAATATATATATATACTTTTATTATATATATTTCTTTTCGTATGCAATTTTTTATTTGACAACAACGTAGATAGTGTAACGAAACCTATGCGTCACTTGTTTCGGACCAACATGTCTCACACGTGTCATGCGTGTGAGATGTGTAGGTCCGGAATTGTCCCTTTTTGGACAGCCTCAGTGGGCGACAGAGCATGGTTTTATGATGAGTCATGAGTCCGAATGGGATTTCAGTAACATAACCTTGTTGTTCTCCATTGCACCACTATCAGGCGTGCAATTGGAGAGCAGCGGGGTTATGCTGCTGAAATTTCGTTCGGCCTCATGGCTCGTCATAAATACCACGTTTTGTCGGTCACTCTTGGGTGGGTTTAGGACCTATCTTTTCCTATAGACATAGGCCCGTGGTACTTATGCATGATGCATTCTTGATTGAATGAATGTTTTGCCTATAGAATGGCTGAGGACGACCGACGGTGGATGTATAGTGGTTGGATGAAAAGTGGAGCTCACACGAGGGAGTGGGTAATCAACGCTGAGAAATTTGTTGATCGTGCATTCGCTTTGACAACAAACGCTGGCGCGAGGTGCCCATGCATGAAGTGCAGAAATTCTCGTTGGCAAGACAAGAGGACGTTGTCATTGCATATTTGCAAATATGGTTTCGTGCCAGGTTATGAAGTTTGGTCTTTTCACAGCGAGACATGCCGTGAAAAAAACGGTATTATTAGTGGAAAAAGATGATAGCGTTGCTGACGATAGGATGGATGAGATGGTTGATGCTATACGACCGGAGTTTGAATCAAACCACGAGGATCCTCCAACACCGGAGGTTCAAAAGTTTTTCGACATCCTTCGAGCTTCAGAAGAGCCATTGCATGAGCACACCACCGTAAGCGTTCTCGCTTTCGTGACTCGTATTATGGCTATTAAGTCAAAGTTTGCATTTTCAAACAATTGTTATAAGGAGCTCTTGAATCTGATCAGCGATATCCTTCCTAAGAACCATAAGGTGCCGAAAGACATGTACCAGTCAAAGAAAATGCTTTCTGCTCTCGGTATGGAGTATGAGAAGATTGATGTGTGCAGAGATAATTGTATGCTGTTTTGGAAAGAACATAGTAATGAGGTGAAATGCTTAAAATGTGGTAAACCGATATTCATAGAGGTCGTAAATGAAGATGGAGAGAAGGTGACGACAGAGGTTGCTCATAAGCAACTTCGTTACATGCCTCTTACACCTCGGGTGAAATGATTGTTTCTCTCAAATAAAACCGCTAGACATATGCGATGACATAAAGAAGGTGTACGTGAGAATAATCAAGTAATGGTGCACCCATCTGATGGTGCGGCATGGAAGGCTCTAGATGATTTTGATGCAGACTTTGCTAGTGATGCAAGGAATGTTCGCATCGGGTTGGCAACTGATGGATTCACGCCTTTCAATGTAACGGCATCGTCGTACTCTTGTTGGCCCGTGTTTGCTATTCCATACAACCTTCCACCTTCGTTTTGTATGAAATATGAATTTATGTTCCTATGTCTCATTATACCCGGTCCAGAGCATCCTGGAACACGACTAAACGTGATGCTGAAGCCCTTAATTGAAGAGTTGAAACAATTGTGGAAAGGAGTTGAAGCATATGACTATGACCAGAAGCAAAAATTCAATCTTCGAGTTGCGTATCTGTGGTCGGTCCACGATTTTCTGGCATACGGTATTTTTTCTGGTTGTAGTTGTCATGGAAGGTTGAAATGCCCGATATGTGTGAAGGACACAAATTGTTTCCGTCTGAACTTCGGGGGAAAGATTTGTTACTTTGATTGCCATAGATGCTTTTTGCCCTTGAATCACCCATTTAGGTTACAGAGGAACAATTTCAAGAAGGACATTATTGTTGTAAAGGGACCACCAAGACGTTTAAATGGTAGAGAAATCGCTGATATGCTGAATGAGTTGGTCCTTAATGAAAATGAGGATGGATTTGTAGGATTCGGAACCGAACATAATTGGACCCACATATGTGGCTTATGGGAACTACCGTATGTCAAATCACTAATTCTGATGCACAACATTGACGTTATGCATCAAGAATGTAATGTTGGTGAAAGCATTATAAGTACATGTATGGATTTTACTGACAGGACAAAAGATAATGTAAAGGCGAGAAGATATTTAGCTGAGATTTGTAATCGACCAACCCTTGAGTTGACGAATAGTGGTGGCAAGCCACGTGCCCCATTTTGTTTAAAACCTAAAGAAAAAAACAAGTAATGAGGTGGTTGACAAATTTGAAATTCCCAGATGGTTACGCCGCGGGATTTAGAAGAGCTGTGAACTTGAAGACAGGGAAATTAAATGGATTGAAAAGTCACGATTACCACATAAACATGGAAAGACTCCTTCCTGTAATGTTTCGCGGGTACCTGAATGATGATGTGTGGAAGGCGTTAGCTGAGCTGAGCCATTTTTATAGACAACTTTGTGCGAAAGAAATTAAGAAAGATATGATGGATATGCTAGAGAAAGAGATCCCGGTGCTTTTACGTAAACTGGAAAAAATATTCCCTCCAGGGTTCTTCAATCCAATGCAACATTTACTGGTTCATCTGCCATATGAAGCTAAGGTAGGTGGCCCTGTGCAATATAGGTGGATGTATCATATTGAAAGGTCCCTAAAGAAGCTTAGAGCGATGGTTGGTAATAAGGCCAGAGTTGAAGGTTGCATCGCAGAAGAATTTAAATTGAAAGAGATATCATACTTCACTAGTGTATACTTCGCTGAGCATCACAATGTCAACACACCTGCTACACGGTACCATATGGATGAAGACCATCCTTGTAGTGATCTCCAAATATTTGGGTGGAAGGGCATAACTGTTGGTGTCTCCACGACATATTATGTAACTCAGGAAGAACGAACATATGCCTTGCTCTACATGTACTCAAATATGGAAGAGATGGAACAATATTTCGCGTAAGTGATTCTTTTTAGTTTTATATTTTACCTCCAAATTTTATACCTACCCATTTGTTTACCTATTCGTTACAATATTGACAGTATGTTTGATTCGAAATACTTGACGTCTGGTCGTCAACCAACGGAGAAGCAATTAGATAAATTGTGTCGAGAAGGAGTAAATGGTGGGCCTAGTTTTCTCTCTTGGTTCAGAGAACATGTAAATCCTTACCTTTTGTGACACGTATTGTTTTACTCTACTAGGTTAATTATCTTATAATCTCCTATGATTTGCAGTGCGTGCTCGCTGATAATGTACATATAGACTTGCGACAGCTCTCTTATGGGAGTATTAGTGCCAAAAGTTACGGTCGCTATGATGTTAATGGTTTTCGCTTCCGTTCAACTATTTTTGAAGCATATCGACCTCTAGCGGCAACAACTAATACTGGAGTTGTTACAAGGGTCGTT
This sequence comes from Zizania palustris, assembly GCA_019279435.1. Classification (NCBI taxonomy): domain Eukaryota; kingdom Viridiplantae; phylum Streptophyta; class Magnoliopsida; order Poales; family Poaceae; genus Zizania; species Zizania palustris. Next base: position 36,363,915 of record JAAALK010000082.1, on the reverse strand, counting down.
GATGGACAAGGACATGAAACTATGTATTATGGAATCATCAAAAATATAATCGAGTACAATTTTGCCGGGAATAAGGAGATTAAAGTAGTCTTCTTCGATTGTGATTGGTTCGACCCTAAACATGGTACTCGTGAAAACCAATTTGGGCTGGTTCAAGTCAAACACGCGGAACGATTATCTGGTTGCGATAATTTTGTCCTTGCTCACCAAGTCGAGCAGGTGTATTATATGTCGTACCCATGTGAAAAACTAAGTGCTTGGTGGGTAGTCTACAAAGTGAATCCTCGGGAATGTTTACACACTGCTAGTGATGGCGCTTATCAATTGGAGGTTGAAGAGGTCGATGAGGTTTACCAAGATGATGAATTGCCGACTTCATTTAATGTAGAGTCAGAATCATCGACGGTTTCTTTTCTCGGCGATTCTAATGATGTGGCAGTTCCCGAGAAAAGGAAACACCAACATAAGAAGAAAAAAGTAACATGGCGTGCTTTGGGGAGAAAAGGACAAATTGATCCTGATTTTGATGATAATTGACAAGTAATTGTTTTCATACATGCATATGCAATATACTTCATATTACATATTTTTTCATATGTACAAACCTTCTTTACTAATAAATGCTTGTTTGTGCTTATTTTGAACAGGATGTCGAAAAAGGTGAGGAGTGTCACGAGGAAGCTCTTCCGCTTGGGGAGTTCATCGGCGAGTACTCCGGTGAGTACTCCGACGAGTCAGGAGGACACCCTATTCCAGGGTAGTTCCTCTTCTTCAAACAGACGTCGTCAAGAGCAGCTCCTGAGATGCATAGATCCGACATTAATTGGTCGGCCTATTGCATTTCAACTAGATGAGGAGGTAACTTTCAGATTGTTTTTATGCCAGTTATAAACTATTACTAATTGTTTCAATACTGTTTTGTAGGAGGAAGAACACTTGGAGAGCGCGGGTCACGAGGATCATCCGGTGGTTGGGGGGCAGGAGGGGGATGTCGTAGAGTGTGCGACACAGAGGGATGACCCAGAGGGTGTGGGGCAGAGGGATGACCCGGAGGGTGCGGGGCTGGGGAATGACCCGGAGGGTACGGGGCTGGGGGATCTTCCGGAGGGTGCGGGTCAGGAGGAAGGGGCTGAGGCTGCCGGTGTCTCCTCAGTATCTTTCAGGACGAGCCACCTGGTTACCCCACCAGTAGTCTCTTCCGGTGGAGCCAAGATCGAGATTACGCCTGTAGGTGACGGGTAAGTGTAATACTCTTCTGTTGTTTTGCTTTTTTTTCAAAAAATTTGTTTCACTAAACTGACTTTATTTATTATGTATTTCTAGATCTTGGATTGACTCTCGGTTTGACGGCACTTCGAGGGTCAGGCAGGTTAACCAGATATTGGGTAACCTGTGTCGTCTGCACTACCCAGGGGTGCTGACAATGCCGACCGGTGAGCAGGTTCTATGCTAGACATGGGACCAGTACCGGTTTGCTCCTGACGGGCGCCACGAAACTGCTCAGGGGGCGGTGTCTCATGACTTCTGGGTATGCATGTGTTTTTTCAATCTTCTTTTAGGCTTTTCGAGTTACAACACTTTACTAATCATTACTTTTGCAGTTACGCTTTTGCTTGCGAGAGGTCGGCAATCACCATAACCATGCCCTTCAAGTCTTCAACAACAATGCACATAAGGTGGTGAAGGACGCCATTTCGTATGCCCGCATTCAAGCGAACAATGCTTACTACAAGGAGAAGCTAGGGCAATGAATGAGCAAGGCGACGGGCTCATCGTCAATCTATTTGACTAAAGAAGAATACCGTTCGGTAAACAATTCTAACTTTTTAAATCTTCGATTGTTGAGATTTGTTGTCATATAATACAAATAGCATCTCTGTTCAGGTGAGGATTCCGTGGTTTGCAAACCGCGAGGACGCATATTTCGAATTCTGCAAGATTTGGTCTTCAACCGCATTTAAGAAGACTTCCGAGCAAAAAAGACAATGTCGCGGGACGGATCCGAAGCACAGATATGGTGCCGACGGACATATTCGCCACGCTAAACGCTTGGTAAGACCTTCTGTCACTCTCTAGCTATAGATACATTGTAATGCGACTAACTCATTTCTAATGTACAGGAAGCTAAATCTGGCAATGTGCCAAGTGACATAGATGTGTATACCTCTGGTCACAAAGGAAGCGATCCTACACAGCCAGATGTCTTGTGTAGCTAGACAGCCACGGACCATTTGGTGAGATGTTATTAAGAGTTTACGTAATTTCATTTTTCTGCGTCTAGCTAATTGGACATGTTTTTTGCAGGCGCAGTATGGTGAACACATGGTTCGACTCCATGGAGAGGACTATGATTGGCGGAGAGAACCTGTCGACCAAATGGCCGTGTACTCCAGCGGAGGTGGCAAAAGCCATGGACGGTGAGACAGTGTTTTTATTAATGCTTTGTGTATGGTATTGTGATGGTAACTAACTCATTCAATGTTGCAGGTACTCCATGTTCAATGGAGTTATTGACTCGAGAGAGGTGAGAGCTCAGAAGTCAGCTCAGTCGTCGCAGAGCTCCGTCGGAGTTGGCTCCAGCCGTCGTCGCTCTTCAGAAACCCCAGAGGTGGATCGGGTGAGGGAGGAAATGAGGCAGGAAATGAGGCGGCGCGACGAGTACTATACTGCCTGCTTAGCACAACAGCAGGCGATGATCCAAGTAAGTTTAGTTTGGAGTGTTGTAGTTAAAAAGTATTCAGAAATAGGTTTAGAACTAACTGATTACATTACAACATGTGTAGCAACTAGCCCAGCAGCATGGTGGATTTGACATGTCCAATTTCCAACCACTACCTCCCCCGCCACCACCATTATATTCTACATCACCTGAGGTACCTCCTGACATATCGTTACTTCAGATACTTAAGTTAGTGTTTAGAAGAGTAGTTGAGTTAATTCGTTCTCTAATTTTGTCTATTTCTTCAGACTTTCCATACGCCTGGCCAGGATGGAGCCTCTCGGGCAAATGTGGATGAAGCGGGAGGCAGTGGCGGCACCCACGACCCAAATGTGGGTGAAGCGGGAGGCAGCGGCGGCACCCACGACCCAAATGTGGGTGATCAGTGAGTATGGATGTGTAGTGTGAATCTCGATGTGTTATGTGACTTTGTATGTGAATTTGAATGGTATATGTGAATGCGGATGTGTATTGTGACTTTGAATGTGAATTAAGTTGTGTTATGTGATTTTGGATGTGATGTGTGAAGTTTTGGATGTGAGATGTGATTTTGGATGTTATATGTGAAGTTTGAATGTGATTTTGGATGTGAAATGTGAATTTAGATGTGTATTGTGAATGTGATTAAAATTGTGGTTGGATGTGAGTGTGAGTAGGGGAACCAGGAAAAAACAAAAAAAATACCAGCTAACTTCCGTCGGCTTTTACCATAGCCGACGGAAGTTAGCTGGTTTCGGCCACGTGGGCAGAAAGGGTAACTTCCGTCGGCTAGGGCCAAAGCCGACGGAAGTTAGCTGCCCCTAACTTTCGTCGGCCAGGCTGGCCGACGGAAGTTAGCGCCCCCTGCTGACGTGGCAGAGTTCAGGGCTAACTTCCGTTGGCCACGTCAAGCCGACGGAAGTTAGCTAACTTCCGTTGGCGGCCGACGGAAGTTAGCTAACTTCCGTCTCCTCGCTTGGAAGTTAGCTTCTTCCGTCGGGAAAGGGCTAACTTCCGTCGGCTTTGGCCGACGGAAGTTCCCTGTTTTGTTGTAGTGTATGGTGGGGCTCCGACGCGTTGGGACACCATATGAAACCTATAAGAGGGTGATGTTGAGTCGAGGCGAACCATATGGAAGGTTTTGGCACGAGTTCCCGTGGTATGGGTCATCTCGTTACACTTTGGTGTAAGTGGTGAGTGCGTGCCTTGTGGGTACAGTGCTACATCTCTGATCAGAGTAATTTAATCTTTTCGAAAAGCTGAGCCCACGGTCAAGGGCGGGTTGTGTGACTACTCACAGTTAGTTTATTATTGTTTGAATGGTGGAGTTATTCATGGCATGTAAGGACTGTTGAGCGAGGTGGGGCTGACTGTACCCCTCGAGTTAGAAGATGATGATGCATCCACATGTTTACCTTTCAGTACTAATAAATTGATCACACTTAATGCTTTACAATTATGCTTTTCCGCAAAATTAGCCACTATATCCCTTGTTATTACTCTGCATTATATTTGCATTCGGTGGCTTGCTGAGTACGTCTGTACTCACCCCCGTTGACTTACACCACCAGAGCCCGTCTACTACGAGGAGGATGAAGGTCTGGAGTAGCGACCCAGTCAAGGCGAGACTGGAAGGAGGCGTTCATCTAGGACCCTTTATTTTATTAGTTTCTCTTCACCTTTATTCACTTTTGTATTAATACGGTCTACGAACCGTGAATGATTGCTCGTATTTGTACGTGGTCGCATGATGAACGTCTTGGTTTATTGATTTTCTATGGAATTTCAATAAAGGTCCTGATTTATTAAATCGGGGCGTGACAAGTTGGTATCAGAGCCGACTTGACTATAGGAAGCCAAACAGACCTGACCTTAGGGCCTATACTTACTATATTTCCTTACAAAAATTACTTATCTTCTCATCTTCCGAGATTTTCACAAAAAGTTTCTCTCTTTTGTAGATGCCAGTCCATACCATGAGCGGGACTCTTCGCGATGAGGCCGGATTCATCCGCGAGCTTCGTGTGCTCGTTGACTTCTTGGGATTCTCCCATGAGCCCGCGTTCCACGGGATCTTTCCCGATGCGAGCGAGAGCTACTGCGAGGTCACGGTTGTCATCCGCTCCTCCCCCATGCAGCCTCCCTTCTACACCCATGGAGTCGGAGGACCCTCATTCGTGGTGGCCAGTCAGCGCGCCGCACTTCAGGCCCTCGCCGAGCTTCGTCTGGTCTACGATTGCCACCTCCACGACACCGTCTACCGCTTCATGCCCATGCGCACACCAGGGAGTCACCGCAGCATCTACATTAGCCCCCTCACCCAGAGCAGCTCCGCCATCGCCCGCACCATGAGACTTTTGGACGCCATGGACAACCTCCACACAGAGGCCGTTCTTGACGCAGACAGCCAGCACGACACCATCAACTTCTACCGCCATACCTCGGAGAACTTGAACTGCGAGAATGCTGAGCTTCGTCGACAGGTCCAGCAGAACCCCCAGCTGACGCTCGAGGTAGAGGAGTGGAGGCGTCAGAATGAAATTCTACGTCAAGGCGCCATGGTCAACGCCCAGCTACGTCACCAGCTCAAGGAATTTAAGAAGGATATTGAGGAGATCGCACCCCTTCCACCCCGCAAGAAGAAATTGCTCCGGATCCCCACCGTGAGGCCCAAGAGGATTTCACGCAGTGCACCACCCGCCAGACCCTCCAGTTCCACCACCCCGACTGTTTCCGTCGAGCCCGTGGTCGAGTTGTCCCTCGAGCTACCGTAGACGTAGTTTTTACGATTGATTATTTTCTTTCACTTGTTTGTATTACCATTCATGTCAAATATAAGGCATGAGTGAAAAATTAAATAAAAGACAATAAATGTAACCGCAAAAACGACATTTTAGGAATAAAACTTAATAATAATTTCCTCTAAGAAAATGTTGTCTACTTTGGAAACTTCAGAATGACCAACACTCAAGGCTCCGATGTTCCCCATAGCGGAGGGGAGAACGGTAACTTACCCCAGTGGGGAGCGACCGGACAAAGGCAGGCCCCGGTCGCCAACCACCCCACTCTGTCCGAGATGATGGCCACACAGAATCAGTTGGTGTCTGCCCTACTAAACCAGATGCAGCAACAACAGCAGCAGATGCAAGAGCAGCAGGCTCAGTTCTTCCGTCTTCACCAATAGCCCGAGCTGCCCCGCCACTCCAGCTCCCGCTCCCGCCTCTCAACTCTCGGAGTTCCTCCGAGTCCACCCTCCCACCTTTTCGAGCACTACCAACCCCATGGAGGCTGGGGATTGGTTGAGAACCATCGGAAAGAAGCTCGACCTCTTGACCTGCACTGAGCAGGAGAGTGTGGCTTTCGCCGCCCACCAGCTTCAGGGTCCCACCACAGAATGGTGGGACAACCTGCGTGAGACTCTGCCCGAGGGACATGTCCACACTTGGGCCGAGTTCTTCGCCTCCTTCCGTGCGGCCCACGTCCCAGATGGCATCATCGCCCAGAAACAACAAGAGTTTTGGGACTTGCAGCAGGGAAGCAGGTCCGTAACCGAATACCTGCACGAATTCAACAGGTTGGCTAGGTACGCACCTGAGGAGGTCCGTACCGATGCGGCCAGGCAGGCAAAGTTCCCCCGGGAACTGAAGGATGAGTTGTCTCTCCAACTCATCTCTGGAGATTATACCAGCTTCCAAAAGCTGGTTAATAAAGCTATCATTCAGGAGACCCAACAAAACAAGGTCGACCTGAAGAAAAAAAGGATGATTGCCTTTAGGCAAAACCAGGGCATGGCACAGAGGCCCCGTTTCACACCTCCTCCACCGGCACCACAATACCACCCCCGCCCAGTGTATCGTCCGGCGCCACCCGCCGCCAACGCCGGAGCTGGACAACCTCGCCCCGCTCCCGCCACACCAGCCGCTCCACCCGCCCCGGCCAAAAAGGCGGAAATTCTGCGCGACAAGCACGGCAAGCCCGTGGTATGCTTCAACTGCCGTCAGGAGGGGCATTACTCCCACCAGTGCCCCCATCCTAAGCGCGCTCCAGGAGTTGCAGCAAACCCCGCCATCCGCGCCCGCATCAACCACGTCACTGCTGAAGAAGCCCAGGCCGCACCAGAGATTGTCATGGGTAAGTTCATAGTACACTCAGTCCTTGCAGTCGTTTTATTTGACACTGGAGCTACGCATTCCTTTATATCAACATCTTTTGTGGAAAAGAATGATCTGGATATAAGTGAACTGCCAAGACCCGTACTAATAGCCACCCCTGGCAGACAAACTCTGGCCCATTCCTATAGTCCAAGGGTATGGGTAGATATCCAAGGCACAATATTTTGGGCCGACCCCATCCTAATAGAATGCCAAGGATTGGATATCATTCTAGGAATGGATTGGCTCAATAAACACCAAGGAGTTATAAGATGTGCCCTGAGACAAGTGACAGTGACCAGTGAAGAAGGGAATGCCGTCACATTTCAGATGCCAAGCCTAAAGTTCGGAAGACCAAGGCTACACCAGATTACTTTGGAAGAGATACCAGTGGTCTGCGAGTACCCGGACGTTTTTCCAGAGGATTTACCAGGAATGCGATCCAAGAGGAATATTGAGTTCCGCATTGAGTTGGTGCCTGGGACCACCCCCATTTACAAGCGACCATACTAGATGGCCGCCAATGAGTTAGCTGAGATGAAGCAGCAGTTGGAGGATCTTGAGAAGAAAGGCTACATCAAACCAAGTACATCACCATGGGGAGCCCCCGTCATCTTCGTTGAGAAGAAAGAGGACAAGGCTAAGCGTATGTGTGTGGATTACCGCGCTTTGAATGAAGTGACCATCAAGAACAAGTACCCGTTACCCAGGATCGATGATCTTTTTGACCAGCTGAAAGGAGCTACGGTATTTTCCAAGATCGACCAAAGATCCGGATATCATCAGCTGAGGATTCAAGAGGAGGATATACCCAAGACGGCTTTTACCACCCGTTATGGATTATATGAGTGTACCGTGATGTCCTTTGGATTGACCAATGCCCCTGCTTTCTTTATGAATATGATGAATAAGGTGTTCATGGAGTATTTGAACAAATTTATCGTGGTCTTTATAGACGACATCCTCATTTATTCCAAGGATCAGAAAGAGCACGAGACTCACCTCCGGTTAATCTTAGGAAAGCTAAGGGAACACCAGTTGTATGCCAAGTACAGCAAGTGTAAATTTTGGACGGCAGAAGTAAAGTTCCTTGAACACATTATCTCTGCGCAAGGTATCGCAGTAGACCCTGCCACCGTAGAAGCAGTTACGGATTGGCTGCCACCCACAAATGTATTAGAGATACGAAGCTTTCTGGGTTTGGTCGGGTATTACCGGAGATTCATCGAGAATTTTTCCAAGATAGCCAGGCCTATGACCAAGTTATTGCGGAAGGGAGAAAGGTTTGAATGGACTCCTGAATGCGAGGAAAGTTTTCGCACCCTCAAGACCCGGCTGGTGTCAGCACCCATACTGACCCTACCAGATATCAGGAAGGACTTCCATGTCTATTGCGACGCATCTCGCCAAGGATTGGGATGTGTTCTTATGCAAGACAGGAAGGTGATTTCATACGCCTCTCGTCAGTTGAGACCTCATGAGTTGAACTACCCGACACATGACATGGAATTGGCCGCAGTTGTGCACGTCCTTAAGATTTGGAGGCATTATTTGGTCGGAAACCGCTGCGAAATCTTTACGGAAGCTCGCCGGAATTTAAACGCATTAACCCTCTGCCACCGCCAATTGCGCCCCCTCTGCCCCCGCCAGTGACCCTATTTAAACCCCCTGGTACCCCGCATACGACCCCCACGCTCACACACTACAAGATCGAGGAGAACGCCCCCTCTACAACTTTTAACTCTCCACCGCCGCCCGCACTCCGGTCACCGCTCACCGTTGCCGGTGACCTCCTCTGCCCTAGGAGACCGCACCTTCGTGACCGCTAGGACCTCACCAACCTCGGCCACCCCTCCGCCGACGACGAACCCCACCGGATCGCCGTCGCCGACAAGGAACCCGAACCACTCCGCCGTGTACCGTCGTCGCCGGCCACACTCCATCGACCTCTCGCCTCGCCTAAGGTACCCCCGTGTTCCCCTAGGCATCCTCTTTCCGTTTCTAGGCTTAGCTAGGGCCGCCGTCGCTCGCCGTGGCCTCTGGCCCGCTCGCCGTCGCCGGAGAAGACGACCGGCATGGGCTGAGTACCCGTGCCGTGTCAGATTCGCTCTTGGCCGTGCGATCCTGATCCAACGGCGGAAGTTAGGTCACCCCGCGATTTAATCCGATGCGTTGGATCGTAGCGAATCGGTACGTTTTAATCTCGTGCGTCCATTTGTATTTAAAACTCGCATTCGATCTGAGCCGCGCGATGCGTACCGGTTCAGCATTTTAATCTCAGCCGTCCACGTTATTTTAACCCCCCGCCTCGACCGTGGCCGCCCGATCGCGATCCAATGGTGGACCCGAGGACCCACCGTGGATCTGGTTCACCGTGGACCCGAGGCTGTTTTGGATTTAATTTCAATTCCCAAAAATTTGTAATTTTATTCTCTACATGTTAATACCATAAAAATAGTATGTTTACTTTGAATATTTCATACTTATTTAATAAAGTATTCAAATGCTCTTTAGGGTAAATTACAAATGTAATTATTTCAATTTCAGTAAAATTTATCTTTACTCATTTCCTGTTAATAGGATGAAACCACCAAGTTTTCTCTGAACCTCTTATTTTGAATTAGTTAGAAAACTTAAAATAAGATTGTTCACACTTAAAATCTCTTTTATAAAGGACCATATTTCATTATAGTTTATTTTTAAATATTCATAAAATGAATTTCAGAAACTAAACAACTTTACTTTCCTTAAGTTCACCTAATCAAAACATATGCGCTTGTTGTGTGATTTTTGTATTGTTTATTGAATGTTACGTTTATTATTCATGTTAAAAAGACTACGGCGCCGCCGAGGAGCCGGAATATTACCTGGAGGTTCCCCCGTCGCCTTTTGCTGAACAAGGCAAGTCACCAAACCAATCTTTTGAGCATATTGAACCCATGTTTTATTAAACTATCGCTAAAACACATAGGATATACATGCATTAGTCGAATGAAACCCTTACAATATATTTATTTAGGATCCCCCAACCTTGATGTGCAACCCAAGCCATGCTATCTAGCCTAAACTCATTGTCACCATATGATTAGTACTATTAGCTAGTGTCCAATGTATCGACACAATTGCTATAGGATTAAAAATGAGTCATAGCAACTTGGTTCTACTATATTGTGGCGCCCTGATTTATCAAAATCGAGACATTATTGAATTTCCATAGAAAATCAATAATAACAAGAGGTTCATCATGCGACAATCGTACATACGACAAGTATTCATGGTACGCAGACCATATTTATTACATCAGAGTAAAAATTAAATAAGTAAATAAAAGCATGACGAACGTCTTCTTCAGGATCTTCTCTTGACTGGGTCGCTACTCTAGACCATCTTCGTAGTAGGCATCCTCTGAGGTGTTCAACGGGTATGAGTACAAAAAGTACTCAACAAGCCACCGCAAATGCAAGTAATAATGCAGTATAATAAACAAGGAAGGGTAATGGCTAACAGTGCGGAAAAGTACATTTTCAGTTATTGCATTTAGTGTAATCAAATTTTATCATGCGGAAATATAAACATAAACATCAATAACATCATCTAACTCGAGGAGTACATTTTACCTCCTCGCACAACAGTCCTTACATGTCAACCAACATGCACATACATATTCAAAGTAATCTAACTGTGGGATGTCACGCAAACCGCCCTTGACCGTGGGCTCGGCTTTTCGAAAAGATTTAAGACTCTGATCAGAGAGGTACTACTGTACCCACAAGGCACGCACTCATCCCAAACGAGATGACCCATACCACGGAAACTCGTGCCAAAACCTCGGCATGAAATGCTCCAAGCGATAACCACCCGCTCTAGGTTTCGCCGGCGCGCCGGGCCGCATCCCGGCTAACATCGCACCCCCTTTTGCGCCACATTGGTACAAGTCACCCGCAGGTGCTACTTGACCCATCTCCAAATGGTGGCCTCGGTTTGGAACAATCCATACCTTAGTTAGGACTTACCCACTAGACTTGTTGTTAGTACGGAAGTGTATTGCAACGGATCCCTCAGACCGGTCCTTATAGTGCCCCGGGTGCTACCGACCAATGCCCTAGCTTGCACCCGGAACCCACCATGCATTCACTCACAACCACAACTCCAACACCGACAGAATTCCATAGATAAGAAACAATGGGGATCATATAATAGAACCATGTACTACGACTCATTTTTATCCTATAGCGATCGTGTCGATACATTGGACACTAGCTAATAACATTTATCATATGGTGACAAGGAGTTTAGGCTAGAGAGCATGGCTTGGGTTGCACATCAAGGTCGGGGGATCCTAAATAAATATATTGTAAGGGTTCATTTGACTAATGCATATATAACCTATGTGTTTTAGCGATAGTTTAATCAAACATGGGTTCAATATGCTCAAAAGATTGTTTTGGTGACTTGCCTTGTTCAGCGAAAGGCGAGGGAGGGACTTCCGGGAAGTATTCCGGTTCCACGGTGGCGTCGTAGTCTTTTCAATATAATAAAGTAAAATAAAATGAACACAACATTCAATCAAGCAATAATATTACATGATAAACACCTAGGTTAAAGTTGGTTTGATTAAAATAAAATAAATTTAATTGTTAAGGCCCTGAGATTTATTTCATAATTAAATTTAAAGGAATTAAAATGAAAAGTTGTCCTTTTTAGAAAGGGGTGTTTAAATATGAATAGTGTCATATTAAGCTTCCTAATAGACTTTTAAGTGGAAAGTTCATGTTAATTTAATGGTTTTCAGTACATGGACAGAAAGGAATAAATATAAATTTTTCTGAAATTTAAATATTTGAATTTGTGTTTTAACCCTAAAGGCATTTGAATATCCATCTGAATAAACATGAAATGTCCAAAGTAAACCTACTAGCGAGCGGGCTAGCGGCCACGGCGGGCGACGGCGGTCTGGTCTAAGGCCTAAAATGGAAAGAGGGGGCTACGGGGATCACGAGGGTACCCTTGTGGCGGCGAGCGGTCGACGGAGCGAGGCCGGCGACGAGCGGGGGCGTCGAAGGTGTTCGGGTCTTTGGCGGCGACGGCGATCCGGCGAGGTTCGTCGACGACGGAGTGGTGGCCAGCGTTGGGGAGGTCCTTGCGGTCACGTTGGTGGCGGAGATGTGGACAGAGGCGGTCCGAGGCGACGGCGAGAGGTGGCCGGAGGCGAAACAGGAAGAATGCGCAAGAAGGAGAAGTGCGGGCGTTCTGCTTGGTCTGAGTGCAATTGGACACGTGAACCGAATGCGGTGGAGGGCAGCGGTTTAAATAGGGGTACCGGCGGGGGCAGGGAGGGCGCCATCGGGGGGAGGCTGTGAGTTAACGCCGGCGAGCGGTTTCTATGCATGCGGGCGACAGCGGGGGGATTACGCGTGGGATTAAGGGGGAAACGGTCGACGCGATATGAGGAATTGAATGCCGACGATAAATGGAGGGGAGGGGACCGGCGACGAGTGGATCCGAGGGAGTAAAGGCGGCCGGCGAAGTTTGGGGGCGACGGTGCGAGGTTGACGACGGGCTTGACGAGCGGGGCCCACTGGCCAGCGAGCGCGACCGAGTGGACGAGAGGGCTGACGGGTGGGGCCGTGGTGTCAGGTGTGCGCGCGAGGGGAGGCAATCGGCGCCGACAAGTGGGGTCGGGTTGTCAGCCTAAGGCGCGCGGGGTAACGGGCTGGGCCGGCCGGGAGAGAGAGAAGGGAGGGGGGGGCCATTACTGTTCCTAAGGTTTTCAGATTTAAAATAATTGCAGAAAATAGATTAAACCTTTTGGGGCATTTCTAGAGTGGATAAAAATTTGTGAAAATTCTCAAAAATATATTTTGGCCTTGGGAGTTTATACAAAAATTTTCAGCTCCTGGTTTGGTCATTAATTCTATGATGTAGTTCAAGAGGGTATAAAAAGGGTATTAAAGGTATTTTCAGAATTATAAAATCCAGGAAATTGAATTAAATAATATTTTTATTGTTTTGAAAATTTGGGGTGTTACAAACCTATCCCCCTTACAAAGAATCTCGTCCTCGAGATTGGAACGTTACTCGAATAATTCGGGGTATTGGGCTTTTAGTTCGTCTTCCTTTTCCCAAGTAGCTTCTTCGGCGGGATGGTTGTTCCACTGAACCTTGCAGAAGCGAACTACACGACTTCTGGTTACTCTCTCCTTGGTTTCCAAGATCTTGATGGGTTTCTCTATGTAGGTCAAGTCTTCCTGGACGTTGAGCTATTTAAGATCGGCTTGCTCGGTGGGTACGCGAAGGCACTTCTTCAGTTGAGAGACGTGGAACACATCGTGAACTCCTGCCAAGGATGGAGGCAGTTCAAGTTGATATGCTACTTCTCCTTGTCGTTGGAGGATCTGAAAAGGCCCGACGTAGCGGGGTGCTAGCTTGCCCTTCATGTTGAACCTTTGAGTGCCACGGAGGGGAGTGACTCGGAGATAGACATAATCGCCCTCCTCAAAGGCTAGGTCTCTTCGACGGTTGTCGGCATAGCTCTTCTGCTGGGATTGGGCTGCCTTCAATCGGTCTCTTATGATCTTGACCTTCTCTTCAGCTTCTCTTAATAGATCGGTCCCAAACAATTGTGACTCTCCGGTTTGATCCCAGAGCAACGGCGTTCTGCACTTACGTCCGTAGAGTGCTTCGAATGGGGACATTTGTAGGATGGCCTAATAGCTGTTGTTGTAGGAGAACTCTGCATATGGTAAGTTCTTGTCCCACATTCCGCCAAAGTCGAGAGCACAAGCTCTAAGCATATCTTCCAATATCTGGTTGACCCTTTCGTTTTGACCGTCGGTCTGTGGATGATAGGCGGTGCTAAAGTTCAGTCGGGTGCCGAGTTCCTCTTGAAGGTTCTTCCAAAACTTGGAGGTAAACTGACTCCCGCGGTCAGATACAATCTTCTTAGGAACTCCGTGAAGGCACACGATCCGGGTCATATACAACTCGGCCATCTTGGCGACGGTGTAAGTTGTCTTGACCGGAACGAAGTGAGCTACCTTAGTGAGTCGGTCGACGATCACCCAGATAGAGTCATGACCAGCTTGGGTCCTGGGCAGTCCCGTGATGAAGTCCATTCCTATCTCTTCCCACTTCCATTCAGGGACCTTGAGAGGTTGAAGAAGTCCGGCAGGCCTTTGATGCTCTTCCTTGACTCGCCGGCATGTGTCACACTTGGCCACATATTCAGCTATCTCCCTCTTCATGCTGACCCACCAGTATTTCTCCTTCAGATCTTGATACATCTTTGTACTCCCGGGATGGATGGAGTATAAAGTATCATGGGCTTCCTGAAGGATGAGGGTCTTCAATTCAGGCTGGTCGGGTACACATATCCGGTTTCCGAACCAGATGGTACCATGCTCGTCCTCGGAAAATCCGGGGGCTTTACCCTTCCTCATGTTCTGCTGGATCTCCAGGATGTCTGGGTCTTCCTTCTGCTTTTCTTGGATCTGGTCTATTAAGACAGGCCGAGACTCCAAGGCAGCGAGGTACGCTCGGGTGGTGATCCCTAGATTTAGCCTTTCCATCTCCTTGTAAAGTAAAGGAGCCTGGTCTTGAATCATGATGGCGTTGCAATACCCTTTTCGACTAAGGGCGTCTGCCACCACATTGTCCTTGCCTGGATGATAATGGATGCCCAAGTCGTAATCCTTGATCAGTTCCAACCATCTCCTTTGCCTGAGGTTTAGATCTGGTTGGGTGAATATATACTTGAGGCTCTTGTGGTCGGTGAAGACTTCACACCAATTCCCCACAAGGTAATGTCTCCATATCTTCAAGGCATGAACCACGGCTGCTAATTCCAGGTCGTGGGTCGGGTAGTTCAGCTCATGCGGTCTCAGTTGCCGAGAGGCGTAGGATATCACCTTCCCTTCTTGCATTAAGACGCATCCCAATCCTTGACGAGAGGCATCGCAGTAGACATGGAAGTCTTTCCGGATGTTTGGCAGAGTCAGAATAGGGGCTGACACGAGCTTCTTCTTGAGGGTCTGGAAGCTTTCTTCACAATCAGGGGTCCATTCAAATTTCACTTCCTTCTGTAGAAGTCTGGTCATAGGCTTGGCGATCTTTGAAAAATTCTCGATGAACCGACGGTAGTATCCGGCCAATCCGAGAAAGCTCCGGATCTCGGTCACGGTCGTGGGCTGCAGCCAGTTGGTTACTGCTTCCACGGTGGTTGGGTCCACTGCTATTCCTCCGGCAAATATGACATGGCCGAGGAACTTCACCTCAGACGACCAAAATTCGCATTTGCTGTATTTGGCGTACAGTTGCTGCTCCCTTAGCTTTCCGAGGGTCAGATGGAGGTGAGTCTCGTGTTCTTCCTTGGTCTTGGAGTAAATGAGAATATCGTCGATGAATACCACAATGAACTTATCCAAGAACTCCATGAATACATTGTTCATCATGTTCATGAAGAAGGCTGGGGCATTCGTGAGTCCGAACGACATCACTGTATACTCGTAGAGTCCATAGCGGGAGGTGAAGGCAGTCTTGGGTATGTCCTCCTCTCTAATCCTCAATTGGTGATAACCTGACCTGAGGTCGATCTTGGAAAACACCGAGGATCCTTTCAGCTGATCGAACAGGTCGTCGATCCGAGGCAATGGGTATTTGTTCTTGATGGTTACGTCGTTTAGGGCTCTATAGTCCATGCACATCCTCTTGGTCTTGTCCTTCTTCATGGCAAAAATGACCGGTGCACCCCAGAGTGAGGTACTCGGTCGAATGTACCCTTTCTGCTCTAGGTCTTCGATGTTGCTCTTGACTTCGGCTAGTTCATTAGCGGCCATACGGTACGGACGCTTGGAGATTGGAGTGGTCCCGGGGACAAGTTTGATTCTGAATTCGATGTCCCGCTTGAGAGACATTCCGGGTAGGTCTTCAGGGAAGACGTCCACGAACTCCTTGACTATGGGTACCTCTTCAAGAGCTATCGAGCGAAGGGATGCTTCGAGTGGTTTGCGACTGGTCATTCGAAAGGTGACGGCTGCGCCTTCAAGGTTGGTCACTGTGACGGACTTGTTGGCACAGTCGATCACTCCCTTGTGCTTCATCAACCAATCCATCCCTAGTATGAGGTCGAGTCCGGTGCATTTTATGAGGACTGGCTCGGCCCGAAATAATACTCCTTGGATGTCAATCTGAACCTTAGGGTTGTATAAGCGGGCTAAGGTCCTATTGTCGGGAGTGGCAACCACCATGGGGATGGATAGAGGGAGTACGTCCAGTTCGTTTGTTTTCACAAATTCTTCAGAGACGAAGGAGTGTGTTGCTCCAGAGTCAAATAATATTACGGCTGGTACGGAATTCACAGTAAACGTACCGAGCACAACTTCAGGAGCCTCCTGAGCTTCCTCCGCGTTGATATGGTTGACGCGGGCACGAACAGCCTGGTTGGGTGCCGCGCCTTGGGGCTGCTTGGGGTGAGGACACTAGTGCGAATAGTGCCCTTCCTTGCGGCAGTTGAAGCAGACTACTGGCCTCCCTTGGCGATCCTTCAAGATCGGGGCCTTGGCGGCTGGTGTCGGCTGAGCGGCCAGAGCTGGTGGAGCTGGGCGAGGATGCCCGGCGTTGGATCCACCGGCGGCATGAGGTGGCCTAAAGGCGGGCCGAGGATGGTAGGTGTGCGCTGGTGGCGGAGGGACGAAGCAGGACCTCTGAGAGTTCGCCTGTTGATGCTTGAAGGCGATCATCTTCCTCTTCTTGAGGTCCAACTTGTTCTGCTCAGTCTCTTGGATGAGTGCTTTGTTGACTAGCCGTTGGAAGTCGGCGTAGTCGGTGGCGACGAGCTGGATGGACAGCTCATCCTTAAGTCCCCGGAGGAACTTGGCTTGGCAGAGGGCGTTAGTGCGCACTTCTTCCGGTGCGTAGCGGGCGAGGCGATTGAACTCATGGAGGTACTCCATGACGGTCCGGTTGCCTTGTTGCAGGTCGCGGAACTCCTGCTGTTTCACCGCGATGACACCGGCGGGGACGTGGGCGGCACGGAAGGCGATGGTGAACTCCGCCCAATTCACCACGTGGTCCTCTGGCTGGGACTCACGATAGTTGTCCCACCATTCAGCGGCGGGACCCTAGAGCTGGTGAGTGGCGAAGGCCACTCGCTCCCGGTCAGTGCAGGGGAGGAGGTCAAGCTTCTTCCCAATGGTACGGAGCCAGTCTCCGACCTCCATCGGGTTGGTGGTGCTTGAGAAGATGGGCGGACGCACGCGCAGAAACTCCGAGAGTTGTGGAGCTGGTGCGGGTGCTGGTGCGCGAGGGGCAGGCTCCCCGTTCTGCAGTCGGTCCAACTGAGCTTGTTGGTGCCGCATCTGAGTGAGGAGGGCGGTGATCAGTTGGTTCTGATTCGCCATCATCTCCGCCAAAGTGGGGTG
Organism: Zizania palustris; assembly: GCA_019279435.1. Classification (NCBI taxonomy): domain Eukaryota; kingdom Viridiplantae; phylum Streptophyta; class Magnoliopsida; order Poales; family Poaceae; genus Zizania; species Zizania palustris. The sequence continues at coordinate 36,346,648 of JAAALK010000082.1, read as the reverse complement.
GTTGGTGGAGGGCGACCCAGACTGACGCGGGCCCGTTGCACCCCAGTTGGGTACAACACCCTCAGGCGCATCACGGCTTCCTCCTGCTCCATTGTTGGATCCGGTGTTCTGGTGGTCGGCCATCTTCTGAATTCATAAGGTTATAAGGCAAAAAGATGACAACACAATTAACGAGAATAGTTTATGCATATATAAATCAAGTGGTAAAATGTTCATTACAATCAAGTTCTTATTCTACCCACAACACACTCGTCGTGGGTAGCACCACATACAAAATTATGCTTTTTATTTAAATAGCGACTCCAAACGCCTACTCACCACCGGAGGCGGTCTCCGTGCTCTCGGAACCACGAGTACGCGGCTCCAGAGGGATGGTGGGTTCGAGAAAGTTCTCGATGATGGAGTCGGAGACGAGGCCGGGGCGCGGTGCAGGGGCGCTGGTGGAGGGTCTGGCGGGGGAGGGTCGTGGCGGGATCCTCTTGGGGCGAGGGAGGGGCTCACGGATGGGCTTCTTCTTCCTCGGAAGAAGAGGAACCATCTCCGCAATATCCTTCTGCAGTTGTATGATCTTGCGCTGCAGCTCGCCATTCTGTTGGATCAAGTTCTTCGTTTCTTCACGAAGGAACTCAACCGCCTCATGGTGCTCATCGGCGTCGAGCACCGCCTCGGTATGGAGGTCATCCATAGCCTGTAGAAGACGTGACTGCCGGGCCATGACCGGATCACGCACGGAGTGAACTCCGAGGTAGATGCTACGGTGGGCGCCGGGAGTACGCTTCGGCACAAGCCGGAAGGACGAGTTCTCAAGACGATCATCGTAGATCATCCTCAGCTCCATGAGGGCCTGGAGGGTGACTCGTTGGCACGCGACGTCAAAAGTCGGGCCTCCAAGTGCGGTGGTGTAGGGCGGCAGGTGTTCTCCGGAGCCGTGGACGGTGAGGGAGACGTCGCAAGGTCCGGCGAACTCGTCGGGGTACACTCCTTGGAATTCGGGTTCGAAGAGGAACCCGAGGAAGGTGAGCATCATACGGAGCTCCCGGACGAAGCCCTCGTAGTGGCGGCAGTAGCTGTGAACTTGGTAGACAGACATCTACAAAACAGCAAGTTGAATAAAAGTGAGGAGAGGAACAACGTTTGTAAAGTAGGTTTTCGAGAAATAATTTCCTGTGGCTAATGGTTAGGCGGGTCTGTTTGGCTTCCTACAGTCAAGTCGGCTCTGATACCATCTTGTGGCGCCCCGATTTATCAAAATCGAGACATTATTGAATTTCCATAGAAAATCAATAATAACAAGAGGTTCATCATGCGACAATCGTACATACGACAAGTATTCATGGTACGCAGACCATATTTATTACATCAGAGTAAAAATTAAATAAGTAAATAAAAGCATGACGAACGTCTTCTTCAGGATCTTCTCTTGACTGGGTCGCTACTCTAGACCATCTTCGTAGTAGGCATCCTCTGAGGTGTTCAACGGGTATGAGTACAAAAAGTACTCAACAAGCCACCGCAAATGCAAGTAATAATGCAGGATAATAAACAAGGAAGGGTAATGGCTAACAGTGCGGAAAAGTACATTTTCAGTTATTGCATTTAGTGTAATCAAATTTTATCATGCGGAAATATAAACATGAACATCAATAACATCATCTAACTTGAGGAGTACGTTTTACCTCCTCGCACAACAGTCCTTACATGTCAACCAACATGCACATACATATTCAAAGTAATCTAACTGTGGGATGTCACGCAACCCGCCCTTGACCGTGGGCTCGGCTTTTCGAAAAGATTTAAGACTCTGATCAGAGAGGTACTACTGTACCCACAAGGCACGCACTCATCCCAAACGAGATGACCCATACCACGGGAACTCGTGCCAAAACCTCGGCATGAAATGCTCCAAGCGATAACCACCCGCTCTAGGTTTCGCCGGCGCGCCGGGCCGCATCCCGGCTAACATCGCACCCCCTTTTGCGCCACATTGGTACAAGTCACCCGCAGGTGCTACTTGACCCATCTCCAAATGGTGGCCTCGGTTTGGAACAATCCATACCTTAGTTAGGACTTACCCACTAGACTTGTGGTTAGTACGGAAGTGTATTGCAACGGATCCCTCAGACCGGTCCTTATAGTGCCCCGGGTGCTACCGACCAATGCCCTAGCTTGCACCCAGAACCCACCATGCATTCACTCACAACCACAACTCCAACACCGACAGAATTCCATAGATAAGAAACAATGGGGATCATATAATAGAACCATGTACTACGACTCATTTTTATCCTATAGCGATCATGTCGATACATTGGACACTAGCTAATAACATTTATCATATGGTGACAAGGAGTTTAGGCTAGAGAGCATGGCTTGGGTTGCACATCAAGGTCGGGGGATCCTAAATAAATATATTGTAAGGGTTCATTTGACTAATGCATATATAACCTATGTGTTTTAGCGATAGTTTAATCAAACATGGGTTCAATATGCTCAAAAGATTGTTTTGGTGACTTGCCTTGTTCAGCGAAAGGCGAGGGAGGGACTTCCGGGAAGTATTCCGGCTCCTCGGTGGTGTCGTAGTCTTTTCAATATAATAAAGTAAAATAAAATGAACACAACATTCAATCAAGCAATAATATTACATGATAAACACCTAGGTTAAAGTTGGTTTGATTAAAATAAAATAAATTTAATTGTTAAGGCCCTGAGATTTATTTCATAATTAAATTTAAAGGAATTAAAATGAAAAGTTGTCCTTTTTAGAAAGGGGTGTTTAAATGTGAATAGTGTCATATTAAGCTTCCTAATAGACTTTTAAGTGGAAAGTTCATGTTAATTTAATGGTTTTCAGTACATGGATAGAAAGGAATAAATATAAATTTTTCTAAAATTTAAATATTTGAATTTGTGTTTTAACCCCAAAGGCATTTGAATATCCATTTGAATAAACATGAAATGTCCAAAGTAAACCTACTGTTTTTATTGCATAAACATGTAGAGAATAATATTATGAATTTTCTGAAATTGGAATGGCAATTTTTAGAGTTCAAATGCGCCAGATATGAATTTTACAAGTTTTAAACCTTTTCTGGAATTTATTTTCAAATTTAAATCCTCTTGGGTCCACGGTGAGCCAGGCTCACGGTGAACCCGCGCACTGTGCGCGTGCGCCGTATCAAGATCCGCCGTTGGATCGTGATTGGGCGGTCACGGGCGAGGTGGGGGAGTTAAAATGACGTGGACGGCTGAGATTAAAACGTTTGGACCGGTACGCGATGGACGCTTCAGATTAAACGTGGGTTTTTAAAACTAACGGACGCGCGGGATTAAAACATACCCCTTCACTCAGATCCGACGGCGCAGATTAAATTGCACATGGGATTTAATCGGTATCGTTAGATCCAGATCGCACGGCCAGGATCAGATCCAACACGGCACGGGTACTCGACCCGTGCCGATCGTCTTCTCCGGCGACGGCGAGCGGGCTAGCGGCCACGGCAGGCGACGGCGGTCGGGTCTAAGGCCTAAAATGGAAAGAGGGGGCTACGGGGATCACGAGGGTACCCTTGCGGCGGCGAGCGGTCGACGGAGCGAGGCCGGCGACGAGCGGGGGCGGCGAAGGTGTTCGGGTCTTTGCGGCAATGACGATCCAGCGAGGTTCGTCGACGACGGAGTGGAGGCCGGCGTTGGGGAGGTCCTTGCGGTCACGTTGGTGGCGGAGGCGTGGACAGAGGCGGTCCGAGGCGACGGCGAGAGGTGGCCGGAGGCGAAACAGGAGGAATGCGCTAGAAGGAGAAGTGCGGGCGTTCTGCTTGGTCTGAGTGCAATTGGACGCGTGAACCGAATGCGGTGGAGGGCAGCGGTTTAAATAGGGGTACCGGTGGGGGCAGGGAGGGCGCCATCGGGGGGAGGCTGTGAGTTAACGCCGGCGAGTGGTTTCTATGCATGCGGGCGACAGCGGGGGGAATTACGCGTGGGATTAAGGGGGAAACGGTTGACGCGATATGAGGAATTGAATGCCGGCGATAAATGGAGGGGAGGGGACCGGCGACGAGCGGATCCGAGGGAGTAAAGGCGGCCGGCGAAGTTTGGGGGCGACGGCGCGAGGTTGACGACGGGCCTGACGAGCGGGGCCCACTGGCCAGCGAGCGCGAGCGAGTGGACGAGAGGGCTGACGGGTGGGGCCGCGGTGTCGGGTGTGCGCGCGAGGGGAGGCAATCGGCGCCGACAGGTGGGGTCGGGTTGTCAGCCTAAGGCGCGCGGAGTAACAGGCTGGGCCGGCCGGGAGAGAGAGAAGGGAGGGGGGCCATTACTGTTCCTAAGGTTTTCAGATTTAAAATAATTGCAGAAAATAGATTAAACCTTTTGGGGCATTTCTAGAGTGGATAAAAATTTGTGAAAATTCTCAAAAATATATTTTGGCCTTGGGAGTTTATACAAAAATTTTCAGCTACTGGTTTGGTCATTAATTCTATGATGTAGTTCAAGAGGGTATAAAAAGGGTATTAAAGGTATTTTCAGAATTATAAAATCCAGGAAATTGAATTAAATAATATTTTTATTGTTTTGAAAATTTGGGGTGTTACATATATGATCCCCGTTATCCTTATCTTTGGAATTCTGTTGGTAATAGAGGTTTTGTTGTGAGTGTATGCATGGTGGGTTGCGGGTGCAAGCTAGGGCATTGGTCGGTAGCACCCGGGGAGCTATAAGGACCGGTCTGCGGGATCCATTGCAATACACTTCCGTACTAACCACAAGTCTAATGGGTAAGTCCTAACTAAGGTATGGAGTGTTCCAAACCGAGGCCACCACTTGGAGATGGGTCAAGCAGCATCTACGGGTGGCTTGTCCCGACGTGGCGCAAAAGGGGGTGCAACGTTAGCCGAGATGCGGCCCGGCACGCCGGCAAAACCTAGAGTGGGTGGTTATCGCTTGGAGCATTTCATGCTGAGGTTTTGGCACGAGTTCCCGTGGTATGGGTCATCTCGTTACACCTTGGTGTTTGGGATGAGTGCGTGCCTTGTGGGTACAGTATTACACCTCTGATCAGAGTCATAAATCTTTTCGAAAAGCCGAGCCCACAGTCAAGGGCGGGTTGCGTGACATCCCACAGTTAGCTTACTATTGAAATGAATGTGCATGACGATTTGACATGTAAGGACTGTGGTGCGAGGAGAGAAAACGTACTCCTCGAGTTAGATGGTATTATGATGTTCATGTTTATTATTCCGCATGATTAAATTGGATTACACTGAATGCAATAACTGAAAGATGTACTTTTCCGCACTTTTAGCTATTATCCCTCCTTTGTTATTACCTTGCATTACTATTGCATTTGCGGTGGCTTGTTGAGTACTCTTTGTACTCATACCCATTGGACACACAATTCAGAGGATGTCTACTACGAGGATGGTCTGGAGTTGCGACCCAGTCAAGAAGAAGATCCTGAAGAGGGCGTTCGTCATTCTTTTATTTACTTATTTTAATTTTACTCTTATGTAATAATATGGTCTGCGTACCATGAATGCTTGTCGTATGTACGTTGTCGCATGATGAACCTCTTGTATTATTGTTTTTCTTTGGAAATTCAAGAATGTTCCGATTTGGTAAATCGGGGCGTCACACTATGGGATCAAATTGGTAAATTCTTCCCCATATTATGCTCAGGCCGAGTCCAGTAACAAAACTGTAATTAAATTGATCAAGAAAAAGATTGAGGAGTTTCCAAAAAGGTGGCACGAGGTACTTTCTGAAGCTCTATGGGCTAGTAGAGTTGCAAAGCATGGTGCCACTAAAGTCAGTCCTTGAGCTAGTATATGGACAAGAAGCCGTTCTACCGGTAGAGGTGGATCTCGGCTCACTTAGATTTCTTAAACAAGATGGCTTCTCGGTCGACGAATATGAGACACTTCTAAAGGATAATTTAGAAGAGGTGACCGATAAGAGGTTGAAAACTCTAGAGGCAATAGAGAGAGATAAAAGAAGAGTAGCCAGGGCCTAGAACAAGAAGGTCAAGGCAAAATCGTTTCAAATCAATGATTTGGTATGGAAGACAATTTTAAGGTAGTCAGAATCGCTCCGGGCAATGCATATGTCCTAGAGTCTTTACAAGGAGAGCGATTTTGAAGGGCTTTGAATGGTAGATATTTAAAAAAGTACTTCCCAAGTGTGTGGCAAAACGCTTGAAGTGTTAAAAGGCCGATATTGTAGGTATCGCCCAAGGCTCGTCGTGCTTTTAGCTCACTAAGTTTGCTAAAAGGCAGGGGGCATGTGTTTATAGCAAAAAATGGCATTAATGGTCAAACTAGGCAAATACTGGAAAATAGTATTTTTGACCGAAAATATGTCAACCTGGCAAAGGTCGGTCTGACCGGCTATGGTAGGCCGGTCCAACCGGCCAGGTCCAGTCAGACCGGATCCATGGGCTCGATCAGACCGGCCAGGGTCTGGATTTCGGATTCGAGTGGGATTCGAGATATTTTCGCCCAAAACTTATCTCAACAGATTTTGGACGCATCTAACTCTATCTCTATCCAAGGATAACTAGCCCACCCCCCTATAAATACTAGGGGGAAGGCCGATTCAAGGCCCCCCAACATACCAATCCAAAGCCCTGGCTTTGAATCATTTTTACTTTCTTTACCTTTCTGCATCTTCATGGGTTTGCTTGAAAGCCCTCCGTCGGCCGCGTCCGTAATCATGGTAACCCTTGCTGGTTCGCTTGTGAACCTCCCATTAATCCACGTAATGGATTGCTACCCTTTTTATCGGCTTTAATCCCCCCTACCTGGCAATTCAGCCCTCCGGCCAAATTGTGTTTGATCTATTATTGTTTTGCAGGTGAATTGCCTCCTTAAGCACCTCTGCGAAGTTTGGGAGCAATTGGAGATCGTTTGCTATGATTGACGAGGCTTAACAGGTCAGATCTGTTACCCCAGTCTGACCAGCGTTGAGGTCCCGGTCTGACCGGAGCCCCTCGTCACGCCGTTGTCGGCAACAGCCGATCCGACCAACGTCCCTTCGCCGGTTCGACCGGGATCCTTCGCACCGGGCGCACCGAAGCCGAAGTCTGAGCCCTCCGAAGCCCTACGCGCCAGAGCTCCATGCGGCCGAAGGCTGACGTTCGGAGGTCCCATCGCTCGATGTGACCAGGGTAGCACAGTCGGTCCGACCGACGAGGCTTCGACGGTCCGATCGCCGGAGTTGTACTTCGCACCTTACTTCGGGGCACCGCCCGAAGCCCCTTCGCAGCCCTTCGGTCCGACCGGGGTTGTACCCTCGGTCTGACCGGACTTGAGACCAAAGGCGTCTCAAGGACCCTTCGGACCAGTATCTGCTATAACTACGAATCGGCCTCCGAATTGGCCGATTCCAGGTATTTTGGTCGTTTTGTTACTGTTTACATTTCTATTAATACTTTCGGCCAATTGGATTAAAATATTAATTATTTATCTGATTGCCTGGCGACTCCAAATCCCTTGTCACTATCCAGGGTAGTCGGAACGCGGCGTCAGTATCGTTGCGATACTTTTGGACGTCGAACCGGCCCAAGTATGCGGCGCGTTTATGCGTCAACAATGGGCATGTAGAGTTGCAAAGCATGGTGCCACCAAGGTAAGTCCATATGAGTTGGTGTATGGACAAGAAGTCGTTTTACCCATAGAGTTGAATCTTGGCTCATTAAGGTTTCTTAAGCAACAGATGGCTTATCGGTCGATGAGTATGAAACTCTTTTGAAGGATAATTTGGAAGAGGTGACCGATAAGAGGTTAAGCGCTCTAGAGGCAATAGAAAGAGACAAAAGAAGAGTGGAGAGAGCTTACAACAAGAAAGTGAGAGCAAAATTGTTTCAAGTCGGTGACTTGGTTTGGAAGACGATTTTACCTTTAGGGACAAAGAGCCCAAAATTTGGTAAATTGTCGCCTAGTTGGGAAGATCCTTTTAGATTTGTTGAAATTGCTCCAGACAATGCATATTTGCTATAGTCACTTCAAGGAGAGCGATTTCGTAGGGCTTTGAATGGTATGTATTTGAAAAAGTACTTCCCAAGTGTGTGGCAAAATGCTTGAAGTGTCAAAAGGCTGATATAGAGCATATCACCCTTAGATCGTTGTGCTTTTGGCTCACTAAAGTTTGCCAAAACGAAAGGGGACATGTGTTGATATCAAAAATGGCATTAATAGTTAAATTTGTCAAAATACAAATTTTGGGAAATTAGACTGAAGATATGCCAAGACCTGGCAAAGACCGGTCCAACCGGCCATGTAGGCCTGGTCACCACGTAGACGTCAGTTGGAGTGACAATATTGCTCTAATTGAGGTAGTACCATGGAAACTTTATTTTGATGGTTCGACTTGCAAGAGTGGCCAAGGTATTGGAGTGGTTCTCATATCACCTAGTGGAATGCACTTTGAAACCTTGGCTCGTTTAGAATTTCCCTCTACTAATAACCAAGCTGAATATGAGGCTTTATTGCTAGTACTTGAATTGCTAGAATCCATGGGTGTTAAACATGTTTATGCGCATGGTGATTCTCTGTTAGTAGTGCAACAAGTAGCTAAGAGTGCTCAATGTCTTAATGGCTTGCTAAATAGTTACTTGGATAAGTGCTTAGACATAGTTGCTACTTTTGATGACTTCAAAATTTCTCACGTGCCAAGATAGGCCAATTCCGTTGCAAATGATTTAGCCCAGCAAGCCTCTCGCTATTAGGTTAGGAGAGGCAAATTTTCTGTACAGGAAAGGTCGATGCTTGGTCTCGTTGCCGAAGCTAAAATCTTTAGGCAGGCACGAAGCCTATCAGCCCCTCCAGGTCGGACCGCTCCGGCCACCGGAGAGTGTCGTGTGCCGGGGCCCCCAGGCTGGAACGCTTCGTCTACCGAAGGCCTAGCCTACCGGAGCCCCTGCGCCGAAGCCCGCTTGACAGCATAGGCCTTCGAGAGCCAGAACCCTCTAGCGGAAGGCTTCAGACTGACCGGCTCCGCACGGCCGACCCAGTCAGCCTTCGGCAGAAGTAGGAAAGGCCCGAGGGGCACTCCGAAATCAGCAGCTTAGGCATCACTCTAGGAAAAGAGCTAGCAAATCCTCCGGAGGTCCATAAGGGCGATTGGAGGATTCCAATCATCCAGTATTTGAGAAACCCCACTCAAAGGGTGGATCGAAAAGTTCGGCGACAAGCGTTTAAATTTATTTTGCTAGATGATGTACTATATTGCCGAACTATTGATGGAGTACTTTTGAAGTTTTTAGACGACGAATGATCCTAGATAGCTACGGGAGAAGTCCATGAAGGGCTTTGTGGCACTCATCAGTCGGCCCAGAAAATGAGTTGGATGCTCAAAAAAGCAGGTTTCTACTGGCCGACTATGACTGAGGATTGTTTTCGATACTATAGAGGGTGTGAAGCATGCCAAAAGTTTGAAAACATTCAGCTAGCTCCTCCTTCATTGCTTAACCCTATTATCAAGCCATGGCCATTCTAAGGTTGGGGTTTAGACTTCCTCAACCAGATTTATCCTCTTTCTGTAAAGGGACATCAGTTCGTGTTGATGGCGACAGATTACTTCACCAAATGGACCGAAGTCATGCCTCTCAAGAATATGACTCACAACGAGGTACTTGAGTTTATCTTGAAGCACATTATACATAGTGTTGGCGCAAAAGTTTACGCTAACAGGTTCTCTGAGATCAAGAACGGACAAACAGGGTGTTCGTGTTTAAGAACTGTCTTAAGCCTCCGTATTGGATAATAGCTCAAGTAGTTCGAATATGTGTATTGAGTAACGGGGTATCCCTCCTCTGTTACAGGGTAGAGAGGGGGGTATTTATATGCAAAAAAATGTCTAAGGAAAAGACCTAATTACCCTTAGATTACAACCGACATAGTGGAAACTTATTCGATACCCGGAGCAGGGTTAAAAGGGTAAAGTTATCCGGGGCAGACGGATAAGCCAAACGTCTTATCAATCTTATCGCTCTGCCCTTCGGAGCCTTCGTATCTTGCGAGGGGCTTCTCCGGGCTTCGGATCGAGGCACCATTCAGCTTGATGCCTTCTCCTTCGAATAAGAGCCCACCAGCCCCGAAGCTTAGTGGATCCTTAAGTTGTTAATCTCTAAGTCCTGAAAGTGAAGCAATTTCCCCCAACAGTAGCCCCTTGAATACACCTCTTCGGATTTAACCTGTACAGAAGGGAGGCAGTATACGCAAGGAATATTTTCATATTCTGAGACTTAGAGAAAATTTGAACACATTACAGTCCTTCGGAGGATTTAGGACCCAAAGCACTCGGACCCCTTTTCCGAGCTCAACGCGGTGTGAATACGTTGTGAAGAGCCGTTTGGTTATAGCCGTTACGGCATAAATAGCCGTTACGCCTTGTAAAAAGGTAACGGTCGAAATTTTATGTTATTTTCTCGCCGTTCCACTTTCTGGGCCCACCTGCCAGTGGCGGAAGTCGAACCTGTAGTGTGAATGCGATCGAAGCGTAGCAACTAACGAATGGTTATAAAAGAAGGATTAGGAGTTACCCGAAACTTTTTACCGTTCTTAGTACCTGCGATTCACTTTCTTCCTCGCCCAATTCTCACAATCTCTCAATCCACTGAGCAATGGCGAGGACCAGCCACACCGTTCCAGCAGCGACGAGCACTCTGGCGCAGAGGCAAGCATGGGTTGCCTCGGCGGCGGCAGCAATGGTGGGGGCTCCGGGCGACGCCTGGCCCAAAAACCCTCGGGAGCTCCGCCCACCATCCAAGAAGAAGATTCCTCAAAGCTTCCTCATTGGCCAGTCTACAAGCACTGCTGAGTCTATTGAGGAGGCCGTGGAAGGGAAGCTGGGGGCCGGACTGAGAACTCGAGTCCCCGGGTCGGAATCCACCCCGAGGTCGCGAAGCGGAGAAGTGGTGGTTTTCGAGGCATTCTTCGAAGCGGGCTTGGGACTTCCGGCCATAGACTTCTTGACAGAGGTGCTAGACCTGTTTCACATCACTCTTCCTCAGTTATCTCCCAATGCCATCGCCCGCCTAGCTGTCTTTGAGTGGGTGCTCCAGGTCGAAGGGTGCGAAGGACGCTCGGAGATCTTCGCCGCCACTCACGAAGCTATCTGCCAGCCGAAGCCACAGGATGGGCCCGGGGACTCCAAGGTGATAACAGCCTTCAGCAGCATCAACTTCCAGTTGTGGAGGGAGCACGCCCAACACTTTCCCGCGAAGGCCATCAACGACCGGTGGTACACCAACTGGATCCTTCGGTGGTTCTATGCCGAAGTTGGAGAGGACTCCCCCCTCGCGGGGCCTCTCCAGGAGATCTGGTTCAGGAAGGAGGCGGAGGTTACTCCGAACCCTAGCCTGCTCTCCACGCGGCTAGGGCTATTGACCTCGGTGGCGCGCCGTATGAGCATGCGCGACCTCACCGAAGAGTCCGTCGCCCTCCGGATTCCACCCCTCGGGGCCAACTGGCCGATAGTGTTTCAGCAGGCCTCGGAGGGTGATCTCCGAACCCTAGGTAAGACTTCAACTCCTACAGTAATGTGTTAGATGATGAAAATAACATAATTATAACATGTTACCCTTTTTTCCAGCGGCTCCACTGGCGCTAGCTCCAGAAGACATAGCTCGGGCCACCAAACGGGTCCTCGGAGCCCCTACGGTGGCCGAAAGACAAAAGAGGCTGGAGCTGGTAGGGGGCTGGGAGCGTTCCAACAGAGTGTGGAGAGCTCTCGGGATGGAGCCCCCTCCTCTTCCAGACTTCACCTTGACTGGAACAGCCCCTCGGAAGCGAAAGGCTACCGCCGAGCCCCCCAAGAAAGCCAGCAAGGCACCGCCTAAGAAGAAGAAGGTAGCGAAGATCCCTCCGCAGCTGACTCCTGCTTCGTCCGCTTCGTCCTTGGATGTTCAGAGCTCGGCCTCGGAGGAGTCCGAGGACTCCAATGCCCAATTGGCGGCGGCCTTCGAGAACTATCTCTTGGAGGGCGACGAAGACGCGGCGGGAGTCCCAGCCGAAGCTTCTGCTCGGGAGGTTGCGGAGGCAGCCTCGTCACGCACCCCCGTGCCCATTGTTGTAAACTTGGAGTCAGACTCCACCACTCCCAACTCGCCTATAACCGGGGTGGTCACAGCGGAAGTCGAGCCCCCAGCGGAAAACGCGCTAGAAAGGACTTTGGGAGACGACATTGATGATATCCTCCGAATGTACGAAGTCCTGGAGGATCCGACAATTTGGCCTCACGGATCCTCCGGAGGTATGCTACGAAGCTTTTACCTCTGTCGACACCTGCAACAATCCTTGCTCGCAAATGCTTATCTAATATCCTGATACTGTAGGTACCTCGAAGGGTGACAGAGCTCCGGCGACGCCCGAAGTCCCAATTTCTTCAGAGGTCGTGGTTCCGATGGACACCCCGACTCTCTTGGACGCTCCAGCCTCGGTTGCGGAAGTCGTGCCCTCTGATGCGGCTCAGGTGGCTGAGTTTGCCTCTACTGATGCGGCTTCGGACGAAGGGGTAGCCACCGAAGAAAGGGCCACCTCCGCCTTAGCAGACGCGCCCGCCTTCGTGCCGATGAGGGGCAAAAGTATGTCTAGCCTCGGCCTCCCCTCCCCGGCCCAACGATGGCCTCGGCCAGCAACTCGGAGGAGGAGGCCACCGGAGATGATCGCCAAGCTTCGTCTTGGCTCCCTTTGCTGGCTCCGTTCTTGGAGCACCGGACGGGTCTCCGAGCGCTCTTGGAGCCTTTGGCGGAGAAAAGCCAGGATATTGCGAATTCGGACCTGGTCTCTGCTCTGAGCGAAGCGAGGGCTCCAGCGCTCAACATGGCCCTCGAAAGGGCTGCCCTTTAGGTATGAAAAGCACCACAACCACTTCTAATTAGACATTGTAAATATTTGGTACTTACTTGTTCTTTTCTTTGCAGCAATTCGTTCTTGCTAGAGCGACAGCGACTTCCAATGAAGTTGAAACCAATCGACTTAAAAGGAAGGTTATCACCCTCCAAACCGCCCTCAAAGGCTCCAACGAAAGATCCCTTCGGTTGGAGGAGGAAGCCTTGGAGGAACGGAGGGCTAGAGCTGCGGCCGACGAAGCCCTTCGAATAGCGAGGCAAGACAATGATGTGCTCCGTTCTTTGGCCCAAGAGGCTGAAGCCAAGCGCGTAGTTCTTCGAGCGGAGGTCGAAAAGCTTCGGCAATCAGCGGCCACTTCAAGCGCTCAGCTAGTGGAGCTCCAAGGGGCCCTTGGTCAAGCGATGGCTCAGAAAAGCTCCTTGATGCTCCAAGTGGCCGAAGTGTCTGCTACTGCTGCGGGGCTGGAAGCAGCGGAGAAAAAGAACGTTAGCGCGGCAGATCGTACCTTGGACGCCCTCCAGGGTACCTTGGAATATTTTGGCACTATGTGCCCTTCGTCTTCTGCGGCAGCCAGCGAACCCCTCGACCGGAAGCTGAAGATGATCCAAGTGGCGGAGGCGTTGATGATGAACTCCAGCGTTCGGTTCGGAGAGATCTCCGGTCAGTGCGCTGGCATTGGAGTTCTTCGCCACCTCGAAGCCCTTCAGATCCCCCTCGCTTCAGTCGGGAGTTCGACTCTTGGGAGCATCACCTCCGAAGACATGCTACACCCATCCTCGGATGTAGCCTCGGCCTGGGAAGCTTTCTGGTCGACTTGGAAGACGGACCACAAGTCTGCGGCCAAAGCTTGGATTGACGAGGCCCGTCGGTAGAAGCAGGCACAGACAAGGCCACCTATTCCTGCCTCGCCAGCCCTGGCACCTCCTGCTCCACCAACCTACCCGCAGGTCTAGCTCTTAGGGCAATCATGTACACAAAATCTTGTAAAGCCCCTTTTATTAATGAAAAGTTATAAACAAAAAGCCTGTTTGGGTGTTTTGTTCATTTTTAGGTTTTGTCACGCCCTTCGAACCCTGACCTCGAAATACAGGATTTTACTGAAGGGCTCCAGAAGGAATGGGCAAGCCTCGAGAGCTTAAGGCCCTACCGCCGATCTCGCTTCTCTGTTCCTCGTGGAGACAGAGGAGAGATACCCCCCCGAAATTTTTCAAGAGGTCTCAGCGTACATCAAGGAAGAGGAGAAAGAGAAGGCATCCTCGTCTTCCGAACACATGAATTGGTCTAACTCGGAGTACCAGGCTGAAGACCCTGCGGAGGCTAACTCCGAATGGCTTCTGACCTGGGCCGAGCTTCAAGAGGAGCAAAAGAAACTGCGTGCCTCGAAGAAGAAAAGAAGCGCCCAAACGACAAGGACCAAACCAGCAGCTTCGAGCACCGAAGGGCAGAGTAGCCGGAGGGGTAGCTCCAGAGGCCGACAGGGTCTTCGATTTTTCCTAGGCTTGGATCAAAACTTCTCCTGATGTAAAAGTACGATGAATTAATGTGAATTGCTCTGAAAATATCTTGTTTGCTCTTTACCCTCCTACCCCTCCTTGTGGGTGGTGGATCCTTTGTAGTGCAAATGGGTGCGCCGGACACAATGATGCTTCGTATCACATTTAACATCCGTATTTTTACCTCGTCAGTTTCGAAGTTAGATCTATCGCTTAGGACCTTTGATTCCTCTTTTTTTTTAAAGTGTCTCGTTAGGATCCGTAGGCTGGCCACCTTTGGCTCTTTTACAGATACTTCGTACCCAGAGGCCGGAAATCTATTTTTTTAAGTCCTTAGACTCTTCTACGGATCCTAACAAGCCGGAGCCTAGAATCCGTAGGCTGGCCACCTTCGGCTCTTTTACAGATACTTCATACCCGGAGGCCGGAAATCTGTTTTTTTAAGTCCTTAGACTCTTCTACGGATCCTAATAAGCCGGAGCCTGGAATCCGTAGGCTGGCCACCTTCGGCTCTTTTACAGATACTTTGTACCCGGAGGCCAGAAATCTGTTTTTTTTAAGTCCTTAGACTCTTCTACGAATCCTAACAAGCCGGAGCCTAGAATCCGTAGGCTGGCCACCTTCGTCTCTTTTACAGATACTTCGTACCCGGAGACCGGAAATCTGTTTTTTTAAAGTCCTTAGACTCTTCTATGGATCCTAACAAGCCGGAGCCTGGAATCCGTAGGCTGGCAGCGGAGCCCTCGAACCCATGGTTCGCAGGCTGTTGTCCGGGTCTTGGGAAAGATGCTTGACTCTGCTAGCATCTTCGTCCTCCTGATGCGTCCACCCGGAGTAAGGGATACTCGAAGAGTAAACAAAATTCGACCCCCCGCTTTTATTTAGAAAAGGAAGTTTTACAAGTGATTACAAGGAGCCCCTAAGCGTAATAACGCTTAAGGTGCTCTGCATGCCATGCATGTTTCAATTCTTCCCCTTCTAAATTAGCTAATTTAAATGATCTGGGACGTCCTGAGCGTAGGATAATATATGGACCTTCCCATTTATTTCCTAGCTTCCCCGGTGCTATTACACTTCGCAAAACTAGATGACCTGGTCTAAGCTCATTCGGCTTTATCTTTGGGTCATATCATGCTTTTGTTTGGCCCTGGTACTTCGTCAGATTGGCGACATCTCGAAGCCTTGTTTCTTCTGATAAGTCTAGCAAAGTGTTTCTTTCATCTTCATCTCCAGGCTGCATTACACGAAGGGATCCACCCCTGAGCTCCGTAGGGGTCATGGCCTCATCTCCGAAGAGTAGTCTAAACGGGGTAAAGCCTGTGGATCTGGATTGAGTGGTTCGAATGGACCACAAGATCTTAGGGAGCTCTTCGACCGATAGCCCCTTGGCCAGCCCAACAATCCTTCGATTTAAACCGGAGAGGATGCTCCCATTTGCTCGCTCGACAGCTCCGTTGGACTGTGGATGGCGCACTGCTACGAAGCACAACTTAATGCCCAGTTCTTCACAAAATTCCTTGAATGTGTCAGCTTCGAATTGGGTTCCATTATCCACAGTTAGCTCCCTTGGTACTCCGAACCTGCATATAATATTTTGCCAGAAAAACTTTTGCACATTTCTTGAAGTGATAGCAGTCAATGGTTCTGCTTCGACCCATTTTGAAAAATACTCGATTGCTACCACTGCAAACTTCAAGCTGCCTTTGGCCACTGGGAAGGGGCCTATGAGGTCCATGCCCCACCGAGCCATTGGCCATACCAGGGCAATAACTTGAAGTTGAACTGGCGGACGGTGGCTTCGTCTGCCCATCCACTGACATCCTTGGCATGTTCGAACGAACTCCTCTGCATCTCTCACAATTGTTGGCCAATAAAGCCCCTGCCGAAGTGTCTTGCTTGCTAAAGCACGAGGGGCCAGATGACTTCCGCACAAGCCTTCGTGAATGTCCCGAAGTATATCTTGGCCTTCGGTTTGGGAGATGCATCAGAGTAGAGGGGAGCATACGCCAGCTTTGTACAATATTCCGTTGACTAGCTTGTAGTTTCGAGCCCTTGCTTGCGATCTTCGGGCATCCGGACATTCTAAAGAATCTATGGTACCTTGCAATATATTCATAATCGGAGCCCACCAATCTGTAGCCGGTATGCACAATACTTCTGCGGGGGGTAATTGACTAGCTGCAGGTTTCATTAGTTCTTCGTAGAAAGCCCCCTCCGGGAGGTCCACCGCTCCGGCTGCAACTTTTGCCAGAATATCGGCAAGCTGATTATCTGCCCGAGGGATGCTCTGAACAGAGAATCCTTTGAATGCTGCTTCAGCCTTGCGGATCTCTTCAATATACTGTGCTAGCTGCGTGTTCTTTGCTTGAAAGCTCTTATCAACATGCCCTGCGACGACTTGGGAATCTGTCTTAATTATTATCCTTGCTGCCCCATGTGTCTTTGCCTTTCGGAGACCCAGTAGGACCCCTTCGTATTCTGCGATATTATTGGTGCTCTTAAAGTTGAGCCTCGCAGAATACATGGCCTTTTGCCCTGACGGTGATATGATGATTGAACCAGCTCCGGCACCCGATGCCTAATAAGCCCCGTCAAAAAATATTGTCCATAAACCTTCGGAGGGCTCTTCCGGAGCCCAAACTGCAGATGGAGTCCACTCTGCTACAAAGTCAGCTATGGTTTGAGATTTGATAGTTGTTCTTGCCGTGAAGGATATTCCTAAGGGGCCTATCTCGACAGCCCACTTTCCGATCCTACCCGTAGAATCTTTGCTTCGGAGCATATCACCAAGAGGGTACGAGGTAGGAACGATTAGGTTATGCGCCAGAAAGTAATGCCTTAGCTTCCGCGAGGCCATTACCAGGGCATAAGAGAATTTCTCGAGCTCGGAGTATCTTATCTTAGCTCCGGACAAAGCTTCTGAAACAAAATAAACTGGGTTCTGCACCAGCTTTCCCTTAAGCTCAACTTCCCTGACAAGTACTGCACTCACTGCGGAGCCTGTTGCTGCAAGATAAAGGAGGAGTGTTTCTTCTGGGAGGGGCACAGTAAGTGTTGACAGGCTTC
The DNA here is from genome assembly GCA_019279435.1 of Zizania palustris. NCBI lineage: Eukaryota > Viridiplantae > Streptophyta > Magnoliopsida > Poales > Poaceae > Zizania > Zizania palustris. Next base: position 36,329,247 of record JAAALK010000082.1, on the reverse strand, counting down.
CTAGGTATGCTTTTATATCATCGAAGCTCTTCTGGCACTTCGGCGTCCAACTGAAGCTTTCGGACCCCTTTAGGGCTTTGAAAATTGGGAGGCTTCATTCTGCTGATCTGGCCAGGAATCTACTAAGAGCTGCGAGCCTTCCTGCTAGCTTCTGGACTTGTTTCAAATTCCCTGGTGGAGCCATTCTTTGTAGTGCACTTATCTGCGTTGGGCTAGCTTCGATTCCCCTGCTCGAAACTAAGTACCCTAGCAGTTTTCCTGCTTGTGCTCCGAATATACATTTTTCAGGGTTGAGGCATATTCCACATGCTCGTAGGCTCTCAAACGTTTTAGCTAGGTCTCCTGAAATAGTAAGCACTCCACCTTGCGTGGGCAATTTGAGACAAAGATAATTGTGGTGCGCTATAGCCCCGAACTGGTTTAGCATCCCTCGGTCGAAGATTGCGTTATAAGCATAGGGGGCGTCGACAACATCGAAGATCACCTCTTCTATCCTGGCCAAAGGCCCCTCTCCGAAAGAAACCTCGAGGCCTATCTGGCCGAGGGCATCAAGAGGCGGTCCTGAGAAACCTTGAAGTGGCCGTGCCGCTGGAAGCAGATGCTTCCGGGATATGCACATTTGATCGAAGTCCTGGACGAATAGAATGTCTGCAGAGCTTCCGCCGTCCACTAGGATCCTTCGGACTTCCACCCCTGCTATGTCTGCGGAAATGACCAAGAGGTCAGCATGAGGAAACTTTACCCCTGCGGCATCACTGGCAGTAAACGAGATGGGCACATGAGACCACTCTAGCATCCCTTCTACGGAGCTCGAAGTCCCAATGTGCCCAACCTCGCGAACGTATTCACGCCGCTGTCTTTTGGACATGCTCCCGAGGGTCCCCCCTCCGGAGATGGGCAGGACCACTCGTTTGCCGCGGTCTTGAGGGTCTTCCTGCTTCGGTGGTGGCATAATGTTGGCCATCGGAAGTCGTATGGGGGCTTCGGGGACACCGGCTCGGGCCACGATTTGCACAGGCTCCGACCGTGCCGCTGGTGGGGCTCGGTCTGAAGTACCCCGCCCGGTACTTCGTCCTAGGTATTCGCCCTGAAGGGTTAACACCGACTTGCAGTCCTTCGTGTCGTGGCTTCTGTTGTCGCCATGCACGCAGCAGAAAAAACTCTGGCGCCTGCCAGGTGCTCTCTCTTGAGGCTTCGGTGCTCCAGCCTTGAAGTTCCGCGCTTGCTGATAACTGGCAGGTGCCTTCGGAACGGAGGGTGCAATGCTTAGCACCTCCGAACGGAAATGCTTCTTCCCTCGCCTGTGCTCGTTGAAGCGGCTATATTGAGGGGGTTGTAGAGGAGCCGAGGCTTCTGGCTCCGTCTTAGCTTCTCGGAGTGTAGGCGCGGGTGCTCCGGCTCACCGAAGACAGCCTTCCTCCGCCTTGGCATACTATTTGAAGTATGCCATCAGCTGTGCCACAGATGCCACCGGCTTCCGATGGAGCTTGCTGAGGAGGTCGGGGTTTAGCACCCCTTCGCGGGCGGCGTCTACTACCGAAGAGGTAGACAGGCCCTTAATCTATGACTTGGTGTGGGCGAAGCGCGTGAAGTACTCTCGAAGTGTTTCTCCCGCTCGCTGCTTCACCTAGAACAAACTCTCTGTGGACATCGGGGCCAAGAAGGTACACTAGAAGTTGCTCACAAACTTCTTCTTCAACTGCTCCTAGGACCTGATCGATCCTGGCTTCAGGGACCAGAACCATCGGAACACCACGCCTTCGAGAGCGAGGGGGAAACACTTTGCCATCGTATTGCGCACCCCTCCGCTTGCTTCTATTGCCAGGGCGTATGAGTGGGCAAACTCTCCGGGGTCTGACCCACCGGAGTACTTGTGCAACTTCGAGGCCTTGAATCTGGGATCAAAGGGCACTCTTTGCAAGTCCGAATGTAACGGAGACTCATCATTGAAAGATGTGTTCTCTGCCTTCTCCCGGACTTGGGTAGCTTCTGGGAGATTGCGAGCACCACCGTCTTGAGGCCCTTCTGGAGTCTCGGTGGAGGCTTGGGTGCGGAGGCGATCGGCGGCCTCTTGCCTCCACTTAGCCACTTCCTCCTGAAGCCTTGCTAGTTGAGTAGCCTCGGTTCCAGGAAGGTCTTTGTCTTCATCGGAGGGCAGCTCCGGGTCCTAGGAGCTGACATAATCAGTCCGAAGCACCGTAGGAGGAGCTCGGGGACCCCTGGGTGCTCGACGCCCAGCGGTATCTTCGGGAATCGTTGGAGCGGTTGAGGGTCCGGCCCCGTTGGTCCAAGGGGACCTTCGGAGAGGACCCGAGGCTTGACTTCACTTCGGAGGCATAGCTAGCAACGGAGAGGTCTGAAGACCTAAAACTTCGATTGGTTTGGGGAGGCAAGGAAAGGCCTTCGAACCACAATAAGAAACCCCTTGCCAAAGGGTGCGCGGAATCTTGGGACTCAGAGGCTCCCTCCGTAAGTGCTCTTCGAAGTGTAGTTAGTAGTATAGAACAAGCTTCTAGAACTCCGGTTCCCCACGGACGGCGCCAACTGTTGGCGCAAAAGTTTACGCTAACAGGTTCTCTGAGATCAAGAACGGACAAACAGGGTGTTCGTGTTTAAGAACTGTCATAAGCCTCCGTATTGGATAATAGCTCAAGTAGTTCGAATATGTGTATTGAGTAACGGGGTATCCCTCCTCTGTTACAGGGTAGAGAGGGGGGTATTTATAGGCAAAAAATGTCTAAGGAAAAGACCTAATTACCCTTAGATTACAACCGACATAGCGGAAACTTATTCGATACCCGGAGCAGGGTTAAAAGGGTAAAGTTATCCGGGGTAGACGGATAAGCCAAACGTCTTATCAATCTTGTCGCTCTGCCCTTCGGAGCCTTCGTATCTTGCGAGGGGCTTCTCCGGGCTTCGGATCGAGGCACCCTTCGGCTTGATGCCTTCTCCTTCGAATAAGAGCCCACCAGCCCCGAAGGTTAGTGGATCCTTAAGTTGTTAATCTCTAAGTCCTGAAAGTGAAGCAATTTCTCCCAACACATAGATTCGGTATTCCTCAAACTCTCACTACAGATCAAGGTAGTTCATTTGTTTCTAAAGAAGTGAGAGACTTTGCCGAATTTTATGGTATTAAGCTAATAAACTCTTCACCATACTATGCTTAGGCCAATGGTCAGGCCGAGTCTAGTAATCAGACTGTGATTAAACTCATTAAGAGAAAAATCGAAGAATTCCCTAAGAGGTGGCATGAAGTGCTTTCCGAGGCACTACGGGCTTGTCGAATTGCAAAGCACGGTGCTACCAAAGTTAGTCCATATGAGCTGGTATATGGACAAGAAGCCATTCTACCTATAGAAGTAGATCTTGGCTCTTTAAGAGTTCTAAAGCAAGATGGTTTATTGGTCGATGAGTATGAGACTCTTTTGAAGGACAATCTAGAAGAAGTGACCGATAAGAGGTTAAGGGATTTAGAAGCTATAGAGGTAGAAAAGAGGAGAGTAGCTAAAGCCTACAATAAGAAGGTTAAATCAAAATCGTTTCAAGTAGGTGACTTGGTTTGGAAGACGATTTTGCCCTTAGGCACTAAGATCCCTAAATTTGGTAAGTGGTCACCTAGTTGGGAAGGTCCTTTCAAAATAGCCAAAATCGCTCCTGGCAATGCATATGTGTTAGAATCTCTGCAAGGAGAGCGGTTTCAAAAAGCTTTGAATGGCAGGTACCTGAAAAGGTACTTCCCAAGTGTGTGGCAAACAACTTAAATTGTTTTTCGAAAGGTCGATATGAGAAATGTCATCCTTAGCCCGTTATGCTTTTAGTTTACTAAAAGGCAGGGGGCATGTGTTGATAGCAAAAAATGGAATTAATGGTTAAGATTGTCAAAATATCAATTTTGGTAATTTGGGCCGAAAATACACATGTCCTGGACTAGGCCAAAGCCCTACAGGGCCGAAGGCCCATCGAGCTGTGAGCTTCGGAAGCTTCCAGCAGGCCTGCTACCTTCGGCCTGAAGTCCGTCGGAGGCCCACCTCGCCGAAGCTTTGGCCCGAGGAGCATGCTTCAGCAGGCCTGGCCGAAGGACCACTTCAGGAAGGAAATCAGAGATAGAGTTGAGTTCGATTCTGGCTAATTTTTATCCCTACGCGTGATTAGGTCGAATCCTACCAGATTAGTCTTAGAGATTAGAAGTCTAGCCCCTATAAATATTGGGGTGAGGCCGGTTCATTAGCCCCCCAACACAAATCAACACAAAGCCCTAGCTTTGAACCGTACCTTTACTTTTATCTTTACTTTTTCTGCAATCTTCGTGGGTTTGCCCGGAAGCCCTCCAACAGCCACTTCAGAACAGTGGTAATCTTTGTTACTTTGCTTGTGAAGTATCTGTTAATCTACGTAATAGATTGCTATCACCTTGTTACTTCGTCTGTGAAGTATCCGCTAATCTGCATAACAGATTACTACCTTCGCTCTCTAGTGCAACACTTAGCAGAATTTGGTCCCCAGGCCGAATTAGTACTTGATATCTATTCTGTTGTAGGTTTCTACGCTCGGAGCCATATCGCCGGAGGTGTCCGGAGCTAAGAAATTGGTTTCAGAGGCTGCCAGAACACCCCTCGGCGAAAATACTGCTCCGACCACCCATGCCAGACCGTCACGCTGTTGTAAGTTTGACCGAGTCCCGCACGCCAGCACACTTCGCAGCAGGCTTCATCACGACAGGCTTCGCCACGTTCGTACCCCACGTTAGACGAAGTCATGTCAGGGCGTTGCGTTCGAGTTATTTCATCGTGTTAGAGACTTCACGCCGAACCCTGCTGTTCGGAGGTGATTGTCACGTCAAGATCTGTTCGGAGCCCACCTTCGGCCAGATCAGTCTGAACGCCGAAGACACCCTTCGGCGAGACCCTTCAAATCAGACGCCGAAGGTATCTTTCGGCGATACCCTTCGCACTGTATACTTCGATTCTGTCGAGTTCCGCTCGAGCTTGCTGATTTATTCTGTTTAATATATTTTGTTTTCGGCTAATTAGATTATTTCTGTGTGATCTGATTACTTGGCGACTCCACCCTCCTTACCACGGTTAAGGGTAGTCAGAACGCGACGTCGGTGTTGTGTTACGCTTAGGATTGTTCCTAAGTATTCGCACACTTTTAGATCGTCGAACTGACCCAAGTGCGGGGACACGTTTTCGTGTCAACACCAACGCACCTCAAGAGATAACCAAAAACTCACAACAAAAAACACAGATGGAAATAGCGCTATCACTCTCCTGTCAAATTTGATGTGATATGATAGTATGAGAGATCATAAACACTAAAAATAATCTAGCCTAAAAACAACTGGTGTCCTAATTGAAAAGACATCACCAAAATGTTCAAAGGCAGATCAGCAGCGCATTTAACTCACATGCAATTTAAATAGCACAAATAAAATCATTAACAATACTCGAGCATTTAATCAGATAAAATAAATGCCGATGATTAACTGAACTGCTAGCAAGGGTCCTCCGACAGCTCTACCCACAGAAAAAAAACTAGCGCACGGCAGATTCCCAACTCGGGCACACAAAACGAGAAGCAAGCAAACTATGGTAGGAAAATAACTGGCAGCGCCGAATGATTCAGAGGAAGAAAATAACATGTATGATCTGTGGCCAAACGCCGGTTTTTGAAGAAAAAACCAGGCAGCACTTCGGGTCAGCAGCGTGCACTCAGCGCGCTGCTTCACGTGCCTCGCCGTTCGTGCCTAGCAGCGGCGCTAGCTCCGTGTCTCTCGCTTCACCGAAAGAAAACGCTTGGCGCCCAGCCGCTCAGAGCGCAGCGCCTCAGCGCCAAACTACTGCACATGCGAGAGACTCGAGGAAAACCGAATAAACATGGTGAGCACCGTTGCTTCCGAAGAGAAATCTCAGGACAATAAACAGAGATGAATAGGGATAAAACTCTGAAAATTTGGTAAGGTGAACTCTGATTTGAAAAGTGGCTGAGTTAAGGAAATCCTAGGAGATTGGGGGACCTATTTATAGGTAGCTCAATAAATCAGGAAAATCCCAATATAACTTTAGGGTTTTTATAGATGCCGAAATAAACTAGAAAAGATCAAAATATCCTTAAGATTTTTACAGACTCGACTAACATAGACTGTGGGCCTAAAATGCAAAATAGTAAAATCCTAACTAAAGGTAACTTATCCTGATGCGGAGCTTTCGTAGCAGCTACGGCTTCACTTCAGAACCGTCTAATCTCCGATGAATAGTCTGGATAGATGCGTCGGTTTTACGCCGAAACCGACAAAGCGTCTATTGTCTTCGCACTGGATACTCGGATTGGGCCGGCCCGATTCCGCGGCTCCCTCAGCCCGGCAATCGCTCGCCGCCCGTTTACCTGGGTCAAACCCGGTCAACAGACCAACGGATCCCCCGCTGTTCCTGGCCCATGTACTCGGATTGGGCCAGTCCAACTCCGCGGCCCCTCTGCCCGGTAGTCGCTCGCCGATCGTGTACCTGAGTCACATGCGGCCCAAGAAATGACAGGTCTCGACTCCACTTTGTCTCCTCTCTCTGTTTTCATCGTTGACTTCCGTTGACAATCACTCATCATTTCTGGAGCCATGAGGCCCATTGATCTTCAACATGCCTCCTCACTAATCAATTCTAATGACTTGGAACTCGTGTATAACTCAGATTAGACCCAGGCACGTCATGCCCAACCTCTATAAATAGAGGTAAGGCCGATTCAAGGAGGCCCTCCCTAAAACCCTAATAGATCCAATCTATTATCTCTTTGAATCATACCTTTACATTCAATTTACTTTCTTGCCCTAGATTCAATTCAGTTCGTCCATCTTCGTGGGTTTGCGCTGTAAGCCCTCCGTCCACCGCGTCGTAATCACGGCAAGTCCTTGTCGGTTCACTCATGAATCGTCTGTTTCATCCATGTAACGGATTTCTACCGTTTTATCAGTTTTTACTGATAATTCGGTCTCCTGGCCGAGTTACCTCTAGTTTTCTGGTGTTTTTGCAGCATTTCATCTCTCTTATCTTCACCAAGAAGTTTCCGGCAAAGGCACCAACAACAAGACGATCGCACGAGGACCCGAGCGATCCATTTTGTCACTGTCGGTCTGACCGACGTTGATAGTCCGGTCCGACCGGGCTGTGCCAGGCCGTAATCTCATCGTCGGCATGTGCCGGTCTGACCGACGGCACACGGTCGGTTCGACCAGCTGTGCACAGTCAGGCCCCGATGCGCCCTTCTCTGTTTGCATGGTCTGACCATGGTCCCCCAGTCGGTCTGACCAGCGACCCTACGCCGGTCCAACCGCATAGGCCTATTCATTTTAATCGGTTTTAGCTAGTCGATTAGATTTAATTATTTCCACTACGGTTTAATTAGTTCTTTTCACACATCGGTTAATTGAATAATTTTAGATTAATATTATTTAATTGCTTGGCGACTTCGTTATTCCCTTACCATTGTTTAAGGGTCATCGGAACGCGACGTCAGCGTCATGTTACGCTTAGGGGTTTACTCCTAAGTATCCGCACGCTTTTGGATCATCGAATCGACGTCGGTGTGTTTGACGCATTTTCGTGTCAACAGATACTCCTTAGATTGAGCTTATATATATGTATGCGTATATATATGTATTTGTATGATATGTGTATGCATATATATATTTGTATGGGTATGCATATATATACATATATATCTATGTATATATATGAATGAAAGACATGGATTAACAATGATAGATTCAGTTAAGATATCTCTAAACTGCAAGATACAAGAGATATCTTAATCTTCTACTCCTAAAAAGATGACATCGTGGTGACCGTGCGTCCGGGGCATGGACACACTTACCCAGCGTGCTTCGCCCCACCTAACCTAACGCTGTTGCTTCTCTCCCCTCCACACGGCTGACGGTGTTGCCACACCCTCTTCCCCTTCGCATGCTATCGTCATGTGGCCTCTCCTCCACACGGCTCACGACGATTCCCCGCCCTCTTCCCCTCCGCACGCCGCCGCCATGTGCCCTCCCCTCCGTCCCCTCGCCTCTCATTATCTCCTCTCTCCTCGGAAGTGGTGGAAATACCGAGGAGCAGGGGGTGCACGCTAGAGCTACAGTCCGGTCAAAACCCCTCAGCTCAGTACCAGTTCGCCCATATCCCCGACTAGACCTGTCCTACCCCTAGCCTAGCGTAGCTTGCCAATAATCCCCCTTTGCCCGTTGCTCTTCCCGGTGTCACCTTGCTCCTCCCTAGTCCGTGTCTCGCCCGCTTCGCTCAACATCATCGACCACCCCGTTCTCCCACCCAGTGCCCTGCCCAACGGCCAATGCCGGCCCTCTCCCTGGCCTGACGTTGTCCTGGGCCTTGCTTGGCACACCTGCCAAGTGGCCAACACCCACGACCCATCTTCACCACAATTACATGTGTCCTTCAGTGTACCTAAATCAGATTTTGAGACACAATCTCCTTCAACTAGAGCCTAACTTGCAAGACAAGATGTCACAGCAAAAGCCAAAACCATGATTAGATTACTTTGATGTTTCTATTGTCTCTAGTGTGAACTCTCATGTATCCAAGAAATGTAGTGATAAATCTACATTATATTTATAATCTAATTCAGAACTTGATGAAGTTATAGACAAAATAACAACGATATTTTTTATACCCCGAGTCAAAAAATTATTGAGCTTGAGAATGAGTTTCATGAAGCAAGGGGGAAACTTGAAGCTTTGGAAAAAAGAATATGTGTTGCCAATGCCGTTTTGGTGCTAACTCAAAATTGTCTAAAAATGAGGAAAACTAAATATTTCAAACGTGGAAATGAGTAACCTTGAGAAGGATCTTCGTGAAGTCAAAAGTGAAAAGGAATAATTGAAGGCTGAGTTATTGGTGAACAAAAACAAGATTGATAGTCTAAAGGATTCAATGGTGCCAGCCGCCAAGTAGTTTGAATTTGAATTGACAGGTCGTGATATTGAGATTGATAAGTGCAAGCAGGAGCTTGGAGTACTCTCGGAGAAGTATCAACATGATATATCTACTCTTGAGACTTCGATAGCAAAAAATAGCATTAATGGTCGAAATTGTCAAAATATCAATTTTGGTACTTTTGGCCAAAAATATGTTGTTTCCTGGCACAGGCCAGTCCAACCGGCCATGTAGGCTCGGTCAGACTGACCATACAGGCTCGGTCAAACCGGCCATACAAGCCCGGCTGGTCAGACCGGCCCAGCCCGAGTCCGAAGAGATAAAATCAATTTCAGGTTGATTTGATCTTCAATTAGATTTTAACCAATTTTGGTCGAATCCTAGTCGAGTTAGACTCCAGGAAACACCAAGACCACCCCCTAAAAATATAGGGGCATGGCCGATTCAAGGGTATCTCCACAAATCAACTCAAAACCCTAGTTTTGAATCACACTTTTATTTCAATCTACTTTCCTTGCCCTAGGATTAGACTTAACGTCCATCTTCGTGGGTTTGCGTTGTAAGCCATCCGTGCATCATGTCGTAACTGTGGTATGCCTTGTTGATTTTCCCGGGAATCACTCGTTTGATCCACGTAACAGATTTCTATGGTTTTATCGGTTTCTTGTTACCCTTGAAAATTCGGACTCTAGGTCGAATTATATTTGATATTTATTTATTTTGTAGAGATTTCACCCTTAAATTCATCGCCAAGGAGTTTTGGTGATTTATACAAGTTTGCTAGATCGCCGAAGCCCGAGGAGATCATATCGGAGCCTGTCGGTCTGACCGACTGCACTTAGCCGATCTGATCGGCCGTTGTCGTGCTAGGATCATCAGGCTGTTGCCGGCACGGTCTCTGCTTCCCTCCGCACTGTGCGCACTGAAGCCCTGGTCCGACCGAGGCCTCGTTGGCGGTCTGACCGGGCACCCTCCGCAATCGATCCACTTCGCACCGGAGCACACTTCGCACCAGACCCCGTGGTGCCGAAGCCCTCGGTCTGACCGGGCACCCTCCGCTAGTCCGACCGCCCGAAGTACCCTTCGCGCCAAGACCCTCCGCAACACGCTTCGGAACCTCTTCGCGCAGGCGTCAGATTGATCGAGGTTTGCACCCTGGTCACTGGCCGAAGCCCCCCTCAGGACCCTTCGGACTCTGTTGCCATTTTTCGGTATAATTACTTGAATTGCATGGTCCGACCGGCTTAACTTGGCCGGTCTGACCACCCCCTTTATTTTTCGTCCAATCGGCTTTAACTAGCCTATTAGATCTAACACTAATTGAATTGTCTGGCGACTCCATTATTCCCGTTACCACTGTTTAAGGGTTGTCGGAACGCGACGTCAACATCTCACGACATTTTAGGGTTTATCCTTGAAACGTCCATGCGCTTTTGGATTGTCGAATCGGCCCAAATACGGGGGCACGTTTTCGTGTCAACACACTTTTTGACAACTCTGCTAGGGAAATAGCCAACATGATGATCACTGCTACATCGACGGCGGGTACATCTACTATGACTACCACGTCTACATCAACCGGACCCTCAACGCTGGTGGACCCGGTGGGAAGCCCGGAGATTGATGACCACAACATCATCTTCCCCACTCTTGCAGACATCCCCGAGGAAGGTCGAGTTGAGATCAAGGCCAAGCTGGAGGAAGTGCAAGCCCTCATGCTTGGGAGTTACATAAAGACTCGCGCAGGCTTCGTCAAACGCGACATCGATGTCTCCGACCTCCCCGGGAACAAGGTAACACCATCGTCTCCTCGCCTATCCTCCCATGACATCGAGCAATGGATATCCACATCAGTTGACCAGGCCGTTAGTGCTACCATCGCGAACCGTTTATAGGCCATAGTCGACTCGAGCATGGAGGCGAAAATGGAGGCAATGTGTAGGAGATTCGGCTTTTTTGAGGCCGCTTACCCTACTCCAATAGCTAGTGTACCCCTTGTCCATCACATACACAGTAGGACCGACGGGAGTACCGGGAAGACCATAGCGTCTATGGCCACACCATCCATGGTCGAGGCAGCATATGGCCATGTCGGTCAGACCATCCATCAAGCCGATCCGACCGGCTATCACACCCTCGGTCGAATCGCCCCTATGGTTGGTCAGACCGAACCTGTCACACACTATGCGTCACCGCCCGCGCCTACATTACCATACCCCGTGTTGCCCGCACCTACTGCTCCCGCACACCCACATAGGCCCGATTACGTCCCGTATCACGAGCCACCACGAGAGGAAGAGCCGCACGGTCGACATGCTGATATACTACCACGTGTCACGCCCCCGCACGAGAGACGCACGTAGGCATGCGGTGTAGATGACATCGAAGAGCGAATTTGCCAGCTTTTTAGGGAGTGTGATGGTTTCGCGCCCTGGAACTGGGCTAGGGTTTATCGTAAGCCATACCCAGACCACTTTGACGCTATCCCTTACCCTCGTGGTTTTAGGGTTCTCGAATTCACTAAGTTTGACGGCATAGGTAGTAAAACCACGTTGGAGCACATAGGACAATTTCTAGCACAGTGTGGTGAAGCTAGTGGGTTGGACGTGTTTAAGCTTAGGTTATTCCCGTTGTCACTTTCCGGCACCGCTTTCACCTGGTTTTCGGTGTTGCCGCCGAACTCCATCCAGACATGGGCCCAGTTAGAGCATAATTTTCATCATTATTTTTACACTAGCGAAACAAAACTTAGGTCATCACCTCTGACATCGGTCAAGCAAAAATTTAATGAAAGTGTCTCCGAGTACATTAAGCGCTTTAGGGATACTAGAAACCGATGTTTTAGCCTCAACATCTCCGAAAGTGATTTGGCCGACCTAGATTTTAATGGCTTACACTCCGAACTCAAGGAGAAGCTAGATGGTCATAATTTCCTCGAGGTTAGCCAAGTTCTAGAGAGGGCTCTGGTCCAAGAAGGCCGAGTCAAATCTAAAAGGGGCATCAAGACTCTTAGTGAGCCCAAGGCCGAGATACACATCGTAGAGCACTCCGATGAAGAGCCATCGGAAGAAGAAGATGACTCGGCTGACATATACACAGCAGAATGGACCTGGTCTAAAGAGTCTAAAATGGTCACTTGCTCCGAGCTACGGCCGTCTCCCACAAAGAGTCGGCCCAGTGAAGTTAAATACTCTTTTGGTGTGACCAAATGCGACAAAATATTCGATTTTTTGCTGAGGAACTAGCTCCTCAGGTTACCTAAAGGTCACATCATTCCAACCACCGACGATATGAAGAAACACGCTTACTACAAGTGGCATGATTCACATTCCCATTCTACTAATAATTGCAATGTTTTTCGTCGGCAAGTTCAATCGGCCATAGATGAAAGATGATTGAAAATAGATCCTAGCCCTAAGATGAAGCTAGACCAAGGACCCTTTCCCATGAACAATGTTGATCTCGACGGAAAAAAGGTGTTGATTCGGCCCTAGTAGGCCGAGTCATCCAAAGGGAAAGCGGTCGTCATTGGAGAGCCTCACCCACGCACACTCGTGCCGAAGAACCCTGAAGTAGGAGTGTGGAAAGTGAATGTTGATGCATCATCTTCGGCTAAGTCCCACAAGAATCTGAAGATAACTTTTGGGATGCTGCTCCAGAAGCATAAGAGGAGGGCCTAAAAGGCGCATACTTTGCCAGGACCTCCGATCAGGCTGAACCCTCCACAAAGGGGCGAGTTCGGACAGCGATGGAATAGACTACTGGAACCACTATTTCCTCCACTGTTGTATCACCTACCGATGGCACAGTGGCCTCCGTGTTACTTTCCGCCTCCCAGGTACCCCACTCCTTATTACATTGCTCCTTTTGTGCATCTCGGACATCATAACATGCAGGGGCGTATGGGAGTGTCGAGGGGAAATGTCTTCACTCGCTCATCCGGCCCACCACGAAGGTGCCCAGAAGAAGTCCCTAAAGTCATCAAGGTCAATGTGGGGTCCCAGGACGTCTCAATCCATAAGGGGGGCCTCGAAGCAAAACGTAGGCAACATAAAAAGGAGAGCCGAAGGGGGTACCTTCGGTCAGATCGTCGCCCTAGGACCGGTCAGACCGCCAGCACCACTTCGGTCTAACCGGCCTATTGGGGCTGGTCTAACCAACCCATCTCAGTCTGCCAAAACCTATCGGTCCGATCGACACAACTCGGTCAGACTGACCTAATGAGGCCGATCCGACCGACAAGAAGCAGGAAAATGACCCCGTTAAACGCAAAATTGTCGAGGATGATCTGGGCATTCCCCGTTCGGCCAAAATTTCTAGAAGCAAGTTCGTGGCACCCGGCACTAAGCCACATCAATCATGGGCACCTCCGGGCATGTCCAAATCATAAAAGAGGCGTCTACAATGTCTTCGAGCCCAAGAAATAAGAGAGAAGAAGGCCGAGGATGAGCATGACATCGTTTTCGAGGAAATTCATCACCGACCAGCCAAGAAGCAGGTTTGGAAACCGAAGACGGTTGTCGTAAACAACCCGACTCTTACTCTAAGTGACGACGAGGACGATATGATGGACGACGACTACACGCCGGTCTTCAAGGTTCCCCCTCCCCAAGCGATGGACGTAGACATCGTCACGCTTCCCGCCTAGTCCTGCTGTCATAGATTGAGGCCGAGGTAGGGTTGTTTGAGCCTCGGCCCGTGTGAGATTGAAGTTGGCTGGCCGGCCAACTTCTAGCCCATTGGGTGAAAAGTAATTCCCTACAAGGGATTGGGGGGCAAAAGTGACAAGAACATTGAAGGCCGAGTTGGTAGAAAATTCGGCACTTAGTTTCATAGTTCATAAATTTGTACTAGGTTATACAAATCGTCCTCAACAATTCAGATTTTCTGGGTTATGAAATGGATGGTTTGGCAGGTAAAGGAATTTTGAGTACTTTTAAGAGCTCGGCAAAACTCTTGAGAAATCATAAGGTCGATACGGATTATATTTCCCTTGACCCGTTGTGCTTTTAGCTCACTAAGTTTTCTAAAAGGCAGGGGCATGAGTTGATAGCAAAAAATGGCATTAATGGTCGAAATTGTCAAAATATCAATTTTGGTACTTTTGTCCGAAAATATGATGTTTCCTGGCACAGCCCAGCCCAACCAGCCATAGTAGGCTCGGTCAGACCGGTCATGTAGGCTCGATCAGACCAGCCATATAGGCCCGGTCAGACCGGCCCAGCCCGAGTTCGAAGAGATAAAATCAGTTTTGGGTTGATTTGATCTCCAATTAGATTTTAACCAATTTTGGTTGAATCCTAGTCGAGTTAGACTCCAAGAAACACCAAGACCACCCCCTATAAATATAGGGACAAGTCTGATTCAAGGGTATCTCCACAGATCAACTCAAAACCCTAGTTTTGAATCGCACTTTTATTTCAATCTACTTTACTTGCCCTAGGCTTAGACTTAATGTCCATCTTCGTGGGTTTGCGCTGTAAGCCCTCCGTGCATTACGTTGTAACCATGGTAAGCCTTGTTGATTCACCTGTAAATCACTCAATTAATCCACGTAACGGATTTCTATCATTGTTATCGGTTTTCTTGCTACCCTTGGAAATTTGGTCTTTAGGTTGAATTGCATTTGATCTTTATTTATTTTGTTGAGATTTCACCCTTAAATTCCTCGCCAAGGAGTTTGGGGTGATTTATACAAGTTTGCTAGATCATCGGATCCCAGGAAGATCAGATCGGAGCCTATCGGTTTGACTGATCGCACTTAGCCGATCTGATCGGCCATTGCCATGTCGGGCCCGTCAAACTATTGCCGGCACGGTCTTTGTTTCCCTTCGCACCGTGCGCACTAAAGCCCTGGTCCTACCGAGGCCTTGTTGACGGTCTGATCGGGCACCCTCCGCAATCGATCCACTTCGCACCGGAGCACACTTTGCACCGGACCCCGCGGCGCCGAAGCCCTCAGTCTGATCGAGGCCTCGACGTCGGTCTGACCGGGCACCCTCCACCGGTCCGACCGCCCGAAGTAACCTTCGTGCCAAGACCCTCCACAGCAATCTCCAGAACCTCTTCGCATAGGCGTCGGTTTGACCGAGGTTTGCACCCCAGTCCGACCGACCAACAGGCCGAAACCCCCTTGGGACCCTTCGGACTCTGTTGCCGTTTTTCGGTATAATTTATTGAATTGCACGGTCTGATCGGCATGACTTGACCGATCTGACCGCCCTCTTTATTTTTCATCCAATCGGCTTTAACGGGCCGATTAGATCTAACACTATTTTATCTTCGGTTAATTAGATTATATTTCAATGATATAATTGAATTGTCTGGTGACTCCGTTATTCCCCTTACCACTGTTTAAGGGTTGTCAGAACGCGACGTCAACATCTCGCGACATTTTAGGGTTTATCCTTGTAACGTCCGCGTATTTTTAGATCATCGAACCGGCCCAAATACGGGGGCACGTTTCGTGTCTAACAAGACTGAAATTGAAAAGCTCTAGGGAGTTGTTGAAAAAATTGAAAGTGGCCTTTTGAAAATATCACAAGAGAGATTGCTGAGTCTCGGGTTGAAGAGCTTGAGCAACCAGATCACAGATTAAATTATTCTGCTTCAGAGATGGTTTAGCTTCAAGAAGAAATGAAGGATATACAAACAGAATTAGAAAATTCTTCAGAGGAGAAAGAAGTGCTCAGAGAACATGCTCTCAAAATTAAACATCATTTTAGGGACCTAGAGATTTCAGGCATGGAAGTTGCAAAGCTACCATAGACCATTAAGAACCTGGAAACACAGATTAAAGTAGCATTACAGGAGAAATCAATACTCCAAGACCAGATAAAGGAGTTGAAGCAGGATATTATATTATAAGACTGTACATATTTTTTAATAAAACTTTTGGATCCTAAATATGCAATGAATATCTGTATATGTTACGATGGATATATGATATATAATTATTTTGAATGTTATAAAGTTATACATGTCATTTATTGTACTATTTATTTTCTTTGATGATGACAAAATTATGTTCTAAACAACCATGTCCTTGTAATGAGTAGACATGTGATAGGTTTTAGCTCTGCTTAATATACAAGAGAAAAAATATCTTATCCCATCAAATTAATACAACTTTTGTAAGTTAATATAACAGATGAGACCACACAAGAGTAGGAATAGTAATTTCATATAATTAGTTTTATTTAATCCTACATGGAAGATCCTTTCGAGTATACTCGTGCAGAATGCAAAATGCATGGCATGTTTAAAATAGATGGACCGCTAAATAGTGTTTATACATGACATTTGCACTCATCATGAATAAGTATTGTTGTAGTTTGTTCTTGAATGATTACAAGTCTAACTTATTTATGTTATTATACTGGTTTCTTTTAAAGACATGAATATTTTTTTGTCTAATATACCTTTATAAATTTATTTTTTATTAAATTATAATTGTGATTCTAGATGTCCTAAATATGATTTTTGTCGTCTTGTATTATGTAGTGATATTATGGTAGTTTATAAAAAAACTAATATGGATTGATAAGCAGGTCATAGTGCATTTTTTAACGTACCAATTTTAAAGTATTTTTTGCTTTCTATTATTTTACAAATAGATTTAACTGTGTGTATATATTTTTTTAAACATTGTACGTATATATTTTTAAAAATATTGTGATTATGTTTTAATCCGTAGCAACGCACGGGCTTCTAACTAGTCATCATACAAAAATCGGTGATCTATACAATTCTATCTCCTATACAATCTGTAAATCATTTCCTTATAAATTTGATAACTACAACATATATATTGTATACCCACATTTCCTTCCCCACAGGCAAGGATGAAGAACAAATAGTTATTATACATGGAACAAGTGATGCTCAGGAATTTCTTCTCTTACTTTTGCCATCTTGTGCACAACGCCGACTGTCAGTCGATTGATGCTAGATTGCTGATTCAAAAGGGCCTCAAAGTAAAAGAACCCAAGAACCTCGAAAAGCAGGTGGCTCCACACAAGGAAGTCCTTCATACCGGTACGCTCTACTGCTAGCCTGGCAGCTTGCTGCCGATGCCTAGCTCCTTCGTTTCTCATCTTATTCCTTTCTTCTACCACACTGCTGACTGCTGGTCCCAGCAATTTCAGGGAAAAGGATGGTCATTGCCCATCAACCTCTTGGAGCTAGCAGATTGGCCCGTCTAGTATATCAGACCCATCCGAAGCATTTCTGCTTGTCCAGTTTGCTGTCCCAGCCTATACGGAGAACATTATTTGGCCCACGCCTGGCGCGTGCTAGTGTCACCAGCAATTCGGCCTACTCGCTATCCCCAGCTACCGGATGAACGCTATCCTCACAAATGTTCAGACACCCAGAGAGATATGTACCAATTCGGAATTTTAAAAAATAATAAATTTTTGGTCAAAAATTCAAATTTGTATATGGATTTCAAAATTTGCAAAAGTAAATTTCTGTCGGTGCTTGGTATACCGATCTAGGGCCAATCGACTTAGATCGGTAGATGGTTTGTCGATCTAGGCCGATCGGCCTAGAACGAGCGTAGACCATCCTCTATTGGTACTTGATCTACCGGTCTAGGTTGATTAGCCTTAAATCGGCAGACTAGACGGACCTAGATCGGCGTATGGTTTGTCGATTTAGGGCCAATCAGTCTAGATCGATAGATCATTATGTTTATTATTTATCTCAAGTTATTCTAACCCGGTAGTTAGTTTAGCGTAGCGGTTAGCATATCTTCCTGAGACCCTAAATATACACATTTTAAAGCTTAAAAATGCCCTATTATGAGGGGATCGAACCTAGTGGTGATTGTGATAGCATTGTACTATCTGTCGAACAAGACTCGATTGGTGCTAGATCGGCATATGGTCCGTCGATCTAACGTTAGTCGGCCCAGATGGGCGGATGGAGTACCAATAGAGGATGGCCGCCACCCGATCTAGGTCGATCGACATATATCGACATATCATGTGTTGATATAAGGCCAATCGGCATAGACCGGTATACCAAATACCGATAGAAGGCCGTTTTTGCAAATTCTGAAACCTGTATACCAAATTTGAAATTTTGAATAAAAATTTATTGTTTTAAAAAATCTACCAATTTGTTCCTTTGAGTCTTTTTGTAACTTAGAGTGTGTTTGATTTGATCCGCATTTGGATCTGCATCCTTGGGATGCATTGTTGGGAGGCCTGAAAGGGTTATAGAGGCGAGGTGAATAGGCAATCTAATTTTTTCTTACGAAAAAGCGATGTTTCAAAAAGTTCCTAGATCAGAAGTTCCGATGGATGGTCGAAAGTTCTAATCTATCGGAAGATTGTCGGAACTTCAATGGATCGAAAGTTTCGACTAGGGATCGAAAGTTCCGATCGGCTGAGAAAAATCAACAAAAGTGAAAATTATTTCTTGAATAAAGTAAATGAATGGAAATGTAGGCAATGATGACATGAACAACTTTTACACTATGAGATTCTCTAAATTAGGCCAATGATTAGATCGGGCAAAAATAAGGTACAACCTAGCAAGAACCGTAAAAATTAAAGAACACGAAGAACTTAAGAACTAAGAGACAAATGATATATTTATTGGAGTTCAGATCTACTAATCATACGTCTCCATTGAGGGACCTTAGTAGGCCGAGTCTCTTTCAACCTTTTCCCCACCAAGTCTTACCCAAAGATAAACTTAGATTTTTCTCTTTGCAACCTTCTCAAAGCCAAGGTTGAGCTTTTACAAACTTCTCTGGGCAACCACAATCTCCTTGGTTGTTCACAGAGTAACTCCTAGCCGTTTAGAAGGTAGAACCTTAGAGAGTAACAAATACATTTAAAAGATTTTACCAACTCAAATCTTTGTGCTCACAGATTTACAATAAAACCAACAAAATCAACAAAATCAACCCAAAAGAATCTCCTCAAAAGATGCAGCAACAATAGCTCGAGAAGATTTCAAATGAACTCTCAAGGTTAATCGCAAAGATTCACTCTAGATCTGAGATTGAATGCAAGAGAGTTTGGGTGCTAGGGTTAGGGTTTGCAAGAGAGAGAGAGTTGAAGAGCCAAGGTCACTATTCAAAATGATTATGGAGGTATTTATACCCTGCACCAAAAATTTCACCATTTGGGCATTTTTTGCTGAGGTCATCGGAAGTTCCAATGTGACATCGTAACTTCTGATCAAAAAATAATTTTTAAACCAAGACATCAAATCGGAAGTTCCGGCCAAAATTTAATTTCAAACAAAGAATTCAAATCGGAAGTTCTGATGGAAAATCAATTCAAGACCGAGAGTTCAAATCGGAAGTTTCGACGACAAATCGGATGTTCCGACCAAAATTTAATTCCAGAATGAGAGATGAAATTGGAAGTTTCGATGACAAATCAGAAGTTCCGACTGAAAAATAATTGAAGGCCGAGAGCTGAAATTAGAAGTTTTAACGGCAAATCAAAAGTTCTGATCGCTCTAAAAAATCTAGAACTAAGTTTAAACTTGTCCAAAAAGCTTTCAAAAAAGTTTTTCTTTGAGCACATTTTGAAACAAAAACCAACACATCCATATTGATAGTACGACGGTTCTATACTCAATTTAAAAGGAAAATAGATAATATTAATCTTTGAGCCTATTTTGGACTAAATAGAGATTTTTCTCCAAATTAAATAGGGGACTAGATGCACCTTGATGCACTTTTAAGGCATCGGCACCATAGGACCACACGTAGCATCCAAGATAAACCCATACATAGAATAAAGCATAGTTATTGCACTACCTTAACCAGGCTAAGTGCAGCCTATATGAAGGATATGGGCCAGGCGGGGACGTACAAGCAACCAAATAACCCCTAAGCCTATTCCCATGCGCCACTAACAGTTGCCCCACCTATCAGTTTCATCCCCAACCTCCCACCCACTTAGCCTGACTCCCCTATAAAATCCTACTCCCGTCTCCCCTTCGCTACATCCACCACCTCGCCAGAGCCCTAGAAAATTCGTCGCCATTCTCCGCGTGCGCTCTCCCTTTGACCGCGACCACTCGCTAGTCGCCCTTCACCAGTGCTCTATCGCTCGCCGGTTGTCGCTGACCCTATCATCGTCTCTACCATCTGCCCCCTTCATCAAGCTTGTGAGTCATCGGAGCCCTCTCACCGTCGTTCACCCGAAGCCCTTGTGTATCCCACCTTCTCTCTTTCTCATCGTCATTAGTGGCAATGACTCAGACGAGGGTGTTGTCTTGCCCACCTTGATCCATGGAAAGTATCAAGGGGCTTCTAGCCAACTCCAATGTGCGGGCGCAGGATAAGACCACACCCATGACTACCCTCGCGGTGGCCTCACTGTTGGATCCGCATGCATAGGGAGTTTAGGAGAAAGCCATATGCATTGGCAAAGAAAAAATCATTTGTGGTCTAGGAGAACATTGGGGGCACCGAGTTATAACCTTGGATGATGTTGGATTGGGTGAGTTGAAGTAAAATGTAGAGTGTAGATCGAAATTTAAAGGTACTAAGAACCTTGGATGATATCATTTTGGATGAATTGAAGTGAAATGTGTGAGCTAGATCGAAAGTTTTGAGAATGTATGCGCAATGTTTTACAATGAGCGATACTACTATTTTTTACTCAGGATATGTTTTGTTTTCTACTGATCTTAAACATCCTTGCCAAGAACTCTCATTTGCTTTAGTGAACTATGTACAATGTAAAAACACTTTATTTGTTGATTATTTATTTATGACATCTCAATTGTGAGGGTAATCTCACCTTCTACCCTAAGAGGCGATTGCACCTAGCTCATCCATTTCCATGCACCAACCAGACAAAAATCTCTATGACCCCATCCATCCAATCAAACAAAAAACCGAGCGGTGACATCTACCCTATCAAACAAAAAACTAGGTGGCCAAATCCCAAAAAATCGGATAGTCATCTTCTATCTAACTTTACCCTCCAACCAAACGACGAACACTTAATTTCAGTAACCTAGTGACTAGGGATAATCACTAGTAGCTAGCTAGGTTGGCTTAAATTCTTGTCTACCCTATCTACTATATTATATAATTGGCGAGTTGAAATAGTGGACATACCACTCATCTGGTAAATTCTAACATTTCATTCATCATGCTCACTCATCTAGTAAATGCTAGCCCTTCGTTCGTGTCAAATATAATATGTTTGTTCATATGGCAAGTGCTTCATTTAGTGATCTCGCCTTGCATGGAAAGTCCTTTATGTCACCTTCCATATTAGCATTTTTTTTCTTGTAATCACTGATTGAGACCTTGTTTATATTGATCACTCATGCAAATTATTTTATTTCTTAATTATTTTGTTTCTTACTTAAATCTGTACATAGACACTTGTCATGAGAATTTACATGACACTTATAATTAATTCCAAATCATACCTATACCTACCAAATAAATGTGGGTGATATACCACATAAATTTTGGTTCCTTTGTTTCCTTCCTTAATTTATTTCTTACTTAAACTAGTCATTAGCTTTCCTTATTGTATTTCTTACATAAATGCACGGTTATAATTAAACCATACGAAAATTTTCGTTTCTTCAAAAATTCAAATATATCGTGTGTAAAATTTAATTCACTTTCATTGCTTGCTTTCTTGCTAAATGCACGCCTAAATTCAGGTTACTTGGAAACTATAATTTGTACTGAATTAAAATTGAAAATAAGTATCCATGAAATTAAATTCAGGTTACATACAATAATAATAATTCATAATGTCCTTGCAAAGTTAGCTATGAATATTATGAAGGAATTATGCCCAAGAAAATTCTGGGTGGACCAAAAGTTCCAATTTAGAATTGGAAGTTTCGACCAGCCTAGACGCTCTGCAAGTTAGTTTCTGGAGGTATCGGAAGTTCTGATCTGGCATCGAAAGTTCCAACGTCTGGAGCTGATCGGAAGTTCCGATTTGGAATTGGAAGTTCCGAGATCTGGAGCGAGTTTTTTTTTGTTTTCTAGAGCTGATCAGAAGTTTTGACATTTGGGATGGTCAGAAGTTCTGATTATTTCTAAATTGTAGATCGAGAGTCTAGATCGGAAGTTCCAATCCATGATCGGAAGTTCTGATCGGGGCAAAACAGATTGGATCTGTTGGACCTTAATTACGATTAAAGACACATACCCTTGGACTATATAAAGGGAGGTAGATGGAGGTCATGTGTTGTTGTTCTCATTGCTAAAACCCTATCCACCACATCTCTTCTACTCCCTCTCTTGATCTCAAAGATCAGATTCTCTTCCAGACTCTCACAATCGGTGCTAGCACGCTGGCATGAGATCAGTCTCATCCTTATATGTGTGGACTACGTGGAGGCACTTCTTGAACAACGGTGCTTGTCATCTTCCTCACGTGGAGATTGCTGGGCTTCGTCGATTGGATCGCCGGTGAATGGGCGGAGCAAGGCAAGGTTGAGTGAGGACGTGCTTCCTCAACATCTTCTTCTACTACACTAGTGTGTCTCGCGTTAGAAGGTAACGATTTATGATCCCTTGCATGCATGGTTCCTAGGCTAAGAGGTTAAAATTTAAAATTATCATCTATCGTAGCCTCCTCGTATCCCAACATATTGTGTTTTACTAACTGTTTACTATGCATGGATTATTTTTTACCACTTGAATATTTTATGATGTTATTTCATTTGATTTTTATCGTGGTGATAGTACGAGTACGCTGCTAGTATATATTATTTTTATTATATAATTGATGAGTTGTTCATTACTTCTCTAATCAATCTCAACCATTTATTTTTTACTAGTAGTGTGCCCGTGCTACGCAACGGTAAAAAATAAAAAAATGTGCTGAACTTGAAACAAAAATTTTTAGTTAGTTAAATTAACTTCAAAAATATTCAATTCAGAGTCTATCTTGAGTTGAAGAAAAAATTCAGATTGAATTGAATCATGAGAAACCAAGGGTTGGTTTCGGAGTCTGTGATGAGTGATTGATAGATTTTACCCTCTGATTCGAAGGGGTCCCTCCGAAGGGGTTCGGAGGTTGGTTCTCTGAAGGTGTTCGGAGGCTGGTTCTCCGAAGGTATTCGGAGGCTGTTTCACTGAAGGGTTCAGTGGGCTTTGGTTGCTGTAGCTGTTGCAGCGGAGTGTGCCTGTCGGAGGGGTCCGACAGTACACGATGATTGGTTGTACCAAAGGTCTCGGTACTTTGGGCAGTACACCGAAGTGTGTATCGGAGGTTGTTCACTCGGAGAGGTCTTCGGGGTACTGGATACACTTGTCTGTTTGTCTGTGGTGCGCAGGGGACTTCGTAGGCGACGGACGGTTCGTAGCAAGTGAACCTGGGTCAAGCGGGAGGCTTGATGCCAAGGGAGCAGGGAGCTCCGTCACGAAGGCTGTGAAGGGGTCAAGGTCGGACCTCGGGTCGAGGTGCGCCAGGAGAAGGCAGTAGGTGCGGAGCCTGGCTCCGTGTGAAGGTACCCCGAGACGAAGTCCTCGGAGGCGAGGCACTTCGAAGGGTACTCCGAATGGAGTGACTTCGGAGTATGGTGGATCAAGTCCTCAGCAGAGGCAAGGTGTTCGAAGTGTGCTCCGGAGGGAGACACTCGAAGGTATACTCGATGAAGGTCTCAGAAATCGAGGTGCATCGAAGGCATGGTCCGGGTGAGGATCGTCGAGGAGTGTGCTCGGGGAGAGACACTACGACGAAGTGCTCATGAAATGCTTCATGCGGAGGCCTTGGACGAAGGAGGGACTTCGAAGGGTGGTACTCCGAAGGTGGGGCTTCGGAGTGAAGCAGGCTTCGGAGCGAGGCTGGCTCCGGAGTGAGGATGACTTGAGGTACTTCGGCCATGCATGGCTTCGGTACACGGACTGACAGAGTTCGAGCTGGGAGAAGCTGTGAAGACGTGGTGGTCCATTCCGAAGGTGTTGGTGCGAAGGCCCAAGGGCTTTGACGGCTTCGGCTCAAAACCATCACAATATCGAAGGCTGACTTCGGTGAAGCGAAGGCCGCCAGGCTCAAGGCTTCTCACCGAAGCTACCGCACCCCTCGCGTGTGAAGGGGGCGTCAGAAGAATCCAAGACTGTAAAGGCTGACCGTGTCTGCTCTGCAAAAAGTTGATGCTGTCCCCTCTGCAAAGCTGACAAAAGAAGCCTCTAAATAAAGTAGACTACCTTTTGTACCCCCTGTTCTGATGAGATAGAACCAGTTTAAACCCTAGGGGTAAAGTAGTCAATTCACATGGCTGAATAGTGCCTATAAATAGTGGAGGCTGGGTAGGTCGCATTAACACTTTGAGCATTCATTGTAGAACTCCTGTGCTAGCCACCACACTCTCTGTATTCATCCTGTGAGTTCATTTTGTGTTCCCTGTTCAAGCATTGAAGCTTTGACTCTATGTGCATTTACTGCTTGAGCTTGTATGCATACTTCTCTGCATGCTTCGGTTTCTCTGTACTCCATTTTCTTGTGAGCTTTTCTGGAGAGGTGTGTGAGAAGCCTGTTTGGGCGAAGCGTGTTTGAGCGAAGTGTGTTTTTCAGTGTGTGTTCGCTCTGTGTAAACTGGAGGCTAGACCTCGCTGATTACTAGCGAAGCACTGATCGAAGCCCGTTTTTCTTCCCGTGTCGATGCCCTTAGTGAAGTCTGTTGTGTGTGCGTTTCGACCTTCGAAGTACGAAGCCCATCACCAGTTGTTGTCGCTAAGTATTTGGTCGAAGTCTGCAGAGTGAAGTCTGCTCTTGCGAAGTCTGTAGTGCGAAGCCTGCTCGAAGGCACCCAGTGTGCGGAGCCTGCACTGACTTAGCAACGCTGATCTAAGTCCTCAGAGGGAAGTCCGCTCTTGCGAAGGGTGAGGTGCGAAGCCTGCACGAAGGCACCCTGTGTGCAAAGGCTGCACTGGCTTAGCAGAAGCTGAATTTTTGGAGTTGTGGGTGGAGCAAAGTCCTCTTGGCTTCGCACTTTTGCTCCTTGCGAAGCCTGTGTTCGAAGCCGTCAAATACCTCCGAACCAGAACTTCGAAGGGTGTGTTCGAAGCCTGTTCCACAGAAGACAGAATTAAAACAGAAGGCTATTTTAGTCTAAAATTTTAAAAGCTCTCATTCACCCCCCTCTGGTCGCCGTTTTCGGTCCAACAATTGGTATCAGAGCGGGTTAAGATCACCAGTTGACCTTAACTGGTTTTGTGATCTGTTGGCGACATGGACAGAGTTAGTAAAATACCTTTGTTCGACGGGACTGATTTTGCATACTGGAAGGTGCGCATGGAGGCTTACTTGCTAAGCGAAGGAAATGCAATTTGGGAGATTGTGGACTCACAATACTCCATCCCTGAAACTCGCACCTCTCAAACAGAAAAGGATCAGTATAATGCCAACTCCAAGGCAAGAAATATACTGTTCATTGGTTTGAGCCAGAGTGAGTTTGATAGGGTGCAACACCTTAGGACAGCGAGGGAAATTTGGACCACTCTCAATATTTTTCATGAGGGCTCCACACAGATTAAGGCCAAGCGCCAAAGCACATACAATCAACAGTATCAACTGTTTGTGCAGGCACTTGGTGAATCTATAGATGCCATGTTTTCTCGTTTTGATGTGATAGTGTGTAACTTGCGGTCCAACGGGACGCTTGCTTACAATGATCATGATAGGGCTATCAAGCTTCTCTATGCTCTTGATCGTAGCATATGGGAAGTGAAGATATCCAGCATTGAGGAGTCCGCAGGTTATGACACATTGACCTGTGATGAGCTCTTCAGCAAGCTGAAGTCCACAGAGATTGCCAAGGCATCTCTTGCAGTGCACAGAAACTCTTTGCCATAGCCATTGGTATTGGTTTCTAGCACTAGTCGTGGCACCACTTCAGAACCAAGCACATCCGGCACTTGTGTTCTTGCAGATGGTTTTGCTTTGTCCTCCCTGGTCTCCGTCACTAAGGAGCAGGTGGATACTCTGGATGATGATGAGCTTGCTCTCATTGCCAGAAGGTTCACTTGTTTTCACCATGAGAGACGGGATCAGAGGAGAAGTGGTTTTAGTGGTTGCTTTGAGTGTGACGATACTTCTCATATCAAGGCCAATTGCCCTAAACTCAAGAAGAGAGATGAGAGTGAGCGCCCCAAATACCACAAGAAGGAGAGGAAACCCTTTGTGAAGGGCAAGCACGGTAAGGTGGCTAAGAGAGTAGCCAAAGCCGCTTCCAGAGCATTTGTTGCTGCACTCAGCGACATCGACACTTCCTCAATTGAGGAGTCAAGCTCTGAGGAGGAGGAGTCTCCAAGGAAGGAGGAGAAGAAGGACAAGAAGGGACGAGATTTCACAGGCCTTTGCTTCATGGCCGACAGCGATAACAGCGGCGATGAGCTTGACTCATCTGAGGTACCACTATCCTATGACCAGCTTTCAATTAAACTAGATGAACTGAATGAAGTAGTTCTTAGTCAGGATAGATTACTTGTGCAAGCCGCTAGAGATAGAAAAGACCTTAGACTTAGGCTAGAATCTGTTTCTACTGATTATGTCATGCTTAAGTCTAGAGTTAATGATGCTGAATGTGAATCTTGTACTGTTGTCATTGGTGAGCTTGCTCAGTTGCGTTCTGTACATGCTCAAACTCTATCTGAGCTTGAGACTGCACAGAAGCAGCTTTTGATGCTGGATTCTAGTCATGATATAACTGAATGTATGAACTGCCCTTTATTACGTGAGAGCATTGATTTACGTGATAAGCATGTTCATGATTTAAAGGCTAGATTGGAGAGGGCCGGTAGTTCTAAGGATGTGCAGCCTGTGTGTGACACTTGCATGACCCTTAAGGACCAGCTAGGCATTGTTAGAGAGCGAGCTGAGAACCTCATGACTGAAAATGAATACCTTCTTTCTGTGGTTAACAAATGCACTGAGTGAAAGGGTAGGATGGATTTGCTCTTGGCCAAGACCAAGATGTGTGCTGACAGAGCAGGGTAGAGCAGGGTTAGCTCTAGGTTTGGGTTTTGAGAGGATTCCTTCAGATAGTGAAAACAAAACTGTTTTTACCTCACCCACTACCCTAGAGAAAGAGAGAGCTCTATTAGACACTCCATCAGCCAAAAAGCCTACCCGAACTCCAAAGAAAACCACTCCTCCCACAAAAAGAGTTCCTCCAAAGAAAACCACTCAGCAGAAGCCCAAGGAGCCTGTGAGAATTGCTCCTATGACCCATGAGAGTGCCCCTAGGAGAATTTTTCATTGTTCCTATTGTCAGCGGGTGGGTCATCTGGTTGGGTTCTGTTTTCGTCGCATCAAGGATGAGCGACGCTCTCATGAGATGAGGTTCCAGAACATGCATTACCCATCTTTAGGTATGCATTAGTCTGAGTTTTACTCTCGTCCTGTCTTCGAGGCTCCTCGTGCTTCTCGAAGAGGTTTTGCTCCTCGAGGTGTTCACCATATTCCATATGGTGATAGACCCTGGGAGAGTAGCTTTTTACCTCATCAGAGTAGGAGACCTCGTCATGTTGTTAGATCACAGCATGTAGGTAGACCTCGCACTTTGCATCATTCTGATTATCCTGTGCGTAGACAGTCTACTTTTACTGTGCCTACTACTCGTATTACTCAGTGCTAGATGCCTCGTCATATTTTTACTCACCCCAGCACTGAGCGATCGAGATTTTCTTATCGTGTGTAGGTGGCGGACCGAGGCTTGGAGGGCACGTGGATCATGGACTCCGGTTGTTCGCGCCATATAACCAGAGATGCAGCATGGTTCTCCAGCCTCACAACAACCAAGCAAAAGGAACATATCACCTTCGGCAACAATTGAAGGAGTAGAGTGAAAGGTAAAGGTGTGGTAAGAATCAAACTCGAATTTCACACTCAAAGATGTTGCATTGGTTGAAAACCTGTGATACAATTTTCTTTCTGTATCTCAGTTGCTTGATGAGGGCTTCGAAGTGCGATTCCATCGCGATACTTCGCAAGTACTCAATTCTGATGGCGTTGTGGTTTGTAAGATCTTTAGAGTTGGGAGAGTTTTTGGAGCTGATTTTTCTGAGTCATCCGGTTCTTCTCATTGTCTTGTTGCACATTCTACTTCTGAGCTTTGGAAGTGGCATAGGAGACTAGGGCATATGAGCTTTGAGTTGCTCGCTCGTCTGAGTGCCCTAGGTCTGATCCGAGGATTGCCCAAGCTCAAGTTTGAGAAGAATTTAGTTTGCGCTCCTTGTCGACATGGAAAAATGATTGCCGCTTCGCACTCGCCAGTCACCACAGTGATGACTGAAAAACCCGGAGAACTTCTCCACATGGACATTGTAGGTCCTTCTCGGGTTAGTTCGTTAGGCGGCAAGTGGTATGTGTTAGTCATTGTCGACGATTTCTCTCGTTACTCTTGGGTCTTCTTTCTTGCCAGCAAGGATGAAGTGTTCTCATACTTTCGGATCTTGGCTTTGAGACTTTTCACTGAACTCCCTAGTGCATTAAAATTCATTCGAAGTGATAATGGCACTGAGTTCAAGAACAGTCTCTTTGTTGACTTTTGCATGGAGCATGGCATAGAACATCAATTCTCTGCTCCGCGGGTTCTTCAACAGAACGGTGTCGTTGAGAGAAAGAACCGCACTTTGTTTGAGATGGCTAGGACGATGCTCGATGAGCACAGGACTCCTAGAAAATTCTGGGCTGAGGCCATGAACACTGCATGTTACATCTCAAACCGAATCTTCTTGCGCTCAATTTTGAATTTGACATCTTATGAGCTACGTTTTGGGAGACAGCCTAAGGTTACTCATCTTCGAGTTTTTGGCTGTCGCTGCTTTATCCTAAAACGTGGAAATTTGGACAAATTTGAGTCACGTTCTTCTGACGGGATCTTTTTGGGTTACACTACACAAGGACATTCTTATCGTGTTTATAATTTGGAGACTAACACTGTCATCAAGTCATGTGATGTGACTTTTAATGAATCAACCCCCTCTGTTAGTTCTGCTCTTGAACAGACAAATGAACACGATATGGAACAGACTATCTTCGAAGAAGAAGATCCCGGAGATTTTGAGGATGAACCCCTACTACCCTCGACATCAACCCCCGAAGCCAACCCCGCTTCGACCACTTTGGCACAAGGTCCCAAAGCAACTACCTAGACATCGGTCATCTTGGACCACTTCAACGCACAAGTTGAGGGGGAGACTGCATCTCGTCGCGAGGCTCCACACCATGTTCAAAGGATGCATCCTCCCGAGCAGATCATTGGTGAGCTTGATCAAAGGGTAACACGTTCTTATGCTCATTTCATTGATTCCGCTTTTGTTGCTTCTTTCGAGCCCTTAGATGTTAGTCATGCACTTTCTGATTCTAGTTGGATCAATGCCATGCATGAAGAACTTGAAAATTTTTAGAGAAACCAAGTCTGGACTTTAGTTGATCCTCCACCAAATGTTCATTTCATTGGAACAAAATGGATTTTCAAAAACAAACAAGGGGAGGATGGGACTATAGTTAGAAACAAGGCTAGACTTGTAGCTCAGGGTTATTCTCAATTAGAAGGGATTGATTTTACTGAAACTTTTGCACATGTTGCTCGTCTTGAGACCATTAGGATTTTCTTGCCTTTGAGACATCCCGGGGATTCAAACTCTATCAAATGGATGTCAAAAGTGCTTTTCTTAATGGTTTCATAGGCGAAGATGTTTATGTAAAACAATCCCCTGATTTTAAAAACCCCAAATACCCACATAAAGTCCTTAAACTTCATAAGCCTCTTTATGGACTCAAGCAGGCCCCTCGGGCTTGGTATGACAGACTTAAATCTTTTCTGCTTGAGCGGGGGTATTTGATGGGATCTGTTGATAAAACTCTGTTCACTCTCAAGCATGGCAAAGATTTCCTCCTAGTTCAGATTTATGTGGATGATATCATCTTTGGTGGCTCTTCTCATGCTTTGGTTGCCGAGTTTCCAGATGCCATGAGCAGGGAGTTCGAGATGTCCATGATGGGCGAACTCACATTTTTCCTTGGTTTGCAAATCAAGCAAAGCAAACAAGGTACTTTCGCCCACCAGACGAAGTACACCAAGGACCTGCTCAAGAAGTTCGACATGGCTGATGCGAAGCCACTCGCCACTCCAATGGCTACATCTGTAGCATTGGATCCTGACGAAGATGGAGAAGTCGTAGATCAGAAGGAGTTTCAAAGCATGATCGACTCCCTCCTCTACTTGACTGCTACGAGGCCGGACATACACTTCGCAGTTTGTCTGTGCGCTCGTTTTCAGGCTTCACCACGAGCTTCGCACCGCCAAGCGGTAAAGCGCATTCTCAGGTATCTCAAACATACCCTCGAATTCGGCATTTGGTATTCAGCGTCTTCCTCTTTGTGTCTTCGAGGTTTTTTCGATGCGGATTTTGTTGGATGTAGGATTGATAGGAAAAGTACCTCTGGTACTTGTCATTTTCTGGGTACTTCTCTGGTTTGCTGGTCTTCCCGCAAAGAGTCTAGTGTTGCACAATCAACGGCTGAGGCCGAATATGTTGCTGCAGCTAGCTGTTGCTCTCAGATTTTGTGGATGGTTTCCACTTTACGGGATTTCGGGTTAGATTATAAGAGTGTTCCACTTTTCTGTGATAACACTAGTGCTATTTGTATTGCAAACAACCCGGTTCAGCATTCCAGAACCAAACACATTGATGTACGATATCATTTTCTCAAAGATCATAATGAGAAGGGTGATATTGAACTTCAATATGTTGATACTCAACACCAGCTAGCCGATATTTTCACAAAACCCCTCGATGCTTCTCGTTTTGCCTACTTACGTGGAGAACTTGGTGTTTATCACCCTTACGACATTTTGTGAGGGGAGCAGATTTTGATTGTTTTGCATATGCTCATTCTGTGTGAAATTGCATTTACATCTTTTGCACTTATATGCCTGATTTTAATTCATGAAATCATGTCAGCTCAGCTCTATTTAATATGTCTGAAACAATATGTGCATGATACTTCTTTTCAAAATCAAATCTTGCTCACTGTTTAGTCTTGAATCTAGCATGTTTAGGCAGGATTGCTTTAGCTATCTTTTATCTGCTTGATAGCAAGACTCCTTTTCTCAGGATGTTAAACATTGCAACTTAAAAAATTGTTCTACTTACTCATGGATATTCATCAAATGCTAAACAAATTGTTCACTTAATTCAAATCCAAAACTCCATGATTTGCCTACTACAAGTGAAAAGATCGAGGTGGGTTTGTTTGTCGCACTACTCTATTCTAGACTGCTTACCATTGCACATTGGTCTGAACTGGGATAATGTAGTGTATGCCAAAATCACTGCCTTAAGCTTCTGATGGCTTTCATGCCTAAGCTTGGCCTGATTGGAAAGTATCAGGTGGACAAACAAATAACCCCTGGCATTATGAAAAGAACAACAAAATTCATTGATCATCAAGTTTACTTTCAATGCTCCATTTGAACTGGACTTGTTTGTCTAGAGTAGAAATTGACTAGCTTTGCGCAGTCCCTGCTTTTACTTGTCTAGTTACCTTGATCGAGTAGTGATGCTTTTTATTTCAAAATGATAAAATCACATGCTGTCATCATGTTTTTAGAGCATGTTAAATTGAGCTGAGCACATGATCATTGGTATTAACATTGGCATATTTTTGCTTTATATGTATTTGCAATTCTGCCCATTTCGAAGCTATGCATCTTTTACATGCTCCTTGATGCTTGCATTGCCAAAGGGGGAGAAATTTTTGTGTTCTCTGCAGCAAGGGGGTAAAATAACTCCGGAGTGAGGATGACTTGAGGTACTTCGGCCATGCATGGCTTCGGTACACGGACTGACGGAGTTCGAGCTGGGAGAAGCTATGAAGCTGTGGTGGTCCATTCTGAAGGTGTTGGTGCGAAGGCCAAAGAGCTTTGACGGCTTCGGCTCAAAACCGTCACAGTATCGAAGGCTGACTTCGGTGAAGCGAAGGCCGTCAGGCTCAAGGCTTTTCACCGAAGCTACCGCACCCCTCGCGTGCGAAGGGGGGCTTCAGAAGAATCCAAGACTGTAAAGGCTGACCATGTCTGCTCTGCAAAAAGTTGACGTTGTCCCCTCTGCAAAGCTGACAAAAGAAGCCTCCAAATAAAGTAGACTACCTTTTGTACCCCCTGTTCTGATTAGACAGAACCAGTGTAAACCCTAGGGGTAAAGTAGTCAATTCACATGGCTGAATAGTGCCTATAAATAGTGGAGGCTGAGTAGGTTGCATTAACACTTTGAGCATTCATTGTAGAACTCCTGTGCTAGCCACCACACTCTCTGTATTCATCCTGTGAGTTCATTTTGTGTTCCCTGTTCAAGCATTGAAGCTTTGACTCTGTGTTCATTTACTGCTTGAGCTTGTATGCATACTTCTCTGCATGCTTCAGTTTCTCTGTACTCCATTTTCTTGTGAGCTTTTTTGGAGAGGTGTGTGAGAAGCCTGTTTGGGCGAAGCGTGTTTGAGCGAAGTGTGTTTTTCAGTGTGTGTTCGCTCTGTGTAAACTGGAGGCTAGACCTCGCTGATTACTAGCGAAGCACTGATCGAAGCCCGTTTTTCTTCCCGTGTCGACGCCCTTAGCGAAGTCTATTTTGTGTGCGTTTCGACCTTCGAAGTATGAAGCCCAGCACCAGTTGCTGTCGCTAAGTATTTGGTCGAAGTCTGCAGAGTGAAGTCTGCTCTTGCGAAGTCTGTAGTGCGAAGCCTGCTCGAAGGCACCCAGTGTGCGGAGCCTGCACTGACTTAGCAACGCTGATCTAAGTCCTCAGAGAGAAGTCCGCTCTTGCGAAGGGTGAGGTGCGAAGCCTGCACGAAGGCACCCTGTGTGCGAAGGCTGCATTGGCTTAGTAGAAGCTGAATTTTTTGGAGTTGTGGGTGGAGCGAAGTCCTCTTGGCTTCGAACTTTTGCTCCTTGCGAAGCCTGTGTTCGAAGCCGTCAAATACCTCCGAACCAGAACTTCGAAGGATGTGTTCGAAGCCTGTTCCGCAGAAGACAGAATTAAAACGGAAGGCTATTTTAGTCTGAAATTTTAAAAGCTCCCATTCACCCCCCTCTGGTCGCCGTTTTCGGTCCAACAAATCATTCAACCAAAAAACATAATATTTTTTACTTTTTTCTTACTTCTAATAATTAATAACAACAAATATATGATTAATTTGAATTTGTAAAACAGACATGTAACGAAATATCCATAAAACTAAAACTAAAGGAGGATGCCTCGAATACATCCACCAATAATGGATTACCATAATGCAAACCTCTAATCCAATAAAAAGCACATCCTTGATCTCCAATGTTTATTTCCTCTTTGGTTTCTAGCTCACACGTGTAATATTTGGATAAATCACATGAAGAGTTGACTCACTGTCTTCATCTAAACACATGTTAACACATTTTTTGAGAAAGATCTTATAGCAGTAGTTCGTGGACAATACTTCAATTGACGGCCACTTAGTGAGAAAATCACATGATGTTATCAGGATGAGCAGATAAATAACTAAACAGTACATTCATCCACGCGGAAACTTGAATAGTTGAATATCACCTAGTAACAAACTGTGAGCATGCATCAGCTATCGCATAATCCATACATGGTGCTACTCCATATGTGTACACATGCAATTTTGGAAAACATCCATACATCTGCACATTATAGAACTTCACTGTTCAGAGGAGCTCCAGAGATATTGAATTTTAAGAGGAAAAAATATATAACTCAATTTTTAGATCATGAAACTTGGTCAAAATATATAGTAGTGCTATGTTGTTAGTTCAAACTCTATTTGGGCTCCAAGTAACAGATTACAAGAACAAATGCATTGTTTTAAACAGGGCATGTGGAATGGTGATTAGGATTTTCATATTCGGAATTTCAGATTCCACACTAACTTAACTGGTTTGTAAAGTACTAAAGTTAGAAGACGAAAGAAACAATTTTTTATATGATTATTAATGCCAAAAGACTTATAGATTCAATGATGCGACAAGATCCTAATTAATGAAGCTTAGTACAATATTATATTTGGCCAAGTTCCCAGTAGTAGTATTAAGTGAGACATCAGCACCAACAGCAAGAGCCTTTATTCCAAACACACTGGAGAGGTTGACAGTACGATTGACAGTCAAACCAATGCTTACATTAACACCAGCATAATTATGCAAATACTAAAGCCCAAACTACACAGAAGGGGAGAGAAGATGATAATGACAATATCATCAGATGACAAGCAATAAATGTTTTGTTTAAAGTAAACATTTATGTAGAGGATAAGAAATTTACCTTTCCAGATCTTTGATCGGGAAAAACAGAGCTCAAGATTGACTTCAATCCTGGTGTTAATTCATCAACAATATCAATAGTGAAATCTAGACAAAGATTGAAGCAGTTCATGCTAGAAAGAGGGAACACAACATAACAGCTAACCACCGGACATATTACTCAATTCAATCAAACTTATTAGCATATTCGATATCAGTTCATCAAATAGCAATGTAAAATTGTTTGATCTATATGAATCAAGGATTTCATACCATGAAAACAGAACAGACAATTGCAGAGCTTAAGATTTATAATCAACATTCCCCTCGAATGCAGATCTATAATGCCAAGGGCCAAATCAACACCATATCTACAAATTAAAAGATATATAAGAAAGATGCTGAAGAAAAATTGCTAAATATATTATAATCTCTCATAAATCAATAAAATATATTTATGCTTAAAAACAACAACAGTTCATTCGTGACATCATAAATAAAAAATTAGTAACTTTTGACAAACATAAAATTTGGTACTTACCGATGTTGGAATATTTGTGCAACAAATGCAAGATTCAAATTGGCAGAACCCTTAGTGATATCCTTAGGAGTCAAGTATCTTTTCAAGGCCAACTGTTGCTTTGCTAATGAAATCAAAATGCAACAAATGTTGCAAACCTGGCTGTTGATTTGGATCATTACATGAACACAATACATATCATTCCTAACAAGTTATGCAAGTCTTAACTTATGGTTGAAGAAAGTCAATGGACATTTACCAAAATTCAAACAAGATTACAGTAGTGTGCCCGAGCTAACACTACGGTAAAAAAATATAGTCTAATTTTGATATGAAAGGCAAACACAATTTTTCTGAGATTGGTTACGAGGTAGGTAGAAGAAGAATCAGACGAGTGGATAAGCATAGTTGCAACTTAAAGCGAATAACAAAATAAATTAAGATTCACATTAGAAAGGTCAATAACGAATCAAGAGCATGTCCTATGCAACAGATATTTCTAATACAATATGCAAAATATTCTAAAGTAAAAATGATTCTGATTGAATCATTCAATCGAAAGAAACACGATGTTTTTTACTTTTTCTTTCTTGTAATACGTAATAACAAAAAATGTAATAGTGTTACAAGCCTCATTTAAGTTTACCGCACAAAAGGCGAGTAATGTTACGAAACATATTTACAAGATTGATCAATATTTCTTTCCTTTTTTCAAAGTCAAAATTAACTTATTAGCGTTCTATGAGCCATGTAAAGTATAAGATACCTTAAGAACAATTCCAGACCTAGGAATTATATGGGCATTGATAATGTCATCCCAGTCTAATATGCGGAATATTCCTCTGAAACAAGGTTAAAAGCACTAATTATATCACAAAAACTACATATAAAAGAAATGGATAGACAGATTATAATGCTTTTTCTCACCCTTCATATTACATAGTTCTTGTGTTTCCAATGTCAACAAACTTGTGGTCTTCAAATATAAAAAAGTTGTGCTTCTCAGCAATCTTCAAAAAAATTAATGATAGATTTGGAAAGAACACACCATGTGAAAAACAAACCAGGACTGAACAACATCAATAATAAAGCATGATGGAAATAAAAGCTAGCTTGTATCAAATTATAAACATATAACATACATGATATGTTTGCTTCAACATTGCAACCAAACCTCTTTAGCAATGAATATGAATTCATAAATATGTGTTCTTCATAATTTTTATGGCTTCACCCCAACATCCGATGTTACTCATTAGAGCAATTTGATGCAGAAGTTGGGCTAATGAGGCATGCATAATATGAAGCGTAATGCCGACATCGACACCCGCAACATAAACGGGCATGTGAGACGACCATAGATGACACTTGAAATTGCGGCATACCACAAGTCAAACATGAGTTAACTAACCTTCTATTTTCCACAGTACCCTCTTAACAGCTCCAACACAACCTTCACAGGACACACCAACCCTGAGTACAACAGTCTGCATAGAGGACCAGAATATTGATGAAATAGATAAGTCACCAATCATATATTTCCAATGAATAAACTTCACACGCAAGACAATACTCCAAATCTCAAAACAAATCAAAATTCCAACTCAATATTTCCTGTGTTTGAGAACAACCAAATGAATTTATGCTTGTTCAAGAAACAAAGTTGTTGAATCCTTATTCAGTGGTAACCTCTGTGGAAGTGTGGATCTAATAATCAGGCTATAACATGCATGCTCTATCATGGAGTAAGAGAACAAAACACATGCTGGTTCATTTACTCGGGCCTACTCTGCAAGTATGAGTCTCACCGTTACATAACAACAAGGCTCCATGTCAATAGGAAGAAATGGAGTAAGTAACTAAGTACTTATCTCAACCCGGCCGGAAGGGCAAAAGTAGTGGTTGAGCCAGAAGAACAAAGTCAGCTTAAACTAACATCATAATGCTCTAAAGTTTGTTTCAGTCAAATAAGAAAAAGCTGTAAAATTTGTCCATTGATTGGAGCATGAACTGGAAGGTAAACTAAAACCTCTAGACTCTTTCAATTTCTTAATCTGATTTTCCCTTTAAACCATCCTCAAATCATACCCAAAATCTCACAGGAACAAGCTGATCGATCCACCGAGCCATCAGATCAGATCCCTAATTTATTCCACAAGCAAGATAAAAGATGCTTTCTTCGCTGGATTCTAGCAACTCAAGGCGAAAATATGGGTTCTCCCTGATCCCTATCTACCCACGGCCAATCAAAATCCTCTCCCTCCACAGGACCGAACAACCGCGCCTTGGAAACAAACCGAAACAAGAAAAGGAAGGGAGAGGGGTTCTATCGACAACTATACCTCGACCATGTCGGTCGTCCGGGGAGGAGATGAAGGGTTTGTTCTCACTTGAGACAGGAGGGACGCACGCCGACGATCTTCTTCGTTTCGGGGTCACGGACTCGGGGGCAGAGGTGGCGACCGGAGGCGCGTCGAAGCGGGTGTTCACCTGGACAAGGAGACCGTCAAGGACAGTTAGATCGCCAGGTCGAACCGTCGGAGTTGAGGCGGTGACCGGGATAGGAAGGGTGCTTGGGGGAGAAAAGGCTATCGGTGGAGCGGGGAGCTCGAGGAGGTACTTGGCGCAGACGCCGACCGGCAACGGTGGACGAAGCTGAAGGCGGCGTGTGGGAGTCGACGACGCTTAGGTGAGAGGGGAGGAGGATACGGATGAGTAGAAGGGTGAGTGCGGCGCGGAGGAGAAGGGCACAATCTTGGGCAGATCACGGGAAGGCGTTGCGGAGATTGCGCCTTGAGCGGGGGCATCGCGGAGATGGGGTGCGGTCATTCGGGTGGGAATCAACGGTGCAGATTTGCTCAATGAGTATGAGTAAATAATGAATGGTGGTGATTGTCTAGATGAGTAAATTAACTCGTCAATTATATATTAGTATAGATTCATCACTCATCCGTCAAATCACAGCTCTTCTCTCCCTCACGCCGCACTCAAGTCCCCAATAGACCTCCTGCATCG
This sequence comes from Zizania palustris, assembly GCA_019279435.1. NCBI lineage: Eukaryota > Viridiplantae > Streptophyta > Magnoliopsida > Poales > Poaceae > Zizania > Zizania palustris. Next base: position 36,291,510 of record JAAALK010000082.1, on the reverse strand, counting down.
TCGTAGGGGACAACAACGCTAGGGTTTAGAGAATGGCCATCACCGACCCGTGTGTCACCAGCAGCCGACCTATCCATGCTGGCAGATCTGGCAAACCCCTCCGCCGCGTCAGCTGCTCTAATCCCAGCCATCCTCCACCATATGGCGACGACATCTACATGGTCTATTGAGCCTCCATCCCTCCCGAGCTCGATCTCCTCCATTGCTCCACTTGTGGCACCCCCTGGCACTCCCCTGCCTCTCCAACCCCTCCCCCTTCGGCCATTCCCTCGTCGATGCTGCCTAATGGAGCTGCCATGACTACTCCGGGGAACCAACTAACGTCCCCGCCCTCGCCCCGCTTGCCCCTAGGGGTGCCACCCACCTCGTAGCTCCTGGACGGTGGTGGCCAGTTCAAGGTCCTGGCGCCGCATCCGCACAATGGCCTCTACATGAATCTCCCCACGCTCAAGAAGCTCGATGCCTTGCTCCTCGCCATGATGGACGGGTTCAAGGAGACATAGTTCTAATTAGTGAACAGGGGAATCGTGGTTAATGACAGTGGGGGCCATTCTCGTGTTCGTCATCCTCCGGTGGGGGGCCATCGGTGCGGGAGGAGGATAAATGGTGGCTGCCATGCCCATGAGTGCCACCCAAGGGTCTGTTAGGGGATGCGAGGAGGAAGCTGCAACAAGGAAGGGATTGTGTAAATTAGATACTCAAGGCAGTCATGGCAATTAACAGTGATGTGCTCGCGGAGATGGAGATGTTAGAAGTGTACTTGGAGTCATTGCCAAAGGTAAACAAACACTTAAGATTAGCAATTCATTGGTACTAGCTACTAAGAACTACTTCTCATTAGTGTGGAGCAATTTGCGAAAATTGCAGTGAACAGGACCACTGCTCACCTTACATGGGCGTAAATGTAGCTCTGTTAATGTGTCTATTAGTAAAAGATGTGTGGTGAAAGTGGTAGGTGCTTTTTTTGGCGATGTTGTCCATTTGCTTGAGCTAGCCGTGTTGCTACCACACTATATTCTCCCTCGAGGCCTTGATCTAATTTATTTCTAATGCATGTCCATGGAGCCCCTGGATTTTTTAGGAACAAGTCCATTTTTAGCCATCGAACTAAGGCCGAAGTTTGCTTTTGGCCATCGAACTCCAAAACCAGGAATCTTCGGCCACTGAACTTTATAAACCATGTATAATTGACCACCAAGTCCAGTTTTGAATGGTTTCAGGTGGTTTTGACCGCCATGTTGGACTCCGTCGCCACATCACCCGCCACATCAGCTTGCTGACTCAGCTGCAGCCCACACGTCAGGTCAGGGGCCCTCCTTATCTCTTCGTTAGGTCACCCGACGACATCTCGTTCCTCAAATCTTCGGTGCGCAAGGCAGAGGGAGGCGTGGCGTAGCGTCAACGGTAGCAAGTGAAGTAGTGTCGCCCTAGGTTCGCTTTGCTCCAAGAAATCCACCGCGTCACCTTGTTCCCGCAATAGCAGATCGTCGGCGGCGAGTAATCTAGGGGACCATGCCTGTATAGGATTGGAGACTCTTCACCCAAACTTCCAAGCGTACCCGTCGAGGAAGACGAGCGCGACGACCTGGCCATGGCTCCCGTCTCGTCCCTTCCGCCGCCCCCTCCTCAAACCCTAGCGCCGTCGTAGGATTCGAATGAGCCAGCGCCGCTGTCGAGTGACCTAACGAAGAGATAAGGAGGGCCCCTGACCTGACGTGTGGACTGCAGCTGAGTCAGCAAGCTGATGTGGCGGGTGATGTGGCGACGGAGTCCAACATGGCGGTCAAAACCACCTGAAACCATTCAAAACCGGACTTGGTGGTCAATTATACATGGTTTGTAAAGTTCAGTGGCTGAAGATTCCTGGTTTTGGAGTTCGATGGCCAAAAGCAAACTTCAACCTTAGTTCGATGGCCAAAAATGGACTTGTTCCGATTTTTTAATAGGAAATCAATTCATATGTAGTATTGCTTTTATGGAAACCAGAGAAATTAACATTCTGTACTCTCTCTTAAGCTCTTATGGAGATTGCAAATCTGGAGTTGGATTGGAGGGAGCACTGATCAAATACACAGTGTTAAAATGTCCCAACATCTTATGGACACTAACTTTCCTTAATTATTTCAATTCTCTCAGATTAACTGCATGATTTTTTTTATGCTGATTTGGTTGAAATTGTTAGTCTGATGGAGGATCTATATGTTTGAAAAATGGATTTCTTTTGTTTTTGTGCAGATCAAAGTCATAACAAAGGTATGTTGAACCTTTTTTTTCTTTTTTGTACATCTCAAAACTTTGGATTTGGTCAGATAAAGGACAAACAAAAGTATTGGACTATTATGCATAATATATGAAATTGAGTAATTGTTTGCTTCAGATGTTAGTTTTAGTAATTTTAGGTCTTTATGTTATGAAGGCCGTAATAGAACAAACTCTCAAAAAATGTTGATGTAAATATGAGGCTTTAGGTTAATTTTGAATAGTAGGAGTAATAGGTTATCTGTTTAGTCATGAATCACAAGAATTTTGACAAAACACCACTTCAAACATTGGGGTCCTCTAAAATGCCACTTTGTATATTTGCTTCTCTAAAATGCCACTCTAAAGAATCATAATTTGCTTCATATTTTTTATTTTACCATTTGACTACCGATCCACCTATGAAAAGTTTCTTTTGCCCTCTTCTTCTGATGCTTGTTTCTCCATGTTTGGTTGCTCGTTTTGTTAAGATCCTTATACACCTTTGAAGTTACTTAATTTCATGTCCTAGATTGCATTTAAAGTTACTATTGTCTTTATACCAGGGTCCCATTTCACTATGGCCATCCTGATGTATATGATAGGCTTTTCTATCTAACAAGAGGTGGTGTCACTAAGGCATCAAATAATATTAACTTAAGTGAAGATATTTTTGCAGGTTTGTTTCTTCAAGATTTAACTACTATTAGTGACATGCTTAAGATTGAATTATCATTAGTTTTAGGGAGTAATTTTATATTTTCATTGCTTAAATGCCAATGGAGTGCAAGTTTATTTGTTCTCAGAAGTGATAGGATATTCAGGAACTGAAGAAATGTCTACCAGCTTGGACATCACTTTGATTTCTTCATAATGCTTCATGGTAGCTCATTACTATCAGGTTTTATTTCATTACACTGATATGGTTGTTTTCTGTTGATTTGAATCCATAAAAAACACTCTCTCTAGTTGCAGATATAATTTGTTTTAGCCTACGAACTCTCCTTAAATATAGGTGGTTCTACAAAGTTCAGGTCACACTTTTCTCCGTTCTTCCTATTTTACCCTTGTTGATTGATGTTTATACTCATAAATAAAGGAGGCCTTAATTCCAGTGCTAAGCTAAAAATGACTTATATTTTCAATTGTTGGGATTATATAAACATAGTGAACAATGATTATCGTTAATACCTTTACTTTTTTCTGCAGCTGACAATTGTCACAGTTTATGTATTTCTGTATGGACACCTTTGTCTTGCTCTCAGTGAACTCAAGAAGGGCTATCAACACAAAGGATATACATTCATAATCACCCCCTTCAGGTTGCTCTTGCCTCACAGTCTCTAGTTCAACTTGGTTTTCTGGTAGCCCTGTCCATGATGATGGAAATTGGCCTTGAGAAGGGATTTGGTATTTTGGTCAAGCACTAAGTGAATTTATCATGATGAACTTTGTAATAGGCAGTTGTTTTCTTTACATTTTCACTTGGCAATAAGACTCACTACTATGGACGGATGTTGCTCCATGGAGGTGCTTAGTACAAAGCTACATATACCTTCCAAAGGTTGTGAAGGTAAATTTTATTTTTTTTATCCTTTTTTACGTGAGTATTTAATCATCCGTAGAGTATAAGAAGGAAATCGAACAACTTAAAGTTTGCCAGGGAAATGAATAGCAATGCCCCGGATCGGAGAGCAACCTTAGGTAAAGTTTCTTTTTGTTTTTGCTGAGGTAGTTGATTGTATGATTGCTTTGCGAGACCTAACTTATACTGTAACCAGTTGTGCTCTTGTTGAACACATTTATCTTTTGATACAAATATTAATTTATCTAATTATTCACTTAAGTTCAAGATATTTATTATCTTTTGATTTTTATAATAGTGTTAGCACGTACTCAATAATAATAGTTCTTAGGTCTTGTTTGGGACTGCTCCTCTTCATATTTTATAACTCCGCTCCACAAACATCTAGCCAAACAAGTTTAGATCTCAGTTTTTAGATCCGTGAAAAACGTAGATCCACAACTCCGCTCTACGTTTTTTGTAGAGCACCCCAAGAGGTGTTCTATGGATTCAGTTTTTAAAATAAAACGTAGAGTTCGGGGTAATTTACCCACCAATATCATTATAAACTTATTGGTTCACTTAAACTTATCGCTTCACTTTTTTAATTGCTATTTATTATTTTTTTCATATAGTACTATCTCCATTAACTTTTAAATGACATCATTGACTTTTATTACAAATTTTGATTATTCGTCTTATTCAAAATAATTTAAAATATCATTTATTTTTTATAATTTGTTTTATTATTAAAGTTACTTCGAGTATAACTTATATTTTTGCATATTTGCATAATTTTTTTGAATAAGATGAATGATCAAAGTTTGTGATAAAAATCAACGACGTCATTTAAAAGTTAATGAATGGAGTATTAAGTTAATACATTTCACATAATTTCACATAATGGATATGAAAAATAATATAATTAGAGATTCATGACCGAGGTAAAATAATACATTCCTACAAAATTATAAGTACTCCACAGTGAAGCAACATTTTACTCTAGATTTGATTCTAAATGAATTCCGTAAAGTAGAACAAATTCTAAGTGAGTGAAGTAGTCCTAGATCCTTGACAAATCCCTCACATCCGCCATTATAAAAGCTGCTTTGTACTTACTGGCACGAATGATTAGGGCATGTACAACCATGAGACGACGGAACGGTTTTCAAAGTACAAAAAACAACAAAGAAACTGCATGGTATAATCCTAAGCCCCTGAATCATAAATGCAGCTAAGAAACACTGCATATGGAGAATCGTGTAGAGACGGACTCTTCGCGAAGAGCCGTCTCTTATATTTTTTTCACTTAACCCCATAGAGATCTCTTAAGAGACCACATATTAAATGGGGTTGTACACGCCCTTATGAATGACGATAATTAATGACGATGTTCTTGGTGCTCTAGGTGACTGCATGTTTGTCGCATTAACTGTCAATCGAATGAAGCAGTTTTTTCGCCATGTTTGGAGGAGACTAGCTAGCAAGCAAGCTTTTTCTTCTTTCCTGGAACTTTTAACTAGCAGCAATTCGCAATTGTTAGTTAGGAGGGATTGGTGATCAGAATACTGGTTGTCTCTGCCTTGTTATGCCGATCGACTTCCCCCCAAAACACCAACAAGTAAATCACTTTTTTTTTCTGGACACTCAAAACCGTGATTATAACTCTTAATCCAGTAAGATATCTCCCATAGAGCATCGCGTCGTCCGTCACTATCTTTTATTATCTTTTTTATTGTTCAATTCTTTAACCCTTTCATGCGAGGGAATGTAAGCGCAAATGGCGCGGCAAGATATCTGAAACTTTTTGCTACATCTTGGCCTGATTTGATGATTTCTTTCCGGTCGTCTGTAACCGCAGTACCAATAATGTACATGTCGATGAAATGTCACATGACATGACGTACAGTTCGGCACCACGAAGCAGCCGGAACGATCGATCCATCGAAAATTCGTGTAGAAAGTAGTAGAAGAGAGAAGGAGCGGTTCTACGTTTGCTGCTCCAAATCAAAAGCGACACGCATGCACACGATGATGCCACGCGCGAGATCCTCCATCTGCATGCTCGTCGTGCACCGGGTACAAAGCACCAACCAACGAACTCATATTCGATACGAAACTTATCGAGAGGGATCGAGAGAATCTCTCCGCTCGACACCAAAGCGATGGGCGAGATGCCCGTCGTTGGATGTGTGGATCGATGTCGATCGAGGAGCAAAAGGGGAGACGCAGATCGGCCACGCAGCCACCGTGTCAGGTCAGGCTAGGACCATGCCTTATTCTGGCCTAACAACTGCACTACAACACATCTGTTCATCCATAATCTTAACTATATTAATGAGACGAGTTACTCGTCCGTCCGCCTCGGCAGAGCTCGCGCGCAGCGCAACCGCGCGCCCCTCAGCAAAACCGCCCGCCCCGCGCAAAACTAAAAAAATCCGGTTCATCCATCCACTACCTCCCTCCCCGCGCAGCGCGCCTATCCCTCCCCGCCTCGACCGCGCGCAGCGCGCCTCCCTCCGCCTCGGGCCGCCGCCGCGCGCCGCGCCTCGGGCGGCCACCACCGCACGCCGCGCCTCAGGCGGCCGTCGCGCTCGCCGGAGGCCGGGAAGACCGCGCAGCCGCCTATCCCTCCCCGCCTCGACCGCGCGCAGCGCGCCTCCATCCGCCTCGGGCCGCCGCCGCGCGCCGCGCCTCGGGCGGCCGCCACCGCGCGCCACGCCTCAGGCGGCCGTCGCGCTCGCCGGAGGCCGGGAAGAGGCCGGCGAACCCTCTCGGGTTCCTAGGGTTTTGGCCGCCGCGGGCTAGCTCGATGGAGCCCCGCTCACCCTCGGGTGAGCGCGGTGCTCCGGCGAGCTAGCCGGTGACGGCCGACCGCCGGTCGTCGTCGCCGTCACGACCGCCGCCGCCGCGCGCTCACTCCGCCGCACGCCTCGCGTCGCCGCCGCTCGCTCTCGGGCCGGTGGGGGAGAGAAATGAGGATTTTAGGGTTAGGGTTTCCGCGTGGGGGTTTATATTCCGCCGATCTCAACGCCTGGCCGTCGGATCAGATCCGACGGCCAGGATTTAACGGACCGTTTTGAGCCCAGGCGGGGGGCACATTCACGGCCCAGGCCCAGGTTACGCGCGCGCACGCGCGGCGAAAACCTGGCCTGGGCCCAGGACTCCAATGGCCTGCAATTTTCGTTGTTTTGGGCTGGACCGTCGCACTGTGTGGGCCGAAATCTGTTTTTTTATTTTCCAGAATTAAAGAATTGATTTTCTGTTTTATTTATTCTCTGGAAAATAAGAAAAATGCCCAAAAATCAGATAAAATTAAGCTTGATGCGAGGATAATTTTGTAAATTTCATCACATTCAGTAGTATTATTCTGAATTTTATAAGAATTTTTTAGAGCATTTTCTATGTTGTTTTCCGATTTTTATAAGACCAACGTCCTATTTAAATTGGAGAATAATTTTTTAAGTTATTAAATTCAGAGTATTTTACTGGTTTTTATGCTGATTAAACATGTGTTCGACAAATATATCATGTTCTAAATATATTGCCGTTAAAATTATGCATCCGTTGCAACGCACGTGCCTCTCACTAGTAGTTCATTTATATATGATGAATTATTGTTACCTAATCTGACTATTCTCTGAGTTTTAAAAAACAAATCGTTTTAACACAATTTCAGAAGATAATAAGAAGTGATTAACTAGTGTGTAATTTTTTATCTATATTAATTACAATGTCGGAGTGTTGACGCCAAGATTTGGTAAAATTCAAGCTCACTAAGAATACCGCATGTTCAACAGGAATCAAGGAACCGATCAAATGTTGGTCAAAGAAGCCTATCCGTTTCTGTTACAAGTGGCCAGATAAGAGTATGTCGATGGAGATAGAAGAAGATAAAGATAATCCGGAATCAGTTACAATGGATTTTACTTGAACAGCAATTCTCCAAATTATAAATACGAGTAAAGATTGATCAATATGAGTGAAGATTCTGGATTACTAATACTCTCTAGTCTCTCCCTTATACTCGCATCATTCATCGTAGAATTTAATAAATTTTAAAGTTTAACAATTATCCTAAATATATCATTAAATATTTATAAAACATAATTTTACCTTTAAAGTATTCGTAATTTTTTAATATATATGACTAAGTTTAAAATTTTCTATATTTTAAAAAAGAGACAATATATAGTTATAAGTGTTTAACTTTTTATATGATAAACATCTTTAATGTTAATCGGTTTTAAATAAAAAATGCATCATTAATTGTAATATTAAATTAGTTTTATTAAACATGTCATAAAATATGTATTAATAGTATATTGATTTGATATTATAAATATATATATATATAAACTGATCAAAGTTAGAAAAAATCAATTTAAAAAATTAAAACGATTTATAAATATACGAAAGTACTAGATCGAGAGAGGGATCGGATCGTTTTCTTCTCAATTTCCTGTGTGTCTGGACTTCTTAATTTGCGTGTCGTGGATTGCACTGCAATATTTACTCCATGGTAACAATTTCCTTGTTTGCACCGTGCCGTACGCAAGTTGCGACCGTACAAGCACGCTTGTTATCTAGATAGCACCGTCCAAAAATCTTCTACCTATTATTTTTTTGTATCGAGACTAAAGATACATTAAATAGTACTACTATTGTATTACATTTTTCATATATTCATCTTAAGTCCTATTTGGATTGCATTGGCTTATTTTTAAGGACTAAAACTTGCTTATCTAAGAGTATCTCCAGCAGTTTTCCTAAAACTCATCTCCTATATTTCTCATATAGGGAATGACACTAAAAGATTACATCCCTATACAATTTCGGTCTCTAGCAGCTTCCTTAAAACTTATTCCCTATATTTTTGAATTCTCTATTTTATTATTATCTAACAGTAAAAATTCTAACGATTATATTTTCAACGGGTATATCTCTAACACATATACTATTATGTATGATCATTATTGTTGTTGACGATTGATAGATTTTTTATTATCATTCAACGGTAAAAATTATAACGATTATATTTTCAACAGATATATTTTCGTTGTGAATTTTTATTTTTTCATGAATAAATAAATATCCTATAATTAGTCTAAATAGTTTATCTCAAAAACATCTTAAAAATTATAAAGTTTCTTTTCTTTTTCTGTTTTTTATTTTTTTCTCTTTTCTTTTTTATTTTTTCCTTCTCTTTTTTTTCCTTTTTTTCTTTCTTACTCCCGGTGCTGATGTGGCATGGATAGGGGAGGAGAGAGATTCTCCAGATTTGGGGACGAGGAGAGATGAGTAGGAGATGAGATAGTGTAGGGGATAAAATAGAGAATCTGCTGGAGGGTGATTTTTAGAGCAAATACCCTAAATTTAACTATAGGAGATGGTATAGGGCATCTACTGGAGATGCTCTAATAGGGTCTAAAGTTTGGTCCTTTTGTTTGGAAGTATAGACTAAAGTACTATAAAATGACCACATTACCCTAATCATTATTACCCTTACCTTTTTTTCATCCTTTTAAACAACCATAAATAAGGGTAAACGATGTACCTGACATCTTTTAGTCCCAATAAGCAACTTTTGGTTAGTCCCAATAAGCAAGGTTGTTTGTGACTTTATGTACTAAATGATATTAAACTTTAGTCTCTAAAAATAAGAGAATGTCATCTAAACAGGCTCGTAATTCATTAAATAGTGCTACTATTAAATACATGAAACCACTTGATTAACACCGTAAACAATCATTTAATATTTGTGTCTAAGTAAACTACAAATAGATAGAAGATTTTATAAGAAACAAAAACTAAAAACGTAATAGATAAGAGATTTTTGGAAGAAGGGAATACCGTATATATTGATCGGTCTCTATGCTGGTGCACAAGTGCCACACGCATCGTCGTCGCTACGAGCTCAAAAACAAAGCGAGATGTCAATTACATGTGTGCGTTTCAATGCTGACTGCTGCTGCGGCTCACCGTCCTGCTCCTGCAGCTGACGGATGAATGAACGGAGAAGTTAATCTGCAGGTGCGTAACTTTGTAACTTAATTGCGAGCAACAGGGAAGGCTGTGGAGTTGTAGCTAATTAACCCCGCCTCGTACCTTTCAGAACAAGAAAACAATTAAAGCGGTACTCCGATAAGTATAAACATAAAAGAAACGATAAGAAAGTTATTGTAAATTTTAAAAAATGTATTTGTGAAACAGTAAAAAATGTTAAAACGAATTATATAAAAATTAGAGAAAATACCTAGTGCATACGAGGATGATTATTGTTGACAAAAAAAACAGCAGAAAAAATGTACTCAAAGTTCTCTACTACCACTTACTCCCTCCGGTGTATAAATAATAGTCATTCTAAGTTTTATTGAGAGTGTACAAATATTAGTCACCGCGTGAACCGATGCAGTTTGTCTCTTTGATTGCCACTTCTCCCGAAACATTTCTGCATTAAAAACTAGTTTGTTTCTCGGATGCAGCAGGAGCTATAGCATGCAGCAGTAATGCTCTTTTGTTCGGATGCATGCAGCAGTGAGAGATGGCAACAACATGCAGTGAAAAAAATAGTGTCAGAGGAGGCGATTCGTCCAGAAAAGCAAAGCCATAAGGTATGTGTAATTCTTTCGACTATTATTTGTAAAACTGAGGGAGTACTTGGTTAGCGACGATTATTTAAGATTATTACTGACTCGATACCCCATCACTATTTGTTAGCGACGATCTTGCTCTCCGTGAAGCAGAGATTTTTCAGACTTTCTGCAGCGATAAACACAGCAAACAGGGGCGACCTACGAATTAAACTGTGTACCGTCTGTACTCTGTACCTGTGAGTCTGTGACGTCTGTCAGGAGTTTACTACTGTTTCGAAGCAGCATCAAACATGTGGCTGTTACGTACGAGTAATAAACAACCGGTTCGTGTATATATATAATTCGTGCTTGATGTATCCTTGATTCGTACGCGAGTAATTAACCAGAGAAAACATGACAAGAACCTGCGACCTGCTCTACGAATCTTGAGAAAATTTGAAACGTAGAAATTTTAGGGTGATTGCTTTAAATATTTCAGTTTTTTTTTGTTTCTCCGTTTACATAAGGCCCCGTAGTATCTACGTTGTATCCTATCCCACTTGCAACCTAAGTATGGTTTAAAAAATAATTTCATCATCCTTACTATTTGCAATTCTACTTAACTATATAATTAGCGAGTTTGAGTGTTCATTTGATCATCCATGTGTTAAATCACAACGTTTCATTCACATTTAATAAATCATAGCCATCGGATTTCTTTTTTCTCTTTATTAGGCTGGCCCAACCCATTATTGTCTCCACTTCTCTCTTTCTCGTTGGCCCTGTCTATTTTATATGCAATCGAATCTTCTGTTTTATATGATAATCATCAATATATGAAAACTGATCTATTTTATATGTAAATTATTAATACATGGAAGATAATTTGTTTTATATAAAAATCATTAATATATGAAATGATAATCATATATATGGAAATATATACAAATCTGATTACGTTTATATAGAAATAATAAATAAATAAAAATATATTCACGCCACAATATTAGTTTTAGAAGTTTTGGAATTCCTTCCATATCCACCTCCTTTCCTTCTCTAGTACATCCCTATAAAATATGGAGTACATGGCTAAATCCTACCATCAATTCCAGCACTAGCCTCGCGAACTCAAACCTGTGCCGTGTGTTTTTGCTCTGCCGTCGTCTATAGTGCTCCCGTCGCCCGCCCTCATCGTCAACAGCTGCATCCGTACTCATAGTCGACTCCGCTGAATCTGTTGTCCCCTCTCCGTCCCCGGTCGCCGCTTTGATTGGATCCCCTAACCATTGGATCACCATCGTCGCCTTAATCCCAAACTATCATCATAGCTCCCGCTCGCTGTCGGTCACATTTGTTTCATAATTGTACTATTTTATAATTGTTTTTTATTTAATGTTGTGTAGCATGCGTACGATACTAGTTTTAGGTGGTTTCACTCTACACTCTTTTTATGTTAAGCCACTTCTCACCTCCTACTACTTTATTATTTTATAATTTTATAACAACTATAGTCTAAAAATATAGCCATTTATAGATAAAATATATTGATAAAATATAGATAAATTTAAATAGAAATAAATGACAAGTAATATTTGAGAAGGATATTAGCGTGGGTGGCAAAATTGAAAACTAATTTGAATAGAAGAATTATTATTACCCTGAATAGTAAGTTAAAATAACAATTAGATGCTCTTATGCCCAATTGCCCGCACTAGTGCTAGTAGAGGCTTCCAATTCAAAATTCAGAGAAGCAATTATACATTTCTACCACTTACTCTCTCGGTCCGACCTGCTTATAAATCAAACTTGTAAACCTTTAAAAAATTTGGTGAAAAATGTGTCAACATTATTACACCAAATTAGTTTTCTTAAACAGGGTTTAGGATTTTATTAAATCTACATGAAATATGTTTTAATATATTTATTTGATATTATATATTTTTCTTTAAATTTGGTCAAATTTAAAAATATCTGATTGTAAGAGTAAACCAATTTATAATATAAAACATCGTGTTCCGAAATAGTTGATGGGTCGACGAGAAATCTGGAAACAAATTAATTACCGCGGTTTACTACTCCTTAACCCCATACGAAAACCATGACCTGCCTCGGTGGGCCCAAGATCTGGATACCGGGCCCATCACTGATGCGACTGGGCCCACGGCCCAACTGCCCGCCCTACAGATCCCACCGCCCAAGCGGACGTGGGCGGTTGCGACTTGCGGCTTGATTTGATTTTGATTCACCTCTGCGTTTTTTGCGTTGCGACGCGCGCCCCTCTGCCGGCGTGCGCGGCGAACAACCGACCGCACCGCCGCGACCCACTCCCGACCGCCCGATCGGGATCGGACGGACGGACGGCCGGCCGGCCGGCCCCGCGCGCTCCCACGTGATCCCCGCGTCTGCCGCCACTACGCCTCGCTCCTCCCCCTCATGGTCTCGCTCCACTTTAACTGCAATCGACAAACGCATTGCTGGTACACGTCCAGCATTCTGCATTTTAGTAAACTTTAGACAGCTATTCAAAATCTCAAATTTCTTTAAAGCGAGAATAATTCATCTCGTATACCCTCTTTTTATATGGACTTGATATACTCTCTTTTAAATGGAATTTCAAGATTTACCTTCCTATCTCAATACAGATGAGATCAATAACATTGTGGTCGAGACAATAAATCTTGAATTTCTATATAAAGTCAGGTATATAATAATTTTGTTCCTTCTTTAAATAGTTAAATTGTATATAAAACCCAAGGTCTTGGTGGTATAATTCAATATTTAAGATTTAGGTTATATCTATAATTTATATGATAAAATATAGCAGATTAAACTTTTATTTTAATATAAAAATAAAAAGCTAACAATTTAGCTAAATATCCTTAATCCATATATATAAATAAAAGGTTTTTCTTAACGAAAGATTTAACTAGTTTTAAAAAATCTTAGTCCTAAGCTATATCAAAATCAAACGGAGACTTTCAATAGTTACATAATCAATAATAAACTAAAAATCTAGAATGTGCAGTAAAAAATCGACAGTGAGATACAGAGCTAGCGTGTCCGTGCTTAAGCTCAACACCATCTTCCAAATCTCAGAGATCAAACGCTCTTAAAAAGGACAAACAGCCGAATGGTGGACAAGTAGAGTATCATTTGATCTTGGCAAAATATGATCTAATAATAGAGGGGTCGAATTGATTAGGGAATAAAAGCGGAGAAAAAATAAACTTTACAATTTTTCATATTCCGGATTTTGCTTTCAACGGCCATTTTCCCAAAAGAAAAGGTAAAACAATTTGTACCATCGTTTTCTTCTTTTTCATTTGAGGCGTCACGAGAGGAAGACTTGCACGGTGCCGGTGACCGCGCCGCGGCACGCGGGGCAGACCGCGACGGCGGTGCCGGTGATGGTGGTGGACACGGCGGGCTCGCACGCGTCGCACACGCAGAGGTGGCGGCACGGGAGCAGCACGACGGACGACGGCCGGAGCCGGCACGTCCGGCACGTCCGGCACGGCGGCGGTGCCGTCACCTCCACCACTCTGTCTGGATCGACGAACCCCGACTCGGCGTCCTCCGCGGCTGCCCCCGGCGCGTTGTCTTCCGCTGCCTTGCCCCTCGCCTGCGCCGCGGCCGCCGCCTGCTGAAGCTGCGCGTGGAGCGCCGCCGCCGTCGATTGGTCGGCCAGAGCCTTAGCCTGCCATGACGCCGCCTCCGCCCTCAGCAGCGCGACCCGCTCCTCCAGCTCGGCGCCGCGCCGCGCCGCCTTCGAGACATCCGCTTCCTTCTCCCTTATCCGCCGTGCCGCCGCCACCTCTGCCGCGCCGAGCAGCGAGCGGTAGTGCCGCCGCCTCACCTCGGCCAAAGCGCGCCGGAGCCTCTCCGCCTACAAGAAAGGGACGCCGCCATCAGAACACATCGCCGAATAACAGCAGCAGAGAATCCACCAGTCGATCCTTACATGATCTTGGAACAACTGCGCCATGTCGTTCTTGTACTGGCCGCACTGTGCGGCAAGCTCGTCGGACGGCAGAGCCGGCGTCGACGACGTGGACGACACGTGCTCCGAGCCCTCGCCGAAGTCGAGGCGGAGCCCCGTCGCCGGCCGCTTCTGCAGTTGCGCCAGGCTCACCACCTTGTGCCCCTGAGCCTGCGGCTGCAGCGGGAACATCCGCGCCGGCGCCATCGACGCCTCCGCTTCTCGCGATCGCTTCCTCGCGTTGCCGCCATCTGCGCGCCGAAGCAATCAACCGTCTCGATCTTGACACCCGCAAGCAAAACAGGGGAGTCCCAACCACGAATCCAAGAATCGGAAAACTTGCAGATCACGACCCAAGGCGGCGACTTGATTACCTCCATGTCCGTGCGAGAAGTCCAAGAACAGGGGAGGCCGCTGCTGCTTCTGCTCCGGCGCCGCCATCCGCGGATGCTCCATGGCCACCGGCCTGTTGGTCTCCGGCGCGACGACGCCTCTGCTCACAAGCCAGACTCCCAGATCACCCATCCGTCCCAACTGACTGGATCACCGCGGAAACAACTACAGCAACGGCGAGTACCTGGCGAGGAACAAGGGCTGATGCTGCTGCTGCTGCTGCTCCCGCCGCTGCTGCTGGTGGTGGTAATGCGCCTGCACCGCCATCCGTCCCGCGGCAAGGAATGGCCAAAGGCAAAGGCAAAGGCAGGTGAAGCGAATCGAAGCGCGTGCCAAGTGTGCGAGGGGAAGCGGTAGGAGAGAGTTGCGGGCAGCGCGAGCGAACTGGTCCTCCTCTTCTTATCGCTCGCGCATGGGGGGCACACGAGGAGCAGGCTGGTGCTCACCAGGAGGAGGAAGAGGAGAGCTTGTTGGTATTTATTCCACCCGATTTGGAGGGTTTGGTTCGCTTCACATTTGCGTTACGTCAACACAGGATTGGAGTTTGGTTTCCTGCATTTAAATTGCGTCGTGTTCATACGTTACCCGGCCTTTTCTACGCCTACACGCAGATGGTAATTAAACAATTAATGTGTGATTTGTTATTTGTAGTGCGAGTACAAATTTTATTTTCCTTTCTAATACAGTTTCCTTTCGCAAGCACAATAATTGACGACTAATTTCGGGAGGAAAACGGGGGCCAATAACACACTTTGTTTTGAAATCGGTGGGCTGTATTGGTTCAAGATTATGACAAGTAGATAAAGTATATAGCAGAATATAGCTGGTAAAAATCTAAACAATACTAGTTTATATTTAGATTAATCTGAAACATAAATTTAAACTATTTAGGAAACTTACAAAATTTAGAAAAAAAACGTAAAAATTTATTCATAATGTCATGAAACTACTGTGAAATTTTACTTTTGTAATCAAATCTCTCTAGCGAACGATGATGAAGTTAGTGAAATAAACGAGTTCACTTGTTGAATAATCCAAAAGTGTTAGAATATATGGTACGTATGTATATGGTAGATTGAATATATGATAATAGATACGATATTAGGTAGGATTATAAAGATATTCTGAAGTTTTTAAACATGCCAAATTTTCGATTATTTTGTTGTTTCCCTATTCCTAGGCTTTCAAAAACCAGTCTGAATCCTGTCAGTGCCACGCACCAACTCATCTGCGTGACAACGTTTAATTCAGAGTTTGTCAGTTTCACACGATGCTATAGTTCTAATACGATCTGGTGCGACGTGCTCGCCATCGGTTTGGAAAGAACAACCGCGGCCATTGAGGTAGATTTGGATCGGCAGTGACTAGTGAGCACATTGCCAGAGTGAACAGATAACTGTCCAGGTGTTCAGTTTCACACGCGTAGATGGGTAGTAGAATTCGTGTTTTACAAGTATAATTTAATTTTATCTTTAAAGTATAATATCCTCGGATTTATTACTTCACCTGATCACTGTACACGCAATGCCATATCTAAGAATGATATTATAGTTTATTTACAATCTTTTTAATGCATGCACTAATACTAAGTCTGAAGTTATTGTAGTGTGAGGTACTTTACACGCCGTGACAAGGCCTGAAACACATGCAGACGTAGCTTTCTTTGCTTTGGTCTTTCGGTCAAGTAAAAGCCATGGTTCCATCGTCAAATCGATGGTTACCCACTAGCAGTACCACTAGAGGCGCAGGGCAGCTGGCTGGTCATTTGCAGCGGTTTGCTTTGGACTTTTTTCAGTAATTTCGTGGTAGAGTCGTAGACCTGTCCGAGTACATACGAATATATATTACTGCCGCTTCAGAGTTCAGAACATACGAATCCGAGCAAGATATACACGTTTTTCTTGCAACCTTGTACACGTAGATATATACGGACACAACAGTAAATCTAGTAACCTTAGGCGATTTCATTGATTGTAGTGGTGGGCTATTAGAGTCAAACCACTATAGTGGCACCAGCCACTGCCACTAGTATAGCCACTAGTGTAGCCACTAGTAGTGGCGGGACGTCAGCACCGACCGCCACTAGTAGTGGCGGGACGTCAACTAGTAGTGGTGGACAGAAAACTGTTCGCTACTGCTACGTTGTCCGCCACTAATATGATGACGACATTATATGCGACTGACACTACTATTCCGGCTATAAATACACACCTTCTTCCTTCCCGAGCCAGATGCTACAAGAGTTCACGATTTTATCCGTACAATGACGACAAAAATCTAGAAAGTGGAGGGGGAAGATTTGGTTTCGTTTCTTTTCAAGGATTTCGTTCTAGGAGGTAAATCCATGTCGAATATCACATTTATTTTGTCTTTAATTAAGTATATACTGAGTTATTAGTGTTTTACTAATCTAGGGTTTGTGAATAGAAATTTTCAAATATTCTTTCATTAATAGAGTTTCTTTCTCCCAAATAAACAAATATGACCCTCCTCACAATTATTCATCACTTGTATACATTTTTACCTCATTTTAATCTATTTTTTAATTTGAGTTATGATTATAGATCTAGATTTATGTTGTTTGGAGAGAGAAACCAATGTAGTTAATTTATTCAATAATTTTTTTTATTCTACTTAATACTATTACTCCTTTATAATTAACAAGGTTTACATAGTTTCAATTAAAGCATTTTTAATTAATGTTGTTCCGAGAGAGAAATCAATATCTTTTTAATTTGTAAATTACTAAAATTAACAATAATGAATATGTAGCATTTTATTAATATTTTTTTAAATAATATGTTTTAGATGGAGCACAGGTCTTGGATGTACTCGCCCAACGACAGAGATGTGGTGGCATATTTTAACCGAGTAACTGAATTTTCTGAAGGAGCCGCACAATATGCTTTCCGTCAGAGTGAAGCGGCAATATATTATCCTTGTAAAGTTTGTAAGAACGAAGCAAAGTATCCGTGTTCAGATCGTGAAACCATACGATTTCACTTGTTGAAAAATGGCTTCGTGAAGAACTAATATATATGGACGAAACATGGTGAGATGGGTGAAAACTCTCCTGATGATTCTGATGTGCCGCAAGATGCTCATCAACATAAAAGAGGTTGTGTTCATACATCCGACATAACACATGATGTTGATCAACATGATGATGATGACGCCTTTGATGTGGAGGAAATGATGTGAAATGTTGCTCCTAAGGTGTTGTTGCAGAGAACTACAACGAAAGGCTACGATAACTTTGAAGCACTTGACAAAGCATCGAAAAACATTCTTTACGAGGAACGCCGCGGTTGCGATAAGCAGTATACTGTGTTGTACACAACTCTTGAGCTTATGAAACTGAAGGCCAGCAATGGATGGTCCGACACTAGTTTTTCAGATCTTTTGCAGTTCCTAAAAAAGGTTTTGCCGAAACCCAATGGCATGTCATATAATACGTACCAAGAAAAGAGGATGATTTGTCCGTTGACTTTGGGCGTTCAGAAGATTCATGCATGCCCAAACCACTGATATCCTATATCGAAAAAAGTATGAATTGTTAGAGAGTTGTCCGCAGTGCAACGCAAGTCGATACAAATGTGCAAATGACTGTGTGGAGGACTACAATGACCATCGGAAGAAGAATGAGAGGTTACATAAGAGGAAGATGAATGTTATTGCAGACCAGCACAGATATAAGATGGAGAGGAAAGTTCCAGCTTTAGTAATGTGGTACTACTAGTGATTGATCGCTTGAAACGTATGTTCTCTAATCCCAGAGATGTTGAACTATTAATCTGGCATTTCGCTAGGCGAAAGAAGGATGAAAAACTTCAGCACACTGCGGATGCTAGGGAGTGGAAATCATTTGACCTGGCCCATCCAGACTTCTCGGAGGATCCCAGAAATATCAGTATGGGACTTAGCATGGATGGAATAAATCCCTTCGGTGAGATGAGGAACCCACACAGTACGTGGCCGGTATTTCTGTGCTTGTTCAACATTCCATCATGGTTGTGCCATAAAAGAAAGTACCTTATGCTCACTACTCTAATTTCCGGTCCAAAATAACCTAGCAATGACATTGATGTCTTTCTAGAACCTTTAATGGAGGATATGAAACGTCTATGAGAACATGGTGTCCGTGTGTGGGATGAGCACAAGAAAGAGCACTTCAATCTAAGAGCCTTGATCTTTTGCACCGTAGATGACAACACGGGGCGTATGTCCCTAACATGACAGTTTAAAGGAAATACAACATGTGTAGTGTGTGGACCAGACAATATTTGTGCATCTTCCATCATTCGTTAAGACGATATATATGCGACACCACATATTTTTATCAAGAAACCACAAATATCGAAGAAATAGAAACCATTTCGATGGTACAATCGATCTTGGGTAGCCACCATGACATCGAGACAACAAATTTCTATTCAAAATGGTGAAAAATATCAAAGTTGTTTTCGGAAAGAAGAGGAAGAAATCTGAAAAAATTTCAAAGGATGTTCCATTTAAAAAGCAGTCAATCTTCTTTAGGTACTTGCCCTATTGGAAGGAGTTGGAGATTGGTCATACTATCGATACCATGCACGTTGAGAAAAATGTCTTCGAAATCATCATCGGTATTTTGTTAGACATATCGGGCAAGTCAAAAGATAGACTCAAAGTACGAAGGGACCTTCAAACTTTCAGAATTAGACCCGAGCTTCACCCACAGGAAAGGGTAGTGGAAAAATTTTCCTTCCAGCTGCTAGCTATAACCTCACAATTGACGAGAAAAAAATCAATCTACAGGTGTCCACATGGAATCAGAGTTCCAACAGGATTCTCAACAAACATAAAGAATATTGTTTCCGTAGCAGATATGAGGATGAGAGGCTATAACACTCATGATTGTCATGTTATGCTTGGGTTATTCCTCGCCATCGTAGTAAGAGGAATCAAACATTCATTTCGTGATCACACGCATGTGTCACTTCTTCGACGTCATATCAAATAAGGTGATCGACCCTGAAGAGTTAAATGAATTACGTAAACAAATGAGGGAGACTATGTGTCAGCTTGAGATGTGCTTTCCTCCTTCATACTTTGATATTATGGAGCACTATATGATACATATAGCAGACCAGATCTTTGTTCTCGGTCCAACGTACTTGCACAATATGTATGCGTACAAGCGTCTCATGGTTATCTTCAAGGGTTACGTACGAAATCATGCTTATCTAGAGGGTTCCATGATATAGGGCTACATGACTGAGGAAGTCATTGAGTGCTACATAGATTACATAAGAGATGGAAAACCAATAGGTGTTCCCGTGTCCCGACACCATGGAAGACTCACCGGTAAAGGAACTAAAGGCAGGAAAATCATATGAGATAATAGCTACCAATCAGTAAGAGAATCAAATTACAGTGCCATGCATCAGTTGGCGATTATGAGACCATATGTTGAACAACACCTACAAGAGCTTCGTGAAAAGAATAAAGATCGCGATGAACAATGGATTATGAAAGAGCACAAAATTCATTTCACATCATGACTGAGGGATCTAAACCTTTCGATTGGAGAAACCGACGAAGAGATGATGATAAATAAATTGTCTTACGGTCCATTGAGCATGGTTAAAACATGGCAAGCGTATGACATCAATGGTTTCACATTCTATACCAAAGAAAAGGATCAAAAGAGTCAGCGCCAAAACAGTGGTATTAGAGCAGATGCAGAAGACAGCACTGGATAAAAGAATGCTTGCTATGGATACATCAAAGAAATATGGGAACTTAACTACATGAATTCTATAGAAATTCCCGTATTTAAGTGCCAGGGGGTCAGACATCCAGAAGGTGTGGAGGTGGATTATTATGGGTTTACGATAGTTGACCTTAATAAGGTGGGTTATAAAGATGACCCTTGGATACTCTCTCAATCTGTGGCACAAGTATTTTACATACTTGATCCTAAAGACGAGAATAAATACATCGTTGCTCTAGGAAAACAAAGAATTGTTGGAGTTGATGGAGTTGAGGATGAAGAAGAATACAATCAGTTTGATGATGTGCCGTTCTTCGTTGACATAGCAAGGATCAATGTGGTTGAAGCAAAACTGTCATTTGACAGTGTGATTCCTTATCTACATACCGATGACGATGGAAAATTAGTGCAAGGCTAGATTATTTATGTTTAGCTTAAGAGATTGTGCGTATTTATAAAATCAATTATGTCATTTGGTAGTGTCATTTATGTTTAAGATATTTGTAATATATGTTTTTATTTATGTCATTAATGTCATTATGTTATTATTTAATTATTGGTAATATATGTTAAATATAATCAAAAAATTCCTTAAGAAAAAAAATAATAATAATCAAGTTGAAAATATATATTTAAACCTTTTATTTACTTATTGGTAATTTATGATTTTACTAAATAAAAATACTCCTCAGAGTTAGCAGTGGCGAGCAAGCTGACGTCACCTGCCCGCCACTGCTATTCCTCTTAGTAGTGGCGGTCGGGTGACGTCATACGGCCCACCACTGCTAAGTCGAACACAGTGCGGGCGGCTTAGCAGTGGCGGGCCGAATGACGTCACTGCCCGCCACTACTAAGAGTAATAGCAGTGGAGGGTGGGATGATGTCATCTTGCCCGCCACTGCTGAGCGAACTATATATAATGTTTGTGTTCCTGCTCTTCGAAACCTAACTGCAAAACTCCTAGATCCCGTCGTCGCTGTTTCTTGAGCCCGCACCGCCGTCCCCTGAGCCCGCGCCGCTGCCCTTCACCCGTGTCATCGCCCTCCACCTGTCTTCACCGTCCTAGAGCCCATCGCCTCCCTCAGAGCCCATCACCGTTGGTCCTAGCGGGTTAGATAATGTACTACTTTGAGATGATTAGATGAAGCTGTGAATTTTTATCACTTCACGCATGCAATTTCATTATGTCTTGTTCATGTTGCTCATGTCTTGCAATGATCTGATATGACCACAAACCTTAATTTGGGCTGTCGTGATTTGGATTCAGAAATGTCACACTGATCACATAGCAATAGATATGCAAATTCCTCAGGAATTTGATGCTGAACATAACTACTCCCGGTAAAAGACTAATAATATGACTTCCTTAACTTAGAGAACATATGAATGTTGTGAGTTCCTTAACTTTAGGACACTGATTGCTGATGCCACAAGACATTAATGCACATAGGATGCTTCTTTATATCAGTAGCTATGCAAGCAAGCCAAAGGTGAATTATTATGACAAAATTATTGGTCATGTGTTGGTGGTGTTCTGTGAGAGTTGATGTTACATATGTGTTGGTGGTGTTCTGTGAGATAGATAGATAGATAGATAGTGAGATATATATATATATATATATATATATATATATAGATAGATAAATAGATAGATAGTGAGATAGATAGATAGGTCACAGTGAGTGTTTGTAGTAGTGCTTCTTGTTGAGACTATTAAATGATCAATTTACTCTCTTATAATTTAGACCAACCATGATCAAACGGGGCATATCTTTCTTTTTTCTCTGATTAACTTGGTAATTTCTAGGACTTTGAGCGAATGTGGTGGCTCCTTTTCACTCTCTTTTAATATCATAATAGATAGATATGTGTTTATGTGACTTATTGTGACATGTACATTTGTTGTACAATGTATAATTTTGTTTCATGTGTTGAAGAAATCCACTCTACATCCAGCTCCTCTTGTAATATAAGTTGCTGATATAATCATAAATCCTAAATTTTACAATCTTTCTGGCTTTTTATGGAATCCTCCTCAACAAGCCCTTAGTCTCTATGGTCTCATGAGGGATGCCTTGACATGGCTCTCCCTTGGAGGTCATTGCTGAAGTACCTGAGCTCAGTGAGAACGGACATGACGAGCTCCTCAGCGACGTCGTCGATGAGGAAGCCGGACTCCCATATGGCGAGTCGTAGCCAACTATCGTGTGGTAGCATACATTCATAGGACTCATTTAATCTAAGAACTCAAACCTAACTTAATTGGAATCTTAACCTAATTAGACTCTTAGCCTAATCTAATATCTAATTACTATTTGGGCTCTATAGACCGACCAAGGCGAGGTTCGACTAGCATCTAGGCAACAATTAGTCAAGATACATTAGCTCTTTATTCAAATCCTTACCTGCCTTATTTATGAGTCAAATGATTCATTTGTTCATGAATAGTTCATCTATGGCGGAAGAAGGACGTCTCGTCGAGGAGCTCATCTACGAGTCTCCTGCAAAATCAAATAAAGAGGGTTCGTCTGAAGGATCCTCCGATAGCGAATCTTCGTACCACTCTCCGGAGGATCCACATCCAGTGGAGTCTAGGAAGAAGCAAACGAGAGAAGACGTCGATGATGATTACATTCCTGAAGCTCAAGCGGAGGTAATTATTGCGTTAGTAACAAGTCAGAGCAGCTTCCAACCGAGAATTACATTCCTGAAGTTCACATTGTCTATCGTCGTAGGATCGTCCAAAACGAGGAAGAAAGCGTCAATTATTCCATGTCAAGGAAAGAATAGCTATTGTGCCAGCTGTTGAGTACTCTGAGCCAACAACTGTTGAGCCCACTGCCACTACATCCTCTGTAAATGCGAAGAGGAGAGGAAAACGGGAGAAGAACAAGCTGCATGCAGCCATCTACGAGGTTGAAGATGTGTATGTTGATGGGGCTCCAAAGAAGCCGAAAGAAATCACAGCTAAGTGGCGCAATGACTGTGGATGTCTCGGCAGGGAGTGGTGTAAAATAGTTTGGAAAAACTGAAAGAGTGTCCATAAATCTACAAAGAATGAATTGTGGGAGCATATAAAAGAACATTATAAATTCTCGGAAGATCGCTTAGAAGACGCTAAAGCTGCCACATTGAAGACTATCGAGAAATCTCTTTGTACATTCAGGACTAAATTGAACACACAATACATTCAGAAAGGAGAGTCACCGCTCAACGACTACAGGTTTATCACACCAAATGAATGGAACGAATTCAAATTGTAACATTGCTCGGAAGAAGCCAAACAAAAGAGCATCATGTTCAAAGAACTTAATAAGAAAAATAAGTTCCCACATAAACTTGGCCCGAGTGGATATAAGGCCAAGGAGTATGAGTGGAGTAAAAAGGAAGAGGAGGACCGTGCGGCTGGGTTACCTGAACAGTTTTCAGGTGCTGATCAGCGCACTAAGTGATGGCTCCTAGGTCGGGCTAAAAAAACACCTGAGAGCCAATATATCCTCTCCGACTCACAAACCAGTGGAGTATTTCAGAAAGCGAAGGAAATCACTGAGTTGGAGAAGGCTGGAAAGTTCAAGCCCGAGGGATGTAATGACCAGCTAACATCTACTCTCGGAAACGAGGAACATCGAGGGCGCACCCGAGGTGTCTCTTCTATAGCACCTTGGAAGAATACTTTAAAGAAGCAGGATGGTGCCACATACAAGAAGCGTCAAGCATGCATAGACGACGCCACAGAGCGACGTGAAGAGTGGAAGAGACACTTTTTTGAATTTATTAGAGAGAATCCAAACATCATGCAGGTTGCAATGAGACAGATAGTTGTGCCAGAAGTATGATTTGACGTACCAAGCAGTTTTGGATCGGCACAAGAGAAATTTCCCATAAATTATATCAAAGAGGACACACCATGCAGTCTGTATGTACCGATTGGACGCAAAGGGCATTCCCAATAGGTTGCACGAGGAATTTCTATGCGTGGGGATGTATTTCACAATCGCCATATTCCTGTGAAGTATACCAAGGTTCAGGTCAATGAGATCACTAATGACAGATTTGTCAATGACCCCCTAGATATTCTAATGCCGATGAGGGGATTGAGACAATCGGAGATGCACTGAATAACTTTGTCTTATGGGCAAGCCGAGATATCAAATTACTCTAGAGGCAGTCTCTGACAAGTTCTCAGTAAATCGCTTATTTTATCGTCGCAATCCCCCACATATCCTTCATCTCATGATATGCAAAATATAGGATCTTTATCACTTGTTGATGAGCCAGTGCCCGATAAAGCTGTAGATCATCAACTGGCTCAACAACTCGAGGAACACGTGCCCTTAAAAGTGGCAGATCCACAAATGGCGCAACAACACATGCCAGAGGAAGTGACAGAACCTAAAGTGGTCGAGCCTCAAGTGATAGAGCTAGTGACCGAGCCTAATCAAGTGAAAGAGTTAGTTCTAGCGGCCGAGCCTCAAGTGACAGAGCTAGTGCTACTGCCTGAGCCCGACAAAAAAGAGACACGTTCAGAGCCTCTGCCAGTGCTAGTGCCTGAGCCCGAGAAACAAGAGGCACACCCAAAGCCCACAATCCACAAGACAATTGTTCAAGTTGGGCAGTGTTCTGAGCCAAAGTCTGAAATGCTCAAATTCTTTACTATTGTGGGGCAAACACGTTCTATGCCCATAGAGGCTCCTGTAAAGGCTCCAGTACAGAAGCAGGGGTCACTTTCTGCGGATCAATGGACCTATGGAGACAATGACTATATCAAGTACGAACTAGGCAAACCATTCTTACCCCAATGAGTACTTAAGAGTATGAACTGGGAGATGCAAACATTTCATGACTGGTAACTTGAAGCGTCATCGTTAGGAGTTATGCAAATAGAAATTAAGGTTCCAAAAGAAGTATTAAACTGCCCAGAGTTTAATCTTGCACTATTTTTCGACGACTTCCACCGGATGTTCCGTCTGAAGCGAACCGACATCACAAGCATGATGTTATAGTACCTGTAAGTAGTTTTTACTTTGTCAATACAAAGCAAAAATCAATCATGTCTTATATTGACTAGTGTTTCATAACATATGCAGTTTGAATTCATTTAGTGATAAGTCTAAACAATATAGGTACTTGAACCCATCATTGATAAGTCAAAGTACACTGAACCCAGTACTAAACCAGAACGATGCAAAGTATTGGAGTGCAGGTCGGAAAAAGTTTCAAGGGGAGATGTTTAATAAAGACCAAGACGCACTTAAGAAGAACAAAAGGAATTGTGCCACGTTGTATATTGCGCAGTGCATGCTTCAATGGAAAGACAGAGAAATGATAACCGGGGCATATAACTTTAAGTAAGTATACCCACTATATCCACTTAATCATGTTTTATCGATTATGAAATTAACATAATCACATATTACTTCTTTCGATAGTGATCATTGAATTGCAATTCTAATATACCTGAAGAACTCTAGGGTTTGGGTGCTCGACTCTCTTGACAAACCCCAAAAAGAATATCAAGATATAATAAATATTCTTTAGAGTGCATATAAATATTACGTGGAAAAGTTAGATGGCCCACATGATTCACAAAGGCCGAAAGAAATGCATATCAGAACTAACTATCCGGTAAGATTATATTTTGAAATTCATTAATTCTAATAATAAATCCAAACTATATATCGTTCTAACTTTGTCTATTTTGAAGTGTTACAAACAATTTCTCGGTTCGGTGCATTGCGGTTATTACACTTGTGATTTCATGAGCAATGACTTAGGAAAGTTTGCGCGGACAGTCTCTAAGGATACTAATGAAGTAAGTTGATTTATTGTGTGTTAATCTAATATAACCTGTAACGTATGTACTTATATGTTACGTATGCAGACGTCACGTCCATCAACCGTTGTCGAGAAGAACCAACTCTCTGATGCAAAAATGTATGGAATCGTGTCAAGGATGTGTCGCTTCACGATGCATGAAATTATTCATGAGCGTGGAGTATTCTTCGATCCTGAGGGTCAAGTGGCCAAGCATCCAACTCTGAGAGGTTGGGCCGGAAGACCTAAAAGGCAAGCACAACAAATTTCCAAGAATTTTGAAGCTCATAAGAAAAAACAAGATGCACAAGATAGGAGCTGGCTGTCAGAGAAGGAACCTGAAACAAAATGAGCATGTATTTGTGAACAATTGTTAATTTTGAAGTTCTTATGAGATGTAAATTTTATAAACTAGATGTCTGATGAAATATGAACTTTGTAAATTTGTAAATTGATGAGATGGGTTGTTGTTGTGGATGGTTGTGGGAGCTGTGAATTTCTGTGCTTGTGTTGCTGTTGTGGATGTGGATGGCTGTGTGAAACTGTATATTTCTATGTTTTTGTTGTGGGGCTATTTGAATTAAGGTTCATTTCTGTAAAATGGGGGCAACACAGTAGTGGCAGGCACGCTGACGTCATGCAACCGCCACTACTGTTAGCCATAGCAGTGGCGGTTTCATGACGTCAGCGTGCCCACCAGTGCTGTTGATACAGTGGTGGCGGGCACTCTGCCCGCCACTGCTAACCTTGGTTAGCAGTGGCATTAGAGTAGTGGCGGCCTGGTTGCCCGCCGCTATAGTACGTTTTTGCCCGCCGCTGTAGTGAGTATTTGTAGTAGTGTGAAGTGAGACCGACGAAAGTGACTGCATAATGGGGGATTGGTCCCGATCTTCCGTTAGGTAAGGATAACTTGGATTGGTGGAGAATCTCGACGTTGACGATCCAAGGCTCCGGTCCGGCGGATCAAAACCTTGCAATCGCTACACCACTATCTTCGTCGGTTATCAACCACGTAGGGCGCGATTGACCTTGCCACGAAGGCTAGTTCCTGCAAGCGAACCCAAGAACACAAGCAAGAACAGGAAGAACACAAGTAGAATGCCAAATCACAGATGAACTATGATGAGGAGAGGTTTCACAAACGCTGATGCAGCAGCCAATCGGTCCGGTGCAGGAGCGGGATCTAAACACACAAGTGTAGATGCAAACAAAGCAAAACCTAACCCTAATGGCGGCTGTTCGTGAGTATATATAGGGCGTGGGCAGCCTGTAGGAGGTGCACACGACCTGGACTATGGGCCAACACACCTCCAACTCAGTATAAGGTCCAACTCGGCCCAGTTTTGACACGTAGGACTGTTTCAGTCACACAGGACGACTCGAGACTCCAAAAGAGGCGAAACCAACGCCAAAAGATCCTTCTTCTCCTTAGCTTTTCAAAAAGTCCAAGAACGCGCCAATCGGACTTCGTATGAGGAAGTTACGCCCATTTTGGTGCATGGTAGTTGATGTAGTCCGAACCAGCGAATTCTTGACTTCAAATCATCCGTGCGACTCCGTCTTCAACTCCAATTCTCCTATTCCATCTCCCATGTTCCTAAGCAACAAAATATCACTAGTATTCAGTAGCATCCCATCCAAACAAATATTAACATAGTTGCTAAGGAAAGAATTAACCTGTAATTGAATTGTAGGTTGATGGTGCATGTGTGTATCATGTTAGTGCATGTGTGTATCATGGTGGTGCAGGTATGTATCATGTTGGTGCATGTGTGTATCAGGGTGGTGCATGTGTGTATCATGTGAAGTGATGTCCTCATCACTGCATGCGATGAAAAGGAAAAATGGCATGCTTCTTCAAAATCATTTCCTATCCTAGATTGCGTTGGAGTATTAGACAATTGCATGATTAATTTTCAAAATAGATAAATCATGGCATCCACATTAACTAACATGAATAGATCTATCATACTAGTAAATAGTAATATGATAATTATGATTTCACAAAACATGATCATTAACAATACAGAAAAGTAAAAAAACGTATTGTACTGTAGCCGAACACGAATCTACGGTTGGTGCGAAGGTTTTTCTGTTGGAGTCAGATTGCAATACCCGACAGCGGTCGATGGTAGACGTGAACGGAAGACGTGTCATGATGATGATCTTGAGCAGTCATGCGGAGCGCTTCCCAAAAACCTTATTCGCACTCTCCCGATGAAGGATTACAAGGACGATTGGTTCCAGAGACCCGCTCTCCTATTCCTGGTACACGTCGATGAACAGAATAGAGTGGACTACGGTGGTAGCACAGCAGAAAGAAAAACAGATAAAACCCTAACTCGATTATGTTGTGTATCTCTTTTCCCTCGAATTGGCTAGATGTACGGGTATTTATATGGGAGCAACTAGATCTCGTGTCACGATCACGATCTCAATTAAGTTGGTTTCCATATAACCATATCCCGCAGACTACGCCAACTTCCCAAAGAATCGGAACAGTAAAAAGAAAGACCGCATCTCCACAAGACAGGAAGTTGGATTTCAGGAACACGTGGTTAGGCTCGGCAGGCCGACCCCCGATCCTCGAGTCTCGACTCGGATCAATCACCCGGGAATGCTGATCCCCAGCCTCCGAGTCTTGGCTCTGATTCGGCACTCAGGAGTGCCGACTCCCGAATTCGACTTCTGAATTTGAGATTTATTTAGGAATTTTTGAAATATTCATATGAGTCTATCCCAAACATCGTCATATTCATGACTAAGGTATTATTAAATAATAGAGCTATGAAGTAAATTGCTTGACTTTAAAATACCATCTTAGGTATATTGTCTGGATTATAGACTAATGCCATGTTTATATGGTATGACTAACAATTAGTAGTTAAAAATTAATCTTAATTGATTCAATCAGTGCAGCTAATATGGATTAATTGTTAGCTTCCTACTTGACTAATTGTTAGTATATTAGTCATAAAACGGAGTATTTTGACATAATATCAAACTTTTGAATGCATTGTCCTTCTCCCTAATTTCCCCATAGTTGTAGCGTGAGTTCTGTAGTAAAGGTAAAATTTACTTTGGCCATCTACGAGCCGAAATATGAAACATGCATGGACTAATATTAGACAGCTAAATATTAGTTTTAGCTTGTCCACACAAACAGCAATAATCTAGCAGCCGATGACTGATTAAAAAACAGAATGGTCGGAATAATAACGTTGAAACCTACCAGCACGCAATTTATTTCCACGTAACTAGGGGCAGCATAGGGATCGATATGATGTCTGGATATCCGAATTATCCGTATTCGTATTATCCGTATTCGTATTCGAATTAAATATGGATGACATTCGGAAATATCCGAATTCGTTTTACAAATGTGGATATGGAAATGGATATCTGAATTCTGCTGAATGTGGATATGGAAATGGATACATCCGTATTCGTTTTAGGATTTCACACAGATTAAACTTAGACTCAAGATAATATATTATCACTATATTAATGGTTTATTTATTATTTATATAATTATGGAATACTTAAGTTAGTGAATATTAATAAGTTATGGTTTAAAATAAATTGATGGTTAAATATTTGTTTGAACTTTAATTTTTTTATAATCAAAATGCAACATATATCATTTCATATAATTTTTTTGTATTTTTTAGATACATTTGCTATTTTTAACTCATTAATTGTGTTTCTAGGATTTAAATTGAAATATGTGAAATTTGAAATGCAAGTACCTAAAATAATGCACTAAAATTTATAGAAAAATTGCATTCACTATTTTGTGTCCATTTTTAGTTCTTATCCATGAAATTTAAAGAAATATTAAAAAAATTATGTTACGACACTTCATCGGTAATGTGGAGCTTAAGGGTTTTTTAATTATAACAAATCAAATAAAGTCTAAAAAATACGAGAATTATCACAGTGTTATAATATTATACGTATATACCATGATAAAATTTTGAAAATGTTTCGAGAAATTTATCATATAGAATGTTAAGAAATCTGAGATTCTCTTAAGAGGAAATAGAGTTTTGAGAAGGAATATGTTATGGTTTAAAGTAAATTTATGGTTAAATATTTGTTTGAACTTGAATTTTTTTATATAATCAAAATACAACATATCTCATACCATATAAATTGTTTGTATTTTTCTAGATCCATTTGCTATTTTTAACTCATTAATTGTGTTTCTAGTATTTAAATTGGAATATGTGAAATTTGAATTGCAAGTACCTAAAATAATGCACTAAAATTTATCGAAAAATCACATTAACTATTTTGTGTCCATTTTTAGTTCTTATCCACTAAATTTAAAGAAATGTTTAAAAAAATTATGTTACTACACTTCATCCGTAATATGGAGCTTAAGGGTTTTTTAATTATAAAAAAATCAAATAAAGTCTAAAAAATATGAGACTTATCACAGTGTTATAATATTATATGTAGATACCATGATAAAAGTTTGAAAATGTTTCGAGAAATTTATCATATATAATGTTAAGAAATCTGAGATTCTCTTGAGAGGAAATAGAGTTTTGAGAAGGAATATGTTATGGTTTAAAGTAAATTTATGGTTAAATTTTTGTTTTAACTTGAATTTTTTTATATAATCAAAATACAACATATCTATTTCACTATAATTTTTTTGTATATTTCTAGATCTATTTGCTATTTTAACTCATTAATTGTGTTTCTAGTATTTAAATTGGAATATGTGAAATTTGAACTGCAAGTACCTAAAATAATGCACTAAAATTTATAGAAAAATCACATTCATTATTTTGTGTCCATTTTTAGTTGTTATCCACTAAATTTAACGAAATGTTAAAAAAATTATGTTACAACACTTCATGAGTAATGTGGAGCTTAAGGGTTTTTTAATTATAAAAAAATCAAATAAAGTCTGAAAAATATGAGACTTGTCATAGTATTATAATATTATACTTAGATACCATGATAAAATTTTGAAAATGTTTTGAGAAATATATCATATAGGATGTTAATAAATTTTTGAAAATGTTTAATTTTTAAAAACAATAAAATTCAGCCGATTCTTTCCAAATTGCCGCTTGTTTTTTCTGCATTTGCGCACCTGGACTCAATTTGTGTGTTCTTGTTGGTTGAAATGTATGATGAATTTCGGTTCAAGACTTTATGTAGTTTTTATTGGTTGTTGCGTATGATTAATTTTAGCTAGTGTTGTTTAAAAATTTATTTTGTACATGGTTTATTGTGTATCATTGTTTCTTATTAATTATTATTCTAATTTGGTATATTGTACCCTTTGGATTTTTAAAAATTTTGTGAAACAACGAACATTTGGAGTTAAACCGAGTAAACATCCGAATACATATTCGTATTCGAAACATCCGTTTTGTATTCGTATTCGAAAACATCTGAATCCATATTCGTATTCGAATTAAAATGTGGTAAATAGTGCTATCCCGATTCCAATCTGAATCCATCCCTAGGGCAGCAGCAGGAGTCCTGTATTACTAGCACTAGCAGCAAGAAAAGGAGTCTGCAATTTATTAGAATTCAGGACGGGCGAGGAGAAAGAGACGTTGCACGCAGGCAGAAGCGTCAGGCCCGTCCTGGTTGACCTACGTCACGAAAAAAATACAAGTAATAGTAGTCTACGCGTTTGGTGGAGATGCGAATGCAGACGCGGACGGGGACGTAAACGCCCGGTGGTGCGGATGAATGGATGCGTTGGAATTGGGATTCCAACACGGGAAACAGCCACCGGCAAGGCACCTGCACCTGCACAGCCAGCAGCGGCGCGCGCCTCCCTCAAAAGCAGCGGCAGCGGCAGCGCAGCGCAGCGCGCGCTCTGCCCTCGCCGTCGTGTACTTCTTCGTCCTCCTCCGTAGCCCGAACGCAAGGGACGGACGCGGCACGACCGGCTGACGGACGGACGAACGGACGGCTGGATGCGCGACGAGTGACGACACGGCCGCGTTTCGTGGACGCCGGGGCAGGCACTCTCCACGTTTGTTTGTCTGATACTACATGTGATGGTCTCATTTTTTATAGTATCATTCTATATTCTATATTATATTCTATATTCTATTTCTATCATTATATATTTTTTGTTTTGTTAGAAAAAAGATAAACGAAATGATATATTATATATTTTTGTTCCGTGAGTCCCACACGACATCTTCGATCACCTCACTCTCCTTTCCGTAGCAGATCAACAGGGTATGTACTCTCTTGTACTCTATATTTGATCTAAAAGCACATAGCGTAGTGGTTAACGCTGTACTCTCTTGAACAAGAGACGGTGGATTCAATTCTTGTGATTTTATAATTTTTCTCTGGTTTTTGGGTGTTTCTTTCTCTGCAGCTATATTGTTTTTTCTCTGATTTTTGGATGTTTGAGAAACAAACCCCTCCAAAATTATTTTCCTCTATAGCATAGTGTTTTTTCATTGCTCTACGATTGTTTGATTGTTTTTTTAGGATAATCATAGTGTTTTTTCTTTGGTTTTGGATGTTTAAGGAACAGACCCCTTCAAATCATATAGACCCCTTCAAATCATATGTATGTTTTGTTAGTATGATATTCGAACTATTTATATATAAGTTTTAATTTAATCATCTAATTTAAAATTTAATATATTACTTAGTATACATTTACTAAGTAACTATGTAAATTTAATAAATATTTACTACATCAAAAATATTTTTATCAAATTATATATATATATATATATTTAACGTGGCATATCCGTTAATAAAATTCTAGATCCGCAGTTACCTTCACACCATCTAGCCATCCCGTCGCGGTGCGCCACCTTCACACTGTCCTCCTATCGGTCCCACGCCACCGTAATACCCCGACCTCGCTCATGTCCTCGTTATAACTTGTTAGGATAATGAGTTAGCTCGGTTTATTAATGTTAATTAGCAAAAAAATCAAGTTGGCCTGGCTTATTATACTCACGAGGAGCCAACCTTTTAAAAATGATTAAATAATAAATATTTAAATAATCACACATCAATCATCAAAATATAAAAACAAACAAAGTGCATAAGGTTCTAAAATCCAAACATATGTAGTTCTTTTATTATTTTCATAATTCCAATACCCACGTTATAAGTACAATACAATAATTTTCTAGGTCATAGTAATAAACTTATAACAATAAGTTAAATTATAAAATTATTAGTCTCATTTTATATTTTATAAAATAAAATAAAATAGTTTAAACTTTTATTTTACATCGAAATAAAAATCAAATAACTTATATAAATACCATCAAATGATACCATAAACTGTGTAACTCACGGTACTGCACTCTGCACTGTGCACTCTACAAACGCCTTCTACAAATACTGTGACTCCACTACGCTGCACTTGTGCGGTGCTCATCAGTCGTCAAGTCGCAGCTAGCTCTGTCGCTGGCGGCAGTACTTTCAGGTCAAGGCACTGGACTGTGCCGGTCGTACGACGTTCATTTCTCCCCGCCGTTGCGCGTACGGTGTCTCTGCTCTCTCTATCTCTCTCTCTCTCTCTCGTCGATCGAAATGTGGTAGGCCACTAGGCCTACGCTATTTGTGACTTCGGGGAGAGAGTTACATCAGGTTTCGTTTCCCGCGAAACGGCGACGAGACAGAGCAATCTACCCCTGAACCGGTCCTGATTACTGCCCTGCTCATTGGGTCTGTGAGTTACAAGGACAAGCACTTTAAACGAACTACTGATCTATAGAAGGTTCAAATTTAAACAAATCTTTATGTTTTAAGTTTGTAACAGAGCAATTGTGAAAGTAATTCATTCTATAGTAACGAACACCAAATAATCTGCCTAGCTGAAGAAGATGGACAAAATGTGTACCAACCACTGCGAGCAGTCAAACCAAGCGTCCTAGTCTCCTAGATGCACGGCACAGCACGGCCATCTTTTTTTGTCACGCATGCAGATGCAGTCTCCTTTTCTTTTCTTGATATTTGGATCTAGTGCAGTGGTCCAAAGAGAACCAGTAGCACTACCAGCCAGCTGCTGCTAACCTGACATAAATAAATTGACAGTCACAATACTCCAGTCTGCCGATCTGCCCCGACAGCAAGGTGAACGGTTGGCTACCTAGCTAACCCGGTTGTTAGTGCAGCTGCTATGAACCTGTTATGGGATGCATGCGCCATCAGTGATGACACGGAAGGTGAAAAGAGGAGGCAGAAGTTGAAGCAGTGCAGCTACCAGCAGGAATTCAAGATTCAGGCATGCCCTACGGAAATAGAGTATTTGTCAGAGTGTATTCCCTCACTCTCTCTCGTTCTGTTCTTATGCCACCTCGTGCTATTAAACATAAATATAACATGATTGTTTTAAACTAAATAATCATTATGGTTGAAAGATGAAATCATTCTTACCTCTCACAATAGAGATAAATCATTACATCGACCTCCCTCTCGAACAAAGCACCCTAAGCAAGCAGCGATGGATGCATGAATCAATGGGCCAGGAGAGGTAACAGTGAAGGAAAGGCGCCACATACATGCATGCATCATGATTCATGCATGCACTACTCGCTCATCGATCCTCTCCATGCATGAGAGAGAACCGATGATATCAATGATGGATCATGGATGGAATGCACATATTGGCATGCTCGCACAATACCTTGCTGCCAAGTCACTTCAGATGGCCACTCAGATGTTTTAGGTCACATGCATGCATGGCTGATGGCTCCATTATTAGTGAAACCAAAGCCCTAACCTTTAGTCCTTTACATGCTGAGGTGAGGCACAAAGGCACAAAGCTGGCATCCATCCTCGCATTTGCTTCCCTGCTAGCTGCATCCACGTTGCTTGCAAATTCAGCTGGAATTAATACTTGCACCACTAGGGACTGTATGATGGAGCATATATTGGAGCCAACCGGATGCGAATGGCAGTAGCTAGAAGTAGTCGTAATTTATTAACACGATGCATGATGCAGCAGGCAGCAGTTAGCGTGGCAATTGCAATGCCGTAATGGGGATGGACCCTCACGTCAACGGTGGAATGTGACCTAACCGGCCTGTGTATCAGTCGGCATCGGCATCAGCATCGTCGGGCTCTCGGCCGACGATTTGCCGGCGCATCAACTGCTTACAGGTGTATTACGGTGTATATATTCGTAGCAGAATAAAAGCTTTTCATCTAGTTTCATCCGAAAGTTAAAAATAATTTAGTGCTAGTTGAATTTTGAAGTAGTAAAACCGTACGTTAAAAAAAGAATGATACAGAGACACCAATCTACAGCGAAAGAGATATATACAAACTTGCTAATGATGATTATATCTAAGATATGATCAATTAAAGTACTAATTTAATCTTTGAAATCAATAGCTCGATCATATCACTAATGCACTGCTCTGTTTTTTAAACTGAAGTTTGAGTTTAGGTACAAAGAAGATCGGGGTCCATCGATGGATTGTTTCCTTCTGAAGATGATTACTGCCGAGATCGAACTTTCCTTTTAAGGTTTTGTTTATAAAATGAGGGGTTCTCCTCCATTGTAACATAAGTACACCAATATGAATAATAAAGTAGTAAAGCTTTTGTAATAATGATTAGATCCAAAATATGATCTGATAGCAATTGAAGTTGCATCTGTGAGGAAATATATTTAGAAACCTGGATGGTAGGATTTGGAAATTCAAGCCAATCCAAAAGAATACAGGATGATTTTTTTTGTCACGGTTTGGTTGAGTGGATTGAGATGGTTGCTAGCTGTTGTTGCTGCTGCAGGGAGGGAGATCCGGAGATGAGAGTAGAACTGGAAGCTCAAAGCTGTCGAGTCATCGAGATACACGAAAATAAAGGAAGCAAGCAAAGCAGTCGTCGGTCCACGCAACGCAGCACAAAGCAATCAGCGCCGCATCGCAGCGGATTGATTGATTCCTTTCCTTCTCCGATCCCTTGCAGGATTCCAGCGCTTGCGCTTGCACTTGCACTAGAAATGGTCGTGCCTCCGATCTTTTTTTTTTCTTCTCTTCTTTGAAGACTACACCTATGGTTGGTTGACTCTGACTGTGAGTATTGGTACAGAAGAAACGTCGAGACAGCTGAGAGGAGACGACGATGCAGAGTTTAGAGACAACCGAGTTCGTGCTGCTGCCGTTGCTTTCCATGGATGATGCAGGGGTAATGGCCGTTGGGCGTTGGCAGCAGCAGCTGCAGGCCTGGCCGGCAACTAGCTAGCTCGATTTGATCAGTGCTGCTGATGTGTGTGTGTCAACATGTCTTGGTCCCAGTCCCAGCATCCACATCAGTGGCGTCGTTAACTCTCCAGTTCAGCTGGCGTCGCCGCTCCTACTTGGCTACTTGCTGCAGCTCCGAATTGAAGGTCGTTCATGGCTGGCCGATAGAGGTTTGGCGGAAAATCCAATGACGATGCATCATGCATGGATGCACGTTCGTTTCCTCTACGGCCGATCGAGCCTTCCCTGCCCTGCCGGCATTTATAATACCGACCCGGACGGAATTTCACGGTATCTTATACTGTGAAATAAATAAAAACCCGAGATTTCCTGTGTCTTAACTATTGTTTTAGCAACAGAGTTATATATATATATATAATTTATTATTTTCTAAAAAATCCTACCTTATTAAACTTGCAGTAAGTGGAAGCGGCAGCTGTCGATCGACCATGGTATGCGTGAGACGTGGTGCTCGTGATCTGAATGAATATCTGATCCGATCTGCTGCTGCCGCTGCTCGCTTGCAACGACAACGACGACAACAACCAGCTGAGGTGGGGTGGCTGCGCCTGAATTTACCCTACTCTCAACGACCAACATATGAGATGATGACTCACCATCCACCATGCATGCACAGCACAGTGCCTGCCACGCGCGACGCTGCTGGAATCATATTTACCATTAATTGTCCGTTGCAGAGAGGAGTTATTGAACACTTGGCAACAGCATGCATGCAGCATGACAAGCAACACTGCTAGTGGCCTAGTACATCAAAGTGTGAGAGAGTTGTGATGCAGGGTGCAAACGATCCCAAAACTCTGAATTGATATCTCTGAATGAATCTCTGATGGGTGTGGTGCCAGTGCCATTCAGCTGCAAATCTAAACCACATTCTTCTTTCACAATAGAAGAATTTTAGTGGTACAAGATACTTAATCTAGAGTATAGATTATGATAATCCTATTTCAACTCAGTTTATTTAAATAAATCGGATTACTATGATCTATCTCAAACCGAAACAAATGGCCTTAATCTTTTATCTAACTTTTTTCAAGAGAAGGAACTTTTTTTTTTTGCAACAGCTGCACGGGCAAGCTGATCACTGACAAAGAAGATTAGTCCATGTAACATCGACGGATCATAGCTGATCCAACTGCCACGGCCATCTGAATATCTATCTGATAGCTCCACGGATCTGCTCTCGTGTTCCATCAGAGAAGGGTTCGATGTCACTCATCTCTTCGAATTAGGAGCAACCATAACTGTTCTTAATTAAGCGACAAGAAATGCTTTAAAGAAATTCTAGTACCAAGACCACTACCACTGTTCCACAAGCTACCATTAACATGACAGGCAGGCCACTAATTATGTTCCATTTGGCATAGTTTTAGTTATAGGAATTTTAAATTGATCAAATTTAACCCAAAGAACTCTCAGATCTATAACTATGAATACATAGAGTGTATTTAGTTGAGCAATTTAGTTGCGTGTAAGATTATTCTTCCAGAATCAATACCTCACAACCAAGGGATCAAAACAACTATCAACACTTAGGTCCAAGCATCTTGGCAACATCGAAACCAAATATACTAGCAATTAGTGGATAGTGAAATCTCGCTTTTTAGGTCATGTAACAAGTCTTGGCAGAGATCGATGTTTTACATGTTATTTTGCCGCAGTTGAAGAACAGGAAGGAGTGGTTCAACATCCAAGCATACTTAAGCCGTGGTAGTAGTTGTGGAGCGATCTCTAGTGTACATCGCACTCGTGCATCATGATTTATATATATTGGCTGTCGATCACATGCATGCTCATCAAGCACACTGCACGCAACTGTTGTTCCAACAGTCGCATGCATGATTCACTTGCAATTATATATCTTGCAAGCTATAGCCTACTCTACAATTATTGATCACACTGGCCAATGCTCAATACATGCATGTCAAAAGATCAAATGTTAGCAAACTGTACTCATTGTCGAGGTTGTCCATAATGAGGTGAAAAGTATCACTACATAAAGCACATGTAGCAGCACTCTTATTAGATGATGACATTGATGATTATATATGGTGACAGATAGGGTGCATCCAGGATTTCAGATCACTGATAGATATCACCTCTAATAAATCAAATTGTGAACACTAAATTACGAAATGGTACATGAACTAACCGAAAAGTTACGGGTGTTTAATATCTCTGAATGTGCACCTCACAATGGAGGAGGAGGAGGAGGATAAAAATCTAAAGGCCCACTGGGAAATGAGGGTTAAAGCATTAAAGGGGGGAAACAATGGTGTTGGAGAATCAAAGTGAGACTTTGACACACATACACATGCATGATAGATCCAAAGCCACCAGGTTTGCTCAATAAAGTTGAGCTCAACCTGTCATCAGAATAATTCTATCCTTTTATTGTGGAGTTGTTAGTGGTAAGATTGTTTGTGATATTATTGCTCAAGGGGCAAGTTATTTGGGAAAGATATATATACTGAAGATAATCTCAGTAGATATATTTATTAAGTAATTTTTAAATATTAAGTTCAAGCATTTCCTAGACTTAGTAGATGTTTGTGGTTAGGGTTTTGAGGATATTTTCTTCAAAAATATATTTATAAATATTTTAAGTTAGGAGAAGGTTTGTTGGAGTATGACTCCGAATAGGCAATGTTCTAGTCAAATAACCCTATTACAGTACTAAATTAATAGTATACCTAAATACGTCTATAAATATGTGCAATCTTTATATATGTAATCCTGTACTTTATCAGTGGTGGATTTTATCTCTCACGGTTTTTTCTCTTAAAGATTTTCTACATAAATTTATGCATCGTGTTGATTTTATACTTGTGCTTTATAATCCCTAGGACCACTAGTATATATTCACTAGTCTTAATCTTTGTGGACAAACGCCATAATAACCAAAGCTAGCTAGCTACCTTGGAGAACTTTGTGGCCAAGGCAGCTCCGGTTTGTCATGAAAGGAGTGCACTTGAAAGAAAATCAGCCGCAAGGACAAAAATCTTTATCAGTGGCGCTAGCTAGACGTACGTTAGCACTGCTACTCCCCATTGCTTTACTGACAAATTCAAGTCGTGCCTGAAAATATTCTGATTCTCTGTAAAATTTCAGTGGCTCTAAAAAATCTTCACATTTTCATATGACTGAACTTTGCACGCCAAGCTTATTAATTCAATTCCAGACTCTGTTTCGGTTCGGATTATAAACTTGCCTATATATATATATATATATATATATATATATATATATATATATATATATATATATATATATATATATATATATATATGAATTTACTTGCTACATTCGTATGGAGCATGTTCGTTTGGTGACTTGTCTGTTTGGATGGATATACGATGGAATATATATATATATATATATATATATATATATATGGGATAATGGAGAACTCATGATTTTACCTATATATATGCAATGTCAAAACTTTTATATTTAATTTGGTAAAAATATTTTTCCAATTGGATATATACTTATTAAATTTGCATCATAATTTAGTTAAAATATACTGAATAATATAATAAATATTAAATTGAAAGATTAAATTAGAAATATTATACTAATAGTACTTACCTCAAACGACAAATGAAAACAATCTATACAAAACATTATACCATACCGACGCTGTAGTCTCAAAAAATAGTACAGAAAAAAATTAAAATAATATTATTTTGAACAAAAAACAGAACTAAAAAATACTCAAAAAAGAGTACTACAAAAAATAGAAAAAAACCAACTGGGTAGATACTTATTAAATTTGCACCATAATTTAGTTTAAATATACTAAATAATATAATAAATCTTAAATTAAAAACATTATACTAATATTACTTACCTCAAACAGCAAATAAAAACAGTGTATACAAAACATTATATCGTACGTACCGATGCTGTAGTCTCAAAAAATCAGAATAGAAAAAACACTTAAAATAATATTATTTAGTAAAAAACAGAGCAGGAAATACACTCAAAAAAGAGCACTACAAAAAATAGAACAGAAAAAAGACTCAAAAAGAGAAAATCTCGAGGGTCGAACGAGACGAGGGAAATAATGTAAATGTGTCATAGGTATTGGGCAAGGGCTGCTAGGTTCGGTCCACCTCAATAGTATTATGAATTTGATATTTTAAAAGATAATGTTAGATGATTAGATTAAATTAAGTTTTTTAATGATAAGATTATATTAACTACTTAAAAGTAAGATTAGATCGAGTATAATAAAGGTAATATTAGATAAGAAGATATTGATTTTAGTTATGAATTAGAAATAAAGATTAGATTGATTTATATAAAAATGATTATTTTCTTATATATCATGTTAGTTATTTCTATATAAAAGGATCTCCTTTTGCACTTAATTGACACACAATAAAGAAGTAGTCTTAATTTTTCATCCTAATATTTTTCTATGTACTTAATTTTACCTCCTATCCCTAGCAGCTGACGTCGTATGACTATCGTCCTGACGGTGTTTATTTTATTATAGATTCAACCTATAACAAACTAGGAGCTTCGTATGCTTGGCTTAAATCTCTTGCCTTCGAATTGCCAATGAGAATACAATTGTGCCATACAAACCCACTCGAAGCGATCTGCAATTCGGCTATGTACGTTCTTGTAGCCTTGAAAAAGCGAGGAAAAAGAGAGAGCATAATTTAATCCTCGCCTTCTTTGCTACGGTGTCGTTTGACACAACTCCATCTTCTAAATTGTTTAAACTAAACATGTCAAATCCAATTATAGGAAATACTAGATTTAGAGTTGCAATTAGATTGATAGTATTTAATTAAGTAGTCATTTTTTTAACTAAAGATAGAAATTTAAACCCTTTATTTCACCCTATAAACTCCAAATCACTCTGTATCTTTGAGCTTGATCTGTAGGAAACAAACACGGCGTCATTTAGTGCCTCTCTGATAGGTAGTCCCATCCATGGAGTAGAAAGAACAAACCCAGAAGCCACACAAATGATGACACGACCTTGTTCCGTTCATCTAGGTTGGCTGTTCGTCATCATCGCCTCGTCGGCGGCCGCCGTCGCCGGACACGACGCAGCCGCAGGATGGCGATCGCCCATGGGCCGGATAAAGTGGGCTGGATTAGTAATTTACAGGCCCATGAACAGGAAGAGTTTTCCCCTTTTTTTGTCTGTTCGGAGAAGAGTTGGGCAAGCTGGCCCACATCTGTCCGTTGGATCTGTGTGAAAGACCTTCGGCCGTTGGATCGAGATTAGCCCATGAAGCCGCAGGAGAGAAGGGTCCGGATTAGAAAGTGACAAAATTCAGAGTTGACCAGTGGTCTGCAACCGTCTCTGCTGCTGATTTATATTTTCCATTATACTTTATGTTACTGATGTTATGTATGAGAAGCACAACGTCATTTGAATTTGACGATCAACTCTAAAATACAAGATCTAAGATTTATATTGGTTCAAAATTATAATAACCCTACGTCTAATGTTTTTGTGTATAATATGATGACCTATCTTACAATATAGCACAATCAAGCTATGAGGGCTTGAATGTGACGAAAACAAGAAAAATATGCTAGATGACTAAAAGCTTCTACGGTGAGTTGCCTCTAAAGGGTCTTGCTTCCTTTATATAATTAGGGTTGAGCCCAACAATTTCAGACTCTATCCCGAGGCGAGTAGGACTTGGATTTTTTTTACCAAACTTAGGTACTAAATCCCTAATTACAATGATTCTAGTACAAATAAACCTATAGATAACTTATCCAGAGCTTAATTACTTGATAAACACTTAACTTTCCTTATTAGAATCAAATCCTTATTTATGGGCTACATCGGATGGTCAATACTAGTCTTGGCCTACTCTTAATTCGGATAAGCCCAACTATAGGATACTTGGGATCATATTCCCGACAATAACAAAACTAAAATTATAGATTTCCATTAAACATGAATGAGCATATTAATATTAGTTATATTCTAGCTAGACATAATTAAAGACATCAATGATTGTTTGTTGATCATATATTATATCGAAGGTGCATGCCAATGAATGAGTCAATTAGCACTATGGGAATGCAATAGTTTGTCGAGTACCACATGCACTCGACAAACCCAAAAAACACTCGGTGAAGGGTTCGCTGAGTGTTGCACTCGGCGAACCACACTCAGTAAACATTACCTTAGCAAAACACGAGTTCGCCGAGTGTTTTTTGTCGGGCACTCAGTGAACCTTTCACTGAGTGTCACACATGTCACTCGGCAAAAAAGTGACTTGACAGTGTTTTCACGGATATGACGCGGGTTTGTCGAGTGTCATAATATAACACTCGGCAAAGAAAAAAAATAGAAAATAAAAAATAGGATGCGGGTGCCACATCATTTTGTCGAACATTTTACGGACGTGCTGCGGGGCGGTGTGGCGCGACATGAGGCACCAGGGCATGCTGGGGCAAGGCGAGGCAGAGGTGGCGATGGTCGCATGATGCCTAGGCGGGGTGGGGTGACGCGACACCACGGCCCCGAGGTGGAGCGGACCGGTGCATGGTAGAGCGGCATGGTGCAGTGACAGCCATGTAGTGAGGACGGCCGCGCGACGCAGCGAGGACGGCAGAGCCACAACGACTGCACGACGAGGAGGCCCGTGCGTTGAGGATGGCAGAACAATGAGGAGAGCATGGCGATGGTGGCTACGGCGGTGGAGGAAAGACATGATGGAGAGATAGCGCAGAAGGAAGGGAGCAACGACCGGAGTGGAGAAAAGAGAGAAGAGGAGAGTAGGATTTAAAGAGGACACAAAATTTGCGCGCAGACTTCAAAATTTTGGGCACGTCTGTGGGAAAATTTTGTGCGTGCGAGGGTGGTAGTGACAATTTTTCGGTGCCCTGGTTTGCCGAGTGTCATACCGTCAAAGGCACTCGGCAAACGTTTTTTGAATTTAAGCTTGCCAAGTGTCTTAGATCTCACACTTGGCAATTGTTTTGTCAAAAGTTTCATTTTTTCTTGACATTTTTTGATATGTTTTTAAATTTAGTGGGTAAAACCTAAAAGTATATTAAAAAACATGAATATAATTTTTACACGAGTTAAAATTTGACTTATTTTAATTTAAATCTCAGAAACACATTTAATCAATTAAAAATAGTAAACTGACGCAGAAAAATGATAAATTTTTGCATGAGATAAGTTATGTTGTATTTTTGATTGTAGAAAAAAAATTCAAGTATAAAAATTTATTTAACCATCAAAATGCTTTCAAGCATATCTTATTCCTTCTCTAAACTCTAACTCCTCATCTCACAATCTCCGATTTCTAAACACTCTACGTGATAATTTTCTTAAAATATTTTTAAATTTTTATCATAGCATCTATGTATCATATCATAACACCATGATAAGTATAATATTTTTTAGACTTCATTTGATTTTTTATGATTAAAAAACTATTAAGCTTTATGTTGGGAGTGTCACGCCTTAAATTTTTAAAAATTTCTTTCAATTAAGTTGATAAAAACCCTAAATAGACTTAAAAACATGAATATGATTTTTATATAAATGATGGTTTATTATTTCATGCACTTGCAATTCAAATTTGACCTTTCGATTTAAATCTTAGAAACACACTTAATGAATTAAAACAGTAAACTAACTCATAAAAATACCAAACTTTTACTTCAGATAAGTTATATTATTTTGATTGTAGAAAAACATGATTTAACCATTAAATTGCTTTCAAACATATCTTGTTCCTTCTCTAAACCCTAATTTCTCCTCACAATCTCAGATTTCTAAACACTCTACGTGACAATTTTCTCAAAACATTTTTATTTTTTATCACATTATCTATATGTATCATATCATAATACTATTATATCATATCATAATACTATTATATCATATAATAATACTATGACAAGTCTTATATTTTTCAAACTTCATTTGATTTTTTTAGAATTTAAAAACTATTAAGCCCCACGTTGCCGATAGAGTATCGTAACCTATATTTTTTAAAATTTATTTCAATTTAGTGGATAAGAG
Organism: Zizania palustris; assembly: GCA_019279435.1. Lineage (NCBI taxonomy): Eukaryota > Viridiplantae > Streptophyta > Magnoliopsida > Poales > Poaceae > Zizania > Zizania palustris. The sequence goes on along the minus strand of JAAALK010000082.1, from coordinate 36,246,940 downwards.
CTCAAAATATACTAATAAATATGAATATGATTTTTCTAAAAATTTAGGTTCATTATTTTAGGCACTTTAGTTAAAATTTCACCTATTTCAATTAAAATCCTAGAAACATACGTAATGAATTAAAAATATAAAACTGAACTAAAAAATGAATTTTTTACATGGGTTAATATATGTTGTATTTTAAGTGTATAAAAATTTTCAAGATAAAATGAAATTGAAACACCTCCTAGTCTCGAAACAAAGTCTACAAACAATTTTTTTGGTTGCCAAGCGTTTTTTGAAAAACACTCGGCAAACCCACTGTTTTTGCCGAGTGTTTTTTTTAAATACCCAGCAAACCCAGGAATTTTTTTGACTGCGCAAGCATATCGTCACACCGTTCGTTAGTACTTATCGAGTTTTTGTAGTTTGCCGAGTGCCCAAAATAATACACTCGACAAATTTTTTGACACTCCGTGAATTTAGGTTTTCAATCACAGTAGTGTAGTGTAGCCTACCTAACCTACAAACTGTTATGTGATAACGCATTGTACAACACCTAAAATTTGACATTCTATATGTTCATGATCACATTTACGCTCATGAAGAACGCTGCCTTTGGAGGCTTAGGACGCCGTTTCGCTTGTCCCTCTCATGCCATTTTAATACTCCTATTAAGATAATGAGTATTTCCTTTAAGTAGGTCATTTTAGACATTACTAATGAGTTTTTAATTAGTATGTATTTTTGGGAGACAGAAAATGAATTAGTACACCATCACGACATTTAAAATACACAATAAAATATTAAACGTGTGTTTTAGATAACTTCAAATACAAGTTTAATTGCATTGTAGAACTGGATGAGTGGAGTAGTTTACAAAGGATTGGTAAAGAGTGTATTAAGAGTCTGTTTGGTTTCTGGTCACACTTTGTCATACTTAAGGTTAAACAAATTTCACTAAATTTGTAGTTGTTTGGTTGCTGCCACAAATTATGGCAAGATTATATTCGGTCCCACATGTCAATGACTTAAAAAATATGATAAGATTATCACAAATTTATAGCATATTTTGTTGCTAGCCACCATTTGCCAACAAAAGTTGCCACACTTGCTTAAGGTGAGGTTATCAAATTCTTTGCCACACTTTAGCAAGCCTAAGAAATCTTGCCACACTTTTTAAGTCATTGACATGTGAGACCAAAGAGAATCTTACCACAGTTTGTGGCAGCAACCAAACAGTTACCAATATAGTTAAATTTGCTTAACCTTAAGTGTGACAAAGTGTGGCTCCAAACAACCCAAAAATTTAATAACATCACCTTAAGTATGACAACTTTTATTAGTAAACAGTAGCTAGCAACCTGTCCTAAAACTGTTGTCAAGCCGATTAGTGATAGGCCGGTTACTATAGGGACTAATTAATTGATCTAGTTAGCGTCGAATGGTGGGACGGCGAGAAGGTATCATTGAGGCATACTTTTTCGGAAGTGAAAGTGGAAAAGAGGCATAAGAGATCCAATCGATACAAGGCAAAGGCAGTGTCACTCAGGCCGCCGGCAGGTAGGCTCTTTCTTCTTCAGTACCAAAAAAAGATGCTAGCTGAGGCTTCTGAGAGGAACAAACCCTAAATGGAGCCAGCCAGGGACTCATTTCAACTTTCAGATAGCTGCATGCCTAATCATGCTCGTGTTGGTTGATTAATTTGGCTAGGAGATAAGTTATATATAGATTAGAACTCTATCACCTGATTCTATTCTTATAAGATTGGATGAGCTATGATCATTGTACTATACCAATAGGATTCCTAATATAATTATTATCGAATCCCAGTAGTACGTTAAGGGAAGACGTCCGATCCTCGATATGAAACTAAAGTTCTGCTCAGTTCATGCCCATTTCAGTACTGAAAACAGTATATAATTATTATCGATCACGATACGCTGCAACCACATGCACCAACAAATCAACATAATATTTAATGGCTTCACAAAACACAGTCAGTGTTTACTCTTGTTCCATAAATCTTATGTGTGAATATGATAGCTTATAAGTTCTTATGTATTGAATTTACCTAACAGCTCGTTCATGTGCTCGTCTGTGTGTCACCTGCTACTCACCTGTACAGTTTGTGTGTAACAGAAGCAAAGCTATCAAGCACACCAGGCCACACACAGACAGAGAGAGTGTATTGGTAGTGTTCTTTTCTAGTGTTTTGTTTACGACCATGGAAGGAAAGACGCCTTTGTTTTTCTCCGCAGTTTCTCTAGCTTTTCTTTTTGTCTGTCGAGGGATGCATGCTATATAGCTTGAGAGCTGAACAGTGCAAAAATGTCGGGGTATATCTGACGTGTGGTCTTATTCGATCGGTTCCATGCCATCTTTACTTTACTTTCTTTTGCCATCATTTGTTAGAGAAAACTGTAGCATTGGGTTACTCCTGTCGATCGTTTTCGTCGCACAACATAACTTTTTCAACCGCATAAGTTTTTTGCTAGTTCAAAATAAAAGTTGTTCATCTTCTCTATTTCATAACTTAATGGTTTATGATGTCTGATCTTTTTACCGGTCTGATTCTTGGTTAATAATGGTATGATAAATTGTTGTCTCATGTTGTTAAGCTTCATGAAATTACTCCATCTTCATGAAATTGCTCTATTGCATGTCAAACGCTATTTTAACCAAATAACTTCATAATTTTTTATATCTTACTCTATCCGTTTCATAATATAGTAATCTAGTACTTTTTATAATACAATGAATCTGAATAGTACCGTTATCTAGATTCGTTGTATCAAAAAAATATCATATCTGATACTAGATTGTTATAGATTTGTTGTACAAAAAAATATCATATATGATACTAGATTGTTTTATACGAAGAGAGTATAATTTAGCCTTTTTCCTAATTCTCGTTAATTTTTCCTTTTTCGGAATCTAAATCACAATCAAACAAAATGAACCATTCATGTCGTTTTCAGTGCCTTCTGATCTCTTCAGTCTTCTCTGCTCTTCCTTTTGCAGAACCACTAGCTGCACTGCACCCCCGACTTGTGCAGTTGTGCTCATGCGAAAGAGAAGCTAGAATTGAAGCGACGTGAATGAATGGATGAATGGTTCGTTGGATTCAGATCGATGGATGGAGCAAGTAGGGATGGATATGGATGTCAGAATATCCGAATTATCCGTATTCGTATTCGAATTACTGTAAATATGGATATCCGTATTCGTATCCGAATTAAATATGGATGACATTCGGAAATATCCGAATTCGTTTTACAAATGTGGATATGGAAATGGATATCCGAATTCTGCTGAATGTGGATATGGAAATGGATACATCCGTATTCGTTTTAGGATTTCACACAGATTAAACTTAGACTCAAGATAATATATTATAACTATATTAATGGTTTTTTATTATTTATATAATTATGGAATACTTAAGTTAGTGAATATTAATAAGTTATGGTTTAAAATAAATTGATGGTTAAATATTTGTTTGAACTTTAATTTTTTTATAATCAAAATGCAACATATATAATTTCATATAATTTTTTTGTATTTTTTAGATACATTTGCTATTTTTAACTCATTAATTGTGTTTCTAGGATTTAAATTGAAATATGTGAAATTTGAAATGCAAGTACCTAAAATAATGCACTAAAATTTATAGAAAAATTCCATTCACTATTTTGTGTCCATTTTTAGTTCTTATCCATGAAATTTAAAGAAATATTAAAAAAATTATGTTACGACACTTCATCGGTAATGTAGAGCTTAAGGGTTTTTTAATTATAAAAAATAAAATAAAGTCTGAAAAATACGAGAATTATCACAGTGTTATAATATTATACGTAGATACCATGATAAAATTTTGAAAATGTTTCGAGAAATTTATCATATAGAATGTTAAGAAATCTGAGATTCTCTTAAGAGGAAATAGAGTTTTGAGAAGGAATAGGTTATGGTTTAAAATAAATTTATGGTTAAATATTAGTTTGAACTTGAATTTTTTTATATAATCAAAATAAAAAATATCTCATACCATATAAAAGTTTTGTAGTTTTCCAGATCCATTTGCTATTTTTAACTCATTAATTGTGTTTCTAGTATTTAAATTGGAATATGTGAAATTTAAACTGCAAGTACCTAAAATAATGCACTAAAATTTATCTAAAAATCACATTCACTATTTTATATCCATTTTTATTTCTTATCCACTAAATTTAAAGAAATGTCAAAAAATTTATGTTACGACACTTCATCGGTAATGTGGAGCTTAAGGGTTTTTTAATTATAAAAAAATCAAATAAAGTCTGAAAAATACGAGACTTATCATAGTGTTATAATATTATACGTATATACCATGATAAAAGTTTGAAAATGTTTCGAGAAATTTATCATATAGAATGTTAAGAAATCTGAGATTTTCTTAAGAGGAAATAGAGTTTTGAGAAGGAATTGGTTATGGTTTACAGTAAATTTATGGTTAAATATTTGTTTGAACTTGAATTTTTTTATATAATCAAAATACAACATATCTCATACCATATAAATTGTTTGTATTTTTCTAGATCCATTTGCTATTTTTAACTCATTAATTGTGTTTCTAGTATTTAAATTGGAATATGTGAAATTTGAACTGCAAGTATCTAAAATAATGCACTAAAATTTATCGAAAAATCACATTAACTATTTTGTGTCCATTTTTAGTTCTTATCCACTAAATTTAAAGAAATGTTAAAAAATTTATGTTACGGCACTTCATCGGTAATGTGGAGCTTAAGGGTTTTTTAATTATAAAACAATCAAATAAAGTCTGAAAAATACGAGACTTATCACAGTATTATAATATTATACGTAGATACCATGATAAAAGTTTTAAAATGTTTCGAGAAATTTATCATATAGAATGTTAAGAAATCTGAGATTTTCTTGAGAGGAAATAGAGTTTTGAGAAGGAATAGGTTATGGTTTAAAGTAAATTTATGGTTAAATATTTGTTTGAACTTGAATTTTTTTATATAATCAAAATACAACATATCTCATACCATATAAATTGTTTGTATTTTTCTAGATCTATTTGCTATTTTTAACTCATTAATTGTGTTTCTAGTATTTAAATTGGAATATGTGAAATTTGAACTGCAAGTACCTAAAATAATGCACTAAAATTTATCGAAAAATCACATTAACTATTTTGTGTCAATTTTTAGTTCTTATCTACTAAATTTAAAGAAATGTTAAAAAATTTATGTTACTACAATTCATCCGTAATGTGGAGCTTAAGGGTTTTTTAATTATAAAAAATCAAATAAAGTCTGAAAAATACGAGACTTATCACAGTGTTATAATATTATACGTAGATACCATGATAAAAGTTTGAAAATGTTTCGAGAAATTTATCATATAGAATATTAAGAAATCTGAGATTCTCTTAAGAGGAAATAGAGTTTTGAGAAGGAATAGGTTATGGTTTAAAGTAAATTTATGGTTAAATATTTGTTTGAACTTGAATTTTTTTATATAATCAAAATACAACATATCTCATACCATATAAATTGTTTGTATTGTTCTAGATCTATTTGCTATTTTTAACTCATTAATTGTGTTTCTAGTATTTAAATTGGAATATGTGAAATTTGAACTGCAAGTACCTAAAATAATGCACTAAAATTTATAGAAAAATCACATTCACTTTTTTGTGTCCATTTTTAGTTGATATCCAGTAAATTTAAAGAAATTTTAAAAAATTTATGTTACGACACTTCATTAGTAATGTGGAGCTTAAGAATTTTTTAATTATAAAAAAATAAAATAAAGTCTGAAAAATACGAGACTTGTCACAGTGTTATAATATTATACGTAGATATCATGATAAAAGTTTTAAAATGTTTCGAAAATTTCATCATATAGGATGTTATGAAATCTGAGATTCTCTTGAGAGGAAATAGAGTTTTTAGAAGGAATAGATTATGGTTTAAAGTAAATTGATGGTTAAATGTTTGTTTTAACTTGAATTTTTTTATATAATTAAAATACAATATATCTCATACCATATATTGTTTTGTATTTTTCTAGATCTATTTGCTATTTTAACTCATTAATTGTGTTTCTAGTATTTAAATTGGAATATGTGAAATTTGAACTGCAAGTACCTAAAATAATGCACTAAAATTTATAGAAAAATCACATTCATTATTTTGTGTCCATTTTTAGTTGTTATCCACTAAATTTAAAGAAATGTTAAAAAATTTATGTTACGACACTTCATGAGTAATGTGGAGCTTAAGGGTTTTTTAATTATAAAAAATCAAATAAAGTCTGAAAAATATGAGACTTGTCATAGTATTATAATATTATACTTAGATATCATGATAAAATTTTGAAAATGTTTTGAGAAATTTATCATAAGGATGTTAATAAATTTTTGAAAATGTTTAATTTTTAAAAACAATAAAATTCAGCCAATTCTTTCCAAATTGCCGCCTGTTTTTTCTGCATTTGCGCACCTGGACTCAATTTGTGTGTTCTTGTTGGTTGAAATGTATGATGAATTTCGGTTCAAGACTTTATGTAGTTCTTATTGGTTGTTGCGTATGATTAATTTTAGCTAGTGTTGTTTAAAAATTTTTCTTGTGCATGGTTTATTGTGTATCATTGTTCCTTATTAATTATTATTCTAATTTGGTATATTGTACCCTTTGGATTTTTAAAAATTTTGTGAAACAACGAACATTTGGAGTTAAACCGAGTAAACATCCGAATACATATTCGTATTCGAAACATCCGTTTTGTATTCGTATTCGAGAACATCCGAATCCGTATTCGTATTCGAATTAAAATGTGGTAAATAGTGCTATCCGGATTCGTTTCCATCCGTATCCGATCCGAATCCATCCCTAGGAGCAAGTGCAGGTATTAATTCAGAGCAGGAAAAGGGTGACGAATCAGGGAACAGAATCTAGCTAGCTGTGAGCATCACTTTCAGTCGGTTCGAACTCCTCGCTGTCGCCGGCCGGCCGATCCAAGCGTCGAGCCCAAGGAAGAAGAAATGCCGTCTGCTTGAATTGTTAATCTTTTTCTGATCTGACATTCTGACCTGACAGGTACAAGGGCTTAACTGTCATCATGCACGCATGCCCATCAACGGCCTTGTGCAGTTGTGCTGGCTCGGTTTGGATCAATCTCGTCAAAAAAAAATCTGGCAAATTTTATCCGGTTTCTTGTACACGGTTTAATTTGGAGCGGTCCGATTATATAATTAGAAATTTAGTATGCTTCCACTTAATTATATAATTCTAATACATGTTATTTTTATCACATTTTAAAATATATTAAATTTTTAATGTAACAGAGAGACGAACAGACGTTGAAACAACACGAAGAAATCCATGAATCTTACCGTAATCATTAATTCATTTTCACTATTCACTAAAAGTAATTAATTTTTATATTGGTATTTATACTTCGATGTTCTTTTCTTTTGTTATCTTATTAAGTACGTGATAAAGTTAATTAGAATATGAATCCTAAATTTTTAGGATGTGTGTTGACCCACTTTAGGAGGAGAAATTGATCTAGACTCTGACATGCGTATGTGATCGAAGTACATTGGTTATTTACAAGCAAGGAAGTGAGGGAGAACGTTAGCTGCTTTTATACAGAGAAAAAGAGCAAAGACGAGTCAACTTGAATCAAAGACATTCGATATGTTTGTCATCATCATGTGCCCGATGGAACAAGAATCAAATCAAGTACACATCACATATTTTTTTTGGATAATTTTATCCTTTCAAGATTCACCACTAACTAAGTTAATAATAGAAATTATTTTAACATTTATTCTGCTGCAAACAGAATGTACATAAAACAAGTCTATTCGGTAATAAAATCAAGATTGAAGATCTATCCTCTTCCTCTGTTGTTAACTGAAGAAGTTCGGAGACATCAGACATCAGACATGGGAGAGAGAAATTCAGATGCAGGAAATCCAAGGCGCCACATGGACACACTGCAGGCATCATGAGATTCCAAGTTGAAGTTAGTGGCCTGATTAGACGCAGAATGGAGATACATTAAGTAATCCTGGACCCATAGTGTTTATAGTTGTCTTGAACGAAAGAGTCATCAATAGACATTACTTTCTTAACGGATAATTTCTTTAAAAAATAATTTCATCCAATCATCTGTCTTACTCTTCTTCCTCTTCCAATACTCTCTCTCATTTGTTTCTCGTCAAGAGACGATTTCTTTTATTTGACATAGTTTCTATGATTTTTCTCTTTCTCTTCGTTAACTTGATTATTGTTACATTAATTTTTTCTTACGTGACATCTTATTACACTAGATAACGTAAAGCGATATAGGGTCGGGAATGCCTTTGTAATTCGCTGGCCGATGATCACCCGGGGTGTAAATGTGTAATGAATGGAGAGGGCGGCAGGAGACATGCATGTGAGGGGGCACTTGCATCATTGGAGAAGCGGTCAGAGTGCGCAGCAAGTACTTCTGCCCCATTGATCCATCCATCCACCGGAGAGCACTTTGGAGTTGGAGAGGCATTAAGCTCGCATTTATAGGTAGATTCAGATTCACATAAATGCTTCTTGTGTATTTTTTAAGTTATACTTTGACACACGTGTGATCTGAAAGATCTGTTTAACTTCAGTGCAGGTCTTATATTTTTTGAAAAAAAGGGTTCAAAGCATGCCAATCAGTTTGACCTTGTAACTAATAAGGAAACAGGAAAATGTGATTAATAACATAACCTATTGGCTATCGAGCCGATGACTACGATGAGGATGAGATATTCGTGGAATATCATGCCTATCGTCCATAGGGCCAATAACCAAGGGTGAAGCAATTGGACGAGCGTGCCATCGACCAATAAGATAGGCAGTTTACCACATGGGCCGATGAGCGCTTTTCTGATAACAAGTAAGATATGACGTTGAATTGAAGATAATCCGTCGGCTTGTACTCTGATAGAAATAAATAAAACGTACCAGATAACATATCTATATCATGAAAATCATCAGTATAACTAGATCGGACCTAACCAGGACAGTAGCTAATCACGATGATCTTAATAATATATCAAAATATCGGGTATGCTTTATTTAGATGAATGATATACAACATGAAAAATATACAATAGCAAGAGATATCAGACTTAACCAATGACGCCTCAAACTACCCCACCTAGATCACATCAATCTAAGAAATCAATCTGATGCAGCCTTACACATAGCCGATACACCGAGAACCGGCGACCATACTGTTTCGACATTCACATCAAGAGATCAATCTAATGCAACTGTGAGGATAGTGACCTAGTCGATACGGTCGTCGGGGGTGGTGGGACTCACATCTTCGTCGGAGATTAAAACGATGCAGCCCAGCTCCGAGTGCCGAATCCCGCTGGGATAAACCTTGAGAACCAAGAGTGGTGATGCGCCAAGTAGTTGTTTGATAGAGATGCGTGTTTCCAAGCTAACTAAGGGTATATATTTATAGTCTGGAGACTTGTCGTCCAAGCATTCTATCTTAACTGATTCTAGATTTATCTTTATCTTCCTTTCATCTTTATCTCCATCGGCTCTTCTGCATCTGGTAAAGTTGTAACAGCATGGACGAGCTTCCTTGACCATTTTGACCGGACTCTTCTTTGACTTATGTTGACTATGTGGCATCTTTAGTGGGCCTAGGCTTTACCAAAACTCGGCGTCAACACATGTCCCCCAATTTCAGAGCATTAAGCGGCTGCTGATGCTACGAAATTAATAATAGACATTATCCCTGTTGCCACGTCTTCTCAAACGTCCATCCGCACGGTCTTTTCACTTTGATTGCCAGCCGAAACCCTTCATCTTCTAGTACCTTTATAACTTCGCCCAAGGTTTTGGCTTCATAATCCCTTTATATTTCCGCCTCTTCATCTTTGGCCATTCACATCACCTGACACATTTACTCTTGACAGCATCGTATCGGTTTTTTTTCCGCTAGACGCCGTGAACAGTCCCTTCAACTGCTTCAGGATTAACTCGGTTCGACAATCGAAGAATTACCCTGGTCTATAAGTATTATGCTTATCTTCATTTTACCCTTCACACTTTCTACTCCCTTTCTTGCCAAGAGTATCGTTTGCTTCCTTTTCTTGTTCGGTTAAATCTGCACTTCGGTGACACTGGAATGGCTACTCTCAACGCGATCCCTGAGGTAAGTCTTATTTCCCGCTACCTTTTCTTTTCCTTTCATAGCCTCTTATCACATATCTTTTTCTTTCTCTTGTAGAACCTGTAGGATCAAATTCTAATCCCCATATCTACTCATCCTTCTGGTTTCTTCTTTGGCCCTTTGGGCGATCTAGACCCTATTGATTTAATAAACATCGAAACCCATAGAATTCCTTTAAAATATTCCCCCATGCATCCTTCTAATTGGGCATGTGGTCCCAACTCTTTTCCTTCTCCTATCTCTAGCTGGCGTGACTGGTATCTTAGAGTATCGACCGACTACCACCCCCTCTGGGATGACATTGACATAGGTCATTGCATCTACCTTTCTTTGGTTGAGCCGTATCTGAACGAGCCGATGCTAGCAGCTTCATGTTACTTATAGTCCAACGCCTTGAATGCCTTCATTTTTGGTCATGGGCTGATGAGTCCTACTTTACTCGATGTCTTCTTTTTGACCTGCCTTGATATTGACTCACCAACCAACCCCTTCTATTTTCGTTTCCAACCATCCCATCGCCTCGGCGTTATGCCGATTGATGGCTAGGGCCGATACATTGTGAGGCACAACAGGAAGATTGGTCATGTAGATACTGTTGAACATATTACTTTTCTAAACCTCTAGTTGGAAGAGTTTGTTTTCTACATACCGGCCCTGGCCTCGACTTTCCAATTTTGTTTCTTAGCCGAATAGCTTGCCGCCCGTGTGCATGTTCCTCTTGGTCTCTATCTCATTGGAGTGACCTACCGCCACCTTCACCTTGTATCAACCGACCTGTCGGCTGATAACATTGTCGACTGACCTAAAGGCCCTTGGTGGTTCCTCCAACTTTGGCTTAATGTTTATATGGCCAACGTTGTTGGAGGGATTCCTCTTGCCCAGTCACATTTTCCAATCGATTTTCCAGAATCGGCCACCCCCACCTATTGTCGTTGCTCTTCCTTGGGCAAATCAGTAGCATCTGTACCTGCTTTCTATTGGGGAATAGGGGGGCTATGCTAGCCGACAAATTCAAAATTTTACGCCCTAGTCCCAAGTCTCATGCGCGTGTGAGATCATAGATCGATACCTTCTAGGACGAGACGCGCTAGGTGCAGCAGAAGAAGATGTTGGAGCAGCGCGTTAAGCCTCTCCTTGCTTCGTCCTTGCCGTCCTTTGCTGATCCGATCGATGAAGACGACGTAGTCATTCGCATGTAGATGACCACAAGCGTCGCTATTGGAGCAACACCTCCACGGAGTCCACACGTACATGGATGGAGTATCTCCCACGACAGCATGCTAGCACCGCACATGAGAGACGGGGATCCTTGATCTCAACATTTGTGATCAAAAAGGAAGAAGAGAACTCTTGGGTGGTGTTGATAGCAAAAATGGTATTAATGGTCGAAATTGTCAAAATATCAATTTTGGTAATTTTGGGCCGAAAATATACAAGTCCTGGTACAGGCCGAAGCCCTGAAGTGCCAGAGGCCCATCTGCATGGGGCCTTGGGGGCCTTTTAGCGGCCTACTTCAGAGGCTGGCTTCGGCTCGAAGGCCCTTCGGTGGCCTGCTTCGCTGAAGCTTTGGCCCGAGGAGCATGCTTCGGCGGGCTTGCCGAAGGCCCACTTCGGGTAGGCCGAATCTTATCAGATTAAAGTTAGAGATAAGAAGACTAACCCCTATAAATACAGGAGTGATGCCGGTTCATAGGACCCCTCCAACATAGACCAACTCTTCAAACCCTAGTTTGAACCGTACCTTTATTTTCTTTACTTTCCACATTAGATCAGTACTCCTTCGTGGGTTTGCGCTGGAAGCCTCCGTCAGCCACACTGTAATAGTGGTAAGCCTTGTTGGCTCGCCTATGAATCACCTATTAATCTACGTAACAAATTGTTATCACCTTGTTGGCTCGCTTGTGAACCATCCGTTAATCTCCGTAACAGATTGCTATCACCTTGTTGGCTCGCTTGTGAACCATCCGTTAATCTACGTAACAGATTGCTACCGTCGTTTTGTATACTACAACACTTGGTAATTCAGTCTCTAGGCCGGATTGGCACTTGATCTTCATTTTGCTGCAGGTTTCACATTCGGAGCCCCCTTCGCCGAAGGTTTCCGGAGCTAGGAAGCTGGTTTCGGAGGCTGTCGGAGCACCCTTCTGTGAGTACTCACTTCGTCCTTCCGTGCCGGATTCGTCATGCTGTTGTCGGTGTAGTTAAGTCCCGCACACCGAAACTACTTCGAATTGGAGTTACTTTGCACCGGAGTCACGCCAGAACACGCCGCATCAGGCTTCATCGAACCAGCACTCCGTACCAGACTTTGTTGCGCCAGCGCTCCGCGTTGGATTTTGTCGTGTCAGAGGGTTCGCACCGAACCCTATCGTTCGGAGGTGATTTCCCATCGTGATCTGTTTGGAGCCTGTCTTTGGCCAGATCGATCCGAACGCCGAAGGCTATATTCGGTGCACCCTTCGCACCAGACGCCGAAGGCCCCCCTTTGGTGACCCTTCGCACGGTATACTCCGAACCAATTAGGCTCCATTCGACCAATTGGATTATTTTATCTATATATTTCAGCTAATTGGATTATTTCTGTGTGATCTGATTACCTGGCAACTCCACCCCCTTGCCAATGTTAAGGGTAGTCAGAACACGGCGTCAGTGTTGTGTTACGCTTAGGCTCATACCTAAGTATCCACATGCTTTTGGATCGTCGAACTGACCCAAGTGCGGGGCATGTTTTCGTGTCAACACACTTTTTGGTGACTCCGCTGGGGACGACTATGCCAACATGAAGAGTACGTATACATCGGCTACAAGTACCTCTACAACGACTACTACGTCTACATCGCCGATGGATCCAATGGGGGGCACAGAGATCGACAACCGCAACATCATGACGCCCACCCTAGCAGATATCCCCGAAGAAGGTCGGGCAAAGATTGAAGCAAAGATGAAAGAACTCCAAGATCTCATGCTCGGAATTACGTTAAGACATGCGCGGGCTTCATCAAGCATGACGTCAACATCCCTGACTTCACTCGAACTCAGGTAACACTAGTATCGTCTCCTTTATCTTCTTTAGAGATTGAGCAAAAGATAGCCACATCTGTAGATAAGGCCGTTAGTGCTTCGCCAGCTAACCATCTGGATTTGGCAGTTAGCTCTCAGGTAGAGGCAATGTTTAGAAGGTTCGGCTTTACCGAGGTCGTTCCTCTGACTCCAATCGCTAGAGTACCCCTGGTAAATCGCATTTATAGTAGAACCTATGGTAGTACTAGCAAATCTATCACGTCTCCGGCATCAAAATCTACGGCTGAGACAAGTAACTACACTTATAGCCAAGCTAACCCTACTTATTATGCGCCGCCTCCACCTACCCTTGCACCAGCCTCTCCCACGCTGCCTGCGACGCATGCTCCTACAAAAATGCATAGGCCCGAGCACGTCGTATACCCCGAGCCAGCACGTGAGGAGGACCCTCGCGGCCGACACATAGACATACCACCACGTGTCGTGCTCTCTGATGAGAGACGTGCACAGGCAGGAGGCTAGGACGACATTGAGGAGTGGATCCACACGCTGTTCAAGGAGTGCACCGGCTTCGTGCCTTGGGATCAGGCTAGGGTTTACCGAAAGCCGTACCCTGATCACTTCGATACCATACTCTACCCTCACGACTATAGAGTCCCTAAATTCACCAAATTCGATGGCGAGGGTAACAAGACCACACTAGAGCATATCAGCCAATTCTTTGCATAGTGTGGAGAAGCAAGTGGGACGGACACATTAAAACCTAGACTGTTTTCTCTTTCGCTATCCGGCACCGCTTTCACTTGGTTTTCGACACTCACGCCGTACTCCATCCAAACATGGGCCCAATTAGAACATAAGTTCCATGGCTTTTTTTTATACGGGTGAGACAGAACTTAGGCTTTCACACTTGACATCGGTCAAATAGAAATCTAGCGAGAGTGTCTCTGAGTACGTCAAGCACTTTAGAGATACTAGAAACCGATGTTTTAGTCTCAATATTTCAGAAAGGGATTTGGCAGATCTAGCTTTTAACGGGTTGCGTTCTGAGATTAAAGAGAGGCTAGACAACCAGAACTTTTTAGAGGTCAGTCAAGTCATACAGCAGGCTCTGGTCCAAGAAGGCCGAGTCAAGGATAAAAAATTCATTAAAACTTTCAACAAGCCTAGGGCTGAAGTTCATATCATAGAACACTCCGATGAGGAAGACTCGGAGGAAGAGGAAGATTTAGCTGATATGTATGCTACCGAATGGGTTTGGAACGCTAAGAGCAGACCTGTCACTTGTTCTGAACTACGTCCGTCTCCCACTAAGAGTCGGCCTAGCGAAGTTAAATACTCTTTTGATGTGACTAAATGCATACTCCAATGGCCGAACCCTCCACTAGGTGAGTCCAGACCCCGGTGACCGAACCCACCTCCGCTCTGGGCAAACCCCTCGGTGGGAGAGTTCGACCCACAATGGCCGAACATACCTTCGGCCTAGCAGGACCCTTCGCTGATATGGTCCAAAATACATTCGACTTGGCTGAACCCCCCTCCGGGCAATGGGTTCGGCTCATAGTTGGCGAAGCCACTAGAGCCACCGATGCCTCCGGCATACTACTCGGCAGGATCCCCGTGGGCTCCGAACTACACCTCATCGCCGGAGTATCTTTGCAGTATAACGTTGCCCCTTGCTTTCCTTCGGAGTATTATGATTGGTAGGGACAAGTAGACACGGCGAAGGGGAACGTTTTCCATAGGCTGTCCGTAGTACCTCCGAATCGACTCACGCAGGACGAAGCCAAGGAGGATGGGCGTGAAGAGGCGAGGGAGAGGGAGTCCGAAGCTATCACGGTCAGAGAAGGGTATCAGGAGGTCCCAATCTCGAAGGCCCCCTCGCTGAAGCTCAACGGAGGTAAGTCCCCTAGTCCGGCCGAGGTCATTGCTGAAGCCCGGTTCGATCAGCCTAACGAGGCTGGTTCGACCGATAGGGTGCACAAATAGGTTCTCACTAAGTGCAAAGAATACGAGGCTGACTTGGGTAATTCCCATTCGGCTAGAAATCATAGGAACAAGTTGGTGGCACCTAGTACTAAGCCACAACCATCTTGGGCACCTCCAGGCATGTCCAAATCTCAGAAGAGGTGCCTGCAATGCCTACGGTCACAAGAGATGAGCGAGAAGAAGGCCGAGGATGAGCGAGATGCCATATTCGAGGAAATCCGCCCTCGGCCAGTCGTGAAGCAAGTATGGAAACCCAAGCTAGTTGAGATGAACAACCCGGCTCCCATTTCGAGTGACGATGACAACGACATGCACGACGATGACTACACGCCCGTCTCAAAGGGGCCCGCACCTCAGGCAATGGACATAAACATCGTCATGCTTCCCGCCGAGTTCGCACTACCACAAGACGAGGCCGAGGTCACTCAGTTGAACCTCGGCCCACGAGATGCTATTTTCGAGAAGCCTGAGGATACGGCTCATCACCTGAAGCTTTTCTATGTCAAGGGGCACATTAACAGAAAGCCGATCTGCAGGATGCTTATTGATGGTGGTGCCACTGTCAACTTAATGCCGTACTCTCTTCTGAAGACGCTCAGCAAGGGCGAAGAGGACCTAAAGAATACCAACCTAATGCTCGACGGCTTCAACGACAAGAGCTCCGAAGCAAAAGGCGTACTCTCCCTGGAGTTGACGGTGGGCAATAAGACGTTGCCAACAACATTCTTTGTCATTGATGTGCAAGGTAACTATAGTGTGCTACATGGGCGTGATTGGATTCACGCAAATTGCTGTATTCCTTCTACTTTGCACCAATGCCTAATGCAGTGGGACGTCGATGATGTGGAGGTTATACCAGCGGATACTTCGACCCAAGTAACATTGGCCGATGTGTCTATCGACGCTGTCCATGATAAAGTAGAGTGTCTATCAGGTAGATACCTCTCGGATTACGATTTCATTAGCGTGTCCCGAGGAAATTTTGTACCTGTGTCTATGAAGCTGGCTGGTGTAGCGCAGCTATTTATAAACTAGTAGTCATGTCTAGTAAGAGCAACCTTGATTGGCTAAAGTATCGAGTGGAGCAATATCAGTCTTCTAAAGACGGTATTGCCGAAGCCATTGAAGATTTTAGCGAGGTAAAAAAGTTAGGTCAAGGTTTCGCGTTGGCCGATCCTTTAGAAGAGGTCGATATAGGCAATGGTAGCACTCCAAGGCTGACTTTTGTAAAAAAATACCTACAAGCCAGCGAAAAGGCCGGTGTAATAAAGTTGCTTCGGTCATATGTTGATTGTTTCGCATGGGAGTATAGTGAGATGCCTGGACTAAGCTGTGAGCTCGTAGAGCATCGGTTCCCTATCAAACCCAGATTTATGCCTTATAAACATCCCCCTCGTCGCTTTAATTCGGCAGTGTATGACTGGGTTAAAGAGGAGATAGAATGATTGCTCAAGGCAAAATTTATTAGGCCATGCACGTACACTGAATGGGTTGCTAACATAATGCCTGTAGAGAAGAAGGGGAGTGGCACAATATGAGTTTGTATTGATTTCAAGGATCTAAACAAGTCCACTCCGAAGGACGAGTATCCCATGCCGATAGCCGACATGTTGATCAACGATGCTTCAGGATACAATGTACTAAGTTTTCTTGATGGCAACGCTGATTATAATCAAATCTTTATGGACGAAGAGGACATCTACAAGACAACCTTTCAATGCCCTGGTTTTGTCGGCTTGTTTGAGTGAGTCGTTATGACTTTTGGTTTAAAGAATGTTGGCACTACGTATCAACGTGCTATAAACTTGATCTTTCACGACTTGCTAGGAGTCATGATAGAAGTCTACATAGACGATGTTGTAGTTAAATCGGATTCTATGGGCAACCATTTAGCCGATTTGAGAGTTGCTTTTCATAGAATGCGTCAGTATGGATTAAAAATGAACCTACTCAAGTGTGCGTTTGGCGTGTCGGCGGGCAAGTTCTTAGGATTCATGATTCATGAAAGAGGTATTGAGATTGATCCTAAGAGGCTTGAAAAGATTAGGAACTTTGAAGCACCGACATGCATGAGGGATGTGCAAAAGTTGCTAGGCAAGATGAATTATTTGTGTCGCTTTATATCTAACTTGTCTGGTAATATCGATGCTTTTGTCCCCATACTCCGGCTAAAGAATTATTCCGAGTTCATTTGGAGGGCAAGTCAACAAAGCACATTTGAGAATATTAAAGAGTGCTTGTCATCACCGCCCGTGGTAGGAGTGCCAAAAGCCAGGATTCCATTTCAACTGTACATTGCTGCATAAGATAATGTGATAGGAGCCGTGGTAACTCAAGAGGTAGAGAGGAGAGAGAGTACATCATCACATTCTTGAGCCGCTGCTTGTTGGACGCCGAGACAAGGTACATGTTTGTGGAGCGTTTGTGTTTATCACTTTATTATGCATGTACCAAATTACGTCACTATCTTCTCCCTAGCACATGTATTGTTTCTTGTCAAACCGATGTCGTAAAATACATGTTGCAAAAGCCGATTCTAAGTGGTAGAATCAGGAAGAGGGCTTATGCTTTGATTGAGTACGATTTGACTTATGAGCCTCTAAGAGCTATGAAAGGCCAAGTCGTCGCTAATTTTATAGTTGATCACCACATAGATGTCAATTGGAGTAACAATGTTGCTCTAATTGAAGTAGTGCCATGGAAACTTTATTTTGATGGTTCGACTTGCAAAAATGTCCAAGGTATTGGAGTGGTTCTCATATCACCTAGTGGAATGCGCTTTGAAACCTCGATCCGTTTAGAATTTCCTTCTACTAATGGGTGAACAAAACACCAACAGGAACCAATTAAAAACGTGGAGGAAGAATGTAGAACGAATTCTGAAATGAAGATCCTCTCTAAAATGTCCAGCCACCAAAAATTTGAGGCAAAAGATTCTAAAAATGGGCATCCCAAACCCTAGGGTATGGAGGCCTTTAAATAGGCACACCCTAGGGGAACACTTTACAAATAGACCCTTGAGAATATTCAGATTAGCTAAAAACCATGAGATATTTTCAGAATTACATATTCTGAAAAATACCCATATTAGACTCTACTTTTTATTACAACTTGACTCTACTCTTTTAATATATTTTCAGAAATATGGAATTTCTGAAAAATACTAAAAGTTTACACTTACTCTAAAATACTAAACACAAATAGACTCCTAATACTTGGAATTTAAAAACATTTAGAGATGAGACAGTTTTCAGCAAAAACCGACAAAGCCTCCTCGATCGCCGACATGTGACGCCAATCTACGAACTCGACCGCCAGCAAGTCTCTCCCACTCTCGATCCTCTCGAGCCACCTGATCACTTGCACTGGCCTCCCTTTCACTGACTTGACCGTCATGCTGTCTCGACCATCCGTCTGTCCATGTCTTGCTCTATCTCCTCGTGCACTCCTGAGATCATCTCTAACTTCACCCGACATCCTTGATCCTCTGGCATCGGGCTCCCTGCTCGACCCTTGATCACCCACCGTTGATAGTTGGTTAGCATCTCCACCCTGCACACATGAGACAAGCCAAAACAAGAACCACGACACACACCAAAACACCTCGGCACAATCCACATCCACACATCAAACCCTTCGATGCAAACAAACCATTACTCACTCATTCACTCGATCGCTCATCCTTGTCAATCACTCATCATAAAGACAGAAACCACAGTGCGACCTCACTTGGTTTCACAATATAGTTATGTTATGCCATTTTTATCTAAAATGTCATTGAATTATTAAGTGAAATAAAGTTTTCTACTGCATATGTGCACTTTGAGAGTTACGGAGCAACATCCATGCTTTTAGACTTCAAGAATCAAAAGTTTATGTGCCGATCAACATATAACTGCAAATATGCAATTAGATCTTGCTTTTGTTAATTGTTAGATAGGTTACATGTGGAAATGTTAAGGAGTAGAGTACTGACTAGGAAACTGACATAAAGTATTTTGGTTGTTGCATATGAAAATGTCCAGTACATATTTTGGAAAACTTGGAGTGTTCAGATAGTATAGTTGAAGCCGGATTGTATGGAAGGAACTAGCTTGGAAATCATGAAAAATATGGTATGTTGACTGTGAATTCAAATCTGTGATGTGGAATGTGAATCTATGATGGCTTGATGCCTTGAAATGTGATGGCTTGAAGCCCTTGAAAAAATGGGTTCCTGAATATTGTTGATTTGTTCATGTTGGGATGGATATATTGATGGAATTTGCTTGTTGTAATATTGGGATGAATATTGTTGACTTATTCATTTTTAATATTAATGGAATTTGCTTACTAGAATGTTGGAAATGCAAACAGAATGATTTAGGTTGATGTTTAGTTTGAATTTTGTTATCTGTGATCTATCAATTGTGCCAATTCTTGGTTTTGAAATTTAAAAGTGTCAACAGGGACTTAATGGATCCCTTCATGGCTAGCACTATTGCCTTCTAAAGCTCTTTGCCCGCCTCACGGTGCTTAGGTCACCTAGCAAGTGACATGCCGCTGCCATCGCCAGGTTCTCCTCCTAAGTCCCGCTATTGCCACCTCCTAGGGATCTAAAGGAGAGGCATGTGGGGCCCTCCTCCATGGTATGTATTGGGGATATGACCCCTAGGTATCTCATGGTGGGCTTTATCAGTTCAAATTAATAGTGGGCTTAACTAGCTTTGGGATCCGGTATGGCCCCTAAATAGGAATTTGAGCCCGATAAGGAAGCTTAGCGCCATATATGGAAACCGAATGCTAAGATTTAGTGTAGGAGATAAATATGTACATATATCCTTGTAAATAAGAAATGGACCTAAGTACAATACATAATCCTAGATATTTAGGAAACTGACTTGGGTTAGAGCCCTAGTTTCAAATGGCTCACCTCTTGTCTATATATAGGGGGCGAGGCACCCCCAAGAGGCATGTTTTTATATGATCTCGAGTTGTTTAGTATACATCCAATCTAAATTCCACAAACACACATGACATAAGGCTATTATCTTGTGGGAGGCCTAAACATGTTTAAATCCCTTGTCTTATATTCTCTCAAGTCTACCTTACAACTTAGAATATAACACTTTCCTTCCGTCTTATATATCATCTCGAGTACTCCATAGGTGGACTGATCGGTAAAACACTAATAGTATGCCACCATGCCAACAATGATGCAATAGTCGCTTGATGAGATCTGAATGTTGTCGGTTGTTCTCTATCACTGCACACCCCTACGATTTCTAGTTTTTGGGCTTGTCCATGACTCGTGGTTGTGGCACACATTCAAGTTAACCGACACCACCGTCTTCCTCAAAGAGTACCCTAAGTGGTATCGCTTCATGCTCATGTAGTCATTGTTCCACTGCATATACTCATCACCTACCACATGTGATTTGACCACATCAACCTTCTCATCACGTCATACAAAAACTACCCTTCCTATCTCCACATACTAGGTACAGATGGGGAAAAGATGACAATGATGCTTCATGCACCCGCGACAATGTTGACTGCTCATTGGTGCTCCACAACTTGCCACCAGAGGTGTACGACAATGAGTGGAACTGGATGATGATTGACATACCCAAGTGCTACTTCATGTCAATGCCCAAGAGGATGGTTGTCGTATAGACAGTGATGACCATGGTGCAAATGTGGCGTGGTATGGGGGACACCAATGTGTTCCTACATGATGTGGACCATTAGGTGGAGAAGACATATGCCTAATAGTTCCTCTATAGTAAGGTCCACATCATTGTAGAGAGCACAAGAACAAAAAACACCACCCTTGTGGTTGTACTGCTTGTGGCTCCTGCCATAGCTACCACATAGCACATAGCAATCACCAGCATGATGCTTACAAGATGTAGGAGCCAATGTCATGACCACGACAATATTGCATATCTTCATGGACTTGTGGAGGTAGTGGACCTACATGGTAATGATTAGGTGGCATTTAGACCTAGGAGAGAGCCATGTGATAGTGGTTGAGGCCCGTGAAGGAATTGTGCCCAAGAAAATTCTAGGTGGATCAGAAGTTCTGATTTGGACTTGAAAGTTCTGACCAGCCCAGGCACTTAGTAAGACAAGTTTCTGGAGGTATCAGAAGTTCTAACATCTAGAGCTAATCGGAAGTTTCGATTTGGAATCAGAATTTCTGATATTTTCTGATTTACAGACTGGGAGTCCAGATCAGAAGATTCAATCAAGGATCAAAAGTTCTGATTAGGGCATAACAGATTGAAACTGTTGGGATTTAATTATGGTTAAAAGCCCACACCCTTGGCCTATATAAAGGAAGGTAGAGGAAGGTCGTGGGCAAAAGTTCTCATTGCTAAAACCCTAGCCACCATACTCCTCTTGTTCCATCTAAATCTCAAGGAGTTGAGATCGGATTTTCTCCCGATTCTCATGATCGGTGCTAGCACGTCGGTGTGAGATCAATCTCATCCATATACGTGTGGACTCCATGGAGGCACTGCTTAAACAGCGGTGCCCGTCGTCTTCCTCACATGGAGATCGACAGTCTTCGTCGATTGGATCGTCGATGAATGGGCAGAGCATGGCGAGGCTGAGCGAGGATATGCTTCCTCAACATATTATTCCGCTGCACTAGCACATCTCGTATTAGAAGGTAATGATTCATGATCCCTCACACACATGGTTCTTGGGTTCTCGGGGTAAAAGTTTTGATTTGTCGGCTAACGCAGCCTCCCCATATCCCAACAACTCACCCCTAGTTCCACTATCGACTATCATGCTAACTGGAGGGTGTTGAGGACCCATAGCACGAACGTAGTGACACAGATGTGGTGGAAGACACATGACGAAGGGGATGATGTAGAGGATGTGGAAGAGAGAGGGAGGGAGGTTGGTAGAATGGAAGAGTAGGGGCACACTCACTAACATGGTGGTCTAACTTGTCAGCTAAGTCAGCTTTATGTTCCATACCAGTGTGTACTATCACGTAAGAAAAATCATTGTCCCAAACCATTTCAGGGTGTTATTCTCTGATATAGCATTGATAAGGGATTAATAATGGTGTTATTCTATACTTAGAAAGATTAGGTAGATTTTTTTCTTTTTTACCTCATGGCTATTTTTCATGGCTCACAACTTATAACTATTTTTAACTCAGCAAACATACCTTCCTCATTTGCAAAGTTTAACTTATCAATGCACAAGTCGGCGTATGTCAGTTGTATTGTACATGACAAATTTGATGGCTACACACTGCCATTGTATTTCAAAAGATGCATGCATGTATTTGCTTTTCAACAAGAGAAAAAAAACAAAAAAGAACATGTATTTGTCCGGCCCAATTTTATCAGTTTTGGGAGATAATACACAACATGGCTAGATGATCAGCCTAATGCATTATTGGCCTCGATATTTCACAAGACACATTTGTCTGCTAGCTAGAAGCAACAATTCACATGTAAGTTTCTTTGTCTTCTAGAACATAGAGCGCATGGGAAACTTGATATATACATTTTCTGTCTTGGTCCATTTTGGTATAAACCTATAGTTGATGTGATATATGGCGGATCTAGAATTTTAGGTTAATAATGTCATCAAAAACTTATCAAGTAAAGAACATTGTTTTTAGAGAATATTTAGATCACCAAGATGAGTGCCATCAACAAAATTGTATTTATGTCAACTCATAATATATTATTATCTTATGACAACACAACTAATATTATGGAGCCGCCCTGCCATCAAGCAATAGAAAATCATTACCTTTCTTTAGCGTATTGATGGTTTTCTATCAACTATTGATCATAGAGTGGGTCATCAAGGTCACAAGACAAATCATATTGTTATCATCACTATCATCAACACTAAATTAGATAAGAATAAATACATCAATCAATGATACATAGTTGGCATGCGATAACACAACTAAGGTGGACCCGCTCATGATGTGAGGCTAATGTTTTGATAATGTATAGTTAACTGCATTGTTGCATTATGTATGTGGTGCTAACATTTAAGCATGATACAATGCTCACTACTGTAGAAACCAACATCACTGTTGGGTCAAAATCATCATTAGTTTTGGGTTTTGAATCACTACTAATTAGTCAGAACTAATATTCCACAATTATTTGTGGCAATTATGAAACTGTCACTCATAGACATTTTTAGTGTCAGTTCGTATTACGAACCACCACCGATACTCACTTTCAGTGGTGGTTCGTAATAGGACTACACTGATAGTGATGCTATTAGTGCTGGTGCATAATAGAAACACCATTGATACTAACTTTCAGTGTTGATTCTATTACAAAACCACTGAAAGTGAATATTAATGTAGTTTCATATTACGAACCACCACTTAAAGTATACATCATACATCGAGTAATAACTGGTTATTACTCACATGGATTGTTGATTGATCAATCAGAGATGTTGATGAGCTCCACATACATTCATTCATCCATATTAACTATGTACATTAATTCAAGCACATAATCAGAAGACGATAAAAGATAGTGCTTGTTTTATTTGTCTTACAACTTCATGCACACAAAGATATCATGTGATAAATTCATGTCACCACCACTTCACATACACCCAAACATAAGATTAGAGTATACATCAATACATATGCATATATTCCTTTACAATCTCTTTTTACATACTTTTGACATGAAAATGTGCCCCCACACTTGGGTCAGTTCGACGATCCAAAAATGTGTGGATACTTAAGGATGAGCCTGAGCGTAATACAACACTGCCGCCGTGTTCCGACTACCCTTAACAGTGGAAAAGGGGGTGGAGTCACCAGGTAATCATATCACACAAAAATAATCCAATTAGCCAAAATATATAGATTAAATAATTCAATCAGCCGAACGAAGCCAGATTGGTTCGGAGTATACCGTGCAAAGGGTCACCGAAGGGGGTCCTTCGGTGTCTGGTGCAAAGGGTGCGCCGAAGGTAGACTTCGGCGTTCGGATCGATATGGCCAAAGATAGGCTCCGAAGAGATCGTGACGAGGAAATGCCTTCGAACAAAAAGGTTCGGTGCAAAGCCTCTTGACACGACAAAATCCAACGCGGAGCGCTGGCGTGATGAGGTCCGTTGCAAAGTGTTGGCGCGACGAGGTCTGGTGCGGAGCACGACGAGGTCCGGTGCTGAGCATTGGTGCGATGAAGTTTGTTGCGGAGTACTCTGGCGTGACTCCGGCGCGAAGCAACTCCGATGCAAAGTAGCTATGGAGCATGGGACTTGACCAGGCTGACAACAGCGTGACGGATCCGGCACGGTCGGATGACGCGGAGACTTGCCGAAGGGTGCTCTGGCTGCCTCAGAAACTAGCTTCCTAGCTCCAGAAACCTTCGGCGAAGGGGGCTCCGAACATAAAACCTGCAGCAAAATGAAGATCAAGTGCCAATTCAGCCTGGAGACCGAATTACCAAGTGTTGTAGTATACAAAGCGTAGGTAGCAATCTGTTATGTAGATTAACAGTTGGTTCACAAGTGAGCTAACAAGGTGATAGCAATATGTTATGTAGATTAACGGATGGTTCACAGGTGAACAAACAAGGCTTACCACTGTTACGGCGTGGCCGACGGAGGGCTTCTAGCGCAAACCCACGAATGTGTACTAATCTAATGCAGAAAGATAAAGAAAATAAAGGTACGCTTCAAACTACGGTTTTAAGAGTTGATCTGTGTTGGGGGGTCCTATGAACTGGCCTCACCCCTGTATTTATAGGGGCTAGTCTTCTTATCTCTAACTCTAATCTGATAAGATTCGGCCTAATCAAGTTTAGAGATAAAAACAACCTGAATCTATATCAGACTCCTTATCCAAAGCCTACCCAAAATGGGCCTTCGGTAGGCCCACCGAAGCCTGCTCTGCGGGCCAGAGCTTCGGCGAAGCAGGCCGCTAAAAGGCCCCCGAGGCCCCATGTAGGTGGGCCTCCGGCACGTCAGGGCTTCGGCCTGTACGAAGACTTGTATATTTTTGGCCCAAATTATCAAAATTGATATTTTGAAAATCTTGGCCATTAATGTCGTTTTTTGCTATCAACACATGCCCCCTGCCTTTTAGCAAACTAAGTGAGCTAAAAGCAGAATGGGCTAAGGACGATATATTCCATATAGGCCGTTTGGCACTTTTAAGCACTTTGCCACACACTTGGGAAGTACTTCTTCAAATACCTGCCATTTAAAGCTCTTCGATATCGCTGTGCTTGTAGAGATTTTAACAAGTATGCGTTACCTGGAGTGATTTCAGCTACCTTAAAAGGACCTTCCCAACTAGGTGACCATTTACAATATTTGGGGCTTTTAGTGCTTAAGGGCAAAGTCGTCTTCCAAACCAAGTCACCAACTTGAAACGATTTTTCTTTGACTCTTCTATTGTACGCTCTAGCTACTCTCCTTTTATCTTTCTCTATAGCTTCTAGAGTCCTTAACCTCTTATCGGTCACTTCTTCCAAATCATCATTCAAAAGAGTTTCATATTCATCGACCAAAAAGCCATCTTGATAAAGAAATATTAAAGAGCCAAGATCTACCTCCACTGGTAGAACGTCTTCTTGTCCATACACTAACTCATATGGACTAATTTTGGTAGCATCATGTTTTGAAACTCTACAAGCCCATAATGCGTCAGAAAGCACTTCATGCCACCTTTTAGGAAACTCTTCAATTTTCTTCTTAATGAGTTTAATTACAGTTTTATTACTAGACTAGGCCTGACCGTTGGCCTGAGCATAGTATGGTGAAGAGTTTATCAACTTAATACCATAAAATTCAGCAAAGTCTCTCACTTCTTTAGCAATAAACGAAGTACCTTGATCTATAGTGAGAGTTTGGGGAATACCGAATCTATGTATAATGTGCTTCAAGATAAAATCAGTTACCTCATTGTGAGCCATGTTCTTGAGAGGCACGACCTCGGTCCATTTGGTGAAGTAATTTGTTTCCATCAACACGAACCGATGCCCTTTTGAAGAGGGAGGATGAATTTGGCCGATGAAGTCTAAACCCCAACCTCGGAACGACCATGGTTTGATAATAGGGTTAAGTAGCGACGCAAGATCCAACTGAATATTACCAAACTTTTGACATGCTACACACCCTCTATAATACTTAAAACAATCCTCAGTCATAGTCGGTCAATAAAAATCCGCTCTTTTGAGCATCCAACTCATTTTCTGGGCCGACTGATGAGTGCCACAAATTCCCTCAAGAACTTCTCCCATATCCACCTTAGACTGATCGGCATACAAGAACTTTAGAAGTACTCCATCAATAGTTTGGTGGTACAATACATCGTCAAGCAACACAAATTTAAATGGCTGTCGCCGAACTTTCCAATCAATCATTTGACTAGGATCTTTTAAATACTAGACGATTGGGATTCTCCAATCATCCTTATGGATCTCCGGAGGGTTTGCTAACTCTTTTTCTGAAGTGGTGTCTAAATTGCTAATTTCAAAGTGCCCCCCGAGTGACTTCTATTCCCGCCGGGACCAGTCAGATCGGCTGTGCGGAGCCGATTGGCCCGAAGCCCTTCGGCGGAGGGGTCCAGCGCGCGAAGGCCTATGATGCTCGGAAGGCTTCGGTATGAGGAGCCTGGTGTGAAGGGTCCTTCGGCATATGAAGGGCTCCGGCACGAGTGCTCTGGCGCGCAACACCCTTCGGTGGGTGAAGGGGTCCAGTCCGAAGGGTCCGATGGGCCTTGCGCCCGCCCGAATCCTCTAGCTTCGGTAGGGAATCCAAGCATCGGCCTTCCCTATACAGAAAATTTTTCTTTCATGACTTGATAGCTAGATTCTTGCTGAGCCAAATCATTTGCAATTGAATTGGCTTCTCTGGGCACGTGAGAAATTTTAAAGTCATCAAAGGTAGCAATTATGTCTAAACATTTATCCAAGTAGCTATTTAGCAAACCATTAAAACATTGAGCAATTTTAGCTACTTGTTGTACCACTAACAGAGAATCACCATACACATGAACATGTTTAACACCCATAGAACCTAGCAATTCAAGTCCTGGCAATAAAGCTTTATATTCTGCTTGATTGTTAGTGGAAGGAAATTCTAAACGAACCGAGGTCTCAAAGCGCATACCACTAGGTGATATGAGAACTATTCCGATACCTTGGCCATTTTTTCAAGCCGAACCATCAAAATAAAATTTCCATGGGACTACTTCAACTAGAGCAACGTTGCTACCCCAATTGACATCTACGGGGTGATCAACTATAAAGTTAGCGACGATTTGGCCTTTCATAGCTCTTAGAGGTTCATAAGCCAAATTGTTCTCAATCTAAGCATACTCCCACTTCCTGATTCTACCACTTAGAATCGGCTTTTGCAACATGTACTTTACGACGTCGGTTTGACAAGCAACAATACATGTGTTAGGGAGAAGATAGTGACGTAACTTGGTACATGCATAATAAAGTGATAAACATAAACGCTCTACAAACACGTACCTTGTCTCAGCGTCCATCAAACAACGGCTCAAGAATGTGATGATGTACTCTTTTCCCTCCACCTCCTGAGTTAGCACGGCTCCTATCACGCTATCTTCTGTAGCAACGTATAGCCGAAATGGAATCCCGACTTTTGGTGCTTTTACCACGGGCGGTGACGTCAAGCACTCTTTAATCTTCTCGAAGGCGCTTTGCTGACTTGCCCCCCAAACGAACTCGACCTCGTTTTTTAGCTGGAGTATGGGGACAAAAGCATCAATCTTGCTAGACAAGTTAGATATGAAGTGGCGCAAATAATTCATCTTGCCTAGCAACTTTTGCACATCTCTCTTGCATGTCGGTGCTTCAAAGTTCCTAATATTTTCAAGCCTCTTAGGATCAATATCAATACCTCTTTCATGAATCATGAATCCTAATAACTTTCCCGCCGACACATCGAATGCACACTTGAGTGGGTTCATTTTTAATTCGTACTAACACATTCTATCAAAAGCAACTCTCAAATCAGCTAAATGGTTGCCCATAGCATCTGATTTGACTACAACATCGTCTATATAGACCTCTATCATAACTCCTAGCAAGTCATGAAAGATCAGGTTCATAGCACGCTGATAAGTAGCGCCATCATTCTTTAAACCAAAAGTCATGACAACCCATTCAAACAAGCCAACAAAACCAGGGCATCGAAAGGATATCTTGTAGACGTCCACTTAAGGCCATAAAAATTTGATTATAACCAGCGTTGCCATCAAGAAAACTTAGTACCTTGTGTCCTAAAGCATCGTTGATCAGCAAGTCGGCTATCGACATGAAATACTTATCCTTTGGAGTGGCCTTGTTCAGATCCCTGAAATCAATGCAGACTCATATTTTGCCACTCCCCTTCTTCTCTACAGGCACAATGTTAGCAACCCATTAAGTGTACCTGCAGCCTAATAAATTCAGCCTTGAGCAATCGTTCTATCTCCTCTTTAACTCGGTCATACATGACCAAATTAAAGTGTCGATGGGGTTGTTTATAAGGCCTAAACCCAGGTTTGATAGGCAGTAGATTCTTTATGAGCTCGCGGCTTAGCCCGGGCATCTCACTATATTCCCATGCGAAACAATCAACGTACGACCGAAGCAACTTTATTACTTCGGCCTTTTCATCAACCTATAAATTTTGGTTTACAAAAGTTGGCCTTGGAACGCTACCATTGCCTATATCGACCTCTTCTAAAGGGTCGGCCGATGCGAAACCCTGTCCTAACTTTTCTACTTCGCTAAAATCTTCATTGGCTTCAGCAATACCGTCTTTAGAAGACCGATATTGCTCTACGTGAGACTTTAGCCAATCAAGATTACTCTTACTAGACATGACTACTAGTTTAGAAATAGCCATGCTACATCAGCCAGCTTTACAGACACGGGTAGAAAACGTCCCCTGTACACGCTAACGAAGTCGTAATCTGAGAGGTCTCTACCTTATCATGGATGCCATCGATAGATACATCGGCTAATACTACTTGGGCTAAAGTATCCACTGGTACAACCTCCACATCATCGCCGTCCCACTGCATTAGACATTGGTGCAAAGTAGAAGGAATACAACAATTTGCGTGAATCCAATCACGCCCAAGTAGCACACTGTAGTTACCTTGCACATCAATGACAAAGAATGCCATCAGCAATTTCTTGTTGCCCACCGTTAACTCCAGGGAGAGTATGCCTTTTGCTTCAGAGCTCTCGCCATTGAAGCCATTGAGCATTAGGTTGGTTTTCTTTAGGTCCTCCTCGCCTCTGCCGAGATTTTTCAAAAGAGAGTACGACATTAAATTGACAGTGGCACCACCGTCAACAAGCTTCCCAGAGATCGACTTCCTGTCAATGTGCCCCTTGACGTAGATGGGCTTTAGGTGACGATCCGTATCCTCAGGCTTCTCGAAAATAGCATCCCGTGGTCCAAGGTTCAACTGAGCGACCTCGGCCTCATCTCGTGGTAGTGTGAACTCGACGAGAAGCATGACGACGTTTATGTCTATTTCCTGAGGTGTGGGCCCCTTGGAGATGGGCGTGTAATCATCATCGAGCATGTCGTCGTCATCGCTCGGAACGGGAGCCAGGTTGTTCGCCTCAACCGGCTTGGGCTTCCATATTTTCTTCACGACTGGCCGAGGGCAGATTTCCTCGAATACGTCGTCTCGGTCATCCTCGGCCTTCTTCTCGCGCATCTCCTGTGACTGCAGGCATTCCAGGCACCTCTTCTGTGATTTGGACATCCCCGGAGGTGCCCAAGATGGTTGTGGCTTAGTACCAGGCGCCATCAACTTGTTCCTGTGATTTCTGGCCGAATGTGAATTACCCGGGTCGGCCTCGTATTCTTTGCACGTGGTGAGAAACTCTCTGTGCACACTATCGGTCGGACCGACCTCGTTAGGCCGATCGAACCGGGTTTCGAGGGTACCACAGAAAGCCTATGGAAAATGTTTCCCTTCGTCGTGTCCACTTGTCCCTGCCAATCATAATACTCCGAAGGAAAATAAGGGGTAACATTATACTACGAAGGATACTCCAATGGCGAGGTGTAGTTCGGAGCCCACGGGGATCCTACCTAGTAGTATGGCGGAGGCATCGGTGGTTCTAGCGGCTTCGCCTACTGCGACCCAAACCCATTACCCAGAGGGGGGTTCGGCCACGTCGAAGGTAGTTTGGACCATATCAGCGAAGGGTTCCGCCAAGCCGGAGGTATGTTCGACCATTGCGGGCCGAGCTCTGCCACCGGGGGTTTCACCCAGAGCAGAGGTGGGTTCAGCCACTGGGGTCCAAACTCATTGTGCGGAGGGTTCGGCCATTGGGGTCCGAACTCACTATGTGGAGGGTTCGACCATTGGGGCCCAAACTCACCCTTCGGGGGGTTCGATTGTTGGGGTCCGAACTCCTCCTCCAAAGGGTTTGGCTGTCTTGGCATTTTTGGCAGGGGGCCTGCTTTCGTGGCTCGCTTCTGGTGTTTGTCCAACAGTATCTGATATGTTACCTTTGGCTTCTTGCGAGCCCTAGCCAAAGGAGACGTGTTGATGTTCTTTTTCCATACTCCTACTCTAGGGTTCTTTGGTATGAGTGTGTGTGTGCGTGATTCTCCAATAATGACCGCTTTCACCTTAGATGATTCGGCCTGTTCCGGCCGAATCAGCATTTTGTTCTCATCGAGGTCGACGGTGTTTACGGGAAAGGGGTCTTTGTCCAGCTTCATCTTCGGACTAGCATCTATTTTCAATCGTCCTTCTTCTATGACCAATTGGACCTGCCGATGGAAACATTACAGTCGTTAGTATAATGAGAATGTGAATCGTGCCACTTACAGTAGGGGCGCTTCTTTAGTTCGTCGGCGGTCGGGATGACCCGACCCTTGGGCAATCTGAGAAGCTATCTCTTCAAGAGGAAATCAAATATTTTATTGCATTTAGTCACATCAAAAGAGTATTTAACTTCACTAGTCCGACTCTTAGTAGGAGACGGTCGTAGTTTAGAACAAGTGACATGCTTGCTCTTAGTATTCCAAGCCCATTCGACTGCATACATGTGAGTCAAATCGTCCTCTTCCTCTAACTCTTCCTCGTCGGAGTGTTCCATTATGTGAACTTCGGCTCTAGGCTTGTTAAACGTTTTAATGAATTTTTATCCTTGGCTCGACCCTCTTGGACTACAGCTTGCTGTAGGACTTGGATGACCTCTAAAAAGTTTCGGTTATCTAGCCTTTCTTTAATCTCAGAACACAACCTGTTAAAAGCTAGATCCGCTAAATCCCTTTCTGAAATATTGAGACTAAAACATCAGTTTCTGGTATCTCTAAAGCGATTGATGTACTTAGAGACACTCTCGCTAGATTTCTATTTGACCGATGTTAAGTATGAAAGCCTAAGTTCTGTCTCGCCTGTATAAAAGTAGTCATGGAACATCTGTTCTAATTGAGCCTATGTTTGGACGGAATTCGGCAGAAGTGCCAAAAACAAACTAAAAGCGATGCCGGATAGTGAAAGAGAAAACAGACTAAGTTTCAATGTGTCTGATCCATTAGCTTCTCCACACTGTGCTAAGAATTGGCTAACATGCTCTAGTGTGGTCTTGTTACCCTCGACGTCGAATTTAGTGAATTCAGGGACTCTATAGACGCAAGGGTAAGGTATGGTATCGAAGTGATCAGGGTACGACTTTCGATAAACCCTAGCCCGATCTCGAGGCACGAAGTTAGTGCACTCCCTAAACAGCGTGTGGATCCACTCCTCAATGTTGTCCTGGCCTCCTGCCTGTGCGCGTCTCTCATGCGGGGGCGCGAAATGTGGTGGTATGTCGGCGTGTTGGCCACGGGGCTCCTCCTCTCATGCTGGCCCAGGGTATATGACGTGCTTGGGTCTATGTGGGTGCATAGGACCATGCGGCGCAGGCAGTGCGAGAAAAGCTGGCACGGGCGTAGGTGGAGGCGGTGCATAATAAGCAGGGTTAGCTTTGTCGTAAGTGTAGTGGCTTGTCTCAGCCATAGATGTTGAGGCCAGATACGTGATAGCTTTGTCGGTACTACCGTCAGTTTTTCTATAAATGCGATTTACCGAAGGTACGCTAGAAATTGGAGTTGGACGAACGGCCTCGGTAAATCCGAACCTTCTAAATGTTGCCTCTACCTGAGAGCTAACTGCCAAATCTAGACGGTTGGCTAGCGAAGCGCTAACACCTTTATATACAAATGCAGTTATCTTTTGCTCAATCTCTAAAGAGGATAAAGTAGGTGATATTGGTGTTACCTGAGTCTGAGTGAGGTCGGGGATGTTGACGTCGAGCTTGATGAAGCCTGCGCGTGTCTTGACGTCGCTACCAAGCATGAGATCTTGGAGTTCCTTCATCTTTGCCTCGATCTCTGCCTAACCTTCCTCGGGGACATCTGCCAGGGTGGGCGTCATGATGTTGCGGTTGTCGATATCTGTGCCCCCTAAGGGATCCATCGGTGTCGTAGACGTAGTATTCGTTGTAGAGGTACTTGTAGCCGATGTAGATGTACTCGTCATGTTGGCGTAGTCTTCCCCAGCGGAGTCGCCAAAAAGTGTGTTGACACGAAAACGTGACCCCACACTTGGGTCAGTTTGACGATACAAAAGCGTGTGGATACTTAGGAATGAGCCTGAGCGTAACACGACACTGATGTCGCGTTCCGACTACCCTTAATAGTGGCAAACGGGTGGAGTTGCCAAGTAATCAGATCACACAGAAATAATCCAATTAGCCAAAATATATAGATAAAATAATACAATCGGTCGAACGGAGCCAGATTGGTTCGGAGTATACCGTGCAAAGGGTCACCAAAGACAGGCTCCGAAGAGATCGTGACACGAAAACTCCTCCGAATGATAGGGTTCGGTGC
This sequence comes from Zizania palustris, assembly GCA_019279435.1. Lineage (NCBI taxonomy): Eukaryota > Viridiplantae > Streptophyta > Magnoliopsida > Poales > Poaceae > Zizania > Zizania palustris. Next base: position 36,213,829 of record JAAALK010000082.1, on the reverse strand, counting down.
GAAGCCTCTTGACACGACAAAATCCAATGCGGAGCGCTGGCGCGATGAAATCCGGTGCGGAGCGCTGGCGCGATGAGGTCCGATGCAGAGTGCTGGTGCGACGAAGTTCGTTGCGGAGTGCTCTGGTGCGAAGCAACTCTGATGTGAAGTAGCTCTGGAGTGTGGGACTTGACTAGGCCGACAACAGTGTGATGGATCCGGCACGATCGAATGACGTGGAGACTTGCCGAAGGGTGCTCTGGCGGCCTCCGAAACCAGCTTCCTAGCTCCGAAAACCTTCGGCGAAGGGGGCTCCTGTCACGCCCTGATTTAATAAATCAGGACTTTATTGAAATTCCATAGAAAATCAATAAAACAAGACGTTCATCATGAGACCACGTACAATACGAGCAATCATTCATGGTTCGTAGACCGCATTAATACAAAAGTGAATAAAGGTGAAGAGAAACTAATAAAATCAAGGGTCCTAGATGAACGCCTCCTTCCAGTCTCGCCTTGACTGGGTCACTACTCCAGACCTGCATCCTCCTCGCAGTAGACGGGCTCTGATGGTGTAAGTCAACGGGGTGAGTACAGGGGTACTCAGCAAGCCACCGAATGCAAATATAATGCAAGGTAATAACAAGGGAGATAGTGGCTAATTTTGCGGAAGCGGGTAATTTGTAAAGCAATTTAATGTGAACAATTTATTAGTACTGAAACGTAAACATGTGAATGCATCATCATCTTCTAACTCGAGGGGTACAGTCAGCCCCACCTCGCTCAACAGTCCTTACATGCCATGAATAACTCAACCATTCAAACAATTGTAAACTAACTGCGAGTAGTCACACAACCTGCCCTTGACCGTGGGCTCGACTTTTCGAAAAGATTGATTTTACTCTGATCAGAGATGTACCACTGTACCCACAAGGCACGCACTCATCACCTACACCAAAGTGTAACGAGATGACCCATTTCACGGGAACTCGTGCCAAAACCTTCCATACAGTCCTCCCCGACTCAACAGCACCCTCTTATAGGTTTCATATGGTGTCCCAACGCGTCGGAGCCCCACCATACCCCCCCTTGAGCCTCGTCGGTACAAGTCGCCCGCAGGCTTGCCCCTTGCCCCCTCCACTATGGTGCATCGAGTCGGAGTATTCCATACTTCCAGTTAGGACTTACCCATTAGACTTGTGGTTGGTACGGAAGTGCTTTTTAACAGATCCCGCAGACCGGTCCTTATATTGCCCCGGGTGCGACAAACCAATGCCCGAGCTTGCACCCGAAACCCACCATACTTATAACTTAGCCAACTCCAACAGAATCCAGAGATGAGAATAACAGGGAAATTCATATACAGAATCCAGCTAATCTACGACTCATTCTTTTTATCCTATAGCAGTTGTGCTGGTACATTGGGCACTAGCTAATAATTTTATAGTAGAGTGACAAGGAGTTAAGGCTCAACAAGCATGGCTTGGGTTTGCACATAAGGACGGGGATCTAATAAATATAAGTGTAAGGCTTGATATTGGACTAATGCAATATTAACCTATGAGTTATAGCGATAATTTATTAAAACATGGGCTCAATAATGATCAACTGTTTCCACAGGGGTGGTTGATGACTTGCCTTGATCAGCAAATGGGGATGGAGGAACCTCGGGGTAGAACTCCGACTCCTCGAAGAACTCGTAGTCTTCTCGATACAGAAAAATAAACAACACATTCAATAAACAGATAAAATCCACCAAATAATAAACATACATATTTGTGGGTTTTATTGTGTGGAATAAAGTTTTAATATTCTGATGTTTGGTGATAAACAGTAAACTTATTTTCTTAAGGCTTTTTTAATTTATTTTTCTGAATTAATAATTTATCCCTAAGGGGTTTTTATTTAAATATTTATTAAAAATATTTTGGGTAACAGTAACATACTGTTTTTATAGCATTAAAGTGTAGGGAATAATCTACTGAATTTAACAAAATTTGAATGGTGAAATTTGGAGTTAAAATGAGCAAGTTATGAATTTTCAAAGTTTAAATCAATTTCTGAAATTTTATTTAAACTGAAAAAGGGTTCCGGTCCACGGTGAGCCAGGCCCACGGTGGACCGCGGCACTATGCGTGTGGACCGGTTGATCCAGAGCCGTCGGATCTGGATCTGGCAGTCAGGCGCGAGGCGGGAGACGTAAGTGAAAATGGACGGTCCAGATTAAATCCTACAAATCGGTACGACGTGGACGCACCAGATCGTTCCAGCATTTTAAGTCGCGATCGACGGCTGAGAGCGCACGATACCGCTTCGACCGGATCCGAGGGCCCTGATTAAATCATAGCCCTCCGATCACGATCGGACGACCGTGGCGCAATCCGGCACGACACGTGCGTAAGGGGCTCGTACCCTTCGTCTCCGGCGATGGCGGGGGCTCGAGCACGGTGGCGGCGATGGCGGCGAGCGCCTAGGAGCCTAGCTATGGCCAAAAATGGAATGAGGGGGAGATGGCGGTCATGACCGTACCTGCGACGGCGAAGGAGGGGGTCCGGAGGTGACCGGCGGCGAGTGTAGACGGTGGAGGGGGTTCGGGAGCTCGACGACGACGACGATCCGGCGGGTTCCACGACCAACAGAGGGGTGGCCGAGGATGGGCGGTCGTCGACGGTCACGCTGGTGGCGGTGGCTAGGGCGGAGGAGGTCCGAGGCAACGGCGAGGGCTCGCCGGAGTTGAAGCAGAGAGGGAGCCCGAAAAATGGGAAATAGGCGCTCTGTTCTCGCTCGGCATGGGATGCTACGATGTGGGCAGAGGGCGGCGTCCACAGGGGTATTTATAGGGGGTCGCCGGCGTCCAGATGGCAAGGAACCGAAGGGTTCCCGTGAGCTCCAGCGAGGGGTTACCAAAAGCTTCGGATAGCTTTCCCTAAGTGCGAAAATGTGTCGGGTTCCGAAGGAAAGGGGTCGTCGGCGGTCGGGGAAAGCGATCCGGGGGTGATCCGGGCGATCGCGGGTGGCCGGCGGGAGAAAACAGAAGGAGATCGCCGGAAAAAGGAAAGGGGAGGGAGGGATTCCATCGGAGACGATGGACCTGACAGGTGGGCTCCACCTGTCAGTGGGCGGATGGGAAGGAGAGCGCCGACAGGCGGGACCGAGCGGTCAGCGGGCGCAAGTGGCTGCCAAGTGGGGCCGGGGCGAGCGCGGGCGGGAGATAGTGACGGGGGAACGCGCCAACAGGTGGGTCCCACATGTCAGCGACGCGAGTGCTGGGCTGGGTTGGGTCGAGGCGCTTTGGAGGTTGAGGCCCGTTAAGTATTTTTAATTCTTTTCTGATTTAAAATAAATCCAGTAACTCATATATTTGATTAAGGGTTGAATCACTGTTGATAAAAATTTGTAAAAATTCCTGAAATTATGTTTTGGCCTCTAGTTTATCTCATAAAATTTTCAAGTCCAAATTTTGAATATTCCTCCCTGTTTGGCTTTATTAGGTCTCTTTTAGGATTTTCTTTAATTATAAATTCAAGAAATGTATTTAATAATATTTTTCATTTATTTTAATTCCTTTTTATTTCTGGGGTGTTACAGCTCCGAACATAAAACATGCAACAAAATGAAGATCAAGCGCCAATTCATCCTAGAGACTAAATTACCTAGTGTAGCAGTATACAAAACGAAGGTAGCAATCTGTTACGTAGATTAACGGTTGGTTCACAAGTGAGCCAACAAGGTGATAGCAATCTGTTACGTAGATTAACGGATGGTTCACAAGTGAACCAACAAGGCTTACCACTATTATGGCGTGGCCGATGGAGGGCTTTTAGTGCAAACCATGAAGGTGTACTAATCTAATGTGGAAAGATAAAGAAAATAAAGGTACGGTTGAAACTAGGGTTTGAAGAGTTGATATGTGTTGTGGGGGTCCTATGAACCGGCCTCGCCCCTGTATTTATAGGGGCTAGTCTTCTTATCTCTAACTCTAATCTGATAAGATCTGGCCTAAACAAGTTTAGATATAAAAACAACCTGAATCTGTATCAGACTCCTTATCCGAAGCCTACCCGAAGTGGGCCTTCGACAGGCCTGTTGAAGCCTACTCCTCGGCCGAAGCTTCAGCGAAGCAGGCCATTGAAGGGCCTTCAGGCCGAAGCCAGCCTGCAAAGCAAGCCGCTAAAAGGCCCCCGAGGCCCCATGCAGGTGGGCCTCTAGCACTTCAGGGCTTCGGCCTGTGCCAGGACTTGTATATTTCGGCCCAAATTACCAAAATTGATATTTTTACAATCTTGGCCATTAATGCTATTTTTTGCTATCAACACAAACATACCAGATTAGCCATGTGCCATGCATATTACGATGTCTCTAAACTTTTATCTTTTGGTATCTACATCAACAAATTAAAGGAAAATGAGATGAGAAAGAAAAAAGTCATAAAACATTTTCTAAAGAGGATATGTTTAAGAGATTTCGTATGTATGATTTGATTACTTCTTGATGTCGATGAGCCCATGGCCATTCACGAACATCTGCACGTCATCTTCGGTGAACCTCTTCTTTTCTCCTTCATCTTCTATATGCTCACCTTGTCACATGCTTGATGGAGGGGGGGTGTCCGATCTTCCGTCAGGTGGGGGATAAACAACAATTTGTGGAGAACTCGACGTTTACAATCCGGCTTCCGATCCACGAGATCAGCCCTTGCAATCGCTACACCACTGCTCCATTGGTTATCAACTAAGAACAACCTGATTGACCTCGCCAAGAAGGCTAATCTTTGCATGTGAATTGAAGAACACAAGCAAGAACGCAGAAAACACAATCGAACTGAAAATTCTATTGGAATCTGCGAATTGGGGTTCACTTACAAATACGGCGAAGTGGCGGCTATCAAAGCAACGTGTAAACTAAACCCCAAAACCCTAGATGGCTGTAGAAACACCTTATATAGTAGTTTGGGACGCACCCCTAATGGGCTCAACTGGATACACGACCCAAAGGCCCAATAACACAAAAAAGAGCATGCTGACAGATTCTGGACTCTATCTTGTTTTGATGATTCCCGTTGATCTAGAACGAATTTTGAGATGAAACTGGTGGCATTGGAAAGTTTATTAAGTTATCTTTCCATGGCTTAGTGGAACGTCAAAACCAGAGTCCGTATGCGGCCTGGGCGATGATTTTAGTGCACATTGCTCCTGGAATCCAAGTTGGACACGAATTGTAGTTGGATTGGACTCTCAAATTGTCTTGGACGTCCTTCCAGGTTCTTCTACAACTCCTTGTTTATATCCAAGAAATTTTCATCATCTCCATGTTTCCTAACAATAATAATAATATTAGATAGTAATTTATTCCCAAGATAATATACTAAGATACTTAAAAACGAGTTGACCTGGAGATTTAATCGTCGTGCTCGAACTCGAATAATTGGATCTTGGTATTCATGTATGGTTGTATCATTGGTAGGGATGTCCTCATCATCCTTCCCTTCTTGATTTGGAGTCGTCCTCGACTCAACGTCTATTGGTTCCCAATCAACTTCCATGATAATACAAGAGTTCCATATACATGCATCTCTTCTATTGATCCAAGAAAGTATTTCTGAAATTGAAAATTAACGCATCTCATGGTGTAGCATCTAAGGTTCAAATATATAAAAATTAAATCTAACATAGAAAGCATGCACCTTAACTTGTTTCCTCACAATCATGATCCTATACCAACTGGTGTTGTTCTCATCATTCTCCCCCTCTTGAAATAGAGTCGCTCTCTACTCATAATCATCTTTTGCTCCCATGGTTGGTTTCAATTCTGTAACATTAAATGAGGAACTATCCCAAAACTTGGGAGGCGAGACAAGTTTATAGTTATGTAACTCAACAGAAGATAAAAACTCGAGAGGCAAATCAAATTTACACTTATGTAGCTCAATATGAGATAAATACTTAGTGATAACTGGTGGTAAAGTATAAACTATATTAGTAAGAGAATAATAAGCAGTTTCACAAATCACAACATAGCACACATCTTGACTATGAATTTCAGTTTGATCAGTTTTATATGCAAGGATAGAAGAATCTTCTAATTTTATTTCATGCTGAATTTCAGATCTAATATCAAGTTGTTTTCTCTCATTAGTTGCCGTCTCGATACCATCTTTAATAATTTCATCAGAAGTTGAAAGTAACAAAGTAGATTTCACATCCTCATGCACAACGGTATAATTATTAGTCCTATCATGGTGAAGTGCATCATTATCAAATTGCAAAGGATGTTCTATTATTTCAGCTGATGAAACAACCTCAATGGGTACCTGTAAGGACTTTTTACTTGACACCTCAACTCGTGTAGAGATGGAAGGCCATATGATTGTTGATGTTGGTGCAGGTACATGTGCAGGTGCATGATGAACACTTGAAGAAGAGAAAGGCTTGGTTAGTGCCGGTGTGCTCGTCACTCATGGTGGATAGGATTCTCTTGCCTTGTATTGTAGTTCTTGTAATTCTTTCTCTGCAATGATGGCAAGATGGAACAAACGACTAAGAGTTTTAAATTCTTTATAATAAATGATATCTTGAATCGCATGCCTCAATCCATCATAGAAGCGCCACATCGTGTCCTCCGAGTGCTCCACAACACCACAACGGGTGATGCTCTCTCGAAGCTCAGCATAATACTCTCTCACAAACATGTTACCTTGAACTAAGAATTGTAGTTTCATACACAATTCACGATGATAAGGTAAGACAAATTTACTACACATAGCTCTTTTTAAATGACCCCATGTATCAGGTTATAATTGAAGTTCTCCTATATCTTCCCACCAGATTAAAGCACAATTTTTAAACATATCAGTTGCTTGTTTAACTCTATGTTGTTCAGGAACTGGATATAAGTTAAATTTATGCTCTACGGTCATCTCCTAATCTAGGTATTCTTTAGCATCATATTCACCATAAAAAGATGGGATGATAAACTTACTTTTGATAGAAGAAACATTGTTACCATGATAGTGATTTGTCGCACCTTCCATACCTGCCATGATTAGTAGAAAAGGAAAAACACTTGGAAAAAATATTAGCCCTATCAACTATTAGGTAGTCGAAGGTGTTCTCGCTCACACTCAAGCATATTACCACAATCTTACAAGGTTCTTACCATTGCAGGGTAGTGGATGGCACAATCTTGGTCGTAGCACAATTCTTGACTGGTTGGTGACTTCCAAAGAGAGTGATATACGATTGCAAATACTCAAGCTGCACTAATCAAAAGTATATATGTTGAGTCTAGGCAGTTAAACAAGAGTAATATATATGGTGGAACGCGATTCAAAAATAGATAGTAATATTAAATAAATGTCCAGAGTACTTGTACTAATTACTGGTCTGAATGTGATCCCTATGACAATAAGGCTTAAATGAGAGAGTGGTTGAGGCTCAAAGGATAGCTAATAGATTGACAAAATCAGCACAAAATAGTACCGAAAACAGCACCACACAAAACTAATATCTTCCAAGCTTATCACTAAGTGCTCCTCCTTTTTTCGATATTCTTCTTTTTTCGATATTTTTTAACTCTTTGTTTTGAAATCTTTTTTTACACTTCTTTTTTTTTGACTGGGAGCACAAATAAGACAAACCAAGAAGATGTGATACAATTTTGCTACAAAGAAGTGCTATGTAGATAAATAAAGATGAGCTGAAAAATCTGCGCAAGAAACTTCGGGGCTAGAAAACTCGATCTTTCCGATCGAATTTGGAAAAACAAAAATAGGCGAACCTAGATAGCTAGGAAAACTTAGATCTAACTTTTTTTTAGATTTCGAAAAGGTATTTATTTGTCTTATTTGGAGTTCGTATGCAAAAGATATGACTGTTTTATCAGAGGCAGTATGAATGAGGGTTTTGAGGTTCTAGTTCGGACGCGAATTACAAATCAAAGGGGATTTATGGGTGGTGGCTAGTATAAGGGATTTAGACAAAAGGGATCACAATACTAACCAGTAACCGGACTTGACCAAGGACACAAAATCAATACTATGGACTCTGAAACCAAAACGTGCAAAGGCTAAGGATGGTCTTAGATTGGGGAAAACCTACGACTAAAATTTTTTTGTTGGCTTTTTTGTGGACTATGGGATGAATATGAAATCAATCTAATCTAAGATACATGAACCTGACGGTAAACCAAGCTTTGATACCACTTGATGGAGGGGGTGCCCGATCTTCCGTCAGGTGGGGGATAAACAACGATTTGTGGAGAACTTGACGTTGATGATCCGGCTTCCGATCCACGAGATCGGCCCTTGCAATCGCTACACCACTACTCCATTGGTTATCAACCAAGCACAACCTGATTGACCTCGCCAAAAGGCTAATCCTTGCCTACGAATCGAAGAACACAAGCAATAACGCAGAAAACACAATCGAACTAAAAATTCTATTGGAATCTGTGAATTGGGGTTCACTTACAAATCCAGCGAAGCGGCGGCTATCAAAGTAACATGTAAACTAAACCAAAAAACCCTATATGGATGTATAAACATCTTATATAGTAGTTTGGGACGCACCCCTAATGGGCTCAACTGGATACACGGCCCAAAAGCCTAATAACGCAGAAAACAGCATGCTGACAGATTTTGGACTCTATCTTGTTTTGACGATTCCTGTTGATCTAGAACGAATTTTGAGATAAAACAGGCGGAATTAGAAAGGTTATTAAGTTATCTTTCCGTGGCTGGGTGGAACGTCAAAAACGGAGTCCGTATGCGGCCTAGGCGATGGTTTTAGTGCATGTTGCTCCTGGAATCCAAGTTGGACACGAATTGTAGTTGGATTGGACTCTCAAATTGGTTTGGACATCCTTCCTGGTTCTTCTCCAACTTTTTGTTTATCTCCAAGTAAGTGATTTTCATCATCTCCATGATTCCTAACAATAATAATAATATTAGGTAGTAATTTATTCCCAAGATAATATACTAAGATACTTAGAAACGAGTTGACCTGGAGATTTAATCGTCGTGCTCGAACTCGAATAATTGGATCTTGGTATTCATGTATGGTTGTATCATTGGTAGGGATGTCCTCATCAATGATTCTTCTATGAAGCTTCTCTTCTCTACAACAAGGAGTAACAAGTGTCAGATATTGAAATCAGAAGTAGCAAGTGAAGGGAAGAGGAAGAACAAGAAGAATAAGAAGAAGAGAGGGTAGTGCGTGAGTAGTGAGCAATGACCTAGTGGAATAAGTGGTGTATATATATTGGTGATATTAGCTGCCAGTGCTGATTCGTAATTGAACTACCACAGATAGTGTCACTAAGAGTATCAATGGTGGTTCTATTATGAACTGTCACTAATCACTATGAGCGGTTTTCTTATGAACCGCCACTGATAGTGTCTTTGTACTAGTAGTGATAGTAAAATTCAAAATTATATGTTTTGTGATTATGAATCGACAATGATACATATTCAGTGCTGGCTCAAGCATAACCGGTACTAATGTACCACTATTTATAACATTTTTTGTGGTAGTGACTGCTCTGATATTATCTCTACAAAATGGATTTGTAATGAACAAATGTGCCTGTGTTAACTTTTCATGGTTCCGTTGTTATACGTTTGGTGCTTATAAGTTTACTAATCTACTTTTGGGTTCAATTTAGTTGTGGCTGCAAATCTGGGATTTGTTCCGAGTGAAAATTTTCTTGGCCAATTTAGCCAATAATATCAAAAATGAATTGCTCAGCGGGAATAGCAGCCAAGGAAATATCAACTAACTTTGGGGAGAAGAGTGACGAGTAGTGAGATGACAATTTTTATTTTTGATCATATCATGGATATGGAAACATATGGGTATCCTAACTTTTACTAGGGAGAGTATAAATTTGATTTAAATTTGTGTACACGATGTTTAGATATCTAATAAAGGTTAGATTATGCTAGACGTGAGTTTTGGTTAAAAACCTATGGGTATATATATGTATCCATGCTTCTATTATTGTTTCTAATTCTACTTATGCTACGTGAATCCACAAGTTTTTGTTGAGTTTCAGATACTCGATAGGTTCAAACATGAGTTTGATTTAAAACTTGTGGGTTTTATACACATAGGTTTGAGAGTGTCATGTGTTTTGAAGCTTTTTTTATTAAACCTTCATATTTTATACCCATTATTATCTGGTTTGTAGACGAAACAACTATCACCTTTGCGGTTACAGGCAACCAAAAAAGATAAATACTAATGGTCAGCATATGGCATTGAGCCACTGAAAAAAATTATGCCTTATTGTCATGGAAAATTTGATATTGTTGTAGTCATCAAGATAGTCGTACATGTCGGTAAACTACTTGTTTCTATTGGAAAAATTTATTTAGAGAATTTTAAGAAATTATATTAATTTCTTTGAAAATCATGTGAAATTTCTAGGTTTCTTTCCTAAATCCTAAGTCAAATAAATTTCACTTGAGCTCTATCATTGTCAGTGTTCGCTTGATGGTTGGCAGCCGGCCTACAGTCTTTTCCTTACGGTTTTTATACTTCTTCTTGGTGGTTTATAACTAAAACTCACTCTAAAGACAAATTTGATAATTTATTACCATTAAGAAATGGTTTCACTTTTTTCTATATGATCATATGTGGTTGGTTTAAATGGTTTCTTTTATATTAATAACATGAGTAATTATGATACGACGTCATGTTAATGATGGAAAATTATCAAATTTTTTATCCTTCTGACAGTTGAACGTTTTGTCACAATTTTGTGTCCCAATGCTCCACGTAAAACCCAAGGACCCACCGTATATGTGTCATTGTTTCCATGACAAACATGCTCAACCATGGATACATCATACATGTTACACGCATGTGATCCCGAACAATCCATGCATTGCTTCTGTGCGCTATCCATTGTGCAACCACGATATATGCCCCTAATTGTTCGTGTTGCTTGTTTCAAGAACCAAAAGAGGGGATGCTAAGTACAATTCTTGAAAAGTTTAAAAGATCTCTCATGAGATTAGTGTGGAGTCACTACGGGAGAACAAAAGTTCGCTGAGTGCCCATAACACTCGGCAAAGTCTAAAATACACTCGGCGAAGGGTTCGTCGAGTATTGCACTCGGCAAAGAACAATCAGCAAACCCATTGTCGGTAAACAGGTGTTCTCCGAGTGCATTTTATCTAGCACTCGGCAAACCATATTTACCGAGTGCAAAAAAATGACACACGGCAAACAAAAGTGTGTAACGACGTTAACAACATTACGGCAGGTTTGCCGAGTGCCACAAAAAGCACTCGACAAACATTTGCATGTGTTTTAATGCTAGTGCAATTTTACGTTTAGGCATTCACAATATTTACATATTATTAGCATTTACATGTTTTACTGTACTACTGCTGCAATTTTGTTATGTTTATAAAAAGTGGGATCAGATCATCAAAACCAAAGTACAAGCTCAATGATAAAAAGTATGTCATTCTTAACACATTATTTCTTCCTTACAACCGCATATCACCATAATACAACTCCACCAATAGGGAGGGACAAAAGACATAGCATCAACATAATTCACGAAAGGATAGTTAAATCTCATGAAACTATAAACAAATCCAAAATCGCATGCAAACAAATGGAGGGTAAAGTGCGGTCTGGATTCTTGAGGAAATGATACTGGTTGAGGACTGAGCTTCCACTTCTACCTACAAATAATACATGCCAATGAACATAAATATTTCCATACCCAAAGCACAGAGATATTTCATAATATTACTGGCTTTGATCTTTTGGCCTGGTTGTACTGGACATACTCCCTCCGGTATTCCTTCAGGGGATTAACCGAAGGATGGGCAGACAGAGGAGGGGTGTTGAAGGGAGAGGGACGCCAACAGATCCTGCAAATTGGGCAGCATCCGCGTGACGCGGCGGCGGCAGCTGCTTGCGACGACGATGGCGGCCGCGTGCGACGGCAGCGGCGGTAGCATCCACATCGGGTGGAGACTTAAGCTACAGTGATGTGCGGGGGAGATGGAATTGGGGATTTTTGGAGTGAGAGTGCGGGAGGACAAACGAAATAGGAGAGGAAATTTTGGTCAAGCGCACGTAGGAAAAAATTTGGTCTAAAAATCTTTTCATTATTTTCTTGATAGTTTTTGTTAAATATTTTCAAATTTAATGGTTAATGATTAAAAATAGATTCAGTAATATGAATATGATTTTTCTATAATTTTTTTGATAATTATTTCAGGCACTTGTAGTTTAAATTTCACTTATTTCAATTTAAATCCTAGAAACACACTTAATGAATTAAAAATAGTAAACTGACTCAGAAAAATACCAACATTTTAAATTAGATAATTTATATTGTATTTTCATTGTATAAAACGTTTCGAGTTCAAACGAGAATTTAACTATGATTTGCTTACAAGCCTTCCTCATTCCTTCTCTAAAACTTAATTTGACCTCGGAGAATCTACACTTTCTTAACATCCTGCATGAAAAAATTCTCTAAACATTTTTAAATCTTTATCACAGTATATATGTATCATAACATAACACCGTGACAAGTTTCGTCTTTTTTAGACTTCACTTGATTTTTTTAGAATTAAAAAAATATAAAACACCATGTTGCCGATCGAGTGTCGTAATCTATATTTTAGTAATATCTTTAAATTTATTATATAATAAGTAAAAATAGACTAAAAAACATTAATATGATTTTTCTATATTTTTTTGATAATTATTTTAGGCACTTGCAGTTCAAATTTTACTTATTTCAATTTCAATCCTAGAAACACACTTAATAAATTAAAAATAGTAAACTGATCCAAAAAAATACCAAAATTTTAAATTAGATAATATATGTTGTATTATGATTGTATAAAAAATTTCAATCTAAAAGCAAATTGCAAACATCAAATAGGCTCAAAACAACGTTTTACACAAAATAAATACTATTTTGGGTTTGCCGAGTGTTTTTCAAAAAACACTCGGCAAAACCAATGTCTTTACCGAGTGTTTTCGAAACACACTCGGCAAAGGCGATTTTTTTTATCCGCTCGAACATGCCGTCGGGATGCCCGTTACTCTACAAATTTGTCCAGTGTATTTTTATGGGGGCACTCGGCAAAGAATTGATTCGCCGAGTGTTTAAAGTTCGCCGAGTGTTTTTTAAAAAACACTCGGCAAATTATGCTTTGCCTAGTGCCCGAGATATTGCACTCGGCAAATCGTGGTACACTCGGCGAAAGTTAAGTTTCCGGTAGTGAGTTAACTTGTCATTATCCTTTCTTTGGTACAATTCCATCGTAAACTAATTGTAATATTATGGAACAAAGCGAATAGTTCATTTTGGACTTGCGTAAAAATAAAAAATGGAATCAAATGATTGTGTTGCAGTTCATTTATTCTCTTTTAAAAAGACAATTATTTTCTTGTTTGTGAGATGAGTATCATATATTTGACAAACGCAAACGTGAAAGAAAAATAAAAAGTGACCAAAATTCTAAAGCGTTTTTTATTTGGAAAAAATTAAAAAAATACTAAATGACTTATATAAGAAATCAGATGGAATAGTTATGATAAAAATGGTGGGATTTTATTATGAGTGACAAATTCTTTCAAGAAAATAATCAACATGGATTAGTTTAGGGAAATTTTGGTGTAGGACATCGCGAAAACATCAAGTTGGCTAGCTCACACGGTAAACGGGCTTCTTTGCCCAATACCATTATAATTTTGTGGTTATTTGCCCAAACACACCACATTGATTTTTTTAATTAGTTCTTAGATTTTTGGACCGAGAATGTGGGTGAAATGACTTTTCTACCCTTGTCTTCAACCTCCGATTGGTCACTAAATTTTGCCATAACACATCGTCACCTCCATGCTCGACGTCGCCTTCGCGTGTTACGACACTTTGATGTGTTACGGCAAAATTTAGTGACCAACCGGAGGTTGAAGACAAGGGCAGAAAAGTCATTTCACCCACCTTCTCCCTCCAAAAATCAAGAAATTATTAAAATAATCGGTGCGGTGTATCTGGACAAAGAACCACAAAATTATAATGGTACTAGGCCAAAAAAAACCGTTTGCGCTGTAAGCCAATCAATTTGATGTTTTCGTGGTGTCCTACAACAAAATTTCTCTACAATATAAGACTGGATCTGTGACACCCCCGTCTCGTATAGACTTGGCTAATACGAGATGGGTTGCCACTATTTGAATTGCAACAACATCATTGAAGATATTTTACAATCCAACGGTAGCACATTGCGAATACATAAGTATTTCAAACCCAAGTTCATTACAAAAGCCGTAGGAGGCATTCCTCGCGGCAATTCAAACATCACAAAGTCTTTTAGAGGAATCAAAATAACTAAGTCTTAGCGGAAGCATCTCCATCTCCTAGTTGGGAACTAGGCTCGAGACCCTACGCTTGGTGATCCTCATCTTCATCTCCTTGAACGTCCTCTTCTCCTTCGGGAAACCATTCGTCTTCTCCTGCTTGGGCTTCATCTTCTAGGGGGGGGGGGTAAAAAAAAAGGGTGAGTACAAACGTACTCAACAAGTCTCGGGAAATATTTATAAATGTAGGTCATCAAGGGCGGTTGGGGCTTATTGGTATAAAAAAAAGACTTTTAAATTTCTAAGTGTCCCATTCCTGTTAGCAGAGGTCCCAACCTCCACTAACTGATAAGTAGTAATTTTTATTTATTTTTCAAAGTTCAATCTCAACCATTTCATCAACTCCACATCTTCTCATTTTCCACAACAATCCATCCATCTTCACACTCTTATCTTTTCTTTGGTACTGGCCTGCCCCTCCATCGGGAAGGTTTTCCCACAACATCAAAACATATTTTTATCTCTCAACCTAGGGTTGAACCTTTCCCTCTCTCTATGAAGCCATTTCGACTTCCCGAACTACACAAGTTCGTTGCCGACCACGAAGGCTGGCCGTACACCCCTAGGGTGCACTCTGGTAACGCTTCCCAACCCTCAACTTATTTTCTTGATGAAAATCATAACCAAACACTACGCATGGGCAACTATCATGGCACGCGCCCATAACCGGGGGCACGGCTGTTCGAACAGTTCATACTTCTGCAGAAGGTGTACACTTTACCCTTACGTCGCGAACTACTCCTTGTTTGCAAGGCAAGGAGGCTCACTACAAGGCATTTCTCCAGCCGACCTAGGATAGCTCATTGCCACATAGACGGGTCCAACCAAGGATCCATTGGCCCTCGGCCCCCTTCTCCTCTGAAATACCAAGGGTGCTCAATTCCCCTTTCACCTCTCCCTACCACCTTTCTTCATAACCATCACAATCTCATACGGCTCCTTGAGCCCAAAACTAACCACGGAGTCACCCTGGGCATTTCACATCTACTGGCAATCAGGCGATCCTAAACCCACTAGGTACTCAACCAGGGACACCCCATAATGTCCGTAAGGTTGCACTTTGGTGTGCATGACGTTTTTCCCAAGGAATCGGTCCTTATGCGCCACTTGAAGTCGAACCCCGAAAGGTGATGACGACTCATGGCAAGTTTTTACCCAAAACACCCTTCTTTTGTAACCATTTTCTTCTAACTCGGCACTCTGTACCAGTTTTCAAAACAATCTTTCAAATCCCATTTTCAAGCCACACGCTTCGTTCATTTGCAATCATGTAATGTAATAAAAGTAAAGACGGGGTTTGATCACGGACAACCCACATCACGATACTAGGATGGGGTCATCGTAACCATCATGGCGACAAGGTCAATAGGGTTCTCAATTATCAAGGATAGGCTAAGTGCAACAATTTTAGGTTTCATTGACGTTCTCGCGAAGGCGATCGTCATGAATTTCAAGTGTATGTGTGCGTGTGTCCTAAACATGCATCTTTATAAAATTAAGTTAACAAACATGGGATCAAGCATGATCAAAGGGAGACTTGCCTTTATCTTGATAATACTCAGGGTCTTCGGGATTGAATTCTTGCGGATCTTCGACGTCGGTAACTATGGTACAAATAACATCACATAAATAGAAGCATAAAAAAAGTTTTGGGAAAAACATTTTTATTTCATCCTAAATTAAAGTTCATAATTTTATGAATTTATAGAAATTTGAACGGAGCGATTCGGAGCTATGACGGATTTTATATAATTTTTTGAAGTTTAAACATTTTCTGAAAATGACAAGAGGTACTGTGTGCTATTGGGCTAAATGGGCTGACTGAAAATAATTTCGGAAAATGGGAAAATGTACTGTTTAAGGAGGCTGGGCCGGCCTGTTTACTGAATGGGCTGTGCTGGTATTAATTCCCGAAAATAGAAAATGCTACTATTTGGGATGGGCTAGCTGATTCGGCCCAGGGGGAAAACAGCACACTGGACGGGCCCGCTGGCAGTGGAACAGGGAGGGTGTCATGCTGCAGGCTAGTGGCTGACGTGTGGGGCCCAACTGGCAGTGGAACAGGGGCCGAACAGTAGACGATGGCTGGAGGTTGAAGACGACCTTCAACGGCCGAAACTTCTACGGGGCATAACTTCTTCATACTAACTCCGATTGATCCCAAATTTTAACCGTAGGTTCTACATACTATGATTAACATTATGTACGGTTGGATTTTCAATTAGAGCTACGGTTTGTCCATAATTAAAAAGGGGGTAAACTAACAGAGAGGTGGCGTCGAGGGCCATAGGGGTGCTCCGGCGACCAACGGAGGACATTTTCACGGGATTAGAGATAGCAGTAAACTATCCATGGTCTCTGATCTACCTACATTGGTTCCTACGAAGCTACCCACGGTGAAGCCTAAAGGTTTCCATAGTTCAATGTCGTCGGCGAGTTCCGATGGCGTTCCACCATGGCTACCCCATGGAACACGAATGGTAGGGCATAAGTAAGCTACTGCTACAAAGGATTAGGAGGAAGTTTTACCTATGGTCGAAACAAGGCGCGGCGGCGTCGACACGGGTCCCCGGTGAAGGTGCGGTTCCGGCGTCGGCGGCTGCGGAAATGAAGACAACAGAGGGTGCTGGTCATGCTCCCGCTAATGGTACAAGGAATGGAGCAACGAGGAGGGAGATCTCGACGTACCCGAAAGTGGCGATGAGGTGCTTGTGACGGACGACGGTGAACTCAAGTGCTCCGAGGGGGTTGGCAGTGGACTAGGGATTGAATGAGCATGTGTGCAGGCCGCGGTTGAGCTCGGGGGACTCTTAAACGCGCGCGGCGGCATGGGCGACGATGTGAGGTGATTAATGGAGGGGTACGGCGACGCACGTCGGAGCAGGGAGCGGAGCAGGTGAAGGGCGTGCTGGAGCTGACGTTCGGCCGAGCTAGGGTGGTTGGAGGTGACAAGCACGGGTACAAGGGCGACGAAGGACCGGGCGACAGAGAGAGAAATCTGACGGTCTGAGCGGGGCATCGGAGTGGCTGTGATGGTAGGGACTGTGCGCTGACGTGGGGGCGCGCACGTGCGTGCGGGCGTTGGCTGGTGCGAGCGGCGAGCGCAGGTGTTGGCGTGGGCAGGGTTGGTGAGTCCACGGTGCACAGTGCGGGCAGCATGGGCGTCACAAACCTTCCCCCCTTACAAAAATCTCGTCCCGAGATTTTACATACCAGTGAATAGGTCAGGGTACTCCGCTTGCAAGTGATCTTCTCTTTCCCATGTAGCCTCTGCCTCCGTGTGGTTACTCCATTGCACTTTATAAAACTTTGTAATCTTTCTCCTAGTCTGGCTCTCTTTCTCATCGAGGATTCGGATTGGTTGTTCTTCATAAGTTAGATTTTCCCCAAGGGTCACTCCTTCCAAGGGTACTTGCTCTCCCGGAATCCGTAGGCATTTCTTTAGTTGTGACACGTGGAACACATTGTGCACATCAGACAGTGAGGCGGGTAGTTCTAGTTGATATGCCACTTCTCCTTTTCGAGCGGTTATAGGATATGGGCCTATATATCGAGGTGCTAGTTTTCCGGAGATTCCAAACCTCCTGACACCTCGTAAGGGTGATACCCGCAGATAAACATGATCTCCAACTTCAAACTCGAGATGGCGACGACGATTATCTGCATAGCTCTTCTGTCGGCTTTGGGCTACTTGGAGCCTATTTCGAATGATCTTGACTTGGTCTTCGGCCGACTGTATAACATCTGGCCCAAACACCAGGTTGGAACTAGTGGTATCCCAGCACAAAGGGGTTCTACACTTTCTTCCATATAACGCCTCGTTAGGCGACATTTGTATACTAGCTTGATAACTGTTATTGTAGGAAAATTCAGCATAGGGTAAGCATAGATCCCATGTGCGGGCAAATTCCAAGGCACATGCCCTCAACATGTCTTCTAGTATTTGGTTTACCCTTTCTGTTTGGCCATCTGTCTGAGGATGGTAAGCCGTACTGAAATTTAGGTGAGTGCCCATGGCTTCATGTAACTGTTCCCAAAATCTTGAGGTAAACTGGGTACCTCTATCTGAGACTATCTTCTTGGGTACACCATGTTGGCATACTATTCGGCTCATATATAGCTCAGCTAGCTGTTTACCATTGAAGGTAGTTTTGACCGGTAGAAAGTGTGCTACCTTGGTCAGACGATCCACAATTACCCAAATAGAGTCATAACCTCGTTGAGTCCTGGGTAGTCCTGTTATAAAGTCCATACCAATTTCTTCCCATTTCCACTCTGGTGTGTGAAGGGGCTGTAATAAACCGGCGGGTTTCTGATGTTCGGCTTTTACTCGTTGGCATGTGTCGCACTTAGCGACATACTCGGCAACATCCTTCTTCATTCCAGACCACCAATAGTGTTGTCGGAGGTCTTGGTACATTTTAGTACTTCCGGGATGTATGGAGTAGGCTGACTCATGAGCTTCTTTCAGAATGAGGTCTCTAATCCCTTCTTTGTTTGGAACACAAATCCGTTGACTAATCCATAGGGTTCCTTGGTCATCAATCTTAAATTCAGGATTCTTGCCTTCTGACATACCTTCCTTGATATGCTTGATTTCTTCATCTTCTTTCTGTGCTTCTTGGATCCGCATCTCTAGTGTGGGTTGTACCACTAGGGTAGCTAAGGTACCAGGTGGTACTATGGTGAGGCGAAGTCTTTCAATTTCTTTACATATTTGGTCTTGATTGGTTTGCACTAATGCCATATTGCAATAAGCTCTTCGGCTTAAGGCGTCAGCGACCACATTAGCTTTTCCTGGATGGTAGTGAATACTGAGATCATAATCCTTGATCAATTCTAGCCATCTTCTTTGCCTTAGGTTCAATTCTGTCTGAGTAAAAATATACTTTAGACTTTTGTGGTCTGTGTAAACCTCACATCTATTGCCGAGAAGGTAATGCCTCCAAATTTTTAAAGCATGCACAACTGCAGCCAATTCCAAATCATGAGTAGGATAGTTTTGCTCATGAGGTCTTAATTGTCTCGAAGCATATGCTACCACTCGACGATCTTGCATCAAGACACATCCTAGGCCTTTTCGAGATGCATCACAATAGATCTCGAAATCTTTTCTGATGTCTGGTAGTGTTAGTACTGGGGCTGTGGTAAGCTTCTGCTTTAATTCTTGAAAGCTCTCCTCACATGCTGGTGTCCATTCAAACTTCTTCTCTTTCTTGAGTAGCTCAGTCATTGGCTTGGAAATCTTGGAAAAACCTTCGATGAATCTTCTATAATAACCAGCAAAGCCTAGGAAACTCCTTACCTCCGAGACATTTTTGGGGGCTTGCCAGGTTACTACGGCTTCTATCTTGCTAGGGTCAACTTCAATGCCTTTTGCAGTTATGACATGACCTAGAAAGGCAACTTGGTCTAACCAAAACTCACACTTGGAGAATTGGCATACAACTGGTGTTCCCTTAATTTTTGTAGGACCACTTGCAGATGATTGGCGTGCTCTTTCTTGCTCTTGGAATAAATCAATATGTCATCGATGAAAACTACAACAAACTTATCCAAGTATTCCATGAAAACAGTGTTCATTAAGGTCATAAAATATGCTGGGGCATTCGTTAATCCGAAGGACATCACTGTGTACTCATATAAACCATAACGGGTGATAAAAGCGGTCTTGGGGATATCTTGGGGCCTAATCTTCAACTGATGGTACCCTGATCTGAGATCTATTTTTGAAAACACCGTTGCTCCGGTTAGCTGGTCAAAGAGATCATCAATCCTTGGTAGAGGATACTTGTTCTTGATGGTGGCCTCATTTAAGGCTCGGTAGTCAACACACATGCGTTCTGATCCGTCCTTCTTCTTGACTAGTAGGACGGGTGCTCCCCAAGGTGAAGTACTAGGGCGCACAAATCCCAAGCCTTGAAGTTCTTCTATCTGTTTCTTAACCTCCGCCAATTCATTTGCGGCCATTCTATAGGGTCTCTTCGATATGGGAGCCGTGCCAGGGGCAAGTTCGATGGAGAACTCGATATCCCTATCCGGGGGCATTCCAGGAAGTTCTTCAGGGAAAACATCGGGATATTCATTCACTATTGGTACTTCTTCCATGCTGCTAACTTGAACATTATGCACTATAGGTTGGGCTCTAGTCCCTTCTTCCATTCGACATGTGACATCATTCCCATTGGGGTCTGTTAAAGTTACTGTTCTTTTGGAACAATTTATACGACCATGGTTTTTCGAAAGCCAATTCATCCCAAGGATAAGATCCAATCCTTGAGTAGGGAGTATGATGGGGTTAACCACAAAGATGACCCCTTGAAACTCTAGGCTTAGCTTTGGACAGAAATGTTCAACTTCAATTTCACCGCAAGGTGAGCGAACACACAATTTTGTTTTCATAGGATGTGTCTTCCAACTATGTTTATCCACAATTTTCTTGGAGATGAAAGAATGTGATGCACCAGAATCAAACAATACTATAGCAGGTATGGAGTTGAGCAAAAACATACCCATGACAACTTCTGGGGCTTCTTGTGCTGTTTCTGCTTGGACATGGTTGACTCTTCCTCTGCCATAATTGTTGGTGGCACGAGAGGCTTGCGCACTTGCAGCTGGTGCAACTCGGACTTGTCCTGCTGGTGGAGCACGTGCAGTGCTGACGTTGGAACGTGCAGGGGCCATGTTAGCCTGATTATGTGGACAGTTTCGGGCCATGTGACCAAAATTGCGGCAGACATAGCACTGAATGGCTGCTTGGTTGAAGTTTCTTGCTGGTGTAGTGAAGGAGCTAGTGTTGCCTCCTCCTAGGTTGTTGTAGATGGGTTTGGTAGGTGGAGCTTGGTTGAAACGGGGCACTGGAGGGCGGTAAGTGGATTGGTTTTGGCGAGGAGTAGGGTTGTTGGAGTACTGTTGGGATGGAACTGGGTTCTGGGTGGATGGGGTTAGACGGGCTCGAGGGTGGCTTCGAGATGAAGCTCCCTGCTGAAAATTTTTCCGCTTGCGAAACTCCTCGGCATCCTTCCGGGCACTCTCAATTAGTAGAGCCTTGTTCACTAGGATCTGGAATGTAGGGAAATCAAGGCCTACTAATTGGACTCTCAGTCCTGAATTTACTCCTTTTAGAAATCTTCTTATCTTCTTCTTTTCAGTATCTACCTCGTCGAGGGCATACCGGGACATCTTGTTGAAGCGGGTCAGATAATCTGTCATAGTGGAAGCTCCTTGGCGAAGTTGATCAAACTCTGCACGCTTCAACTCCATGAGGCTTTCGGGGATGAAAGCTGTCTTGAAGGCCTCGGAGAACTCGACCCACCCAATTGCTGCAGCATTAGCATGGGTGGCACAATAATTTTCCCACCACAAGGCGGCGGGTCCACGGAGTTGATTTGTGGCATATAATACCTTCTCTCTAGGAGTGCATTGGACCAAGTCTAGTTTCCTTTCCACATCACGGAGCCAATCATCAGCTTCCACTGGCTCGACTGTCTGAGAGAACTCTGGTGGGTGAGATCGAAGAAATTCTGTTAGCTTGGCTCTTCCCTGAGGTTGGGCAAGGTGTGGGGCAAGATCTTGACGGATCTCGGCAAATCCATGAGCTAGGCCTTGGAGTACTTGGGTTTGGATAGCCATTAATTGGGCCATGTTAGGTGGTGGTGGTGGGGAAACATTCTCTTGCTGCTCTGGCTCATTAAGGCTTCCTCCATCTTCTGAGGCTGCATCTTCAGGTGGCTGATTCTGAACCATGTCTTCAAAACCCAAACGGATCGGTGCTTGACGACGCCTACCACGGGCCATCTATCGCAAAAAGAAGGCTAACGATAACAATATGCGGTAGAAAAGAATATAAAACACATCACATAAATCGTTTTAGGAAATAGGTGCTGCATATAAAAGGGGACGGTGATCGAGGCACATACGTGCGAGCACGTAGTCCACACACACCGTAAAATATGGTCCGATACACACATCACATCATACACAATCATACATCACAACATACATTTCACATACAAACTCCAAAAGATCAAGCTCGAAGTCGACCTACCACATGACCCTTAAGGGGTCAAAAGCTACCAAAAGGGTGTCGACTCATACTCTAACTGTCCATAAAGCTACTCCTCCAGGTCGTCCTCAAAGCTGGGCTCCTCTGGGTCCTCATCATCGAAGTCATCAGGTCTAATGCCATGGCCGTCATCATGGTCATCATCATGGCCGAGATCATCATCGTCATCATCGCTCAAGACTATCACCTTGGGTGGTACAACTGGTGGTGAAGCCATGACGGGTGCGGCAACTGGAGCGGCGGCTGGCGGAGCAACATAAGTGGTAGATGGCTGGGTAGGGGCAATAGGAGGACGTGCTAGAGGTGTCACTGGCACCATAGGTGTAGTATGATATGGGTAGGCCTCTAACTCAGGGGTCCTAGAGGCAGAACTGGTAGCAATGTCTCCTAAGGTGGGGCGAGGTGGTGCAAAGCGAGTGGATGGTGGGGGACCAAGTGGGCGAAAGCGGGCGCGATAGGATGCGGCTGTAGGCAACTCACGACACGGGCGAGGAGTCGACGAGTCAGGAGTGTAATCCATGACATCACCATCCTCACCGCCACGGGGTGAACCGTCACGAGGTGGAGGTATAGGTGCAACTGGCTGGGGTGCTATGACTGGAGCTGGTGCCACTACTGGTGGTGCTGCGGCTGGTGGGGCAGCGACTGGTGGAGCTATGACTGGTGCTACTAGTGGTGCTGAGGCTGGTGGAGCAGCGACTGGTGGAGCTACGGCTGGTGGAGCTATGGCTGGTGCTACTGGTGGTGCGAGGGAGGCAACTATAGCGCGAAGGGATGCGGCCTCGGACTCAAGAACCCCAAGGGCATCCAAGAGGCTACGATGCTGCCTATCCTGGGCTCGGCTCATCTGGGATAGGACGGCTAAGGCTGGGTGTCCATCTGAGCAAGGACAGGGATACTCACTAATAGTGCCAGCAAAAGATATATGGGGTAGGTAGTGGAAGCGGCTATCACGAAGCAAAGGGGCATGGATAATGCGAAGGCGACCTATAGCTAGGTGGGAGACTGCCTGTATGGCTAGGGGAAGAGTGGGGCGGATGGCACTAAACTCGTGGCTAGAGATGTCATCAGAGGCTGGGAGCAGTCTAAGGGTAGTCTGGCAGCGATGCGGGGCAGCAGCCTCTAAGACACAAATATAATCTGGTGGGGCAAACCCTATGTAGTTGGCCATCTCGCGAAGCAAGCTCACAAATCCATCAAAACCCTCTCCATGGGTGTGGCTAGCCGGTCCTGACGCCATACCTATAAAATTTTAGACAGAAGGAAGTTATTAGTATAACAAGCATTTATAATAAGTAGTAGGTTAGAATAAGAGATTTTTAGGAAAATAGTTTGTATGATAAAACATAACTCTCTAAGGACACTTATGGGTCTCGTTCCTAGGGCCAACTTATGCTCTGATACCACCTTTGTGACACCCCCGTCTCGTATAGACTTGGCTAATACGAGATGGGTTGCCACTATTTGAATTGCAACAACATCATTGAAGATATTTTACAATCCAACGGTAGCACATTGCGAATACATAAGTATTTCAAACCCAAGTTCATTACAAAAGCCGTAGGAGGCATTCCTCGCGGCAATTCAAACATCACAAAGTCTTTTAGAGGAATCAAAATAACTAAGTCTTAGCGGAAGCATCTCCATCTCCTAGTTGGGAACTAGGCTCAAGACCCTACGCTTGGTGATCCTCATCTTCATCTCCTTGAACGTCCTCTTCTCCTTCGGGAAACCATTCGTCTTCTCCTGCTTGGGCTTCATCTTCTAGGGGGGGGGTAAAAAAAAAGGGTGAGTACAAACGTACTCAACAAGTCTCGGGAAATATTTATAAATGTAGGTCATCAAGGGCGGTTGGGGCTTATTGGTATAAAAAAAAGACTTTTAAATTTCTAAGTGTCCCATTCCTGTTAGCAGAGGTCCCAACCTCCACTAACTGATAAGTAGTAATTTTTATTTATTTTTCAAAGTTCAATCTCAACCATTTCATCAACTCCACATCTTCTCATTTTCCACAACAATCCATCCATCTTCACACTCTTATCTTTTCTTTGGTACTGGCCTGCCCCTCCATCGGGAAGGTTTTCCCACAACATCAAAACATATTTTTATCTCTCAACCTAGGGTTGAACCTTTCCCTCTCTCTATGAAGCCATTTCGACTTCCCGAACTACACAAGTTCGTTGCCGACCACGAAGGCTGGCCGTACACCCCTAGGGTGCACTCTGGTAACGCTTCCCAACCCTCAACTTATTTTCTTGATGAAAATCATAACCAAACACTACGCATGGGCAACTATCATGGCACGCGCCCATAACCGGGGGCACGGCTGTTCGAACAGTTCATACTTCTGCAGAAGGTGTACACTTTACCCTTACGTCGCGAACTACTCCTTGTTTGCAAGGCAAGGAGGCTCACTACAAGGCATTTCTCCAGCCGACCTAGGATAGCTCATTGCCACATAGACGGGTCCAACCAAGGATCCATTGGCCCTCGGCCCCCTTCTCCTCTGAAATACCAAGGGTGCTCAATTCCCCTTTCACCTCTCCCTACCACCTTTCTTCATAACCATCACAATCTCATACGGCTCCTTGAGCCCAAAACTAACCACGGAGTCACCCTGGCATTTCACATCTACTGGCAATCAGGCGATCCTAAACCCACTAGGTACTCAACCAGGGACACCCCATAATGTCCGTAAGGTTGCACTTTGGTGTGCATGACGTTTTTCCCAAGGAATCGGTCCTTATGCGCCACTTGAAGTCGAACCCCGAAAGGTGATGACGACTCATGGCAAGTTTTTACCCAAAACACCCTTCTTTTGTAACCATTTTCTTCTAACTCGGCACTCTGTACCAGTTTTCAAAACAATCTTTCAAATCCCATTTTCAAGCCACACGCTTCGTTCATTTGCAATCATGTAATGTAATAAAAGTAAAGACGGGGTTTGATCACGGACAACCCACATCACGATACTAGGATGGGGTCATCGTAACCATCATGGCGACAAGGTCAATAGGGTTCTCAATTATCAAGGATAGGCTAAGTGCAACAATTTTAGGTTTCATTGACGTTCTCGCGAAGGCGATCGTCATGAATTTCAAGTGTATGTGTGCGTGTGTCCTAAACATGCATCTTTATAAAATTAAGTTAACAAACATGAGATCAAGCATGATCAAAGGGAGACTTGCCTTTATCTGGATAATACTCAGGGTCTTCGGGATTGAATTCTTGCGGATCTTCGACGTCGGTAACTATGGTACAAATAACATCACATAAATAGAAGCATAAAAAAAGTTTTGGGAAAAACATTTTTATTTCATCCTAAATTAAAGTTCATAATTTTATGAATTTATAGAAATTTGAACGGAGCGATTCGGAGCTATGACGGATTTTATATAATTTTTTGAAGTTTAAACATTTTCTGAAAATGACAAGAGGTACTGTGTGCTATTGGGCTAAATGGGCTGACTGAAAATAATTTCGGAAAATGGGAAAATGTACTGTTTAAGGAGGCTGGGCCGGCCTGTTTACTGAATGGGCTGTGCTGGTATTAATTCCCGAAAATAGAAAATGCTACTATTTGGGATGGGCTAGCTGATTCGGCCCAGGGGGAAAACAGCACACTGGACGGGCCCGCTGGCAGTGGAACAGGGAGGGTGTCATGCTGCAGGCTAGTGGCTGACGTGTGGGGCCCAACTGGCAGTGGAACAGGGGCCGAACAGTAGACGATGGCTGGAGGTTGAAGACGACCTTCAACGGCCGAAACTTCTACGGGGCATAACTTCTTCATACTAACTCCGATTGATCCCAAATTTTAACCGTAGGTTCTACATACTATGATTAACATTATGTACGGTTGGATTTTCAATTAGAGCTACGGTTTGTCCATAATTAAAAAGGGGGTAAACTAACAGAGAGGTGGCGTCGAGGGCCATAGGGGTGCTCCGGCGACCAACGGAGGACATTTTCACGGGATTAGAGATAGCAGTAAACTATCCATGGTCTCTGATCTACCTACATTGGTTCCTACGAAGCTACCCACGGTGAAGCCTAAAGGTTTCCATAGTTCAATGTCGTCGGCGAGTTCCGATGGCGTTCCACCATGGCTACCCCATGGAACACGAATGGTAGGGCATAAGTAAGCTACTGCTACAAAGGATTAGGAGGAAGTTTTACCTATGGTCGAAACAAGGCGCGGCGGCGTCGACACGGGTCCCCGGTGAAGGTGCGGTTCCGGCGTCGGCGGCTGCGGAAATGAAGACAACAGAGGGTGCTGGTCATGCTCCCGCTAATGGTACAAGGAATGGAGCAACGAGGAGGGAGATCTCGACGTACCCGAAAGTGGCGATGAGGTGCTTGTGACGGACGACGGTGAACTCAAGTGCTCCGAGGGGGTTGGCAGTGGACTAGGGATTGAATGAGCATGTGTGCAGGCCGCGGTTGAGCTCGGGGGACTCTTAAACGCGCGCGGCGGCATGGGCGACGATGTGAGGTGATTAATGGAGGGGTACGGCGACGCACGTCGGAGCAGGGAGCGGAGCAGGTGAAGGGCGTGCTGGAGCTGACGTT
Organism: Zizania palustris; assembly: GCA_019279435.1. NCBI lineage: Eukaryota > Viridiplantae > Streptophyta > Magnoliopsida > Poales > Poaceae > Zizania > Zizania palustris. Next base: position 36,186,817 of record JAAALK010000082.1, on the reverse strand, counting down.
CGGCCGAGCTAGGGTGGTTGGAGGTGACAAGCACGGGTACAAGGGCGACGAAGGACCGGGCGACAGAGAGAGAAATCTGACGGTCTGAGCGGGGCATCGGAGTGGCTGTGATGGTAGGGACTGTGCGCTGACGTGGGGGCGCGCACGTGCGTGCGGGCGTTGGCTGGTGCGAGCGGCGAGCGCAGGTGTTGGCGTGGGCAGGGTTGGTGAGTCCACGGTGCACAGTGCGGGCAGCATGGGCGTCACAGGATCTGACACAACATACACTACAAGAAACAAGAGAACTTCGAAAGATAGGCTAATCCCAACGGAAGAAGGTAATTTTCGTCGGCAAAATCCTAACTTCCGTGGTATTTTACCACGTCAGCAAAAACGGCTAACTTCTATCGGCCAACGCTTGGCCGATAGAAGTTACAGGTTTTTGCCACGTCGACAAACTGCCGTAACTTCTGTCGGCTTTGACCATAGCCGATGGAAGTTAGCTGTTTTTGCCAAAAACAGCTAACTTCCGTTGGCTATGGTCAAAACCGACGGAAGTTACCTGGAATTTTTTTTGTTTTTCCTAGTTCTCCCATTCACACTCACATTCAATTACATCCACATATCCACATATACAATCACATCCACATCCACATATCCAAAATAATCCACAATCACATATATCCACATCCACATTCACATATATCCACATCCAACAACAAAATCACATCCACATTTCGCATTCACACTCGCATCCACATCCAACAATATTATCACATCCACACATTTGTCAACATTTCATAAATCACATTCAAATCCATAAAGAGGCAATCCATACTCACTCAACACCCTCATTTGGTTAGTTGGAGTTGTGGGTGCCGTCGCTGCCTATCGGTTCATCCACATTTGAAACTGAGGGTACATCCTGACCGGGCATATGGACATTCTTAATCAATAAATAAAATTAGATAACGAACTCAAATAATCGTATAAACGCTAACTGAAGTATCTCAACTAATGACAGGAGGTGCCTCAGCTCCAGAAGGAGTACCAACTAGAAACATGGTGGTGGGGGGAGGCATCGATTGGAACTGTGACATGTTAATTCCTTGCAGCTGGGCAATATGCTATACATGTTGTAATGCAACCAGTTAGTTTTAACCCTATTCCTAATTGCTATATAGTTGTAATGCGGCAAACCGAACTTACCTGCGTCATCGCCTGCTGCTATGCAAACTAGGCAACATAATGGTCTTGATACTGCCCCATTTTCTCGTGTGACTGCATCATTTGCTCGCGTGACTGCTTCAGTTCCTCCGTCAGCTGAACAACTTCCTGGTTTGCTTTTGAGTGGCAACGGCTGGAGCTAACTCCTAAGGAGCCCTACGACGACTGAGCTGACTTCTAAGCTCTCACCGCCCTTGAGTTAATAACTCCATTGAACATGGAATACCTGCAACATTGAATACATTAGTTACCATTATAGTCATGCATGGGCACCTCGTGCCGGAGTTTTTTGTCAAAGCAAAAGTACGGTCAATAAATTTCTCAGCGTTGATTACCCACACCCTCGTGTAAGCTCCACTTTTTTTCCAACCAATTATCGGTCATCAACCACTCTATAGAGGCAAAACATTCATTCAATCAAGAAGGCATCATAAGTATTAGACATTTCTACATACCACAACCCTATGTCTATAGGAAAAAATATGTCCTAAACCTACCCAAGAGTGACCGACACACCGTGGTATTTATGATGAGCCATGAATCCGAATAAAATTTTAGCAACATAACCCCGTTGTTCTCCAATTGCACGCCTGATAATGGTGCAATGGAGAACAACAAGGTTATGACACTAAAATCTCATTCGGACTCATGATTCATCATAAACTCATTTGGACTCATGATTCATCATAAATACCACGCTCTGTTGCCCACTCCGAGGCTGTAAAAAAAGAGACAATTCTGGACCTACACATCTCACATGTATGACACGTGTGAGACATGTTGGCTCAAAATGGGTAACACATAGGTTTCGTTACACTACTTACGTTTTTGTCACATACAAAATTGCATACGAAAAGAATATATATAAGAAAGTATATATATGTAATACTAATCACCGTAATGAAATCATTAACAAACCACAAATTAATACAAGAATATAATTAATAGCATATATAATAGCACATCGCATACAAAACACTTGTAAAAGTATAAAATTAATATAGAAACATTTGTAATAGCATAATAGTCAACATAATGAAATCATCACATAATACCGCAATCATATAACCTACCAATTAAGTGACTTTTGTTTATATTAATTACTTTATGAACGCTGCTTTGTGACATGTGCATAACAATTAACGTCATTGTGAGCAAAATGAAACAATTATTCATTGTATCACATACTACGACAAAAATCAAGTATATCATGTAATCAATTTCTACTTGACATGCATTAGCAAATGAATCAATTATTCATTATATCGCATACTACAACAAAATTTAAGTGTCCATCATACAATCAATCTCCAGACATTACGACAAAAGTTAAAGGAAGTTAATTTAACTTCCGTCGGTTTTAATGCTGACCGAAACTTCCGTCGGCTTTCGGAAATACCGACGGCGACAAAAATGTCTAGTTTTTTTTTGTAGTGATATCACGATCAATCATTATTTTCTTAGTTTATAATATTACAGGAAAATAGTATATAATAAAAAATACAAGGTGTGTATATATTCCAAGTTTAAAGTAGGCACAAGAAGATAAGGGAGAAAGCAGCAATAATTCAACGGAGGCAAACCCTTGGGCCCCCAAATCCCAATTGTAAAAATCTAGTACACACTCAAAATACTATCACCACCAATGGATGGATTAAGTACATAGCATGGCAATATTTTTTTGATTAAAAAATTAGTAATTAGGAGGGAGAATCCAAGAGCAATTAGCTGCAGAAGAGTCTCCCGGACAATTTCCCGGCAGAAGTATAAATGACAAGCAGCCATCGGCGGCCTCCACCTCGCAACCTGACAAAACTTTACTTATAAGCAGCCGCAGCGGCGCCTTCTCCGCACCACGAGAGCAGAAGGCGAGAGGAATTCATGTCTTCGGCGGCGGTTGGTCCGCCGGAGAGGAGGGTTCCGGTGGAGGCGGATGGAGGCGAGGCAGGAGGTGGACAAGGGGGCGGGGCAAAGGGGGAGGCGCGCGGGAGTAGTGGGAGTGTGGCCGGCATCTCGCCTAGCATACTCATCATCGCAGTCATCGTCGTGGTGATGCTCCTGGCGTCCGTGACTATTCACTACTTCATCCGCCATCTGTGCCGCCACGCGCGGGGGTCGTCCTTGTCCGCCGCGTTGGCCTCTTCCACGCCGGTGCTCCCAGTCGTGGTCCGCCCTGCGGCGTCGGCGGCGTTTGACCAGGGCAAGGCGCCGCCCGAGGCGGCGGCGGAGATGGAGAGGCTCATTTCGCGGCTGCCGCTCTTCACCCTGGCGTCGTCTCTGGCGACGCTCCCCAAGTCGTCCAAGGACTGCGCTGTGTGCCAGAGCGCGTTCCGTGACGACGACGAGCTCCGCCTCCTCCCTGCGTGCCGCCATGCCTTCCACTCCAGCTGCGTCGACCCGTGGTTGCGTGCCAACCCCTCCTGCCCGCTCTGCCGCGCCTCCATCTCCCTCCCTCACCCGCCGCTGCCGGAGCTCCTCCGAGTCGAGCTCGGCAGCGTCAGCAGCCGTCGCTCCAACTCCGCCGTCGCCGTCTCCGCAGCGCTTCCCGAGGGAGACCCTGTCCGCGCGTACCCGCTGCCGAGCCTCCCCAACTCGGTCTCGGAGTACCTCGTAGAGGAGGAGCTCCAGGTGGTAATCAAGCAGCCGAGCGCCGCACCACCTAGAACCGGCGAGCCGAGCCAGCCGCCGCCGCCGCAGCAGCAGCAACAGCAGCAAGTTGCCGTGGTGGAGCGTGGGCAGCCGTCGTCGGTGACTACAACGGCGTCGTTCAGCTCAGCGCGGTCGCAGGAGCGGTGGAGCAACCGGTGGAGCAACCGTTGGAGCAGCCGGTGGAGCAGCGGGCGATGGAGCAGCCGGTACGACGCCGGCAACGTCACCGCGGCGGCAACGGCGGAGTGGTGGTGGGACATGGACGGCGGCGCCGCACCGGCCTCACGGCGCCGGGAGGCGGACGAGCAGGGCAACGCGTTCTACGGGTTCATGCGCTGGATCACAGGGGCATACTAGCAATCATGCAAGTTCATCGACTCACCCAGAAAGGATACGCTTCTGCCGCCGCCGCCGGCGGCGGTGCCTGGAGAATTGGATGCTGCCCTCTCTCTGCTTTTGGACATTTGTAACTGCCTCTTTTTTCCTGTGAATTCTGCCCGTGTATTTAGGAGAGAAGGGAGGGGAAGTTTTGATTCCATTCGGATTTCAAAACTGCTTCCGAATTGGAGAATGTCGGCGGGAAGACTGAGGAATTCGGGGACTTCGAGGCAAAACCGGTGCAACGATCAATGAAATGTCTAATCAAAAACCAAAATTTTCCAGCATTTTGGCCAGAGTGTGTAATTAATTACAGCATGCTCTAATTACGGTGTAATGCATTGAAACTGTCGCATCTGGAGTAAGTTGTGCTAACTTGCGACTTTGCGAGTCGCTCTTAACTGATTGTATAATGAATCTGCGTTGCTAAGGGAGTGTGAGTGTCAGTATCTATCTTTTGATAATTATTCCCCATCTTCTCTCTATCTAATCATGGCATCGATGTGTACTATACATTAGAAAACTTTGAGGCATGTAAGGTACCATTTGATTATTTGGTTCAAAAATAAAAATAAAGTGCGATTAAAAGTGTTTGGTTGCGAGATCAGGATTTTTGTGTTTATACAGTAGATTGATAGAAATGGGACTCACCGAGGCTCTACTCCACCTCAAAGCCCTTGTGTATGAGAGGATGAGCTTGTTCACCCGTTTTTTGGATTATAAAAAATAAGACTGTCTCGTCATGTCCCGAAGACTAGAACAGTATCAAGATGTATACAATATTTCTAATTTCTGATTTCTTATATAAATGGTTTTATTCTTTTTAACTATATTTTACTATAGTTTGTTTCATAACTTCTATTTACATTTTTATTTTTTTTATATTTGTTCTTGTAAAATAAATATTACACCTCTTATAAATAAACAGACAAAATGACAAAAATAATAAAGTTATTTGAATTAGTTTCTTAATTAGTACTCCCTCCGGTGTACAAATTGTTGATAGCAAAAAATGGTATTAATGGCTAGATTATCAAAATATCAATTTTGGTGATTTGGGCCAAAAATACACATTTCCAGGGTTTGTCCGAAGCCCTATGGGGGCAAAGCCCGTCGAGCTATGGGCTCCGAAAGCCTCCAGCCAGCCCATGGGCTTCGGCCAGGAAGCCTTCGGAGGCCCACGCTGCCGAAGCTTCGGGAACCTTTGGAGGCCCACGCTGCCGAAGCTTCGGGAACCTTCGGAGGCCCACGCTGCCGAAGCTTCGGAAGCCCACGCTGCCGAAGCTTCGGAAGCCCACGCTGTCGAAGCTTCGGCCCAAGAGCAAGCTTCGACGGGCCTAGCCGAAGCCCACGCTATCGAAGCTTCAGCCCGAGGAGCAAGCCTCAACGGTTCTGGCCGAAGCCCACGCTACCGAAGCTTCGGCCCGAGGAGCAGGCCTCGTTAAGCCTAGTCGAGGCCCACCTCGGTAGAGATAGAGTTGGACGCGTCTCCAGCTCAATCTTTATCTCTATCCGGCCAGATTAATAGTAGATTAGATTAGAATTAACCCTCTATAAATAGAGGGGCCTAGCCGGCGTAGAGGCCCCCCCAACACAAACCAAACCAAAGCCATGCTTTGATCGTACCTTTACTTTTACCTTTACTTTCCTGTACCTCTTCGTGGGTTTGTCTGGAAGCCCTCCGTCCGCCACTACGGAACAGTGGTAAGCCTTGGTACTTCGCCCGTGAAGTCCCCGTTAATCTACGTAACAGATTGTTATCACCTTGTTACTTCGCCTGTGAAGTATCCGCTAATCTGCGTAATAGATTGCTACCTTCGCTACCCGTGCAACACCTCGCACGGTCCTAAGGCCGAATTGGTACTTCGCATCATCCCTGTTGCAGGTTCGCACGTTCGGAGCCACTTCGCCGGAGGTGTTCGGAGCTGAGAGATCGGTTCCGGAGGTCCCCAGGATGCCCTTCGACAGGATCGTAGGCTTCGACAACAGGCTTCACCGGCACACTTCGTCGTGACAGGCTTCGCCACGACTACACCCCGCACCAAGACGAAGTTGCACCTGCGCGTGGTCTTCGTGTCATCACTCTGTAATTCACTTCATCGAAGATCGCATGCCGAACCCCGCTGTTCGGAGGTGATCACCGTATTCAGATCCGTTCGAAGTCTACCTTCGGCTGGATCAGTCCGAACACCGAAGCACCCTTCGGCGGAGCACTTCGCACCGAGCACCGAAGCACCCTTCAGTGGGGTACTTTGCACTAGACACCAAAGGTACCCTTCGGCGCACCCTTCGCATCAGACTTCGAACCAAGAGGGCTCCGACTGGTTTACTGATTTTAACCCGTTTAATCTATTTCTTTCGGCTAATTGGATTATTGCTGGTAATCTGGTTGCCTGGCGACTCCACCCCCTTATCACTATTAAGGGTAGTCAGAACGTGGCATCGGTGCCACGTCACACTTAGGCCCGTCCCTAAGTATCCATGCACTTTTGGATCACCGGACTGACCCAAGTGCGGGGGCACGTTTCCGTGTCAACACACTTTTTGGCGACTCCGCTGGAGAAAAGCTACGCCAACACGACGAGTATGTCTACATCGACCGTCAGTACATTTACTACAACTACTACATCTACACCACCGATGGACACAATAGGAGGCGCGGATATCGACAACCGCAACATAATGTCGCCTACACTTGAGGATATCCCCGCAGAAGACCGAGCAGAGATCGAGGCAAGGCTAAAGGCACTCCAAGACATGATGCTTGGAGGCTACATCAATACACGCGCAGGCTTCGTCAAGCGCGACATCGTCACCCCCGATCCCGCTCAGGCCTAGGTAACACTGGTATCGCCTTGTTTATCTTATTTAGAAATTGAGCAAAAAATAGCCGCATCAGTAGACCAGGCCGTTAGCGCTTCACTAGCCAACCGTTTAGATTCGGCAGTTAGCTCCCAAGTAGAGGCGACTCTTAGAAGGTTCGGCTTCACTGAGGCCGCACTCCCGATACCTATAGCTAGTGCACCTCCGACAAATATGTCTCTGGCCTCATCACTTATGGCCGAGACCAATCATTATACATACGGTCAAACTAATACTGCATACCACACAACACCTACGCCAATACCCGCGCTGCCCGCACCACACACGCAGGCGCCCGGACACGAGCACGTTATACAAATAGTGCGTAGGGAAGAAGCACATGGCCGACACGCCGATATCCCACCGCGTGTCGCGCCCCCACATGAGAGGTGCATGCAAACAAACTACCAAGATGATTTAGATGAGCGGATCCGCGCACTGTTTAGGGAGTGTGCTGGCTTCGTGCCCAAAGGACGGGTTAGGGTTTATCGCAAACCATACCCCGATCATCTTGATACAGTACCTTACCCCCGCGGCTATAGGATCCCCGAGTTTACTAAATTCGATGGCGAGGGCAGCAGGACCACACTAGAGCATGTTAGTCAATTTTTGGCGTAGTGTGGAGAGGTTAGCGGGATAGATGCCCTAAAGGTTAGACTATTTTCTCTCTCGCTATCTCGCACAGCTTTCACTTGGTTTTCGGCGCTACCGCCGAATTCTATTCACACGTGGGACGATTTAGAGCGGAAATTCCATGATCATTTCTACACAGGTGAAACAGAACTTAGGCTTTCACATTTGACATCGGTTAAACAAAAATCTAGTGAGAGCGCCTCTGAGTATATCAAGCATTTCAGAGATACCAGAAACCAATGTTTTAGTATTAATATTTTAGAAAGGGACTTGGTGGAATTAGCTTTTAATGGGTTGCGTACCGAACTTAAGGAAAGGTTAGATAACCAAAACTTTTTAGAAGTTAGCCAAGTTCTACAGCAGGCTCTGGTCCAAGAAGGCCGAGCCAAAGATAAGAAATTCGTTAAGACATTTAGCAAGCCTAGGGCCGAAATCCACATCATGGAACACTTTGATGAAGAGGAGTCAGAGGAGGAGGATTCAGCCGACATGTACGCGGCCGAATGGGTTACAAACGCTAAAAACAAACCTGTCACTTGCTCCGAACTACGACTATCCCCGACAAAGAATAGACTTAATGAGGTCAAGTACTCGTTCGACGTGACTAAATGTGATGAAATATTTGATTTCCTCTTAAAGAGCCAGCTTCTCAGGTTACATAAGGGTCAGGTTATCCCACCTGCCGATGAATTAAAGAAACATCCATACTGTAAGTGGCATGATTCGCATTCTCACAATACTAATGATTGCAATGTTTTTCGACGGCAGATACAATCGGCCATAGAAGAAGGACGATTGAAAATAGACCATGATCCAAAGATGAAGCTGGATAAAGATCCTTTTCCAGTCAATGCCATCAACCTCGGTGAGAAAAGGGTGTTGATTCGGCCAGAACAGGCCGAGTCTGCTAAAGGAAAAGATGTGATTATTGGAGAACCGCGTACTCGCACACTCGTGCCAAAGAACCCTGAGGTAGGAGTGTGGAAACAGAACATCAATACCCCTTCGGCTAAGGCTCGCAAGAGGCCGAAGGTGACATATAACATGCTGTTGAACAAACATCAGAGGAGGGCCAAAGAAGCAGGCCCGTGCGCCCAGCTAAAGCAGCCGAAGGGGCCAAAACCTTCGAAGGGTACCTTCGGACTGAAGGTTGCGAACCCTTCGCACGAAGGCTTCAGACCGAGGTATCCTGGTGCTCCGCACGGTGGTTCTGAGCCACAATGGCCGAACCCCCCGTGCAACAACTTCGAACCCCAATGGTCAGGTTCTCCGCACGACAACTTCGCACCCCTGTGGTAGGGTCCCCCATGCGACAGCTTCGGCTCCCAATGGCCGAACCCCGCACCATGGTGGACTTCTCCGTTGGGAGTCTTCGGCCCACACTGGCCAAACATACCTTCGGCCTGGCGGGATCCTTCGCTGGTGTGGTCAGAGACACCTTTGACTTGGCCGAACCCCCCTCTGGGTGACGGGTTCGACTCGCAATGGCCAAGGCCACTAGAGCCACCGATGCCTCCGCCGTATGACTGGGTGGGAACCCCGTGGGCCCCGTACGTATCCGGGTCAAGGTACCCTCCGTAGACTAACCCTATGCCTTGTTTTCCTTCGGAGTATTATGGATGAAAGGGGCAAACAGATGCAGCGAAGGGGGGCATCGTCCACAGATTGTCTATGGTACCTCCGAATCGGACCCTGTAGAGCGAAGCTGAAGGGTGCGAGCATGCGGAGGCCGAAGTCAGGGAGTCTGAAGCCATAACTATCAGAGTTGGGTCTCAAGAAGTCCCAATCCCAAAGACTTTGTCGCCGAAGTTTAACGGAGGTAAGCCGCATGCTTCGGCCGGGCTCCGCGCCGAAGCTTGGTTCAATCGGCTGGATGAGGCCAATCCGTTCGACGGGGTTCGCAGCGAAGCCCCCTTCGAACACAGGGCGCCCGAGGCCGAAGGGCACACTTCGGCCAGAATTAACAGGGGTCAAACAGTGGCTCCAGGCACCAAGCCGAAGCCATCTTGGGCTCCTCCGGGCATGTCCAAATCATAGAAGAGACGCCTGCAGAGGCTACGGGCACAGGAGATGCGCGAGAAGGTAGCTGAGGCCGAGCGTGATGCTATCTTCGAAGAGATCCACCCTCGGCCAGCCACAAAGCAGGTATGGAAAGAGAAGCCAGTTGAGATATCCAACCCGACTCCTAGTCCAAGCGACGACGAGGATGACATGCTTGACGATGATTACTCGCCCGTATCTGAGGGGCCAACTGTCGCGCCCCGATTTAATAAATCAGGACTTTATTGAAATTCCATAGAAAATCAATAAAACAAGACGTTCATCATGCGACCACGTACAATATGGGCAATCATTCATGGTTCGTAGACCGCATTAATACAAAAGTGAATAAAGATGAAGAGAAACTAATAAAACAAGGGTCCTAGATGAACGCCTCCTTCCAGTCTCGCCTTGACTGGGTCGCTACTCCAGACCTTCATCCTCCTCGTAGTAGACTGGCTCTGATGTTGTAAGTCAACGGGGTGAGTACAGATGTACTCAGCAAGCCACCGAATGCAAATATAATGCAAGATAATAACAAGGGGGATAGTGGCTAATTTTGCGGAAGCAGCATAATTGTAAAGCTTTAAATGTGAGCAATTTATTAGTACGGAAAAATAAACATGTGCATGTGTATCATCATCTTCTAACTCGAGGGGTACAGTCAGCCCCACCTCGCTCAACAGTCCTTACGTGCCATGAATAACTTGGACATTCAAACAATTGTAATCTAACTGCGAGTAGTCACACAACCCGCCCTTGACCGTGGGCTCGGCTTTTCGAAAAGATTGATTTACTCTGATCAGAGATGTACCACTGTACCCACAAGGCACGCACTCATCACCTACACCGAAGTGTAACGAGATGACCCATCACACGGGAACTCGTGCCAAAACCTTCCATATAGTCCTCCCCGACCCAATAGCACCCTCTTATGGGTTTCATATGGTGTCCCGACGCATCGGAGCCCCACCATACCCCCCCTTGAGCCTCGTCGGTACAAGTCGCCCGCAGGCTAGCCCCTTGCCCCCTCCTCTATGGTGCATCGAGCCGGAGTATTCCATACTTCCAGTTAGGACTTACCCATTAGACTTGTGGTTGGTACGGAAGTGCTTTGCAACAGATCCCGCAGACCGGTCCTTATAGTGCCCCGGGTGCGACAAACCAGTGCCCGAGCTTGCACCCGGAACCCACCATACTTATAACCTAGCCAACTCCAACAGAGTCCAGAGACGAGAATAACAGGGAAATTCATATACAGAATCCAGCTATCTACGACTCGTTCTTTTTAACCTATAGCAGTTGTGCCGGTACATTGGGCACTAGCTAATATTTTTATAGTAGAGTGACAAGGAGTTAAGGCTCAATAAGCATGGCTTGGGTTTGCACACAAGGACGGGGATCTAATAAATATAAGTGTAAGGCTTGAATATTTGACTAATGCAATATTAACCTATGGGTTATAGCGATAATCTATTGAAACATGGGCTCAATTATGATCAACTGTTTCCACAGAGATGGTCGATGACTTGCCTTGATCAGCAAATGGTGATGGAGGAACCTCGGGGTAGAACTCCTGCTCCTCGACGAACTCGTAGTCTTCTCGATACGAAAAATAAACAATACATTCAATAAACAGATAAAATCCACCAAATAACAAACATACATATTTGTGGGTTTTATTATGTTGAATAAAGTTTCATTATTCTGATGTTTGGTGAATAAACAATAAACTTATTTTTCTCAAGGCTTTTCTCATTTATTTTCCTGAATTAATAATTTATCCCTAAGGGGTTTTTATTCTTTCATTTCCTAAAAATATTTTGGGTAACAGTAACATACTGTTTTTATGGCATCAATGTGTAGAGAATATTATTCTGGATTTTACAAAATTTGAATGGTGAAATTTGGAGTTAAAATGAGCAAGATATGAATTTTTGAAGTTTAAACTATTTTCTGGATTTTATTTAAACAGAAAAACAGTCCCTGGTCCACGGTGAACCAGGCTCACCGTGAACCCGTGACTATGCGCGTGGACCGATCGTATCTGGACCGTTGGATCTAGATCCAGCGGCCAGATGCGAGGCGGGGGGTTTTAATGAGATTGAACGACCCAGATTAAGACGTGGCGAAGGGGTATACGTGGACGCACAGGATTGAGTCACGTTTTTAAGTTAAATCTGACGGCTGAGATCGCGTGGTACCGCTTTGACCGGATCCGAGGGCCTGGATTAGATCCCGAAGGGATTTAATCCTAGCCCTCCGATCTGGATCGGACGGCCAGGGGCTCGTCCGGCACGACACGAGCTAAAGGGGTGATTACCCCCTTCGTTCTCGGCTCCGGCGGTCCAACAACGAAGGATTCTGGCGACGGCGTGGATTGGATGTCGATGCTAAGGCCAGAAATGGAACCAGTGACGGGAGGGGAACTTGGTCATACCGGCGGTGGCGGTGGCGGCGAGCGGACGGCGACCGGTGTCGAAGAGGGGCGGAGGAACCGTTCGGGTTCGTCGGCGGCGAGGCGATCCGGCGGTCCTCTCGACCAACGGAGTCGTGGCCGAGGACGGGCGGGCCTCAGTGGTCACGTAGATGGCGTCAGCGAGGGCAGCGGTGGCTTGGATCGCCGGTGAGTGGTGGCTGGAGGCGGAGCAGAGCAAGAGGCCAAAAACCTTGCGCCAGAGCTCTGGAAAGCGAGGGCTTGCGCTTAAGGCGGTGTGGGCAGTGAGCGGTGGCCGAGGGGGTCTTTATAGGGTCATCGGTGATGGCTATGGTAGGCTATAGGAGGGAAACCCGTGAAGGGTTCCTATTTTACTCCGGCGAGGCTTTCCTTTGGCTCGGTTAGCTTCCTTAAGCGTGAAAACGCGTCGGCTATAGACGGAAGGGGTGCGGCGGTGCTTGGGGAAAGTGATCCGAGGGCGATCGAGCGAGATCGGGCGGCCGGCGGCGTGGAAGCAGAAGGCAATCGCCGGAGAAGGGAAAGGGAGCGATCCCCTTCCATCGAAGACGAAGGATCTGACAGGTGGCCCCCACCTGTTAGCGAGCGAACGAGAAAGGAAAGGGCCGACAGGCGGGCCATGGCTGTCAGCGGGCGAAGGGGAGTGCGAGGAGGCTGACTGGTGGGGCCGAAGCGGGGCGAGGGCGGGAGGAGAGAGGGGAGCGGCGCCGACAGGCGGGCCCCTCCTGTCAGTGGGTGGGCGATAATGGGCTGGGCCAAAAAGGCTTTAGGGGGGAGTTTCAGGGTTTCGGCCCAAGAAGGTTAAAAACTGTTTTCCGATTAAATTTAATTCCAGAAAATCGAATATTTGATTAAGGGTTGAATCACTGTTGATAAAAATTTGTAAAAATTCCTAAAATTATATCTTGGTCTCTAGTTCATCTCATAAAATTTTCAAGTCCAGATTTTGAGTATTTCTCCCTGTTTGGCTTTATTTGGGTTCTTTTGTGATTTTCCTTTAATAAATAAATTCAGAAATGATTTAAATAATACTTTCTTTTTATTTTAATCCTTTTTGATTTCTGGGGTGTTACAATCCTATCCCCCTTACAGAGAATCTCGTCCTCGAGATTCGGATCAATCCTCGAATAGCTCAGGATGCTGTGCCTTGAGTTCATCTTCCTTTTCCCATGTAGCTTCCTCTACTGGATGATTGCTCCACTGCACTTTGCAGAAATGGATGATCCGACTCCTGGTGGTCCTTTCTTTGACTTCCAATATCTTGACCGGCTTTTCTACATAGGTTAGATCCTCTTGGACATCCAACTGCTGAAGATCCACTTGCTCCGTGGGTACGCGGAGACACTTCTTGAGTTGAGATACGTGGAACACGTCATGCACTCCAGCCAATGAGGGCGGTAATTCCAACTGATAAGCTACTTCGCCTTGACGTCGGATAATGGGGAATGGTCCAACATATCGAGGGGACAACTTTCCTCTCATGTTAAACCGTTGAGTACCACGGAGAGGTGTAACCCGAAGGTAGACATGATCTCCTTCTTCAAAGGCTAAGTCTCGGCGACGATTGTCTGCGTAGCTCTTCTGTCGTGATTGGGCTGTCTTGAGTCGATCTCTGATGATCCGTACCTTTTCTTCAGCTTCACGAAGAATATCTGTTCCGAATACTTGGGATTCACCGGTTTGGTCCCAAAGTAGTGGCGTTCTGCACTTACGTCCATATAGGGCTTCAAAAGGAGACATCTGAAGACTGGCTTGATAGCTGTTGTTGTATGAAAATTCAGCGTACGGCAAGCTCTTATCCCAAGTGGCTCCAAAATCCAAAACACATGCTCGAAGCATATTGTAGCGCCCCGATTTAACAAAATCGGGACATTATTGAATTTCCATAGAAAAACAATAATACAAGAGGTTCATCATGCGACAACGTACATACGACAATATCCATGGTACGCAGACCATATTTATTACAACATTGTTTTAGTGAAAACAATAATAAAATAATTTAAACAGCGGCATGACGAACGTCTCCTTCAGGATCTTTCTTCTCGACTGGGTCGCTACTCCAGACCGTCTTCAAAGTAAGCATCCTCTGTGGGGTCCAACGGGTATGAGTACAAAAAGTACTCAACAAGCCACCGCAAATGCAAATAATAATGCAGGATAATAAACAAGGATGGATAAGGGCTAACAATGCGGAGTAAAGCAGTTGCAGTTATGGCATTTAGTGTAATCATATTTTAACCATGCGGAAAGTAAACATGAACATCATCAACATCAACTAACTCGAGGAGTACGTTTTACCTCCTCGCACAACAGTCCTTACATGTCAATCCATCATGCACATTCATATTCCAAGTAAACTAACTGGGGGATGTCACGCAACCCGCCCTTGACCGTGGGCTCGACTTTTCGAAAAGATTTAAGACTCTGATCAGAGATGTACTATTGTACCCACAAGGCACGCACTCATCTCAACGAGATGACCCATTTCACGGGAACTCGTGCCAAAACCTCAATATGAGGTGTTCCAAGCGATAACCACCCGCTCTAGGTTTCGCCGGCGCGCCGGGCCGCATCCCGGCTAACGTCGCACCCCCTTTTGCGCCACATTGATACAAGTCACCCGCAGGTGCAACTTGACCCATCTCCAAATGGTGGCCTCGGTTTGGTACAACCCATACCTTAGTTAGGACTTACCCACTAGACTTGTGGTTAGTACGTAAGTGTATTGCAACGGATCCCTCAGACCGGTCCTTATAGTGCCCCGGGTGCGACTGACCAATGCCCTAGCTTGCACCCGGAACCCACCATGCATACACTCACAACCATGACTTATCACCAACAGAATTTCCAAGGATAAGAAGTAACGGGGATCATATAATAGAACCATTTTACTACGACTCATTTTTATCCTATAGCGGCCGTGTCAATACTTTGGACACTAGCTAATATCATTGATCATATGGTGACAAGGAGGTTAGGCGAGATAGCATGGCTTGGGTTGCACATCAAGGTCGGGGGATCCTAAATAAATATAATGTAAGGGTTCGTTTGACTAATGCGTATATAACCTATGTGTTTTAGCGATAGTCAATTCAAACATGGGTTCAATATGTTCAAAAGAATTGTTTGGTGACTTGCCTTGTTCAGCGAAAGGCGAGGGAGGGACTTCCGGGAAGTATTCCGGCTCCTCGACGGCGTCGTAGTCTTTTCGATAATAAAGCAAAATAAAAAGAGTACATTTAATCAAACAATATAACATTACATTAATAGCACATAAGTTACTGTTGATTTGATTAAAAGTAAAATAATCTCCATTGTTAAGGTTCTGAAATTTATTTCACAATTAATTTTAAAATGAATCAAAATGAATTATTGTTTTTCAAAAAAGGGTTTTTAAGTGTGAATAATACCACATTAAGTTTTCTAATTAATTTAATATGAATGATTCAGAGAAAACTTTGCGGTTCTAATGTTTAATCAGAAAGGAACAAATATATAAATTTTCTGGAGTTTAAATATTTAAATTTGCATTTAAATCCTAAGGGTATTTGAATACTTATTTAAATAAACATGAAAATGTCAAAGTAAACCTACTGTTTTTATTGCATAAATATGTAGAGAATAATTTTATGAATTTTCTGAAATTGGAAGGGTAATTTTTAGAGTTCAAATGCATTAGATATGAATTTTACAAGTTTAAAAGCATTTCTGGAATTTATTTTCAAATTTTAAACCCCTCGGGTCCACGGTGAGCCAGGCCCACGGTGAACCCGCACACTGTGCGCGTGCGCCGGGTCGATCTGGACCGTCGGATCCAGATCCGACGCGCGAGGGTGAGGCGGGACGCGTAAGTGGCTACGGACGACCAGGATTAAAACGTGCGAAGGGGTACCACGTGGACGCACGAGATTAAACGCGGGGTTTTAAAACTAACGGACGCACGAGATCGCACCGTACCGCTTCACTCAGATCCGACGGCGCCGATTAAATCGCACGAGGGATTAAATCTGGGCCGTTAGATCTGGATCGCACGGCGTGGATCGAATCCGACACGGCACGGGTACTCGACCCGTGCCGGTCATCTTCTCCGACGACGGCGAGCGGGCCAGCGGCCACGGCGAGCGACGGCGACCTAGTCTAAGGCCTAAAACGGAACGAGGGTGCTACGGGGATCACGAGGGTACCTCGGCGGTGAGAAAAGGTCGACGGAGCGAGGCCGGCGACGAGCGGGGGCGGTGGAGGTGTTCGGGTTCTGGACGGCGACGGCGATCCGGCGAGGGTTGTCGTCGACGGAGTGGTGGCCGGCGTTGGGGAGGTCCCGGCGGTCACGATGGTGGCGAAGGCACGGGCGGAGGTGGTCCGGTGCGACGGCGAGCGGTGGCCGGAGACGAACCAGAGGGAATGCGCTAAACGGCGAATTGTGGGTGCTCTGCTCGTTCTCGAGGCGATTAAGCGTGGGGGTCGGACGCGGCTCAGGCTAGGGGCTTAAATAGGACACCGGAGAGGGCTCGCATGCAAGGAAACCGGGAGGGGGCCTTTACTCGCCGGCGATGGCTCGGCCATGCACGCGTAGCGGCGATCCCGTGGCGTAAACGCGAGGATTTAAGCGGGGAAACGGTCGGCCGAGCGCGGGGGGCTGTTAATGGCGCCAATTTAATGCGGGATGGGCCAGCGAGGCGGATCCGAGGCGGGGTCGTCGGCCGGCGGGATTTGGGGGCGGAGGCGGGAGGTAGACGACGAGTCTGACAGGCGGGGTCCACGGGCCAGTGAGCGCGAGCGAGCGAACGGGAAGGCTGACGGGTGGGGCCGTGGTGTCGGGTGCGCGCGCGAGGGGAAGGTTTCGGCGCCGACAGGTGGGGTCCGTTTGTCAGCCAGAGGCGAGCGCGGTAACGGGCTGGGCCGGCCGGGAGAGAGAGAAGGGAGGGGAGGAGCCCATTACTATTCTAATACTTTTCTGAATAAAAATAATTCCAGAAAATAGATTAAAATATTAGGGTTACTTCCAAGGCTGGTAAAAATTTATAAAAATTCCCAAAATTATATTTTGGTCTTAGGATCATATACAAAAAGTTTCACCTCCTAATTTGGTCATCTACTCTATGTTGTAGTTCAAAAGGGTATAAAGGGGAATTAAAAGTATTTTCTGAAATAATAATTCCAAGAAATTGAATTTAATAATATATTTATTGTTTTGAAAATTTGGGGTGTTACAAACCTATCCCCCTTACAAGAATCTCGTCCTCGAGATTGGAACGTTACTCGAATAGCTCGGGGTATTGGGCTTTCAACTCGTCTTCTTTTTCCCAAGTGGCTTCTTCGGCGGGATGGTTGTTCCATTGGACTTTGCAGAAGCGGACGACGCGACTTCTGGTTACTCTCTCCTTGGTTTCCAAGATCTTGACGGGTTTCTCTATGTAGGTCAAATCTTCTTGGACATTGAGCTGCTGAAGGTCGGCTTGCTCGGTGGGTACACGGAGGCACTTTTTTAGCTGAGAGACATGGAACACATCATGAATTCCTGCCAAGGATGGAGGTAGATCCAGTTGATATGCCACTTCTCCTTGTCGACGGAGGATCTGGAAAGGTCCGACGTAGCGGGGTGCTAGTTTGCCTTTCATGTTGAACCTTTGAGTGCCACGGAGGGGAGTGACTCGGAGGTAGACATAATCGCCCTCCTCAAAGGCTAGGTCTCTTCGACGGTTGTCGGCATAGCTCTTTTGCCTGGATTGGGCTGCCTTCAATCGGTCTCTTATGATCTTAACTTTCTCTTCAGCTTCTCTCAATAAGTCAGTCCCGAACAGTTGTGATTCTCCGGTTTGATCCCAGAGCAACGGCGTTCTGCACTTACGCCCATAGAGTGCTTCGAACGGGGACATTTGCAGGCTGGCTTGATAGCTGTTGTTGTAGGAGAACTCTGCATAAGGTAAGTTCTTGTCCCACATTCCGCCAAAGTCTAGAGCACAAGCTCTAAGCATATCCTCCAATATCTGGTTGACCCTTTCGGTCTGACCGTCGGTCTGTGGATGATAGGTGGTGCTAAAGTTCAGCCGGGTGCCGAGTTCCTCTTGAAGGTTCTTCCAAAACTTGGAGGTAAACTGACTCCCGCGGTCAGATACAATCTTCTTAGGAACTCCGTGGAGGCATATGATCCGGGTCATATACAACTCAGCCAACTTGGCGACGGTGTAAGTTGTCTTGACCGGAACGAAGTGGGCTACCTTGGTGAGTCGGTCGACGATCACCCAGATAGAATCATGACCAGCTTGGGTCCTGGGCAGTCCCGTGATGAAGTCCATTCCTATCTCTTCCCACTTCCATTCAGGGACTTTGAGGGGTTGAAGCAGTCCGGCAGGTCTCTGATGCTCTGCCTTGACTCGCCGGCATGTGTCGCACTTGGCCACATACTCAGCTATTTCCCTCTTCATGCTGACCCACCAATATTTTTCCTTCAGGTCTTGGTACATCTTTGTACTCCCGGGATGAATGGAGTATAGAGTATCGTGGGCTTCTTGAAGGATGAGAGTCTTCAACTCAGGTAGGTTGGGTACGCATACTCGGTTTCCGAACCAGATGGTACCATGTTCGTCCTCGGAGAATCCGGGGGCTTTACCCTTCCTCATGTTTTGCTGGATCTCCAGGATGTCCGGGTCTTCCTTCTGCTTCTCTCGGATCTGGTCTATTAAGACAGGCCGAGACTCCAAGGCAGCGAGGTACGCCCGGGTGGTGATCCCCAGGTTTAGCCTTTCCATCTCCTTATAAAGTAAAGGAGCTTGGTCTTGAATCATGATGGCATTGCAGTACCCTTTTCGACTAAGGACGTCTGCCACCACATTCGCCTTGCCCGGATGATAATGGATGCCCAAGTCGTAATCCTTGATCAGTTCCAACCATCTCCTTTGCCTGAGGTTCAGATCCGGCTGGGTGAATATGTACTTGAGGCTCTTGTGGTCGGTGAAGACCTCACACCGATTTCCCACAAGGTAATGTCTCCATATCTTCAAGGCATGAACCACGGCTGCTAGTTCCAGGTCGTGGGTTGGGTAGTTCAGCTCATGCGGCCTCAATTGCCGGGAGGCGTAGGATATCACTTTCCCTTCTTGCATTAAGACGCATCCCAATCCTTGACGAGAGGCATCACAGTAGACGTGGAAGTCTTTCCGGATGTCTGGCAGAGTCAGAATGGGGGCTGATACTAGCTTCTTCTTGAGGGTCTGGAAGCTTTCTTCGCAGTCGGGGGTCCAATCAAACTTCACTTCCTTCTGCAGAAGTCTGGTCATAGGCTTGGCGATCTTGGAAAAATTCTCGATGAACCGGCGGTAGTATCCGGCCAATCCGAGGAAACTCCGGATCTCGGTCACGGTCGTTGGCTGTAGCCAGTTGGTTACCGCTTCCACGGTGGTTGGGTCCACTGCTATTCCTCCGGCAGATATAACATGGCCGAGGAACTTCACCTCAGACGACCAAAATTCGCATTTGCTGTATTTGGCGTACAATTGCTGCTCCCTTAGCTTTCCGAGGGTCAGACGGAGGTGAGTCTCGTGTTCTTCCTTGGTCTTGGAGTAAACGAGGATATCGTCGATGAATACCACGATGAACTTGTCCAAGAACTCCATGAATACGTTGTTCATCATGTTCATGAAAAAGGCCGGGGCATTCGTGAGTCCGAACGACATCACAGTGTACTCGTAGAGTCCATAGCGGGAGGTGAAGGAAGTCTTGGGTATATCTTCCTCCCTGATCCTCAACTGGTGATAACCTGACCTGAGGTCAATCTTGGAAAACACCGAGGATCCTTTCAGCTGATCGAACAGGTCGTCGATCCGAGGCAATGGGTATTTGTTCTTGATGGTTATGTCGTTCAGGGCTCTATAGTCCACGCACATCCTCTTGGTCTTGTCCTTCTTCATGGCAAATATAACCGGTGCACCCCAAGGTGAGGTACTCGGTCGGATGTAACCTTTCTGCTCTAGGTCTTCGATGTTGCTCTTGACTTCGGCTAGTTCATTGGCGGCCATTCGGTATGGGCGCTTGGAGATTGGAGTGGTCCCCGGGACAAGCTCGATTCTGAATTCGATGTCCCGCTTGGGAGGCATTCCGGGCAGATCTTCGGGGAAAACATCTGCAAACTCCTTGACTATTGGCACCTCTTCAAGAGCTATCGAGCAAAGGGATGCTCCGAGTGGTTTGCGACTGATCATCCGGAAGGTGACGGTTATGCCTTCAGGACTGGTCACCGTGACGGACTTGTTGGCACAGTCGATCACTCCCTTGTGCTTCATCAACCAATCCATACCTAGTATAAGGTCGAGTCCGGTGCATTGGATGAGGACAGGCCCGGCCCGAAACAGCACTCCTTGGATGTCAAGTTGAACCTTAGGGCTGTAGAAGCGAGCAGAGGTCCTATTGCCGGGGGTGGCAATCACCATGGGAATGGGTAGAGGGAGCACGTCCAGATTGTTTGTTTTCACAAAATCTTCCGAGACGAAGGAGTGGGTTGCTCCAGAGTCAAATAATATGACGGCCGGTACGGAATTCATAGTAAACGTACCGAGTACGACTTCAGGAGCCTCCTGAGCTTCCTCCGCGCTGATGTGGTTGACGCGGGCGCGAACCGCCTGGTGGGGTGCTGCGCCTTGGTTCTGCTTGGGGTGAGGACACTGGTGCGAATAGTGCCCTTCCTTGCGGCAGTTGAAGCAGATGACCGGCCTTCCTTGGCGATCCTTCAGGATTGGGGCCTTGGCGGCCGGTGCCGGTTGAGCGGCCGGAGCTGGTGGAGCAGGGCGAGGATGCCCGGCGTTGGATCCACCGGCTGCGTGAGGTGGCCTGTAGGCGGGCCGAGGATGGTAGGCGGGCGCTGGTGGCGGAGGGACGAAGCGGGGCCTCTGAGAGTTCGCCTGCTGATGCTTGAAGGCGATCATCTTCCTCTTCTTGAGGTCCAGCTTGTTCTGCTCAGTCTCTTGAATGAGCGCTTTGTTGACCAGCCGCTGGAAGTCGGCGAAGTCGGCGGCGACGAGCTGGATGGACAGCTCATCCTTAAGTCCCCTGAGGAACTTGGCCTGGCGGAGGGCGTCGGTGCGCACTTCCTCCGGTGCGTAGTGGGCGAGGCGGTTGAACTCATGGAGGTACTCCATGACAGTCCTGTTGCCTTGCTGCAGGTCACGGAACTCCTGCTGCTTCACCGCGATGACGCCGGCGGGGACGTGGGCGGCACGAAAGGCGATGGTGAACTCCGCCCAAGTCACCATGTGGCCCTCTGGCTGGGACGCACGGTAGTTGTCCCACCATTCAGCGGCGGGACCCTGGAGCTGGTGAGTGGCGAAGGCCACCCGCTCCCGGTCTGTGCAGGGGAGGAGGTCGAGCTTCTTCTCGATGGTGCGAAGCCAATCTCCGGCCTCCATCGGGTTGGTGGTGCTCGAGAAGATGGGCGGGCGCACGCGCAAAAACTCAGAGAGTTGCGGAGCGGCCGCGGGTGCTGGTGCGCGAGGGGCGGGCTCCCCGTTCTGCAGACGGTCCAACTGAGCCTGTTGGTGCTGCATTTGAGTGAGGAGGGCGGTGATCAGATGGTTCTGATTTGCCATCATCTCCGCCAAGGTGGGGTGGTTGGCGGAAGGCGACCCGGATTGACGCGGGCCCGTTGCACCCCAGTTGGGCACAACACCCTCAGGTGCATCTCGGCTTCCTCCTGCTCTGTTGTTGGAGCCGGTGTTCTGGTGGTCGGCCATCTTCTGAATATCCATAGTGATAAAGACAAAAGATGACGAACCAAAAAAAAAATTTTAACCAAAGATAACATATAGGATTCAAGCACATAAATATATCAAGTGGTATAAATTGTTCATTACAATCAAGTTCTTATTCCATCTACAACCCAACTCGTTGCAGACGGCACCACATACAAAATTAAGATCTTTATTAAAATTCGCGCCTCCTAACGCCTACTCGCCACCGGAGGCGGTCTCCGTGCTCTCGGAACCACGAGTGCGCGGCTCCAGAGAGATGGTGGGCTCGAGAAAATTCTCGATGATGGAGTCGGAGACGAGGCCGGGGCATGGTGTAGGGGCGCTGGTGGAGGGCCTGGCAGGGGAAGGTCGTGGCGGGATCCTCTTGGGGCGAGGGAGGGGCTCACGGATGGGCTTCTTCTTCCTTGGAAGAAGAGGAACCATCTCAGCGATGTCCTTCTGCAGCTGCATGATCTTGCGCTGCAGCTCGCCGTTCTGCTGGATCAGGTTCTTCGTTTCTTCACGAAGAAACTCTACCGCCTCATGGTGCTCGTCGGCGTCAAGCACCGCCTCGGTATGGAGATCATCCATAGCCTGTAGAAGACGTGACTGCCGGGCCATGACCGGATCACGCACGGAGTGAACTCCGAGGTAGATGCTACGGTGGGCTCCGGGAGTACGCTTCGGCACAAGCCGGAAGGATGAGTTCTGAAGACGATCGTCGTAGATCATCCTCAGCTCCATGAGGGCTTGGAGGGCGACTCGTTGGCACGCGACGTCGAAAGTCGGGCCTCCAAGTGCGGTGGTGTAGGGCGGCAGATGCTCTCCGGAGCCATGGACGGTGAGGGAGACGTCACAAGGCCCGACGAACTCATCGGGGTACACTCCTTGGAATTCGGGTTCGAAGAGGAACCCGAGAAAGGTGAGCATCATGCGGAGCTCCCGGACGAAGCCCTCATAGTGGCGGCAGTAGCTGTGGACTTGGTAGACAGGCATCTACAAAACAACAAGTTGAATAAAAGTGAGGAGAGGAACAAAGTTTATGAAGTAGATTTTCGAGAAATAATTTCCTATGGCTAATGGCTAGGCGGGTCTGTTTGGCTTCCTACAGTTGAGTCGGCTCTGATACCATCCTGTAGCGCCTCGATTTAACAAAATCGGGACATTATTGAATTTCCATAGAAAAACAATAATACAAGAGGTTCATCATGCGACAACGTACATACGACAATATCCATGGTACGCAGACCATATTTATTACAACATTGTTTTAGTGAAAACAGTAATAAAATAATTTAAACAGCGGCATGACGAACGTCTCCTTCAGGATCTTTCTTCTCGACTGGGTCGCTACTCCAGACCGTCTTCAAAGTAAGCATCCTCTGTGGGGTCCAACGGGTATGAGTACAAAAAGTACTCAACAAGCCACCGCAAATGCAAATAATAATGCAGGATAATAAACAAGGATGGATAAGGGCTAACAATGCGGAGTAAAGCAGTTGCAGTTATGGCATTTAGTGTAATCATATTTTAACCATGCGGAAAGTAAACATGAACATCATCAACATCAACTAACTCGAGGAGTACGTTTTACCTCCTCGCACAACAGTCCTTACATGTCAATCCATCATGCACATTCATATTCCAAGTAAACTAACTGGGGGATGTCACGCAACCCGCCCTTGACCGTGGGCTCGACTTTTCGAAAAGATTTAAGACTCTGATCAGAGATGTACTATTGTACCCACAAGGCACGCACTCATCTCAACGAGATGACCCATTTCACGGGAACTCGTGCCAAAACCTCAATATGAGGTGTTCCAAGCGATAACCACCCGCTCTAGGTTTCGCCGGCGCGCCGGGCCGCATCCCGGCTAACGTCGCACCCCCTTTTGCGCCACATTGATACAAGTCACCCGCAGGTGCAACTTGACCCATCTCCAAATGGTGGCCTCGGTTTGGTACAACCCATACCTTAGTTAGGACTTACCCACTAGACTTGTGGTTAGTACGTAAGTGTATTGCAACGGATCCCTCAGACCGGTCCTTATAGTGCCCCGGGTGCGACTGACCAATGCCCTAGCTTGCACCCGGAACCCACCATGCATACACTCACAACCATGACTTATCACCAACAGAATTTCCAAGGATAAGAAGTAACGGGGATCATATAATAGAACCATTTTACTACGACTCATTTTTATCCTATAGCGGCCGTGTCAATACTTTGGACACTAGCTAATATCATTGATCATATGGTGACAAGGAGGTTAGGCGAGATAGCATGGCTTGGGTTGCACATCAAGGTCGGGGGATCCTAAATAAATATAATGTAAGGGTTCGTTTGACTAATGCGTATATAACCTATGTGTTTTAGCGATAGTCAATTCAAACATGGGTTCAATATGTTCAAAAGAATTGTTTGGTGACTTGCCTTGTTCAGCGAAAGGCGAGGGAGGGACTTCCGGGAAGTATTCCGGCTCCTCGACGGCGTCGTAGTCTTTTCGATAATAAAGCAAAATAAAAAGAGTACATTTAATCAAACAATATAACATTACATTAATAGCACATAAGTTACTTTTGATTTGATTAAAAGTAAAATAATCTCCATTGTTAAGGTTCTGAAATTTATTTCACAATTAATTTTAAAATGAATCAAAATGAATTATTGTTTTTCAAAAAAGGGTTTTTAAGTGTGAATAATACCACATTAAGTTTTCTAATTAATTTAATATGAATGATTCAGAGAAAACTTTGTGGTTCTAATGTTTAAACAGAAAGGAACAAATATATAAATTTTCTGGAGTTTAAATATTTAAATTTGCATTTAAATCCTAAGGGTATTTGAATACTTATTTAAATAAACATGAAAATGTCAAAGTAAACCTACTGTTTTTATTGCATAAATATGTAGAGAATAATTTTATGAATTTTCTGAAATTGGAAGGGTAATTTTTAGAGTTCAAATGCATTAGATATGAATTTTACAAGTTTAAAAGCATTTCTGGAATTTATTTTCAAATTTTAAACCCCTCGGGTCCACGGTGAGCCAGGCCCACGGTGAACCCGCACACTGTGCGCGTGCGCCGGGTCGATCTGGACCGTCGGATCCAGATCCGACGCGCGAGGGCGAGGCGGGACGCGTAAGTGGCTACGGACGGCCAGGATTAAAACGTGCGAAGGGGTACCACGTGGACGCACGAGATTAAACGCGGGGTTTTAAAACTAACGGACGCACGAGATCGCACCGTACCGCTTCACTCAGATCCGACGGCGCCGATTAAATCGCACGAGGGATTAAATCTGGGCCGTTAGATCTGGATCGCACGGCGTGGATCGAATCCGACACGGCACGGGTACTCGACCCGTGCCGGTCATCTTCTCCGACGACGGCGAGCGGGCCAGCGGCCACGGCGAGCGACGGCGACCTAGTCTAAGGCCTAAAATGGAACGAGGGTGCTACGGGGATCACGAGGGTACCTCGGCGGTGAGAAAAGGTCGACGGAGCGAGGCCGGCGACGAGCGGGGGCGGTGGAGGTGTTCGGGTTCTGGACGGCGACGGCGATCCGGCGAGGGTTGTCGTCGACGGAGTGGTGGCCGGCGTTGGGGAGGTCCCGGCGGTCATGATGGTGGCGAAGGCACGGGCGGAGGTGGTCCGGTGCGACGGCGAGCGGTGGCCGGAGACGAACCAGAGGGAATGCGCTAAACGGCGAATTGTGGGTGCTCTGCTCGTTCTCGAGGCGATTAAGCGTGGGGGTCGGACGCGGCTCAGGCTGGGGGCTTAAATAGGACACCGGAGAGGGCTCGCATGCAAGGAAACCGGGAGGGGGCCTTTACTCACCGGCGATGGCTCGGCCATGCACGCGTAGCGGCGATCCCGTGGCGTAAACGCGAGGATTTAAGCGGGGAAACGGTCGTCCGAGCGCGGGGGGGCTGTTAATGGCGCCAATTTAATGCGGGAGGGGCCAGCGAGGCGGATCCGAGGCGGGGTCGTCGGCCGGCGGGATTTGGGGGCGGAGGCGGGAGGTAGACGACGAGTCTGACAGGCGGGGTCCACGGGCCAGTGAGCGTGAGCGAGCGAACGGGAAGGCTGACGGGTGGGGCCGTGGTGTCGGGTGCGCGCGCGAGGGGAAGGTTTCGGCGCCGACAGGTGGGGTCCGTTTGTCAGCCAGAGGCGAGCGCGGTAACGGGCTGGGCCGGCCGGGAGAGAGAGAAGGGAGGGGAGGAGCCCATTACTATTCTAATACTTTTCTGAATAAAAATAATTCCAGAAAATAGATTAAAATATTAGGGTTACTTCCAAGGCTGGTAAAAATTTATAAAAATTCCCAAAATTATATTTTGGTCTTAGGATCATATACAAAAAGTTTCACCTCCTAATTTGGTCATCTACTCTATGTTGTAGTTCAAAAGGGTATAAAGGGGAATTAAAAGTATTTTCTGAAATAATAATTCCAAGAAATTGAATTTAATAATATATTTATTGTTTTGAAAATTTGGGGTGTTACACATATCTTCTAATATTTGGTTTACCCTCTCTGTTTGTCCATCTGTCTGAGGGTGGTAGGCGGTACTGAAATTCAATCTCGTGCCCATCTTCTCTTGGAGGTTCTTCCAGAAGCGAGAGGTAAACTGACTTCCTCGGTCAGACACTATCTTCTTAGGCACTCCATGAAGACATACGATCCGGGCCATATATAGCTCTGCAAGCTTGGGGCCACTAAAGGTCGTCTTGACGGCTATGAAATGAGCTACTTTTGTAAGCCGATCGATGATCACCCAAATAGAATCATACCCAAGTTGGGTCTTTGGTAAACCGGTGATGAAATCCATGCCGATTTCTTCCCACTTCCATTCAGGTATCTTAAGTGGCTGTAACAATCCTGCAGGTCTCTGGTGTTCAGCCTTTACCCTTCTGCAGGTGTCACACTCGGCGACAAACTGGGCAATCTCTCTTTTCATGCTGACCCACCAATAACGCTCTTTCAGATCTTGGTACATCTTGGTACTGCCGGGATGAATTGAGTATAATGTCTCATGAGCTTCCCTTAGGATAAGGGTCTTTATCTCAGGTTTATCCGGCACACATATCCGAGCTCCAAACCATATGGTGCCATTCTCGTCCTCTGAAAATCCGGGGGCTTTTCCTTGTCTCATGTTCTTCCTAATGGCAGCTATATCCGGGTCCTCCAACTGAGCTTCACGGATCTGCTCAAATAGAATAGGCTGGGTCTCCAAGGTGGCTAGATATGCTCTTGTGGTTACTCCAAGATTCAACTTCTCCATCTCTCTACATAACAAGGGTGCATGATCCTGGATCATCACAGTTGTGCAATATCCCTTGCGACTTAATGCATCAGCTACCACATTTGCTTTTCCGGGGTGGTAGTGAATACCTAAGTCATAGTCCTTTATGAGTTCCAACCATCGTCTTTGCCTCAGATTGAGGTCGGGCTGTGTGAAGATGTACTTCAAACTCTTGTGATCCATAAAGATCTCACAGCGATTTCCAACCAGATAGTGCCTCCAAATCTTAAGGGCGTGCACTACGGCGGCTAATTCCAAATCATGGGTCGGATAATTCAACTCATGAGGTCTCAACTGACGGGAGGCATAAGAGATTACTTTTCCATCTTGCAAAAGAACACATCCCAATCCTTGGCGAGATGCGTCGCAATAGACATGGAAGTCTTTGCGGATATCCGGTAGGGTCAGTATAGGTGCAGACACCAAACGGGTCTTGAGAGTGTGGAAACTTTCCTCGCATTCAGGAGTCCATTCAAACTTCTCTCCTTTCTGCAATAACTTGGTCATAGGCTTGGCTATCTTGGAAAAATTCTCAATAAATCTCCGATAATATCCGGCCAAACCCAGAAAACTTCGTATCTCAGATACGTTCGTGGGTGGCAGCCAATCTGTAACTGCTTCTACAATGGCAGGGTCTACTGCGATTCCTTGCGTAGAGATGATGTGTCCAAGGAACTTTACTTCTGCCGTCCAAAACTTGCATTTGCTGTACTTGGCATATAATTGGTGTTCCCTTAGCTTTCCTAAGGTTAACCGGAGGTGAGTCTCGTGCTCTTTCTGGTCCTTGGAATAAATGAGGATGTCGTCTATGAAGACCACGATGAATTTTTCCAAATATTCCATGAACACCTTATTCATCATATTCATGAAGAATGCAGGGGCGTTGGTCAATCCAAAGGACATAACCGTACACTCATATAATCCATAACGGGTAGTGAAAGCAGTCTTGGGTATGTCCTCCTCTCGGATCCTTAACTGATGATAACCAGAACGCAAGTCGATCTTCGAGAATACTGTAGCTCCTTTTAGCTGGTCGAAGAGATCGTCGATCCGAGGTAACGGGTACTTATTCTTGATGGTTACCTCATTCAAGGCGCGATAATCCACACACATACGCTTTGCCTTGTCTTCTTTCTTCTCGACGAAGATGACGGGAGCACCCCATGGCGATGTGCTAGGCCTGATGTAGCCTTTCTTCTCGAGATCCTCCAACTGCTGTTTCATCTCAGCTAATTCGTTGGCGGCCATCCGGTATGGTCGCTTATAAATAGGGTGGTTCCGGGCACCAAGTCAATCCTGAACTCGATGTCCCTCTTGGGGGGCATCCCTGGTAGATCCTCTGGGAATACGTCCGGGTACTCACTGACTGCTGGTATCTCCTCCAGGGTAATCTGATGTAGTCTTGTCCTTCCGGCCTTCATGCTGGGCATCTGGAATGTGACTATAGTCCCTTCTTCATCAGTCACAGTCACTTTTCTTTGGGCACATTCTATCACACCTTGGTGTTTGTTTAGCCAATCCATCCCTAGGATGAGATCCAAACCTTGGCATTCTATTAGAATGGGGTCGACCCAAAATATCGTGCCTTGGATATCTACCCATACCCTTGGACTAAAGGAACAAGCGAGGGTTTGCTTGCCCGGGGTAGCTATCAATACTGGCCTGGGTAGTTCACTTATGTCCAGGGCATTATTTTCCACAAAAGCAGTTGATATAAAGGAGTGGGTAGCTCCGGTGTCGAATAATACCACTGCAAGTGATGAATGAACCATAAACTTACCCATGACAATCTCCGGTGCGGCCTGGGCTTCCTCGGCGGTGACGTGGTTCACCTTGGCGCGGACGGCGGGGTTGGAGGCGACGCCTTGTGCACGCTTGGGATGAGGGCACTGATGGGAGTAGTGTCCCTCCTAGCGGTAGTTGAAACATACTACAGGCTTGCCATGCCTGTCTCTCAAAACCTCCGGCTTCTTAGCCGGGGCAGCTGGGACGGTTGGTGCGGCGGGAGCGGGACGAGGTTGGCTGGCTCCGGCATTGGCGGCTGGTGGCGCCGGGCGATACACTGGCCGGGGGTGGTACTGCTGTGCTGGTGGGGGTGGAGCAAAACGGGGTCTCTGGGCCATGCCCTGGTTTTGCCTGAAGGCAATCATGCGCTTCTTCTTCAGGTCGACCTTGTTTTGCTGGGTCTCCTGCATGATGGCTTTGTTTACCAACTTCTGGAAGTTGGCGAAGTCTCCAGAGATAAGCTGTAGAGACAGCTCATCCTTCAGCCCCCTAAGGAACTTGGCTTGTCTGGCCGCATCCGTACGAACCTCTTCAGGTGCGTACCTGGCCAACCTGTTGAACTCATGCAAGTATTCTGTCACGGACCTGCTCCCCTGCTGCAGGTCCCGGAACTCTTGTTGCTTCTGGGCGATGATGCCGTCGGGGATGTGAGCAGCACGGAAAGCAGCTGAGAACTCTGCCCAAGTGTGGGCGTGGCCCTCGGGCAGAGTCTCGTGGTGATTGTCCCACCACTCAGCGGCGGGACCATGAAGCTGGTGGGTGGCGAAGGCCACCCTCTCCTGCTCAGTGCAGGTCAGGAGGTCGAGCTTCTTCTCGATAGCTCGCAACCAATCCCCAGCCTCCATGGGGTTGGTGGTGCTCGAGAAGGTCGGTGGGCGGACTCGGAGAAACTCCGAGAGCTGCGACGCGGGAGCGGGAGCTGGAGTGGCAGGTCGGGGCAGCTCGGGCTGTTGGTGGAGGCGGAAAAGATGCGCCTGCTGCTCTTGCATCTGCTGCTGCTGCTGCTGCTGCATCTGGTGCAAGAGGGCTGAGACCAACTGGTTCTGGGTGGCCATCATCTCAGCCAAGGTGGGGTGATTGGCGACCGGGGCTTGCCTTTGCCCGGTGGCTCCCCATTGTGGTAGGTTGCCACTATCTCCTCCGTTCTGAGGAGCGTCTGAACCCTGAGTGTTGGTCATCCTGGAGTTTTCAAAGTATACACATTTATTTTAGTGAACTTCTTTATATTTTATTTCAAAAAGGTACCGTTCTTGCGGTTACATTTATTTAATTCTTCATTCATGCCTTATGTTTTGACATGAATGCTAATACAAACAAGCAATAATAAAAATAACAATCAATCGTAAAACTACGTCTATGGCAGCTCGGGGGACGGCTCGATCTCGGGCTCATGGGAGACGGTCGGGGTCGAGGAGCTGGATGGTCCGGCGGGTGGTGCGCTGCGGGAGATCCTCTTGGGCCTCACGGTGGGAATCCGAAGGGGTTTCTTCCTGCGAGGCGGAAGAGGTGCGATCTCCTCTATGTCCTTCTTCAATTCCTCGATCTAGTAGCGGAGATGTGGGTTGGTGGCGACACGCTGCCGAAGGAGCTCATTTTGACGCCTTAACTCCTCTGCCTCGGCAGCCAAGCGGTGTCCCTGCTGGATGCGGCGACGAAGCTCTCCGTTCTCGCGGTTCAGATCCTCGGAAGAGTGTCGGTAGAAACTGATGGTGTCGCGCTGTCCATTGGCGTCCTGCAGCGCCTCGTAATGAAGATCATCCATGGCCTCCAACAAGCGCATGGTATGTCCAATCGCGGAATGACGCTGGGAGAGAGTGCTGACGAACACGCTGTGGGGACTCCGTGGAGTGCGAAGAGGCACGAAGCGAAAGTTCGTGTCGTAGAGCTCGTTGTCGTAGATCATCCGGAGCTCCGTGAGTGCCTGGAGAGCGGTGCGCTGGCTGGCAACTAGGAAGGTAGGTCCCCCTCCGCGGTAGGTGTGAGCGGTCTGAGGGGAGGGCTGGACGACGACGGTGACCTCGCAGAAGCTTTCTTCCTCGTCGGGGAAGACTCCATGGTACATCGGCTCATGCTCAAATCCGAGGAAGCTGACGAGCATGTGCAGCTCGCGAATGAATCCGGCCTCGTCACGAAGGTTCCCACTCATGGTACGGACCGGCATCTACAAAACAGAGAAAATTTTTGTGAAAACCTCGGAAGATGAGAGGATAAGTAGTCTTTTGTAAAATATAGTGAAAATATATAAGTCCTAAGGTCAGGTCTGTTTGGATTCCTACAGTCAAGTCGGCTCTGATACCATCTTGTCGCGCCCCGATTTAATAAATCAGGACTTTATTGAAATTCCATAGAAAATCAATAAAACAAGACGTTCATCATGCGACCACGTACAATACGGGCAATCATTCACGGTTCGTAGACCGCATTAATACAAAAGTGAATAAAGATGAAGAGAAACTAATAAAACAAGGGTCCTAGATGAACGCCTCCTTCCAGTCTCGCCTTGACTGGGTCGCTACTCCAGACCTTCATCCTCCTCGTAGTAGACTGGCTCTGATGTTGTAAGTCAACGGGGTGAGTACAGATGTACTCAGCAAGCCACCGAATGCAAATATAATGCAAGATAATAACAAGGGGGATAGTGGCTAATTTTGCGGAAGCAGCATAATTGTAAAGCTTTAAATGTGAGCAATTTATTAGTACGGAAAAATAAACATGTGCATGTGTATCATCATCTTCTAACTCGAGGGGTACAGTCAGCCCCACCTCGCTCAACAGTCCTTACGTGCCATGAATAACTTGGACATTCAAACAATTGTAATCTAACTGCGAGTAGTCACACAACCCGCCCTTGACCGTGGGCTCGGCTTTTCGAAAAGATTGATTTACTCTGATCAGAGATGTACCACTGTACCCACAAGGCACGCACTCATCACCTACACCGAAGTGTAACGAGATGACCCATCACACGGGAACTCGTGCCAAAACCTTCCATATAGTCCTCCCCGACCCAATAGCACCCTCTTATGGGTTTCATATGGTGTCCCGACGCATCGGAGCCCCACCATACCCCCCCCTTGAGCCTCGTCGGTACAAGTCGCCTGCAGGCTAGCCCCTTGCCCCCTCCTCTATGGTGCATCGAGCCGGAGTATTCCATACTTCCAGTTAGGACTTACCCATTAGACTTGTGGTTGGTACGGAAGTGCTTTGCAACAGATCCCGCAGACCGGTCCTTATAGTGCCCCGGGTGCGACAAACCAGTGCCCGAGCTTGCACCCGGAACCCACCATACTTATAACCTAGCCAACTCCAACAGAGTCCAGAGACGAGAATAACAGGGAAATTCATATACAGAATCCAGCTATCTACGACTCGTTCTTTTTAACCTATAGCAGTTGTGCCGGTACATTGGGCACTAGCTAATATTTTTATAGTAGAGTGACAAGGAGTTAAGGCTCAATAAGCATGGCTTGGGTTTGCACACAAGGACGGGGATCTAATAAATATAAGTGTAAGGCTTGAATATTTGACTAATGCAATATTAACCTATGGGTTATAGCGATAATCTATTGAAACATGGGCTCAATTATGATCAACTGTTTCCACAGAGATGGTCGATGACTTGCCTTGATCAGCAAATGGTGATGGAGGAACCTCGGGGTAGAACTCCTGCTCCTCGATGAACTCGTAGTCTTCTCGATACGGAAAATAAACAATACATTCAATAAACAGATAAAATCCACCAAATAACAAACATACATATTTGTGGGTTTTATTATGTTGAATAAAGTTTCATTATTCTGATGTTTGGTGAATAAACAATAAACTTATTTTTCTCAAGGCTTTTCTCATTTATTTTCCTGAATTAATAATTTATCCCTAAGGGGTTTTTATTCTTTTATTTCCTAAAAATATTTTGGGTAACAGTAACATACTATTTTTATGGCATCAATGTGTAGAGAATATTATTCTGGATTTTACAAAATTTGAATGGTGAAATTTGGAGTTAAAATGAGCAAGATATGAATTTTTGAAGTTTAAACTATTTTCTGGATTTTATTTAAACAGAAAAACAGTCCCTGGTCCACGGTGAACCAGGCTCACCGTGAACCCGTGACTATGCGCGTGGACCGATCGTATCTGGACCGTTGGATCTGGATCCAGCGGCCAGATGCGAGGCGGGGGGTTTTAATGAG
This sequence comes from Zizania palustris, assembly GCA_019279435.1. Lineage (NCBI taxonomy): Eukaryota > Viridiplantae > Streptophyta > Magnoliopsida > Poales > Poaceae > Zizania > Zizania palustris. The sequence continues at coordinate 36,153,587 of JAAALK010000082.1, read as the reverse complement.
ATTGAACGGCCCAGATTAAGACGTGGCGAAGGGGTATACGTGGACGCACAGGATTGAGTCACGTTTTTAAGTTAAATCTGACGGCTGAGATCGCGTGGTACCGCTTTGACCGGATCCGAGGGCCTGGATTAGATCCTGAAGGGATTTAATCCTAGCCCTCCGATCTGGATCGGACGGCTAGGGGCTCGTCCGGCACGGCACGAGCTAAAGGGGTGATTACCCCCTTCGTTCTCGGCTCCGGCGGTCCAACAGCGAAGGATTCCGGCGACGGCGTGGATTGGATGTCGATGCTAAGGCCAGAAATGGAACCAGTGACGAGAGGGGAACTTGGTCATACCGGCGGTGGCGGTGGCGGCGAGCGGACGGCGACCGGCGTCGAAGAGGGGCGGAGGAACCGTTCGGGTTCGTCGGCGGCGAGGCGATCCGGCGGTCCTCTCGACCAACGGAGTCGTGGCCGAGGACGGGCGGGCCTCAGTGGTCACGTAGATGGCGTCGGCGAGGGCAGCGGTGGCTTGGATCGCCGGTGAGTGGTGGCTGGAGGCGGAGCAGAGCAAGAGGCCAAAAACCTTGCGCCAGAGCTCTGGAAAGCGAGGGCTTGCGCTTAAGGCGGTGTGGGCAGTGAGCGGTGGCCGAGGGGGTCTTTATAGGGTCATCGGCGATGGCTATGGTAGGCTATAGGAGGGAAACCCGTGAAGGGTTCCTATTTTACTCCGGCGAGGCTTTCCTTTGGCTCGGTTAGCTTCCTTAAGCGTGAAAACGCGTCGGCTATAGACGGAAGGGGTGCGGCGGTGCTTGGGGAAAGTGATCCGAGGGCGATCGAGCGAGATCGGGCGGCCGGCGGTGTGGAAGCAGAAGGCAATCGCAGGAGAAGGGAAAGGGAGCGATCCCCTTCCATCAAAGACGAAGGATCTGATAGGTGGCCCCCACCTGTCAGCGAGCGAACGAGAAAGGAAAGGGCCGACAGGCGGGCCATGGCTGTCAGCGGGCGAAGGGGAGTGCGAGGAGGCTGACTGGTGGGGCCGAAGCGGGGCGCGGGCGGGAGGAGAGAGGGGAGCGGCGCCGACAGGTGGGCCCCTCCTGTCAGTGGGTGGGCGATAATGGGCTGGGCCAAAAAGGCTTTAGGGGGGAGTTTCAGGGTTTCGGCCCAAGAAGGTTAAAAACTGTTTTCCGATTAAATTTAATTCCAGAAAATCGAATATTTGATTAAGGGTTGAATCACTGTTGATAAAAATTTGTAAAAATTCCTAAAATTATATCTTGGTCTCTAGTTCATCTCATAAAATTTTCAAGTCCAGATTTTGAGTATTTCTCCCTGTTTGGCTTTATTTGGGTTCTTTTGTGATTTTCCTTTAATAAATAAATTCAGAAATGATTTAAATAATACTTTCTTTTATTTTAATCCTTTTTGATTTCTGGGGTGTTACACCAACACCTCAGGCAATGGACATCAACATCATCACATTACCCGCCGAGTTTGCACCACCATGGGACGAGGCCGAGGTCGCTCAGTTGAACCTCGGTCCGCGCAGCGCCGTCTTCGAGAAGCCCGAGGACTCAGCTCGCCATCTAAAGCCTCTCTATGTCAGGGGTCACATCGATGGGAAGCCGATTTCCCGGATGCTCGTCGACGGCGACGCCACTGTTAACCTAATGCCTTATTCATTGTTGAAAAAGCTTGGCAGGGACGAAGATGACCTGAAGAAGACTAACTTGATGCTCAACGGCTTCAATGGCGAGAGCTCCGATGCCAAGGGAGTACTCTCTATGGAGTTGACGGTGGGAAACAAGACGTTGCCAACCGCGTTCTTCGTCGTCGACGTACAAGGTAACTATAGTGTGTTAATCGGACGCGACTGGATTCACGTGAACTGTTGCATCCCTTCTACTCTACACCAGTGCCTGATATAGTGGGACGGCGATGACATAGAAGTCATCCCCGCGGATACTTCGGCCCAAGTAGCATTGGTCGATGTATCAGTCGACGCCGTCCATAACAAAGTAGAGTGTCTATCAGGTAGAGATCTTTCGGATTATGACTTTGTTAGTGTATCCGGAGGACGGTTTGTACTAGTGTCTGTAAAGCCAACTGGAGTAGCACAACTATTTTTGTACTAGTAGTCATATCTAGCAAGAATAATCTAGATTGGCTAAAGTCTCGAGTGGAGCAGTATCGGTCTAATAAAGACGGTATTGCCGAAGCCATAGAGGAGTTTAGCGAAGTAGAAAAATTAGGACAAGGTTTTGCGCCGGCCGATCCCTTAGAGGAAGTTGATATAGGAAATGGTAGCATTCCAAGGCTGACTTTTGTAAACCAACATTTACAGCCCGATGAAAAGGCTGAAGTAATAAAGTTACTTTGGTCGTATATCGATTGTTTCGCATGGGAATATAGCGAAATGTCAGGATTAAGCCGCGAGCTCGTGGAGCATTGGCTGCCCATCAAGTCCGGGTTTAGGCCTTATAAACAGCCTCCCTGCCGCTTTAATTCAGCCGTCTATGACCGAGTTAAGGAGGAAGTGGAACGGCTACTTAAGGCTGAATTTATTAGACCATGCAGGTACGCGGAATGGGTTGCTAACATTGTGCCTGTAGAGAAGAAAGGGAACGGCAAGATACAAGTATGCATTGATTTCAGGGATCTGAACAGAGCCACTCCAAAATACGAGTATCCAATGCCAATAGTCGACATGCTGAACAACGACGCCTCGGGACATAAGGTACTAAGTTTTCTTGATGGCAATGCTGGTTATAATTGAGAAACCAAGGGTTGGTTTCAGAGAGTGTGATGAGTGATTGACAGATTTTAACCTCTGATTCGAAGGGGTCCCTCCGAAGGGGTTTGGAGGTTGTTTCACCGAATGGTTCGGTGGGCTCTGGTTGCTGCAGTTGTTGCAGCAGAGTGTGCCTGTCGGAGGGGTCCGATAGTACACGATGACTGGGTTGTACCGAAGGGTTCAGTACTTTGGGCGGTACATCGGAGTGTGTATCGGAGGTTGTTTACTCGGAGAGGTCTCTGGGGTACTGGATAAACTTGTATGTTTGTCTGTGGTGCGTAGGGGACTTTGGAGGCGACGGACGGTTCGCAGCAGGTGAACCTGGGTCAAGCGAGAGGCTTGATGCCAGGGGAGCAAGGAGCTCCATCATGAAGGCTGCGAAGGGGTCAAGGTCGGACCTCGGGTCGAGGTGCGCCAGGAGAAGGCAGTAAGTGCGGATCCTAGCTCCGGGTGGAGGTACCCCGAGACGAAGTCCTCGGAGGCGAGGCACTTCGAATGGTACTCCGAATGGAGTGACTTCGGAGTATGGTGGATCAAGTCATCAGCAATGAGGCAAGGTGTTCGAAGTGTGCTCTGGAGGGAGACACTCGAAGGTATACCTGATGAAGGTCTCAGAAGTCGAGGTGCATCGAAGGCATGGTCCGGGTGAGGATCGTCGAGGAGTGTGCTCGGGGAGAGACACTACGACGAAGTGCTCATGGAATGCTTCATGTGCAGGCCTTGGACGAAGGAGGGACTTCGAAGGGTGGTACTCCGAAGGTGGGGCTTCGGAGTGAAGCAGGCTTCGGAGCGAAGCTGGCTTCTTTGGAGTGAAGTAGGCTTTGGAGCGAAGCTGGCTTCTCCGGAGTGAAGTAGGCTTCGGAGTGAAGCAGACTTCGGAGCGAAGCTGGCTTCTCCGGAGTGAAGCAGGCTTCGGAGCGAAGCAGGCTTCTCTGGAGTGAAGCAGGCTTCGGAGCGAAGCAGGCTTCTCCGGAGTGAAGCAGGCTTCTCCGGAGTGAAGCTGGCTTCCTCGGAGCGAAGCTGGCTCCGGAGTGAGGCTGGCTCCGGAGTGAGGTTGACTTGAGGTACTTCGGCCTTGCATGGCTTCGGTACACGGACTGACGGAGTTCGAGCTGGGGGAAGCTGTGAAGCCGTGGTAGTCCACTCCGAAGGTGTTGGTGCGAAGGCGCAAGGGCTTTGACGGCTTCGGCTCAAAACCATCACTGTATCGAAGGCTGACTTCGTTGAAGCAAAGGCCATCAGGCTCAAGGCTTCTCACCGAAGCTACCGCACCCCTCGCGTGCGAAGGGGGGCTTCAGAAGGGTCCAAAACTGCAAAGGCTGACAGTGTCTGCTCTGCAAAAGCTGGTGTTGTCCCCTCTGTGAAGCTGACAAAAGAAGCCTCCAAATAAAGTAGACTACCAGTTGTACCCCCTGTTCTGATGAGACAAAAACAGTGTAAACCCTAGGGGTAAAGTAGTCTATTCAGAGGGCTGAATAGTGCCTATAAATAGTGGAGGCTGGCTAGGTCACATCAACACTTTGAGCATTCATTTTTGTGTTCAGATCTGTGAGTTCATTTTGTGTTCCCTGTTCAAGCATTGAAACTTTGATTCTGTGTTCATTTACTGCTTGAACTTGTATGCATACTTCTCTACATGCTTTGATTTCTCTGTGCACCATCTTCTTGTGAGTTTTTTCTAGAGAGGTGTGTGAGAAGTCTGTCTGGGTGAAGTGTGTTTTTCAGTGTCTATTCGCTCTGTGTAAACTGGAGGCTAGACATATCTGATTACTAGCGAAGCGCTATCTTTGTGCTGAATCGAAGCCCGTTTTCTTCCCGTGTCGAAGTCCTTAGCGAAGTCTATTCAGTGTGCGTGTAGACCTTCGAAGTACGAAGCCTAGCACCAGTTGCTGTCGCTGAGTATTTGGTCGAAGTCCGCAGGGGGAAGTCTGCTCTTGCGAAGGGTGTAGTGCGAAGCCTACTCGAAGGCACCTTGTGTGCGGAGCCTGCACTGCCTTAGCAGAGTTGATCGAAGCCCACAGAGGGAAGTCTGCTCTTGCGAAGGGTGTAGTGCGAAGCCTACTCGAAGGCACCTTGTGTGAGGAGCCTGCACTGCCTTAGCAAAGTTGATCGAAGCCCTCAGAGGGAAGTCTGCTCTTGCGAAGGGTGAAGTGCGAAGCCTGCTCGGAGCACCCTGTGTGCGGAGCCTGCACTGACTTAGCAGAGCTGATTTTTCGGGGTTGTGGGTGAAGTCTTCTTGGCTTCGAACTTTTGCTCCTTGTGAAGCCTGTATTCGGAGCTATAAAATACCTCCGAACCAGAACTTCGAAGGGTGTGTTCGAAGCCCGTTCCGCAGAAAACAGAATTAAAACAGAAGGCTATTTTTAGTCTGAAATTTTAAAAGCTCCCATTCACCCCCCCTCTGGTCGCCATTTCCGGTCCAACAATAATCAAATCTTTATGGCCGAAGAGGACATCTATAAGACTGCCTTTCGATGCCCTGGTTTTGTCGGTTTGTTCGAATGGGTCGTCATGACTTTTGGTTTGAAGAATGCTGGTGCTACGTATCAGCGCGCCATGAACTTGATCTTTCATTACTTGTTAGGAGTCATGTTAGAAGTTTACATCGATGATGTCGTGGTCAAATCAGACGCTATGGGAAGCCATTTAGCCGATTTGAAAGTTGCTTTCGATAGAATGCGGCAGTATGGGTTGAAAATGAACCCGCTTAAGTGTGCTTTTGGTGTGTCGGCGGGCAAGTTCTTAGGTTTCATGAATCATGAGAGAGGTATAGAAATTGATCCTAAGAGACTTGAGAATATTAGAAACGTTGCAGCACCGGCATGCAAGAAAGATGTGCAAAAATTGCTAGGCAAATTGAACTATCTGCGTCGCTTTATATCCAACTTGTCTGGCAAGATTGATGCCTTTGTCCCCATACTCCGGCTAAAAAATGAAGCCGAGTTCACTTGGGGGGCAAGCCAACAAAATTCTTTTGAAAAGATCAAGGAATGCTTGTCATCACCGCCCGTGGTGAGAGCGCCCAAGGCCAGGATTCTGTTTCGGCTATACATTGCCGCTAAGGATAGCGTGATTGGAGCCATGCTAACCCAGGAGGTGGAGGGGAAGGAGTACATCATCACGTTCTTAAGCCGCCGCCTGCTGGATGCCGAAACCAGGTACGCGTTCATGGAGCGATTATGTTTATCACTTTATTACGTGTGCACCAAGTTACGCCATTATCTTCTTCCCACCACATGTTTTGTCGTTTGCCAAACCGATGTTATAAAGCACATGTTACAGAAGCCGATTCTAAGTGGAAGAATCGGAAAATGGGCTTACGCGTTAATTGAGTATGATTTGGCCTACGAGCCCTAAGAGCGATGAAAGACCAAGTCGTAGCAAACTTTATAGTTGATCATCACATAGATGCTAACTGGAGTAATACTATTGCTCCAGTTGAAGTAGCACCATGGAAAATCTATTTTGATGGTTCGGCTTGCAAGAATGGCTAGGGAATTGGAGTGGTTCTCATATCACCTAATGGTATGTGCTTTGAAACCTCGGCTCGATTAGAGTTTTCTTCCACTAATAACCAAGCCGAATACGAAGCTTTGTTGCTAGGTCTTGAACTATTAGAGTCTGTAGGCGCTAAGCATGTTCACGCATATGGTGATTCATTATTAGTAGTACAACAAGTAGCCAAGAATGCTTAATGTTTTAATGGCCTATTGAATAGCTACTTGGACAAATGCCTAGACATAGTTGCTACTTTTGATGATTTCAAAATATCTCACGTGTCAAGAGAAGCCAATTCAACCGCTAATGATTTGGCTCAGCAAGCATCTGGCTACCAAGTCAGGAGAGGGAAATTTTCTGTATTGAAAAAGCCAATGTTTGGTCTCATTGCTGAAGCCAGTGATGCTGGACAGGCGCATCTTTCGGGGTGAAGCCCTCAGGTCGCCGAAGGCCACCGCATGCCAGAGCCCCTAGATCGGAGTGCTCCGCCCACCGAGGGGTCCGGCGTGCCGAAGCCTATAGTCCGAAGTCTCTCGGACGGGGAAGGATCTCCAGTGTCCGAACCCTTCGAAGGGCTTCGGCCCAACAGGCTCCGAATGGCCACATCGGCCAGGCTTCGGCAGGAGCTTGAAAGGCTCGGGGGGCACCCTGAAGTCAGTGTTTTAGAAGTTCTTCCAAAAAGTGGACCAGCGAAGCTCTCTGAAACCTGTAAGGGTGATTGGAGGGTCCCAATCATCCAGTATTTGAGAGACCCTAGCCAAAGGATTGATAGGAAGGTCCGGCGGCAAGCGTTCGAATTCGCGTTGGTAGATGACACACTGTATCGCCAAACCATTGACGGAGTGCTATTGAAGTGTTTAGACCATGAACAGTCCTAGGTGGCTACAGGAGAAGTCCATGAGGGGCTTTGCGGCACTCATCAGTCAGCCCAAAAGATGAGTTGGATGCTCAAAAGAGCGGGTTTTTATTGGCCGACTATGACTGAAGATTGCTTCAAGTACTACAGAGGGTGTGAGGCATGTCAGAAGTTTGGCAACATCCAGTTAGCTCCTGCCTCATTGCTCAATCCTATTGTCAAGCCATGGTCGTTTTGAGGTTGGGGTCTAGACTTCATCGCCCAAATCTACCCTCCTTCCTCAAAGGGGCATCGGTTCGTGTTGATGGCAACAGATTACTTCACCAAATGGACCAAGGCCGTACATCTCAAGAACATGACCCATAATGAGGTACGCGATTTTATTTTAAAGTACATCATACATAGATTCGGCATCCCTCAAACTCTTACCACGGATCAAGGTAGTTCATTTTTTTCAAAAGAAGTAAGGGACTTCGCCGAATACTATGGCATTAAGTTGATAAACTCTTCACCTTACTATGCTCAGGCCAATGGTCAGGCTGAGTCTAGTAATAAAACCGTGATTAGGCTTATTAAGAAGAAAATTGAAGAGTTTCCTAAAAGGTGGCATGAGGTGATTCCTGAGGCATTATGGGCTTGTAGGATTGCAAAGCACGGTGCCACCAAGGTCAGTCCATATGAGTTAGTGTATGGACAAGAGGCCATTCTGCCTGTAGAGGTAGATCCTGGCTCCTTAAGAGTGTTGAAGCAAGACGGCTTATCGGTCAATGAATATGAAGCTCTTTTGAAGGATAATCTGGAGGAAGTGATCGATAAGAGACTAAGAGCTTTAGAAGCCATAGAGGTAGACAAGAAGAGAGTAGCTAGAGCCTATAATAAGAAGGTTAAACCAAAATCATTTCAAATAGGAGACTTGGTATGGAAGACGATTTTGCCTTTAGGCACGAAAAGTTCCAAATTTGGGAAATGGTCACCTAGTTGGGAACGTCCTTTTAAGGTAGCCGAAATCGCTCCCGACAATGCATACGTGTTGGAATCCCTGCAGGGAGAGCGGTTTCGAAGGGCTTTGAATGGTAGGTACTTGAAAGGATATTTCTCGAGTGTATGGCAAACGTCATAAAAATGTCGAAAAGCCGATATGAACAGTATCGTCTCAAGCTCATTGTGCTTTTAGTTCACTAGTTCACTAAAAGGCAGGGGGCATGTGTTGATAGCAAAAAATGGTATTAATGGCTAGATTATCAAAATATCAATTTTTGGTGATTTGGGCCGAAAATACACATGTCCAGGGTCTGTCCAAAGCCCTACGGGGCCGAAGCCCGTCGAGCTATGGGCTCCGAAAGCTTCTAGCCAGCCCATGGGCTTCGGCCAGGAAGCCTTCGGAGGCCCACGCTGCCGAAGCTTCGGAAGCCCACGCTGCCGAAGCTTCGGAAGCCCACGTTGTCGAAGCTTCAGCCCAAGAGCAAGCTTCGACGGGCCTGGCCGAAGCCCACGCTGTCGAAGCTTTGGCCCGAGGAGCAAGCCTCAATGGGCCTGGCCGAAGCCCACGCTACCGAAGCTTCGGTCCGAGGAGCAGGCCTCGGCGGGCCTGGCCGAGGCCCACCTCGGCAGAGATAGAGTTGGATGCATCTCCAGCTCAATCTTTATCTCTATCCGGCCGGATTAATAGTAGATTAGATTAGAATTAACCCTCTATAAATAGAGGGGCCTGGCCGGCGTAGAGCCCCCCCCCCCCAACACAAACCAAACCAAAGCCATGCTTTGATCGCACCTTTACTTTTACCTTTACTTTCCTGTACCTCTTCGTGGGTTTGTCTGGAAGCCCTCCGTCCGCCACTACGGAACAGTGGTAAGCCTTGGTACATCGCCCGTGAAGTCCCCGTTAATCTACGTAACATATTGCTATCGCCTTGTTACTTCGCTTGTGAAGTATCCGCTAATCTGCGTAATAGATTGCTACCTTCTCTACCCGTGTAACACCTCGCAAATTCGGTCCTAAGGCGGAATTGGTACTTCACATAATCCCTGTTGTAGGTTCGCACATTCGGAGCCCCTTCGACGGAGGTGTTCGGAGCTGAGAGATCGGTTCCGGAGGTCCCCAGGACGCCCTTCGACAGGATCGCAGGCTTCGACAACAGGCTTCGCCGGCACACTTCATCGTGACAGGCTTCGCCACGACTACACCCCGCACCAAGACGAAGTTGCACCTGCGCGTGGCCTTCATGTCATCACTCTGTAATTCACTTCATCCGAGATCGCACGCCAAACCCCGCTGTTCAGAGGTGATCACCGTGTTTAGATCCATTCAAAGTCTACCTTCGCTTGGATCAGTCCGAACGCCGAAGCACCCTTCGGCGGAGCACTTCGCACCAAGCGCCGAAGCACCCTTCGGTGGGGTACTTCGCACTAGACGCCGAAGGTACCCTTCGGCGCACCCTTCGCATCAGACTTCGAACCAGGAGGGCTCCGACTGGTTTGCTGATTTTAACCCGTTTAATCTATTTCTTTCGGCTAATTGGATTATTGCTGGTAATCTGGTTGCCTAGTGACTCCACCCCCTTATCACTATTAAGGGTAGTCGGAACGCGGTGTCGGTGCCACGTCACGCTTAGGCCCGTCCCTAAGTATCCATGCACTTTTGGATCGCCGGACTGACCCAAGTGCGGGGGCACGTTTCCGTGTCAACACAAATAATAGTCATTTTGGTTTTTATTGAGAGTGTACAAATATTAGTCATCCCGTCAATCGAAGCATTGCTACCAAATGGGATGTGGTCATCGGGAGTTGAATTTGGGTGTCACCACTAAAATCTAGGCTCTATAACCAATTGAGACAACTCTTGTAACTTTATTTAATATCACCTTGGTATGTGTAATTTTGTCTAAACGACTAATATTTGTACACTGGAGGGAGTATGTACAAATTCAAAATGAAATGCGTAAGTAATAAGATGAAATATTTGTTTGGTCCAATGCTGAAGAGTGGACGATGATCGAGAAGAGTAGAGAGGACGTGCAGACGTGCAATGCAGAGCACATGGGGATGAGGGTTACGATACGGACGGAGAGAGTCTATATTACGCACAACTCTTGTTCTCTCATTCACTCCTACTACTAAAAGTGATTTGGATAGTTTTTATGATATTTGAAAAAATAGATTTGGATCTGGATTATTTAGATACGGATATGAAAACAAATATAACATCGATGCTATCCGACTGATACGAATTCAAATAATTCAAATAAATCTTATTTGCATTATCCATATTTACCATTTACTTTGAGATTAGTGTAAGGTAAATATTTCAAAGCTTCAAAGGCAACTAGGCAAGCAGCCAACAGCTCCCCTAGCCGAATAGACGGAGCCACCGCCGCCGCTGTAGTCTTTGGCGACCGACCCTAGCGTCGTTGTTCCCCATCCACCGACCCCAGCGCCGTCGTTCCCCATCCGCCGACCCCATCACCGGTCCCTATCCACCTCCCCATTTGTGCCCTAGCCTGGCCGATGGTCCGTCTCATCTGCACTCTAGCCCAACTAGCACTCCACCTCACCGGTAGAGCCCCAGCCTAGTGTTCCGCCTTTTTCATGTGGTAGGTGTGCTGCCAGCAGGAGAAAGGGATGAAGAGGACACACTACCACACAAAATGATTTTTAGTGACATAGCTTTAGTGACGGATAAAAGACACACATCACTAATATACTTTTAGTGACGGGTGTGTTTACAATCATCACTAAAGACCTACCTTTAGTAACAGGTCTCAATGATGTTCGTCACTAATGAGTTGCCAAAATTCTAAACTAATCTTTAGTGATGGGCAACATTGAGACATGTCACTAAATACCTATCTTTAGTGACACATGTGAGACCCGTCACTAAAGACCTATATTTAGTGACACGTGAATATTTAGACTTGTCACTAAAGACCTACCTTTAGTGACGCACGTGAGACCCATCACTAAAGACCTATATTTAGTTACATGTGAATATTTAGACTCGTCACTAAAGATCTACCTTTAGTGACGTATGAATATCTAGACCCGTCATTAAAGACCGACGCATACGAAAATTTTTGAAAATTTGGGCAGACAGAAGAACACTAGCCCAAAAACATATGCACACTATTATAAAGTCTCCTCTCCTCTCTTTAGTCTTTACTCTCAACCATTCTATAACTTTTCTCCCTCGCTCTCTCTACTTTATCTTTACCATTCTCATATAGAGCTCTATCGATGATGACCAGCATCACTACAAGATCTACTCGACGACGACCGATGTTACTTCATGCTACACCCGACCATGAGCTCATCGGTATTGAATTGCTTCAACAAATGGTAAAGAGTTATTACCATTGCTTCACCAAATCCTATTGCTTGCTCCTTCATTGTTATCACCTCTTTGTCTCCTTTATCATCACCTCTCCTCCTCTATTTTGTCTCAAGGTAGATGCCTCACCGACGATGACCACATGAAAATCATATCAGGACAATAACATAAACAATGGAAAGAGCGTCTCCATGACCACCTAGGATCTATTCTTTTTCTTCTTCATCATCATCATCGCATCTCCTCTATTGTGGCTCAAGGTAGAGGCCTCACCGATGATGATCACATGGAAATCACATAGAAAAAATAACAAAAACTAACAAAAAGAGCACCTACATGACCATCTCACATATAATTGTTAACTCATTTGAACTAAAAGAAACTAAATGAAACTGTATAAACTAAATCTTAAATGAAAAAAATCGACCTTTAGTGATGCGTGAACATCTATACCCATCACTAATTGTCCACCTTTAGTGACGGGTATAGATGTATGTGCATCACTAACGATGGCCGGGAGGTCAAATCGGAAGTTCTGATATGGTATTGAAAGGTCTGATAATTTATGATTTGAGAAACCGAGAGCTCAAATCAGAAGTTCTGATTTAGAATCGAAAGTTCTGATAATTTCTGATTTAGAGACGGAATTCAAATCGAAACTCAAAAGTTTCGATAGGGACGATCATAAGTTATGATAAGGGTATTGGAAGTTTCGATAATTTTTGAGATGCAGACCGAGAGTCCAGATTGAAAGTTTTGATCCACAATCGGAAGTTCCGAGGCGGGCAAAACAAACTAGATCTGTTGGGCCTTAATTAATGTGGATTTGGGCTTAGGGTCCTAGCTCTATATAAAGGGAGGAGGAGGAGGTTGTGGATACAATTTTTTATAGATTAGATGAGAGCTAAACCCTAGCCTTCACACCTCTCCTCTCCTTTCTTGATCTCAAGAGTTGAGATTGGGATTTCTCCTTGGTCCTCATGATCGGTGCTAGCACACCGACGTGATATCAATCTCATCCATGCATGTGTAGACTCTGTAGAGGAGCTGCTCGGATAGCGGTGCTCGTGGGCTTCTTCACGTGAACATCGTCAGTCTTCACCGATTGGATCGCCAGAGGACAGGTAGAGTGAGACGAGGATAAGCGAGGATGTGCTTCCCCAACATCTTCTTCCGTTATACTACCGCGCCTCGCACTAGAAGGTAATGATTCATGGTCTCTCGTGTGCATTGTTCCATAGTTTGGGGGAAAAATTTTGAAATTATTGGCTAGTGTAGCTTCCCATGTCCCAACAGTGGTATTAGAGCCTATGTGCGTAGTGTTCGATCTAGATTGATCACGTATGGAGATACGTGGTGGAAAATAGATTAGTTTTTTTCTATTTGTCGAATTTTGAAAACCCTAATTGTCGAAAGTTTCGGCGGATTGGAAGTTCTGATACCAGATCGGAAGTTCCAATCCCAAATAAAATATGAGACAGACAGGGTGGATCGTAAGTTCTGATAGTTGATCGGATGTTCTGATGCTGATAAAATCCGAGATGGAGAGGGAAGATCGGAAGTTCCGATACCAGAGCAGGTCTAGATATCGGTCACTTGTAGATTCTTCACGTAACTTTGTTTTGTAGATAATGTTGTGACCGGTATGGCCTTGAAGAAAATGTATGATATACATTTTATGTAATTAATATGGCTTGTGTGTCATGATTATTTATAGCTCAAGGCTATTCAATGGTTGTACGACCTACGTGTCGACCTGTGATGCTTCGACTCATGTAACTAGTATTTATGCTATTATTTATAATAGGCTAGTACATGTTCATGGAGATTGGAGGTGCACACAAATGATGGGAGCCATGGAGATGGAGATCGCCATGTGAAGGGGCCATACTGTGTCACAGTCAATGTGTTGCATGTGGTGCTTACTTATGTTCCTGTTATACTATTCTTACATGTTTTCGTGCGCTAGGGAACATCACCTTGCTAGAATAGTTTTCCCTTAAAAATTAAGTATTGGTGCTCTTTCCAATAGCTGCACCTACCAAGGATCTCGATCATTGATAGTGGGTCTGTCAAAACAGGGTGCTATATTTTATCTTGACCAATTAGGGTGGAACTCGGACTTCTGCATGCATAGTATTGATTTGCTTAACAAAGCTATTTGGGGGGGGGGTAATCTCGTCAGCATGAGTAACTGGACCTAGGATTCCGAAGACTGCTTTAGAATCTGCACGGAGGAAGCCTTCAATGCTCCGAAGTGTGCGACACCCCCTGAGTGAAGACCCTTAGAGGGATTCAAAGCCCTCGCTGGCACTCTAATTCTAGCCGCTAGCAGAGGCCATTCTCCGAAGACCCCTCATAACTCCATCTCGAAGGGGCACCGCCAAACGAGGCATGATGATTACCTTATAGTGACAAACGTTGTCTGTTGGACAAGACATTCGCTTTACGAAGACGTCCTGTCATGACGAGGCATCCGCTTCGCTAGGACATGCGCTGTCACTTAGACTGGACGTTTGCCTTATTAGGGTAACTACACAAGCCAGTACCGTCATACCCCTATAGGGTCTGGTGAATAGAATCTGTTATAATAGTTGTAACGAGAGGGTAAAGGGGTATTTTCCTTATAGATCCCTTCCTATAAATACCCCCTTCTTCCACTGTAATAGGGATTCGAATTCAAGCAATTAGACACAAGAGAACCGAGTCAAGACTATTATCCTATTTGGAGGCCTCGCTTGGATCCAAGATAACTCCCTTAGATAGTTCTTGTTCTTCAATATCATTCAAACCTGTTAGCGTAATCTTTTACGCCAATAGGTATCAAAACGGATTTGGGCTTTGGGGCATGGAGTTGGATGTCGTGCACTGGATGCTACTCCAATGAACAATACTAGTCACATATGATGTGATTAGCAAAGTGTTGTTTACCTATATCACATATAGCTTCTAGAAGTGATGCCAAAGCTCACTAAGAGTTAGTTGAATATGGATCTTGTACCACTATTAGTCATTAGAGGAAAGCGACTACTTTTTTACACAGTGGAACATCTTTTATTGGAACCCCATCATGATAAGTCAGCTAATAGTACAATTGTAGTTAATATGAGAGCTTATGAGAAACACTCAAATGAGTAACTTGATGTCAGTTGTTTCATGCCTACTGATATATCCTCAGATCTTTGGAAGCAAGTTGAGAACATGGATGTCCATAATCTGATTATGAGACTACAAGGCATGTTTGAGAACCAAGCTCAGATCAAGAGGTATGGTACCTCAAAGTCCTTGTTTGTGAGCAAAACTAGTCATTGGCATAAGAACTGCAAGTGTTACTTGGAATAAATCAAGAAGCAAAGGGGAAGTGAGACTTCCGCTTCTACTTCAAGTATTAATTTTATTGAAATCAATATTGCTGCTTGTCCAGGTGATTTATGGGTATTTGATACTAGATCAATGATTCATACTTGTAAATCATTGCAAGGACTAAATAGGGCAAGGAAGTGTGCAAGAGGTTAACTAGTTATTCACGTCGGCAATGGTGCAAAAGTTGCAGCTTTGGCTATCGATGTTTATTCTTTGTCTCTACCCTCAGGATTAGTTCTAGAATTGAATAATTGTTATTGCGTTCCAACATTGTGAAGAAACATTATCTCTTCTTCATGTTTAGAGGAAAAAGGTTATGAGTTCGTGATAAAGAACAAGTGTTGTTCAATATTCTCGAATGGTATGCTCTATGGCACTTGTCCATTGTTGACTGAATTATATGTTCTGAATCTTTAGGATGCACGTGTTTATAACATTAATATAAAGAAACGATGACTCAATAATTTGAATCCTACCTATGTCTGACATTGTCGTTTGGGTCATATAAATGAGAAATGCATGCAGAAGCTCCATAAAGATGAACTTTTGGAGTCATTTGATTTTGAATCATATGACACATGTGGATCTTGTTTACTTGGCACAATGACAAAGACATATTTCACTGGTCAAAGTGAGAGGGCAAATGAGCTATTGGCCCTGGCACATACTGATGTATGTGGACCCATGAGTCATACCGCTAGAGGTTGATTTCGGTACTTTATCATTTTTACTGACGACTTGAGTAGATATGGTTATGTCTACTTAATGAGGCATAAGTGAGAATCCTTTGAAAAGTTCAAGGAGTTCCAGAATGAGGTACAAAACCATACGGGAAAGATAATTAAATTTCTACGATCTGATCGTGGAGGTGAATATTTGAGCCTCCATGAGTTTAGTGATCATCTGAAGCAGTGTGGAATTGTTCCACAACTGACTCCACCCAACACACCTTAGTGGAATAGGGTGTCCGAGCGGAGAAACCGTACTTTGTTGGACATGGTATGGTCGATGATTAGTCATGCTGATATTCCATTATCCTTTTGGGGACTTGCTTTAGAAACTGTCGCTTTCATGTTAAATAGAATTCCATCTAAATCAGTAGAGAAGACGTCATATGAGATGTGGTCTGGGAGGCATCCCAGTTTATCTTTTCTAAAGATTTGGGGTTGTGAGGAACATGTCAAACATTTGACGTCTGATAAGCTCACTCCTAAGTCTGACAAGTGCTTCTTTGTGGGATATCATAGGGAAAATACTATTTCTACAATAGGGAAGAGAGCAAAGTGTTTATCGCTCGGAATGGTGTATTTCTTGAGAAAGAGTTTCTCTCAAAAGGGGTTAGTGGGAGAATGGTGCATCTCGAAGAAGTTCGAGAGCCACTAGAAAGTGTTCTAAATCCCACTAAACCACAACAGGATATGCAAGAGGTTGCAGAACCCATTGTTGAGACATCAGTCCTAAGGAGGTGTGGTAGTGTAAGTCATGCACTTGAGCAGTTTATGTTTTTAACCACAACTGGGCAACATGATGTGTTGTTGTTGGACAACGACGAACCTAAGATCTATGCAGAAGCAGTGATGGGACCAAACTTGAGAAATGACTTGGAGCCATTAGATCCGAGTTAGAGTCCATGCGAGAATCAAGTTTTGAACTTGATCGATCCACCCGATGGTGTAAAAACTATTGAGTGTAAATGGATTTTTGAGAAAATGATAGATGTTTATGTAAATGTTCACATCTATAAAACACGATTGGTGGCGAAAGGTTTCAGATAGATTTAAGGTGTTGATTATGATGAAACATTTTCACCCGTCGCAATGCTTAAGTCTATCCGGATCATCCTAGCAATTGCCACATTTTATTATTATGAGATATGGCAAATGGATGTCAAGACAACTTTCCTGAATGGAAATCTAAGTGAGGATGTGTACATGACACAACTTGAAGGTCTTGACGATCCGAAAAATGCTGGGAAAGTTTGTAAGTTGCAGAAGTCCATTTATGGGATGAAACAAACTTCTTGGAATTAGAATCTTCATTTTGGTGAGGTAGTCAAAGGGTTTGGCTTCATCAAGAATGAAGAATAGTCTTGTATTTACAAAAAGGCTAGTAGGAACTCACTTGTATTTCTAGTCTTATATGTGGATGACATATTATTGATCGAAAATGACATTCCTTTGTTGAATGCTATCAAGACTTCATTAAAAATAGTTTCTCAATAAAATATCTTGGAGAGGAAGCATACATTTTAGGCACAAAGAACTATAGAGATAGATCAAAATAGCTAATTGGATTAAGCTGGAGTATGTACATTGACAAGTTTTGAAGCGGTTCAAAATACAAAATTCCAAGAAGGGCTTTCTTCCAATGTCACATAGTATTTCTCTCATTAAGACTCAGTGTGATTCGACACCTGATGAATTGGAGAAGATGAGTGTGATCTCTTATGCCTCCGTGATCGGATCCATCATGTATGTCATGCTATGTACATGCTCATATGTGTTGTAGCAATTGTTTTAGCTATAGCACAGGTTTTGTATGTGTGTATGGTGTGCAAAACGAACCTCGAAGGGTTCTCTCAGAAGGAGAAAAGATTTATACTGGTTCAGACCTCCCCTATGGGATAATAGCCCTACGTTCAGTTTGTGGTGGATTTGGCATAATATGCCTCAGTGTAGTGTAGTGAGCTCCAGGGTTCTCATGGCTCCTGGAGAAGCTAAACTGTTACAAGGGCTTGGCCCTGCTTTTATAGGCACGCAGGCCAAAGGAAAAGACATAAATGCCCTCTACAAGTCATAAGGCTCATAGGGGCAAAAAGGGAAAAAAGAACTAGCTACTGTACAAAGTGCTTTACAGCTTTACAAACGTGTCAGGCGAACGTCACTTCTTGAACAGCTAAACGACATACTAGGGACAGAGGGGCCCCTAGTATGACTTCTACACTGTAGCAAAGTGCAGATATTTTTGGGTTCGGAGTAGCACTACAACAATCCAGGAAACTTCCATCGGCCAAAGCCGACGGAAGTTAGCCCTTTTCCGACGGAAGAAGCTAACTTCCGTCGGCAAAAGGCTAACTTTCGTCGGCTTTTAGCTGACGGAAGCGGGTAGACGGAAGTTAGCTAACTTCCGTCGGCTTCACATGGCCGACGGAAGTTATCGGGGTATTTTTCCACCTCAGCAAAAACACACTTAACTTCCGTCAGCTAATGTATGGCCGACGGAAGTTAACGGAAAACAGAAAAAACGAAAAAAAAGTAACTTCCGTCGGCTAATGTGTGCCGATGGAAGTTACTTTTTCCTTTTAAAAAAATAGTTTGTGATACAGTGCCACATGATGCACATTCTGAACAAAACATGCCTCAAATTTTACAACGACATGAGCTATAGTTGAAAGCAGCAGTATGTATGAACCAGTGTCCAGCAGCTCTACCATTGCCCACTCCACTAATATCACTATTGTGTCCATTCCATCAGTGATCATGTCCTGAAGATGAGAAACAAAACAGGGATGGTAAGAACTCACAGACCCAATGGTAAGAACTCCAATGCCCATTAAACATTTTCCACCTTTTTCCTTGAAGGCGTCCATCAATCCATCATGGCTTCAGGCTAACAAACAGAATAATAAATGTTGTACTAAGTTATGCAAATATGTTGATCAAATCAGAGTGTTGTTCTATTTGCAATTAACATAACAAAACATAGGCACATACCACATCTTTTATACAAAAACACTGGAGCATAGGGTCCAAGAAAAAAATACTCCAACAAGGTATAGATAAAGCTAAATGTATTTATTCTTCAAAACATCCGCTGCTTTACATGTTTGTCAGTACATTTATCATCTCCCAAACAATGATCAAACATAGGATGAAGTTACATCCACATATGATCTGAGTTCAATTTTCTTGGCCATGGGCCATGGCAGTTAAGAGTTCTGCCTGTAAAACTAGTACAGCAGCATAAGAGAACGCTTGGCATAATGGTAAGAAGCTTAAATAGCATAGTATTGCTTCAACTAGCACAATACAAGAAGATTACATGTAGAGTGCTTATGATATGAGTGGCTCAAATAGCCTACTAAGTTACTAACAATAGCAGACAACAGAGCAAACTTATGTACCAACAAGTGAATAGCATAATTCTAGTTCACTAGAAGTGCCTTAATGAATAATGATGCAGAAAGCACCAAACTGTCTTCACGCAAAGGCTAAATGGCATGTCGAATCAAGATTACCAACCCAATGTATAGTAAAATTCATGTGATCTAGTTGACATAGACTATGGGTAATAAAAATGGGCCAAATTCTCTCAGAAATCAGCACACTACAGATGACCAAAGGTGATCACTACTGGTTTTCATTGCACCTACATTTCTAATTTAGTAAAATGTTATCTTTATCTATCCTGCGCTCTAACAGCGTACTCACCATGTGAGGGTCAGTCTCAGAAAAATGCATCCGCTCAAGGCAGTTCAGTTTATCTTATTCGATTAATATTCCACCAGATCGACCAAGATGTGGCATTCTCTCTAGGATTCATGGCCAAATCGGCACAGAAAACCGTAGAGACCACGAATTGGCCTTTCCATCAAGGACTGATGCAAACTGAACACCAACAAGCCTGCAAAACTACGCATCGGTGATCTCGGGCGAGTGAACAGAAGAAGATAGCAATTCGCCAACCAACCACAAGAACGCAAGTCCACAACCACCCACCTACCCAAGTCCCAACGATATTTTAGGCGAAAATGTCATCGTGTGGGCACGAAGCACCCTCTCCTTGTCCAGAATTACAGGATCCTAACGCCGGGAAGGGAAAGAAAGGTGCTCGATGTCGCTGTCTGCTTACCTGGCTCGGTGGCGGCACGGTGTACGGACTCGACCATGGCGGTGATATCGTCCTCGCGGATGGGACGCAGCGCCTCGAGGTGCTTGGGCGTGAAGAGCTTGAGGTTGCAGAGCTTGCGGACCTTGATGTAGTGCGGGCCATGAAGACGGGGAGGCGCGCGGAGGTGACGGCTGCCCTCTCCTCCTTCTCCTCTGCCTGTCGCGTGGGGCTACATGGCGCGCGGAGGCGGCAGAGGCGGTGGAGGCGGCAGGAAGTCGGGGAGGCACGCGGAGGCGACGGCCGCCCTCTCCTCCTTCTCCTCCGCCTGTCGCATGGGGCTCCATGGCGCGCGGAGGCGGCAGAGGCGGCAGGAAGCCCGGGAGGCACGCGGAGGTGATGGCTGCCCTCTCCTCCTTCTCCACCGCCTGTCACGTGGGGCTCCATGGCGCGTGAAGGCGGCGGAGGCGGCAAGAAGCCGGGGAGGCATGCGGATGTGACGACCGCCCTCTGCTCCTTCTCATATGCCTGTCACGTGGGGCTCCATGGCGCGCAGAGGCAGCGGGAAGGCGCAGAGGCGGCGGGAAGCCGAGGAGGCGTGTGGAGGCGGCGGGAAGGTGCGGAGGCGGCGGAGGCGGCGGAGGCGGCAGGAAGACGCGGAGGTGCGCGGAGGCGACGACCGCCCTCTCCTCCTTCTCCTCCACCTGACGCGTGGGGCTCCATGGCGCGCGGAGGCGGCGGGAAGGCACGGAGGCAGTGGAGGCGGCGGGAAGCCGAGGAGGCGGCGAGAAGGCGTGAAGGCGGCGACGACCTGGTAGCGCGGAGGTGGCGGCGGGGAAGAGGAGAAGTGGCGACAGGAAGCGGAAAAACCTAGGGTTAAAAGAAGGCGCGGTCTGGGAAAAAGAGGGTGCGGGCTGGGAAAAAGAAGGCGTCTTGCTGGAAACATAACTTCTGTCGGCCACATCTAAAGCCGACGAAAGTTAATTTTAACTTCAGTCGGCTTTAATATTGGCCGACGGAAGTTACGACTTTTATCCCAGTTTGGGGTGGAAGCCTTTTAACTTCCATCGGCCACAGTTAAAAGCCGACGAAAGTTAAATTAATTTCCGTCGGGTCTTGTAGGCCGACGGAAGTTAGCTAACTTCCATCGGCTTTTCCAAAAACCGACGAAAGTTAAAATTGCCGACGAAAATTTACTATTTTCTTGTAGTGTAGGGGCCGGATCTCTTTAGGCGAAGGCCGCAAGGAAGGCTTCGAAGTACACTCCAAAGTGGGCTTCGAAGTATACTCCGAACTGAACTCCGAACTAGGTTCTCGGAGACTTAGCTTTGAATTGGCTGGAATGGGTCCGGGGACTAGCTCTGAGGAGCTCCGAACAGAGCTCAAAGTTTAACTCCGAAGTTAGCCCGGAGGATAACTGTTGGAACAATTGCGTTAGTTCCAGCAGGTTTCTGTGTGGTGGATTAGGATGTGGAGAAGGAGCCTCGATGGACTCTAACAGAGGGAGAAAAAGGTTTATACTGGTTCGGGCCTCTCCTGGGAGATAATAACCCTACGTCCAGTTGTGGTGGATTTGGCATGGTATGCCCCAGTATGGGGTAATAATACCAGGGTCTCTTGGCCCCCCGGAGCCTGCCCCCTGCTACAAGGGCTTGGCCCTGCTTTTATAGGCACGCAGGCCTTAAGGAAAAGACCAAGATACCCTCTACAAGCCCCTAGGCTTATAGGGGTAGACATGGAAAGAGAGCTAGCTACTGAGCAAAGTACCAGGCAACTTTACAGCTTTACAGCTTTACAGACGTGTCAGGCTGCGCCAGGCTTTGACCAGCTAAAAGATACACCGAAGGTGGGGGCTGGGAGGAAGGCTTCGGAGTGCATCCCGGAGGGGGGGCTTCGAAGCGTGCTCCGGAAGGCAGCCTCCGAACGGGACTCGGCTCCCGGAGGGTGGCCTCCGAACTGGACTCGACTCCCGAAGGGTGGCCTCCGAACTGGGCTCCGGAGGGCGGCCTCCGGACCTGGCTTCCGGAGGGTGGCCTCCGGACTGGACTCCGGAGGGCGGCCTCTGGACTGGACTCCGGAGGGCGGCCTCCGGGCTTGGCTCCCGGAGGGCGGCCTCTGGACTGGACTCCGGAGGGCGGCCTCCGGACTTTGCTCCCGGAGGGTGGCCTCCGGTGCCCTGCGCCAGGGCCCGGACTGGGGGCTCCGGGCCGGACCTCCTGGTCTGAGGGCTCCGAAGTTACGGGCCCCGGAAGGCACATTGGGACCTGGAATCAACACTTAGAGAGAAAACAGGCTCCGACAGTGCTGGGCTCTGGGCCAAAGGCTGTCGGAGGCTGACGTCATTTGGCCCCTGTTCAAGGGAAATATATTCCCCCAACAGTAGCCCCTCGCGTGCAGGCCTTCGGAACGAAGGGGTGCACGCGCCCTTAGGACAAATGACCCGAAAATGCAACTTTAGAGAAAACATACCTTCGGAGCCTGGACCGAAGGTGACCTCGCTATCCGGGGGTAATAAATGCCCGCGCTAGCCGCCAGAACGGCCTCGGGGAGGCCGAACGGCTCCGCAACGGTCAAGAAAGTTACCGTTACCTTGTTCTGGGCTGGTTCGCCTTCGCTGGAGGCCCACCTGGCGGTGGGTTCGGCCCACGACGGTTGGAATTCTTACCGCGCCTATAAATAGTGACTTACCACGTGTGTCTTCGACACGCCTTCATTTGCTTTCTTCTCGTTGCCTTGCAACCTTCGCTCTGTTCTTCTTCTAGCTTCGCTCCGAGCCCCCTTCGCTAGCTTTAGCTCTTCGCGTCGAAGTCCCATCAACATGCTGAAGAAGGCGGTGGCGAAGCCTCTCGCTTTGGGATCGAGCTCGGGCTCCGCCCAGGTGCAGGCAGCGGCGGCTGCGGCGGCGAAGACTGCGCCCAGGCGGATGGGGCCGAGGGACCTTCGGACGCCCTCCGACAAGTTCGAGCAGACCCTGGAGATGAGGGCCTCGATCTCCACGGAGGAGTCGGTCCGGAGGGCCTGCGAAGGGAAGATCGCGGCGAAGATCCAACTTCGGGTCCCGGAGAAGTCGGAGTCTGAGCCGAGGCCTCGTGCTGACGAGGTGGTGGTGTTCGAGGCTTTCTTCGAAGCCGGCCTCAGACTGCCTGCAGTGGGGATGCTGAGCGAAGTCCTCAAGGCTTACAACCTTGAGCTCCCTCAGCTTTCGCCCAACGCAGTGGCGAGGTTAGCCGTCTTCGAGTGGGCCATGAGGGCCGAGGGCTGCGAGGGCCGCGCGGATGTATTCGTCGCCCTCCATGACGCCAACTGCCAACCGAAGCCGCGGGAGGGGACGGACCGCGTCAAGAGGGCGCTGGCCTTCGGCAGCGCCAATTTCCAGCTCCGGAAGGAGTACCAGGACGCCTTCCCGGCGAGGGCCGTAAACAACAAGTGGTACTCGAGGTGGGACCAAGAGTGGTTCTATGCCTCCGTCGGCGTGAACTCTCCCCTTCGGAGTACCAACGCCCATATTTTGTACCGGCGCGAAGGTGTGGTGAAGACCAGCGAAGACATCCTTCGCTCGAGGATCTCGCTGCTCCGGAGAGTGGCGGCGAAGATGAGCATGAGGGACCTCGCGGAGGAGTTCATCACCCTCCGGCTCAGCCCCCTCGCGCGCTCTTGGCCGGAGGGGCTCTTTCAAGCTTCGGGCCGAGGTGAACTTAGCGAGTTGGCCTTCGACCGCTTCTGTAAGGCTTCGCAGTCTCTTTGCTTTTAATACTTCGTAGACTTCACTTCTAACTCAAACCTTTCATGAAGCCGCCCTCGAGATGAGGACCCCGGAGGAGGCCATCGCGGCGGCGGATCGAGTCGTCGGGACTCCGACTCCTGAGGAGCAGGCCCAGCGCCTTGCACTGGTAGGGTCCTGGGAGCGCTGGAACAGGGTATGGACCGCGCTCGACCTCGGAGGGCTTCCTGCTCTGCCGGACTTCGCCCACCTGGCTACCTCGTCGGCCGGAGCCAAGAGGAAGAGGGGGGACGAGGACGAAGTGGATGCCACGGGACATCGGCCGGAGGTCCCCGTGGTCGAAGCTTCTAATTCGGGGGAGGTTGCGGCGAAGCCCGCAGCTACTCCGACCCCCAACAAGGCAGCGAAGCCCTTGGCGGCGAGGCCTTCGGCAGCGAAGTCCGGTGCGCACATTCCGGCCGCCAAGGAGGCCACGAATGCCCCGGCGGAACCAACCTCGGGCGCGGAGGTAGATGCGCCAGCTTCGCAGCGAAGGAGTTGGATGGCACACTTAGCCCCATCCTCCTTCCAAGAGATCTCCGACGATGGTAAACCCTTTTTTCTTTTGCATGCTTCTCTTCAATATGCGGATTTAGACTTGGCTCCCTGCAGAGGACGAAGATGACGCGAGGCCCACCGTGGCGAAGGCGGTAGACGAGGGTGGATCGAAGCCCGCCGAGGCAAAGTCCACAGAAGCTTCGAGCAGCAGCAGCAGCGATTCGGAGTCCGAGAGCACTTCGTCTGAAGATGAAGGCAGCGGGGGCCGCGAGGCTCCTCGAGGCGAAGAAGAAGTGGATGTGATGGGCTTGAGCCCCGCCTTGCCGGAGCCCGCGGAGGCGACCGTGGCCCTGGTTCACCCTTTCAAGCCGAGGGGGGGCGTGACGGTGGCGGCGATCCGCGATTTCCGCGAGGCTTGTGCTTCTGCGGAGGAGGGGGATTTGGTGGCCCAGCTCAGCCATCGAGACCCCACGGACCTCTTCGTCAGTTCGAATGAAGTCCTCCTGCGGGTGAGCGAAGCCCCTTGCAGCTTCGAACTATACTTTTGTCCCTTGGCTAATACTTATGATCTCTTCAATTTCTGCAGGCCCTCGCACTGAACGCGGCAGCTTCGACTGCTGCCGACAGGCGGATGGAGCGCCTCGCGGAGGAGAAGGAGGCCCTTCGCCGCGAGGTCTCGGAGGAAGTCGAGAGACGGAGGCGGGCCGAGGCTTCGGCTGCTGAGGCGAGGGAAGCCTTGGCCTCGGAGACGGCTCGGCTCCGCGCGGAGCTCCAGGCTTCGAAGGATGCCGAGGCTCGACAGGCGAAGGAGAACGAGGAGCTCCGCCAGCGGGCTCGGGATCTTGAGAGCTTCGTCGTGGCTAATCTTGGCGAGGCCACTCAGAGCCTGACCGAGGTCCTTGAGAAAATAGGGACCGAGTGCCGGACTCCGGATTTTGGCGATCAGGACCCAATTGGAGACCGCGCCGATTTTTTGAAGACTGCGGCTTCGATAGCGGACGAAGCGCTGACGGGCTTCGCCCTCATGGCCGGTCGTGTCGCGGGCCAAGGAGTGCTGCAGATCCTCCATGCTGCGGGGTGTGACCACCTTCTGGCTGCAACCTCCGCGACCCCAGTGGCCTTCGGGGGTCCGCACTTGGTGACGCCTCCGGCCGAAGTTCGCGGGGCCTGGCGGCGGCTGCAGGACCCCTGGAAGGAGCAAGGCTGCGAAGCCGTCCTCGACCTCCAGAAGGCCCTTCGACATCGCCGATCCAAAGCGCCTGCTGTGCCTGATCAGCCTTCGACTTCGGTACCTCCGCCTCCGAAGGTGTAGATCTCCTTAGGCCTTTTTGTAATACTTAGATGCAGGCTTGTAAAAACTCTATCAGCTTATTAATATGAATGCGGGGGTTTTTTATACCTGCCCAGGCTCAGACTTCGAGCGTAGACCTCGAAGTCCTCGAGGACTCCGAAGAGCTTCAACAGCTGTGGGCGATCCTCAAAGTAGCTAGGTCCGAAGGCCCCCCTCAGTTTAAGCTTCCGAGGGGGCCTAACGGCGAAGCCATCTCCGAAGTAGCTCAGGATTTACTAGCCGCTGTGAAGACGGAGTCCCTTCAGGGCCCTTTGTCTTTGCCTTCGCGAATGGCCTTAGCAGGCGACGAAGCCCTAGACTTTTCTGCCTTCGATACGGCACCGCCTGCTTCGTTAACCTGGAGTGACCTGCAAAGTGGAAGGCGAAGCCTACGAGCTTCGGAACCTGAACGGGCTGTTCGAGGGAGAGCGGGCTCCGACGAGGCAACGTCCAGCCGAGGCGGCCCTGGCCGAAGAAGGGGCAAGCGAGGGTTGGGGCCTCGCACACGGTTCTTCTTAGGTTTAGATACAGATTATACGTAGTTTGCTTCCGAAGTATGTTTGTAACACACTTCTCAATATACAATAAATGGAGTTGTTATATTCGCATACTTCATCTGTATGCTTCGCATTGTTTGGCTTCGAACATTTTAGCTTGCCACGCTCGTACTGCGTATTACATTCGCACACCTCGCATACATGCTTCCCCCCCTTTGCTCGTGGCAGCTAGGGACTTAGCCGTTGCTGGTGCGGGCAAAAAATAAACGATGCGAAGGGTGCGCCTTTGGGCGGCTTCAACGTACGAATTTTATTTAAGCGAAGGCCTCCTTTGGGCTTCGAACGCTTTAATTTGGTGCGAAGCAGGGCTTCGGCTGCTCGGAATTTTACTGAGCGAAGGCCTCTTTTGGGCTTCGAACGCGCTAACTTGGTGCGAAGCAAGGCTTCGGCACAACCAAGCTGAGAAACCAAGGGTTGGTTTCGGTGTTTTGTGATGAGTGATTGACAGGCTTTTTACCCTCTGTTCGAAGGGTACCTCCGAAGGGGGTTCGGAGGTTGGACCTCCGAATGTGTTCAAAGGAGGGTACCTCCGAAGGGGGTTCGGAGGTTGGACCTCCGAAGGATGTTTCGGAGGTGGTTTCACCGAAGGGTGTTCGGTGTTTGCTTGCTGCAGCTGTTGCAGCGGAGTGTGCATGTCGGAGGGGTCCGACAGTACACGCTGACTAGGCTCGTACCGAAGGGTTCGGTACTTTGGGCGGTACACCGGAGTGTGTACCGAAGGTTGCTAACCCGGAGAGGTCTCCGGAGTACTGGATACACTTGTTTGCTTGTCTGTGGTGCGCAGGGACTTCGGAGGCGACGGACAAGGTTCGCGGCAGGTGAACCTGGGTCAAGCGGGAGGCTTGATGCCAGGGGAGCGGGGAGCTCCGTCACGGTGGCTGCGAAGGTGGTCCGGGTCGGTCCTCGGGTCGAGGCGTGCCAGGTGAAGGCAGAGAGTGCGGAGCGTGGCTCCGGCTAAAGGTACTCCGAGACAAGTCCTCGGAGGTGAGGCACTTCGAAGGTACTCCGAATGGAGTGACTTCGGAGTTGGTGGAACAAGTCCTCTGCGGAGGCATGGAATTCGAAGTGTGCTCCGGAGAGAGACATTCGAAGGTACCCAACGAAGGTCTCAGAAGTCGAGGTGCATCGAAGGCATGGTCCGGATGAGGCTCGTCGAGGAGTGTGCTCGGGGAGAGACACTGCGACGAAGTGCTCATGGAATGCTTCATGCGGAGGCCTTGGACGAAGGAGGGACTTCGAAGGGTGGAACTCTGAAGGTGGGGCTTCGGAGGGTGGAAGGCTTCGGAGCGAGGCTTGCTCCGGAGCAAGGTTGTCTTGTGGTGCTTCGGCCTGCATGGCTTCGGTACACGGACTGACGGAGTTCGAGCTGGGTGAAGCTGCGAAGCCGTGGTGGTCCACTCCGGAGGTGTTGGTGCGAAGGCCCAAGGAGCTTTGACGGCTTCGGCTCAAAACCGTCAGTGTATCGGAGACTGACTTCGGTGAAGCGAAGGCCATCTGGCTTCAGGCTTCTCACCGAAGCTACCGCACCCTCGCGTGCGAAGGGAGGATTCCAGAAGGTCAAAGACTGCAAAGGCTGACACTGTCTGTTCTGTAAAAGGCTGACATTGTCCCCTCTGCAAAGCTGACAGAGAAGCCTCCAAAATAAAGGCGGACTACCTTTTGTACCCCTTAGTTCTGTAGAGTCAAATCTTGTGTAAACCCTAGGGGTAAAGTAGTCTTTTCCTTTGGGTGAACTGTGGGCTATAAATACGGGGGCTCGGTAGGTAACATTTAACACTTTGAGCATTTACTGTTGAGCTCTTGTAGCCACATACCTCGCAATATTCATCCAGAGTTCATTTTATTTGTGTTCCTTGTTCAAGCGGCGAAGCCCTGCTTCCTGTGCTTTTTGCTTGAGCTCGCGTTACATACCTCGCTAGTATAGTGCACCGAAGCCTGTCTAGGCGAAGGGTGTTTTGTGCGAAGTGTGTTTTTTAGTGTGCTGTCGCTCTGTGTAACTTGAGGCCAGACCTCACAGCTTACTAGCGAAGCCCTGATCGAGGCCCGTTTTGCTTCTTGTGTCGAAGCCCTTAGCGTAGTCTGTTTGTGTGCGTGTAGACCTTTGTGTACGAAGCCCAGCACCAGTTGCTGCCGCCAAGTACTTGGTCGAAGTCCTCAGAGGGCTGTCCACTCTTGCGAAGGGTGAAGTGCGAAGCCTGCTCGAAGCACCCCGTGTGCGGAGCCTGCACTGACTTAGCAGAGTAGATTTCCGAGGGGTGTACGTGGAGCGAAGTCTTCTTGGCTTCGAACTTTTGCTCCTGCGAAGTCTGTGTTCGGAGCTGTCGAAGTGCCTCCGAACCAGACCTTCGAAGGTAGTGTTCGAAGCCTGTTCCGCAGAAGACTGAACTGAACCGAAGGCTAAGTTTTTAGCCCGAAATTTTAAAAGCTCCCATTCACCCCCCTCTGGTCGCCGTTTCCGGTCCAACACAAGCCTAGCGAGGCATGCTTCGGCATGCTAGGATTTGGATGCTGTGCGTGAGCGAGGCTCTGAAACGCACTTAGATCATAGCGAAGTATGACTTCGAGACGCTTAGGCGTATTATACACTAGCACGCGAAGCCAGGCTTCGGAGCGTGTTTAGATAATGAAGCAAGGCTTCGGAACTTGGTCCTGTAATGAGAAGGATATTTGGTGTGGATTCACCGAACCTGTGATAATGTGAGCCACCTTCGACTCTGAGCCACCTTCGACTCTGGGCCACCTTCGACCCTAGGATGCTTCGGGTGCGGAACCCGGAATCCCTGGGATGCTTTGGGCGCGGAGCCCAGAATCCCTGGACGCGTCGGGCCAGCGGCCCGGAGTCCCTTTTTCCCACTGCTACGGGCCCGGGGGAACCGTGTAGCCTTCGGAGGAATGCTCCGGATTTCATAAAGCGAAGCAAGGCTTCGGCTTTAAATAAGGTGAAGCATGGCTTCGGGTTTAAATAAGGCGAAGCATGGCTTCGGGTTTTTGAACAGGGCGAAGCATGGCTTCGGGTTTTGAAGCATGGCTTTGGTTTTAAATAAGGCGAAGCATGGCTTCGGGTTTAAATAAGGCGAAGCATGGCTTCAGGTTTTTGAACAGGGCGAAGCATGGCTTCGGGTTTGGAAGCATGGCTTCGGTTTTTAGATAGAGCAAACAATTGTATTCAAGGGCGAAGCAGGGCTTCGGCTTTAAGGCGAAGCAAGACTTCGAGCTTATATTAATGTAACTGTAGATTGGTGCATCGAAGTAAGGCTTCGGGCGGTACATACCTTGCAGCCTTCGGGGCTTCGATGACCTTTGAAACGTGGAGCAGAGCCCCTTGCCGGAGAGTGGGCTCCGATATACGAAGGATGGAGGAAAGGCGAAGGTGGCCTTCGATCTGCACTCGAAGCCCCTTGCCGGAGGGTGCGCGAGGCGAGAAAGCCTCGAAGCTCCCCCCTCGGGCGCACTTAGGGTTGCAGGCAGTGGTAGAGAACTTAGCTTCTAGGACTAAGTTCCCCACGGACGGCGCCAACTGTTGGAACAATTGCGTTAGTTCCAGCAGGTTTCTGTGTGGTGGATTAGGATGTGGAGAAGGAGCCTCGATGGACTCTAACAGAGGGAGAAAAAGGTTTATACTGGTTCGGGCCTCTCCTGGGAGATAATAACCCTACGTCCAGTTGTGGTGGATTTGGCATGGTATGCCCAGTATGGGGTAATAATACCAGGGTCTCTTGGCCCCCCGGAGCCTGCCCCCTGCTACAAGGGCTTGGCCCTGCTTTTATAGGCACGCAGGCCTTAAGGAAAAGACCA
The DNA here is from genome assembly GCA_019279435.1 of Zizania palustris. Lineage (NCBI taxonomy): Eukaryota > Viridiplantae > Streptophyta > Magnoliopsida > Poales > Poaceae > Zizania > Zizania palustris. The sequence goes on along the minus strand of JAAALK010000082.1, from coordinate 36,124,005 downwards.
AGATACCCTCTACAAGCCCCTAGGCTTATAGGGGTAGACATGGAAAGAGAGCTAGCTACTGAGCAAAGTACCAGGCAACTTTACAGCTTTACAGCTTTACAGACGTGTCAGGCTGCGCCAGGCTTTGACCAGCTAAAAGATACACCGAAGGTGGGGGCTGGGAGGAAGGCTTCGGAGTGCATCCCGGAGGGGGGGCTTCGAAGCGTGCTCCGGAAGGCAGCCTCCGAACGGGACTCGGCTCCCGGAGGGTGGCCTCCGAACTGGACTCGGCTCCCGAAGGGTGGCCTCCGAACTGGGCTCCGGAGGGCGGCCTCCGGACCTGGCTTCCAGAGGGTGGCCTCCGGACTGGACTCCGGAGGGCGGCCTCCGGGCTTGGCTCCCGGAGGGTGGCCTCCGGGCTTGGCTCCCAGAGGGCGGCCTCCGGACTGGACTCCGGAGGGCAGCCTCCGGACTTGGCTTCGGAGGGCGGCCTCCGGACTTTGCTCCCGGAGGGTGGCCTCCGGTGCCCTGCGCCAGGGCCCGGACTGGGGCTCCGGGCCGGACCTCCTGGTCTGAGGGCTCCGAAGTTACGGGCCCCGGAAGGCACATTGGGACCTGGAATCAACACTTAGAGAGAAAACAGGCTCCGACAGTGCTGGGCTCTGGGCCAAAGGCTGTCGGAGGCTGACGTCATTTGGCCCCTGTTCAAGGGAAATATATTCCCCCAACAATAACTCTGAAACTAGCCTGAGACTTAGCTTCTGCAAACTTCAAAGGGATATTGGGGGCTTCGCTCCGGAGGGCTCCGAAGGGGTTCGGAGGCCTCGCTCCAGAGGGCTCCGAAATGGACCTTGAAACTTAGAAATTACTTCACCAGATAGGAACATGCTTCGACAGTGTTGGGCTCCGGGCCGAAGGCTGTCGGAGGCTGACGTCATTTGGCCCCTATTCAAGGGAAAACTTATTCCCCCAACAATATGTCTCCTATGTTCTAAGTGTTACTTGTAGATTCCAGTCAAACCCGAGTGAAAGTCATTTGGAGGTAGTAAAAGTATCCTCAAGTATTTGAGAGGGACTGAGTATATTTTCCTAGTTTACGGTGGTGAATAGGAGCTCATTGTAAGTGGTTACACCGATGCTAGCTTTCAGATCAACAAGGATGATTCTTGATCGCAGTATGGATTTGTGTTCTACCTCAATGGAGGTGCAGTGAGTTGAAAAAGTTCTAAGAAAGAGACAGTGGCCAATTCTACGATATAAGATGAGTATATCGTAGCTTTGAAAGCTGTGAAGGAGGCCGTTTGGATCAGAAAGTTTGTTTCTGAGTTGGTTGTTATTCCTAGTGCGTCCGACCCAAAGGACCTCTATTGTGATAATAGTGGTACCATTGCATAAGCCAAGGAGCCTAGGTCACACCAGAAGTCTAAACATATACTTCAGCGATATCCACGAGATCATAAAGAGAGGTGATGTGAAGATTTGCATGGTGCACACAGATTTGAACATAGAAGATCCATTGACAAAACCTCTTTCACAACCCAAGCATGAGGCGCACTTGAGCTTCATGGGTATCAGATACTTGTGTGAGTCATGTGTATGTGAAAGATGTTATAGGTGTTTATGCTTATGTGTAAGGATAATTGTTATCTTGTTCCTTGAATAAACATCGTTTACATTGATTGATGAGTTAATGACTTATCTGTGAGACTCTTTGTATTATAATGATGTTGTTCAAAATGATCCCTAATCTTATCGTCATGTTGGAGAATGATGATACATAAATTAGCACTTCTATTTGATTTATGATCATGTTTCATGGATCATAGACATGGGGATGTCAAATCAGAGATGTGGATACATGTTGGAGAACATGGTGTTGGATAGACCCACTTAAGATACTGTTATGATTGTTATTTTTATGTGCCATTAGTTGTCATCTCAAATGGTGTACCTGTAGAGTCCTCAGACCTGAGATCGTCATTTGATTCTATAATGCGTAGCGGCACACTTAGATGCTTTCTAACGCTATTCCGTATCCAAGTGGCCATAAGGGTTGTTTTCAAGTGTATTGTGAAACATGTCGTGGGATGTGAGCAGGCAAGATGGAATTTACCCCTCCTTATAATGGGAGAGATGTCTCTGGCCCCTCGAGGTAGTCGGATTGGAAAAATGCATGGCCATGCCACTATGACTAAATAGTTAGTCATGATTTGAATCTGATACTTGTTCGAGTGAAGTGTCGAGCTAACCAACAAGGGTGGCACGTATCTTGCCTTGAGCTTGACTGATGTCATGTGGTAAAGTGACTAGTGCATGAGTATATCAAGGTTCAGAGAAAAATTGATTTTGTATGCTTTCGGGGGTCAATATGTACTGCTAGGTACCACTATTGATCAGTGAGCCGAAAAAGGTTTCTAGTGAACAACTGTTTATGTATGAACCTATCGGGTCACACAATTAAAGGGATGGATTAAGAAACTTGCTAAGAATTGGTTCTTGTGCAAGTGAGAGATTGAAGGAAATATGTCCAAGAAAATTCTAAATGGATTGGAAGTTTTGATTTGGAATCAGAAGTTCCGATTATTTTCTGAATTAGAAACCGAGAGGTAAAATCGAAAGTTTTGATAATTTATGGTTTGAGAAACCAAGAGCTCAAATCGGAAGTTCTGATTTGGAATCAAAAGTTCCAATAATTTCTAATTTATAGACAGAGAATTCAAACCAGAAGTTCTAATTTGGAATCGGAAGTTCTAATAGGGACGATCGGAAGTTCCGATAATTTCTAGGTTGTAGACCGAGAGTCTAGGTTGGAAGTTCCGATCTAGGATTAGAAGTTCCGAGGCGGATAAAATAGATTAGATTTGTTTGGCCTTATTGTGGATTTGGGTCCAGGGTCCTAACTCTATATAAAGGGAGGAGGATGAGGTCATGGACATTAGATGAATTGCAGATTAGATCAGATCTAAACCCTAGCCACGACACCTCTCCTCTCTTCTCCCTCCTCGATCTCAAGAGCTGAGATTGGGATTTCTCCCAGTTCTCATGATCGGTGCTAGCACACCGGCATGAGATCAATCTCATCCCTGCACGTGTGGACTTCTTCATGAGGTCATCGCCGGACTTCGCCGATTGTATCATCGGTGAACAAACGGAGTGAGACGATGATAAGCGAGGATGCGCTTCCCCAACATCTTCTTCCGCTGCACTAGTACGTCTCATGTTAGAAGGTAACTATTCATGATCCCTCACGCGCATGGTTCCATGGTTTGGGGGCAAATTTTTGAAATCGTCGGCTAGCGTAGCTTCCCCGTGTCCCAACAATCATAACATCATGACAAATCTTGTGTTTTTTGGACTTCATTTGATTTTTTTAGAATTAAAAACCATAAAGCTCTATGTTGTCCATCTAGTGTCATAGCCTAGATTTTTCAAAATTTATTTCCATTTAGTGGTTACAACCTACAAATAGACTAAAAAATATGAATATAGTGTTTCTACAAATTTCAGTTCATTATTTCATGCACTTGCAATTCAAATTTGATATACGACAATATAAATCCTACAAACACACTTAATGAATTAAAAATAGTAAACTCACCCTAAAAAATACCAAACTTTTACATGATATAAATTCTGATGCATTTTGATCTTATGAGAAGTTTTAAGTTCAAACACATATTTAACCATTGATTTGCTTTTAAACCCAATTTATTCCTTTAATAAATCCTAATTCATCTTTCGAGAATCTCTAGCTTTCTTAACATTCTACATGAAAACTTTGCTAAAATATTTTTTATTTTTATCACAACATATATATATCTTATCATAGTACTATAACAACTCTTTTGTAGACTTCAATTGTTTTTTATAATTAAAAAACCATTAAGCTCCATGCATATTTCCTATCGAGTGTTACAACCTAGATTTTTCAATGTTTCTTTCTGTTTAGTGGGTACAACATATAAATAGACTCAAAAATATGAATATGATTTTTCTATAAATTTTAGTTCATTATTTCATGCACTTGCAGTTCAAATTTTACATATTTCAATATAAATACTAGAAACACACTTAATGAATTAAAAATAGTAAACTGACCTAAAAAATACCAAAATTTTACATGAGATAAGTTTAGTTGCATTTTGATCATAGAAAATGTTACAAGTTCAAACGAACATTTTTGCTAAGTGTATTGTTTGTTATTTGCTGAGTGTATTTAGCCCACACTCGGCAAATAACCCTCTTTGCTAAGTGCCCAAAAAAATAGCTTGGCAAAGATTTATTTTTCCATAGTGAATGTTATATTTTTCTTTAGGATTTTAAAAGAAATGAGATATTTTAAAAGATTTTGGAATTCAAGAAAATTCTAGATTTAGAGAATGTTTATTATATGCTAGACAATTGTTTTCGATAAATATCCATAATCATATTCATGTCTTCTTCGTATCTGTTTCATATTCGTATCCAATAATATCTATTTATGTATATCTATATCCAAAATATGAAAATCCAAATATAAAAATATATGAAAAATAATATGATATTAATGATATTTGTCTGTATCTAATCGATTTTCATCACTAAGGGGGTGTTTGGATCAGGGGCTAAATTTTAACCCGTGTCACATCGGATGTTTCGACATTAATTTGAAGGACTAAACATGAACTAATTATAAAAATAATTACAGAATCGGAGACTAAATCGCGAGACGAATTTTTTAAACCTAATTAATCCATAATTAGCAAATGTTTACTGTAGCATCACATTGTCAAATCATGGTGTAATTAGACTCATTAGATTCGTCTCGTGAATAATTCTCCGATTATGAATAGGTTTTGTAAATAGTCTATATTTAATACTCTAAAATAATATTTAAACATTAGATGTGACAGAGGCTAAAAAATTTTAGCCCCACCAAACACCCTTAACTATGGCTCGAAAAGTACTCGCGTGTCCCATTGCCATTTGGATATGTGGGATTAATAAATGGCTATTTGGGACTGCAGCTGCCTCCGACTACACTACCACTCTCACCATTAGATGCTAAGTAAGGTTTCCTTAGCATCCAAAAAATAATTTTATGGGCAAGAATTTTACGTCTACAGTTTTAGCATCCTAAAAAATACTGTAAATAGCAAGCGGCAAAAAAACCCATTGAAATAATCGTATAATTAAATTCAAATTTTCAAATTTGACTATGGGCTTATAAGTGGGTAGCTTGACCTATACCAGGTTGCAGGAGGAGATTGATCAGACTTGTGAGGTCGTGCGTGCGTGCATGTACGTCCTAGCTTTATTGGTGGCAATGGCATGCACCGGAAAGGCTTTTGATCGTCCTTGCTGTAGATGCGTGGGGGAGCTACAGGGCTACATGCATGTTAGCAGCAGCAGCAGGAGAGCTCTGCCGCCATGTACGTAGTACAACTTCTACATGCATGTCAAGTGGCTAGCGATTGATTTAAGTACCAGTGAAGTGAAGTGAGAACTAAGATGATCTCTACGAGATCGAGTTGCTATTTTGTTACCAAAAATCTTTTATGGAAACAGTTCTAAACACTATTAATCTCTAAAAATCAATCTGTCCGCAACAATATTTCAATAATCTTATATGGGTGCAGTTACGGTGCCGGTTACCTCCAGATAACACTTAAATCTAATCCTGACTGTTCATTAAAAGGATTTAAAATAATTAATTAAAAATAAAAATAGACTAATCGGATGTAGCCGGTCAATCACGACCTGTAGAATGGAATCACATCGGATCATAAATTTACATGCATGCAATAGATATCTAGCTAATCTGAAGTCAATATATTATCACACGTAACACAAAAATTACATGATTCAATATAAAAGTAGATAAGCATGTGCATGAAACATTTACATTTTTAAAATTTTCAAATGAATTACTGAAGAGTTATGAATAATTTTCTCATTTTCATTTTTATGAAAAAATTGTATGAGGTATATTTATCACGTTTTTCTTAATTAGGGAAAGTAATCTAAATCCGTGTCATAAATTAAGGGACTAAGGGTGTGTTTGGTTCTACTGTGAGCTGTGACAAAGCTACTGTGAGCTATCTACTACAAAAAAGCTGTTGTCAGTTAAGTTGTCTGCTGTGAAAAAGCTGAAAGTCATTTGATTGAATATGCTGTGAAAAAACTACTGTGAGCTGACTATTTTTATAACTGACATAATTTTCATTTTTATAATATTCCATACATATATATATAAATAGGAAACAATCAACATGGATGTAACTAAATAACTAGAAAATATATTAGATAAATAAAAAAGTTCATAGTTAATCTCATAAAGTAATCGGCAACCACATAACTATCTCATGAAATTGTGCAATGTAATATAAATCATAATGATTTTAGATCAATCAAGACACTTTGAATTCATGCTATCCAATTTGTATAAAAAACAGAAAACTCGAAAAGCAGGGTTTAAACTGCTTCCAAATTTGTACTAGAATAGCTGCTTTTGTGGAAAAAGCAGGTTTGGTTAACCAGTTTGGTTCAGCTTCCACTTTTTCACAGCAAAAGTAGATTTTAAAAGCGGAAGCAAACACACCCTAAATCTGTGAGCGCCATGGAAAGAAAAAATTTTGAACCACGGAAAAAAATCTTTTGGGCGCATGGAACAAAAAAATTTGAACCATGGAAAAAATTATTTTGTATGCATGTGGGTCAACTTAGGTAGTGTTTGGTTCCCTGTATGAGGAGGAACAGAACGGAATGGTTCCTGATATGGGGTTAGAGAAGGATGGTCATATGAACTATTACCTCTAGCATGTAACAAGTCACCTATTTTAAATCTGAGCCGTCCGATCGCATGGATTAGACGACTTATAAAATTTTGGGAGCATCATAAATTTTGCCTCTTATATTTTAAAGGGATCTCAAAGTAGTTTCTAGTTTTGAGAGAAATGAGAAGTGATTTAGGGGATCATTGCAAAATACTATGGCATTATGTTTTTTTATAAAAATACACAAATTTAATTTTAGAAAGTTAGATAAGCGTATTGTTGCTCTAATTAACCCCCATCATGCCCACACTCGACGGTCATGATGCCCATGTTTTTCATATTATTTACGTATCAAAAATGATATGTCAATATATTAAACGACGAAAAAGATAAGGAAACTAAATCTTGTATTGGACCTAAATGTCCGGAGTGATATTAATTTTTTATGTGATATGCAATATGAGACTGAGTTTTTCTCTCATCGCATTTTAATTCAGTTGTGAGTACCTAGCTGTGTACTAGCTAGACTGATCCATCTATCTGTATTAATCTTGATCGAGAGGTACTAGCTATAGCTATTGCGTGATCTGCATGCAACACTGATCTTGGCTTGTTTTTTTCTCGAGCTGGGGGACACAGCAAAAGCAGAAAAGAGGCCTGCTTCTAGATTCTGCATGCAATTTCGTTTCGTTTCGTTCCAATCTTCCTTTTCCTTTTTCACAGCTGATATATACGTACAGCTGCATGCTGGCTCTTTTCAGCCTTGTGTCGACGCTGTGACCTGTTTGTTTGCTGTTCACCGGCTATCGAGTCAAAAAAAAAAACAGCAAAGAATGAAGAAGCATTTGCCATCGATTGACCGACCTAACATGCATGTCGTGAACCCTGCAGGCTGCAGTGTAACTACACTACTACAGGGCTGTGTTTTTTTTAACTGGGATTCCTGAGACTGATAGATCGAGCTGCTGATCATCAACTGTCGCCAGCAGCTGAAGCAGATCAGTCTAAAAAGATTGATAGATTTTTCCTCCTGCTGATTGGGGGAGTGCACATCAGATTATTAGCTAGCCTTATAGCTCCACAGCAAAAATATATAAATCTCTATCTAGAAATATAAGGCATATAAGTTTTTGTTGTGATAGAACTTTAACTATTAATTCATTTCACAATATATCATCAGTAGGAATAAATAAATTAATATCAAATAAATTTTTTATTATATATGAATTAATTCAATATCTAGAAATACAGGCAAGGCTTATAAGTTTTTGTCGTGGTTTTTAAATGTAGAATTTTGATAATTAATTTCTTTAATAATATATCATCAGTAACTATAAAATTAATATCAAATAAAAGTTTTTTCATATACAAATTCAGCTATATCACATGCATAATACAAGAGTACATGCTACTTAATTATTACCAGTGACAAGTTTAAAAATGTGCCCTTTTTAAATCAATGCACGCCTTATATTTTTGAACAAAGAGTGTATACGTACATTACATGCACTCGATCTATATATCATCTTTTGTTGGAAATGACAAGAAGAATCAAAATGGCAAATCGACGATACAGTATGCATGGTCGTTGATACAACACAACGTAGTACTGAAGGTACGTACACATAATCGTGCATGCATGACGGCGTTGTACGTACGTACCAGTGAAATAACATCTATTCATCACTTCGAACGTAGTCACATGCAAATATCATTTTTGTTATTACGTTGGGCCCGGTTTGTGTACTCCATCGATCTACAAGCTAGCAAGCTAGCTAGCTAGGGTGTACGTACTCAGTACGTATAGTAGCATGACATGTACGGATGTATGTTATGTACTTACGTACCGACGTACGTGCCGTGTGTGTATGCATGGTACGTGGTACCGACGACTACTGACAGCTCAACGAGAGAAAAAAGAAAAAGAGAAAGATAAAGCAAAAGGACAGGGAAAATAAAGTTGATTACTGAGTTGTCAAGTGACTTATTTTGGAGAGTTTAAGATTTATGATAAGATGCATATATATTAATATTTAGATGATAAAAGTCTAAAAAGAGATGCTTTTAAGATTCTACATATTATTTAATTTATATATTCTGTAGGTATTAATTATTACAATAAAAAATACACTGGTTCAAAAGCTAAAGATTAAAAAAAACAGTAGAATAACCATCCACGCTATAAGCTACTTGTACTAGATGCGTCCTCACCCTGTCACCCATTGCATCACTCGCATGTAATTTCCTCAAAGGATATCAACGCTAAGGTCCATCATTTGTTTCGGCCAAAGATTGTTAGTAAATATTCTCGTAGTTTGTTGGAGTATTTAATTAACTTATTTAAGTTCTAGTAGCTGGGGTAAGAATACTGAGGAGCTAATGTTTCAAGCATTCCAAATTCTAATCTATTTCTAAATTATTTAGTTATCGATTTTTACCATCTAAATTTAAAATCTGAACAAACATGCCGTAATAAGTACGACTAATTGCACCTATATATGTGTGCGCGTTTTGCAGATATCATTTTTAGTTTCAGAGTCATCAAAACTAAATGGATTTGCCCTAATTTTTCCTAGCACGTGGTTTGTTTATATTTGTCGTGGTTCATCTCGATCTGTCACGACATACGTGCCGATGTTATCTACAAGAGGCGCGCGCCCATATTTATGTTAACTTATCGGCACTAAAATGATTGATATAATTAAATAAGAGTATGTTGGCAAAGGTATAGTCTGTGAGTATAGGGCTTTAACCATATGCGTTTTCTCAACACACTTTTTGTATGGCTAAAAGCTTTTGTCGATTTTTTATAGACGTTGAAGAGTACTTTCACCAATACATTTGCTGTCACTAAAACGATGTCACGGTGTAGTTGTCGGATACGTTATCCGTATTCAGCTATCTAGTAGCGTTCGAAATCAGCCGCTCTCTCCGTTCCACAATTAATTTAATTATTTCTAAGTTGTTTAGCAAATATTAATTAAGATTGAAAAAATATTATGATGTCCCTCATTAATATTTATAAATTATAATGAGAAATCATATCATATTGAAAAAAAATCATGCATGTATGTATTAGGAATGTTCCCGGTAACTTCCGGCGTCTAGGGGACGACACATCGGACGGCAATGCATGCGTACTAAACCAACACTCTGCATGCATGGCTGCATGCAAAGCAAAGTCGTCTAGTTCACCTGCTCATTTGACTAATACTTCTATTCTCTTCATTTTATATTATAAATTGTTTAAATGTTTTAATTAAAATTTTTAGTGTTTATTAAATTTTAAATATATATATATATTGACATATATAATATTAAATGAATTAACTATAAAAATATATGGATTTAATAAACTACTTTGATATTAATAGTTGTTTGTATATTTTCTATAAATTAGTTAAAATTATAGAACTTTGTCATATAAAAAATCAAATTATTTATAATATGAAAAATAGTAAATTTGGTTTGATGATCGCGTGGACCTTAAGTAAAAAAAATTAAATATAGTTTGCTCGCTCGTCGTCCGTCCCTCTGCGACGGCTAACCTAATCGGATTAGTTAACTTATTACTGTACTTGTCCAGGTTAATCCCGTTTAATCCCCGCGTACGTCTGCTGCCGAGAAAATGCATTAACATTTCGAGGAAAACCAATGGCGCCTTCCGCCACGTCAACTTCTTCGGTCGGTTTGACATGTGCGTTTTCCTGTCCGCGTCAGCTTTGCAAACCATACTGGATTATTTAATAGGACCGTGTTCGATTTATTGTTCGAAATGAAAATTGAAAACCGACCAAAATATAATTCCGGTCTGACGTGAACGATTCAAATATATAATATTTTAGTAGGCCTAAGATACGCACGTGCTTTTGCACGCGCTGGCCCAGTATAGATCTAATAAAACATCACTTTCGTATATAATGATTTTTTTAGTAATTTCTAATGGCTAATCGGAGTAATTGGGATCACACTACGGGAAACATAGATTATAAGTGCCAAGGATACTGGACGAAGCGCTAAAAACATTTGACAAACTATTTGTCGTGCGTAACAGTCGACAAATAACACTTGATATATATATATACACACGGTAACGCTATTCTACACTACGGGTGAATGCTATTCTACACCGATCAACTCCACCGTGTCCATCTCATTCAGCGTGCCCCCACGCCCCACCCAATCCTGACCCCCAATTTTACGTCGGACATTCTACACCCATGATGTAGAATAGCATATATATATATATATATATCATTAAAAAGATGTTTATCGAGTGACAAACACAACCCTCGACAAAAAATACCGAGTATACAGTGCGAAAGTGCAAGCACTCGCAAATCCCGAAAACTTATCCAGCTTTATTAGGGCATGTACAACGCGTTGCTTAGAGCCGTCTTCTGGTTGGAATTTTTGCAAAAACCTCCCCATTTCACAGCAGTAAGTGAAGACAGAGAAGCAAGCCGTCCCTTCGTGAGGCGACGAGAAGAGCTCGTGCTCCCAGGCGTCGACGATGGCTGGCCGCACGTTGTACGGGCCGTCGTCTCTGGTCGTTGCTGCTCAGATCAAGCTGCGCGCGCGTGAGGTGAAGATTGCGCGCCAAAATCCATCTCATATATGTCTCAGCGTCACCATTTTTCACCACCCTTCCTTGCGCTCGAAAGTCTCCACCGCCGTTGTGATGTCTCTGAAGAGCAAGGCCACTGCAGCGCCGTCGGTGGCGGCTGTGGCGACAAGCAGATTTCCCCATGGAAGCGGCTCAGAGGCGACAGTCATCGGTTGCGGAAGCAGCTCGCCCCTATCACCAAATCTCGTCGGTCTAAGCAACAGAGCAGCAACAACAACTTCGATTCATCCCCAATCCCTACCAAACGGCTTTGATACTTCACCAATCCATGTCAGACGAGGCTACTCGGTTGGCCCTAGTTCTTCACATGGCGTGGGGCTGATGGATTCCTCCATGGGATTGGGGATTTCACATGGCGTTCGGTCTTCAGGTGGCTACAGTTCAATATCTCCTCCATTTAGACATCATTCAAGCTGGGATCTAACATGGTAATTCCAAACCACATGTCTTCTGATTACATGCTTCATGGGATTGGGGATTTCTAGTTTCACTCAAGTAATATTGATGTTTGAAAATGAAAAATTGATGTTTTGAGAGCACGTTATTAATTCTGAGCATCACCAATAGAACTTGTCTACTAACAAGGCTGTCAATGTTGAGTGTGAAATTGTAGCTACCATTTGTGATCATATAAATTTAATTGTCCGCAAGGATACATATGAAAAACTAAGAGTTGGCATGCCCTTTGGTTCAGCATTGATACAGATCGTACTCCTGATGATACATTGTTGTTTATATATATGAGCTTCTGAAGGAGCAGTGAATGTGCTCTTCTCCAATATTTCTTTCTAGTGTCATTGGTTGAGATGTTACTGTTGTAAAACATGTAGAAAGTAGTTTTTTATTGAACAAGGCATGATACACAATTGTAATTCTTGTCATCAAATTGGGGGACAATGCATGATGTTTTAGAATCATACAGTCAAACTATTTTTAACTTTGTTCACTAATATATATGCAGGGACAACAATTCACACCCCCCTGGTGGATTTATGGGCTTGTTCAACAATCAGCCCCATTTATCAAAGAATTCACATTCTGTTGGCAATCCATCTCATTATGCACACATGCTAGTTAAAGAAGGAAGCAATGCTGAGTTTATGGACAGCTAGGAGGTTGTCAGTTTAGTCAAATTTTGCAACATTATGTTTTTTATTAGCTCCATCACTTATGAGAGGCAATATGCTGAAATGAGCTCTGGCTTGCTGTTTTAGCTGTAATAACACTGAAATGAGCTTGTGCTTGCTATTTTAGCTGTGAAAACGGTATAAATGACCTTGTAGTTTTTAGCTATGAAAACACTGAAATGACCTTGCAGTTTTTAGCTGTGAAAACACTGAAATGAGCTTACAATTTTTAGATGTAAAACACACTGAATTAAGCTTTTGCTTGCTGTTTTAGCTGTGAAAACACTGAAATGACCTTGCAGTTTTTAACTGTGAACAGACTGATATGAGCTTGCAGTTTTTAGGTGTGAAAACACTGAATTAAGCTATGCTTGTTGTTTTAGTTGTGAAAACACTGAAACGACCTTGTTGTTTTTAGATGTGAAAACACTGAAATGACCTCCCACTCTTTGGAGGTACTAAAGATTGCTACAAGCACTTCTTTGGAGATTTTAGGAAATTTTGCCATAGGAGTGATTGAATGTTTTGGTAAAGAGTACTTGCGCCCTCCCACTCGTGATGAACTAGAAAAAATTTTACAAGAAAACGAGACTCATGGTTTTCCAGGAATGTTGGGAAGCATTGATTGTATGCATTGGTCATGGAAGAATTGTCCAAAAGGTTGGGCAGGCATGTTCACACGTGGTGACAAAGGTGTTCCTACTATGATCCTCGAAGCAGTGACATCTCATGATCTTCGTATATGACATGCTTTTTTTGGTACAGCCGGATCTCAAAATGACCTTAATGTCCTCAACAAGTCACCACTGTTCATTCAAGCAATAAAAGGGGAAGCTCCAACGATACAATACACCGTAAACGGATCAGAGTATGATATGGGTTATTATCTTGCCGATAAAATATATCTAGAATGGGCGGTCTTTGTCAAGATAATTTCAGCCCCTCGGACGGATAAAGACAAATTATTTTCATTGATGCAAGAAGGATCAAGGAAGGATGTCGAATGCACATTTGGTGTATTGCAATCCCGCTTTGATATTGTTCATCGACCAGCAAGGCTATGGAAGCAGGGGGACGTTATTAACATAATGCAAGCTTGTGTTATCCTTCACAATATGATAGTGGAGGATGAGAAGGATTTGGTTAGAATTTCATTGGATGTGAATGAGAATGCAAGTGCGATGACCCTGAAGTGTGCACAAGTGATAACCCTGATCCATGCTTCGCGGAGGTGCTCAGGAGGAATTCTTCTATCCAAGCACGAGCAACACATAGACAACTGAAGAATGATCTAGTCGAGCATATATGGAAACGCTACGGAAACAAAGAAAATTAGACATAAATGTTTTAATCATATTATCTTATATTTGATTTATGAAAAAATATTGTATTACATTAATAATATAATATATCATTTGTTTTGCATCAACTAGCAACACAATGGTATATAGGAATGATATTCATAATTGATCATGGTTAAATGCAAGCATTAAATAACTTGTAGACAATCAAACAGACAGCTATTGTCTCTAGGTTTTACTTGTTGTCTATTTAGTTGTCTATATTGTAAATTTCAAGAAGTTACAGACAACCGCTGTCAGTGCACTGTACATGCCCTTAAATGGATGTGTCGTGAGGGAGGTACTTTGCGTGAGGGACGTACGCGGTTTCAATCCAACATAACTATGTCAGTTTTTTATATTCTTATTTTTTAAAGAGCATACATGAAGTCCTCGCAACGACTTTGTGATTAGTACAAATTTTTGTATGGCTAATGATTGTCAAACACAAAACAGCAGGGTGGGCAAAAACTACCCGAAAACCGAAAACCAAAAACTGAAGTAAATTGAAATAATCTTTTTTTTGTTTTTTTAAATCAGTTTTTATTTTTATACACTTCAGTTTTTGGTTTTCATCCTTAAAAAATCGAAAAACCCGAAAAACCGAAGTCTTTCTAAACCCTATAAATGACCTATTATTGGTGTCTTTTTTGGTCACACATTGACACACACGTGCCCTGGGTGATCTGCTTAGCTCTAGTGTAGATCCTATAATTTTAGAAAAAGGGTTCAAGACATTCCAATCAGTTTGACCCTACAACTAATATGGAAACAGAGAAAATAACATTAGTAGCATAGCTGATTGGCTGCCAAGCCGATGACTACGTTGAGGATAAAACAATCGCAAGCGAATAACACCAATCGGCCATAAGGCCGATGACCAAGGAAAAGCGACTGGGGCAAACACATCATCGATCTATGAGATGGACAATCTACGCATATGGGCCGATGAGTATTTTCCGATGGCAGATAGAATATAACACTGAATTTAAGATAACATATCGACTTGTACTCTGACAAAAATAAATAAAACATGTGCCAGATAACATATCCGTATCATCAAAATTATCACAATAACAAGATTAGACTTAATCAAAACAGTAGCTAGTCACGATGAACTTAACAATACTTTAAAGTATCGGGCATGTTTTATTTAGATAAATGTTATAGAAAGAGATGTCATACCTAACCGATGAAGCTTCAGACTACCACACCTAAATCACATCAATCTTAGAGATCAAACTGATGCAGCCTTAGACCTAGCTAATACACCGAGATAAACTGGCAATCGTACTGTTTCAGTTGATGCCTCAAGAGATCAAATTGATGCAGCCGTGAGGACACTGACCTAATCGATACGATCATCGGGGTGGCGGGACTCACCTCTTCACCGGAGATCAGAACAATGCAGTCTAGCTCCGAGTGTCGAATCCCGCCGGGATTAACCTTGGGAAGCCAAGGGTGGCGATGCGCCGAAGAGTTATTTGTAGGGTTGGTTGTTGTTTGACCTAACTAAGGGATACATATTTATAGTATAGAGACTTGTCGTCCAAGTAATCTATCCTAACTGATTCTCGATAATCTTCATCTTATCATCATTGGCTCCTTCATATTCGGTCATATTGTAACAGACGGGCTTCTTTAACCACCTTTGACCGGACTCCCTATAATTTTTGTTGATCATGCGGCATCCCTAGTGGGTCCTAAACTTTTACAAAATCTTGGCGTCAACACATGCCCCCAGTTTCAGAGCATTAAGGGGTAATCGATGCTTCAAAATTATTGGTCATCATCACCCATCCACCGTCATGTCCTTTCGAAGTCTTTTTGTAATGTCTTCTCAAATTTACTACTAGTAGTCGAAATCCTTCACCTTCTAATACTATAACATGCAGGGAGTCGGCTCCACTTCATCTTATTCTTTTTGCATTCTTCCTTCTTCAGCCATGGACGACTGTGATGGATATTGCCTGGCCTGACGCATCTACTTTTTCTTTGGTGGCGTTAGACCAGGCTTCATTCCACGTAGTTTTGCACTGGCATCTTTAGGTCAAAGATTTTACTCCGCCGATCTAAGACCTGAAAATAGTCCGGCATTTCGAGAACCGTACTCATGATTACATTTTGCTGAATGTTGGAGGTGGTCCCACTAAATCCACCGGGATCGGCTTGACCCGGTTGCCGAGGGGTTTCCTTTTTACTATATAAGTATCCATTGAGCGCTTTCTTTACTTCTTTACGCTTTCCACACACAGTACTGTTCATTCTTCAGCCCCCCAAGCTCATTGCCTTACACTACTAGTGTTGTTTGAGATCGCTGTTCACTGTCTTCTTCGTCGGTTCCAGATTTCAGTGATCCCAGTGATGGCCACCATGGATGCAATCCCTGAGATAGGTCTTTGACATTCCTTTCTTTCCCCATTGCCTTTGGTGTTCTTGGTTTGTCCGCTATTTCTCTATTGCTTTCCCTTTTCTTACCGGTTTCTTTACTTTCTTCCATGTAGAACTTGCGGAACCAAGTCTTGATTCCCATGGCCGAACACCCGACGTACTGTTTTCTAGGTCCGATGGGTAACCTTGATCCCACTGATATTATAAATGCCAAAACAAATTGGATTCCCTTTAACCATACCTCCATGTCCCCTTCTGATTGGAACAATAGTTTTAGGGCTTTCCCTTCTCCTCTTCCCGGCTGGCATGATTGGTATCTTAGGGTATCAGCCGTCCATCGTATATCTTGGGACGAAATTGGCATCGGCCATTACATTGGTCTCTCTCTTGCTAAACCCTACAAGGATTAGCCACTTCTTGCCTCCGCTTGTTATTTCTGGTCCGATGCCCTCAACGCTTTCATCTTTGGCCATGGTCCGATGAGTCCTTATTTGATGGATGTCTTTTCTTTGACTTATCTTGATATAATCTCTCCTTGCAACCCATTTTCCCTTCGATTTAAGCTGACCCATCGCCTTGACGTAAAATCCACCGGTGGCTAGAGCAAGTACATCTTAAAGCATAATAAGAAAACCGACCTTGTAGGATCCTATGAGCATGTTGCATTCCTCAACCTTTGGTTGGAAAGATTTGTCTTTTGTGGGTCCACTATGGGCCCAACCTCTCATCTTCAACCCTTGGCCGAGCATCTAGCCGCGAAGAAGAAAATTCCTATCGGCCGATACCTCCTTGGTGCCACTTATCATCTTCTCCACCAGGTATCGGTCAGACTATCGGTTGGTGAGCCTGTTGGCCACTTCGATGGTCCCTCGTGGTTTTTGCAGCTCTAGCTCATCATCTATACCACCGAAGTCATCAACAATCCTCCTCTTGCTCTGATGGACTTTTCGTCCGATTACCCTGAATTGGACGAGCTTACATATCACCCATGTTCATATTTGGGCGAGGCAGCCGCCTATCACTCCAGCTTCCGGATGTCCTCGATTCTTTAAGACTTTGCTTCGCGTGGTTCTATTACGGCTTCCTGAATGAAAAAAATCATCTGGTTCCCGTATGAGTTCCTATCTGAGTATGAATACCCTATCGTTTCCTGTTAATGAATGTGAGCCAGGATGAGGAATCCATCGGAATTTTTAAAACTTTTAGCACTCCTTGCCTTTTGGCCACCAACTTCACCGTCATCCACCTTCAGAAAGCTTCCTACAAATTCTATCATCCGATAGTGTGCTCGCAAGAATTGGGATTTAGCTAGATTTCACCTCACCTATTTTTCATCTACTAAATCCAAGTTCGTGGAGAAGTCAGAGATGGTCTAGAATATGATCATCTTCTCTGGCTGGCCGACAAGGTTCCCTATGGTGATCTTGCCCTTTGGTCGACCTGCTGCACTGGCTCTGCTGACTTTGTTCAATGGTGGTGCGAATTAAAACGACACCTCTTCGATCGGCACTCGGAGACTTACTACGAGCGGTTATTTGCAGGCTATGCCGACGAGACTCCTGAGGTAACATATTGGTTCACCCTTTTGCCTGTTCTCCTATTCTTTTCTTATCCTTTCATCATGTAGGAGGAGATGGATGTTCCGTCAATGAGTCAGAGTGGCCAGCTAATAACATATGGGCCTATATCGGCCACTACCCCTTTGGGGAGAAGGTCTCCTACCCCGACGGAGTGTCTTGCCAAGAGGCGGGTCAAAGTCTCGGCTCACAAGCGCAAAGCGTCGGATGTGGTGGTGCGCCGATCCACCAAAGCTCATTCTGACTAGGTAATTTACCGATTTGTTCCCATCGTAGCTGGTGTCTTTTCCATTCTTCCTTTGCAAAATTTTTCCTATGAGGCACTTGTTCAATCGCCTCGCCTTTTACTTTAGTCAACGCCAACCGCCTCTTCATCCATGCAAGCACTTGATCGGTTGACCGATGACCCCGTTGGCGCCTAATCGATCCAACTTGCTGGAGACACTACCTCAAAAACCATCACTGGGACCAATACACCTAGGGTCATAACTACCAACTCTAGTGTATCAGCCGATGTTGCCGTTGTAGCCATAACAGCCGAAACAGATGTACCAACAGATGGATTGGCGACTGTTGTCATCGTTAGCGTGGCGACTGATGCTGGGGTTCCTCCTACTTCAAGTCCTCGTTAGGTATTTTTACTTATTTTATCTTCTTGTTGCCTTCCTTGTGGCTAATACTGGCTTTAAATGCAGCCAATGCGAGATGTTATGGACCCGCCTGGCCCCTAGGGAAGTTTTGAAGAGGAAGGTTCTGATATCCTTCCGGTGGCTATAGCGGAGGATGATGTCGTTGCTTCTTTTACCGATGGTCCTCCATGATCAGCAACCTCTACCAGGCCTACTGATGTAAGCACATTCGTACTTGTTATCGTGATGTTGTTGGCTCTTGTCTAACTCTTTTCTTTCTTCAGTCCTTCTCCCAGAAATTACCCTTCGACGTTGGTCCTTTTCTTTTGGCCGACGAGGAGGTCACGGATTCTCCCACGTCGGCTATGACCCAACTTCCCTCGATAGTGAAGGAGGTGTTATTGGACCTGCTGTGTCATTTTGAGGACCCGGTGGAGGTCTTGGTCAATGACTCGGGGCCTATAAGGGGGCGTCTCAATGACATCTTAAACTTGCTTCCCCCAGAGTTGGCTGACGTCCTTACACCGACCTCATACCTAGAGTTCCATCGGCCAAACGTGCGGCAAGTACTGAAACAGATGGCCGATCGAGCTAGTTACGCGTCGCAATAGGAGGCGATCGAAGTCCATGTTACATCAGCGGTGATCGAGAGCACTCTTCTGGATCGGCGCTAGGGCGAGTTGTCAGTCATACTATTAATAGCAAAAAATGGCATTAATGGTCAAAATTGTCAAAGTCAAAATTGGTAATTTGGACTGAAAATATGCAATTCCTGGCACAAGCCGGTTTGACTAGCCATGTACCGTAGGTCTGACTGGCCCCACTTCGGTCTAACAGGCCCTATAAGTTCGATCTTACTAAACCAGTTCGAGTCCAAACCATATTGATCCGTTTCGAGTTGTTCTAACCTCCAATCAAATCCTAATGACTTGGACGCGTAATTGAGTCAATTAGAAGCCCAAGAACATCAGGACCAACCCCTATAAATATAGGGGCAAGACCGATTCAAGGCCCCCCGGCTCAAAACCCTAATAGATCCAATCTATTACCTTCAATCGTTCCTTACTTTTCAATCTACTTTCCTTGCCCTAGAGTTAGCTATAACATCCATCTTTGTTGGATTGCTTGTGAATCGTCTGTTCAATCCACGTAACGGATTTCTATCGTTTTTATTGGTAATTCGGTCTCTATGACGAATTGCAAATTGATTTCATTTGTTTTGCAGAGTTTCCATCTTTATCTTCATCGCCAAGGAGCTCTACACCCAACCACCATTGTCTAGACGGTCGTCGGCAAGACGAAGGCCGCCTTGCCATTCCTATCGGTATGACCGGTGGCACCCCTCGGTCTAACCAGCCTGCGTCGTGCTATCATCTGGCATGCCGGCACGCTTCGGTCTAACCGGAGGCCTAAGGTCAGTCTAACCGGCCACGTGCGGAGGCCCTCTAAGAACCCTTTGCACCACACTCCAGAACCCTTCGCGCCACATGCCGAAGTACCCTTTGGAAACCCTCGCATCCCCTTCGGTCTGGACGGGAGCCTGACGCCGGTCTGACTGACCAAGTGTCGGAGGTCCCCCTTCGGCCATCCTCACACCAAGCGCCAAAGTCCTTAGACCCCCCTTCACACTGTACGACGAAGGCCCCCTTTGGTGACCTATCTGCATCGTCGGTCCGACCAATGGTCTTTTGTCGGTCCGACCGGCCCGTCTTGGCCAGTTTGACCGCCGGACTCACTTCGGTCCAACCGGCCTTAGTTTGGATGATTTGATCGCTTCCCCTACAATTCGGTTAGTTAAATAATATTATTTTGGTATTGTTTAATTTGCCTGACGACTCCGTTTATTTTCTTTGTCATGGTCAAGGGTCGTCGAAACGCGGTGTCAGTGTTACGAGACGTTTAGCGGGCCAGCCCTAGTTGTTAGCGTGCTTTTGGATTGCTGAACTGACGTCAGTGTCCATTGGTGCTTTATCGAGAGATTTTAGCGTCAACACAATTTTTGGTGACTCCGTTGGGGACATACATGCCAAGCAGGACTACGCCGACGATGGGTACAACTACTACGACTACATTGATGGTTTAGGGCTACGCAGAAGTTTCACGATTACTTTTACACTAGCGAAACTGAACTTACTCTTGCACTTAACATCGGTTAAACAGAAGTATAATGAGTGTCTCCGACTACATCAAGCGGTTTAGGGACACCAAAAATCGATGTTTTAGCCTAAACATTTACGAGAGAGATTTGGCTGACTTAGCGTTTAATGGTTTGCATTCCGAGCTTAAGGAGAAGCTAAAGGGCCACAACTTCTTAGAGGTTAGCCAAGTTTTGTAGTAGGCTCTGGTCCAGGAAGGCCGAGCCAAGAATAAAAAATCCACTAAGACATTTAGCAAGCCTAAGGTCGAGGTACACGTCATGGAGCACTCCGATGAGGAATCATTAGAAAGCGAGGATGACTCGGCCGACATGTACACCGTGTAGTGGACTTGGTATAATAAGTCCAAGCCCGTTACTTGCTTCGAGTTACGGATGTCTCCCACTAAGAGTCGGCCCAGTGAAGTTAAATACGCGTTTGACGTGACCAAGTGCGACAAGATATTTGATTTTTTGTTGAAGAATAACTCCTCACTTTGCCGAAGGGTCATGTCATTCCCATTGCCGATGATTTGAAGAAACGTACTTACTGTAAGTGGCACAATTCACATTCTCATTCTATTAATGATTGCAATGATTTTCATCGACGGGTTCAATCGGCCATAGAGGAAGAATGACTGAAATTGGATACTAATCCCAAAATTAAGCTCTACCAAAACCCCTTCCCCGTGAACACCATCGATCTCGCTGGGAAGAAGGTGTTGATTCGGCTTGAGTAGGCCGAGTCTGATGAGAACATCACCAGTTGGGATAAGATCATGATTGAGAGGAAACAAAGTTAAGGTGCATGCTTTTTATGTTAGATTTAATTTTTATATATTTGAACCTCAGATGCTACACCAAGTTATGCATTCATTTTCAATTTTAGAAATATTTTATTGGATCAATAGAAGAGATGCATGTATATGGAACTCTTGTATTATCATGGAAGTTGATTGGGGACCAATAGACACTGAGTTGAGGACGACTCCAAATCAAGAAGGGGAGGATGACGAGGACATCCCTATCAATGATACAACCATACATGAATACCAAGATCCAATTATTAAAGTTCGAGTATGAAGATTAAATCTCCAGATCAACTCGTTTCTAAGTATCTTAGTATATTATCTTGGGAATAAATTACTACCTATTATTATTATTATTGTTAGGAACGATGCAGATGATGAAAATCACTTGGAGATAAACAAAGAGTTGGAGAAGAACCAGGAAGGACGTCCAACCCAATTTGAGAGTCCAATCCAACTACAATTCGTGTCCAACTCGGAATTTAGGAGCAGCATGCACTAAAATCATCGCCTAGGCCGCATACGGACTCCGTTTTTGACGTTCCACCCAGCCACAGAAATATAACTTCAGAAAATCTCCAATTCCACTGGTTTCATCTCAAAATTCCTTCTAGATCAACGGGAATTGTCAAAAAAATGTAGAGTCTAGAATCTGTCAACATGTTGTTTTCTGCGTTATTGGGCTATTGGGCCGTGTATC
This sequence comes from Zizania palustris, assembly GCA_019279435.1. Classification (NCBI taxonomy): domain Eukaryota; kingdom Viridiplantae; phylum Streptophyta; class Magnoliopsida; order Poales; family Poaceae; genus Zizania; species Zizania palustris. Next base: position 36,101,937 of record JAAALK010000082.1, on the reverse strand, counting down.
CAGTTGAGCCCATTAGGGGTGCGTCCCAAACTACTATATAAGGTGTTTCTACAGCCATCTAGGGTTTTTGGGTTTAGTTTACACGTTGTTTTGATAACCGCCACTTCGCCAGATTTGTAAGTGAACCCCAATTCGCAGATTCCAATAGAATTTTCAGTTCGATTGTGTTTTCTGCGTTCTTGCTTGTGTTCTTCGATTCATAGGCAAGGATTAGCCTTCTTGGCGAGGTCAATTAGGTTGTGCTTGGTTGATAACCAACGGAGTAGTGGTGTAGCGATTGCAAGGGCCGATCTCGTGGATCGGAAGCGAGATCATCAACGTCGAGTTCTCCACAAATCGTTGTTTATCCCCTACCTGATTTAAGATCGGGCACCCCTCCTCTATTAAGTGGTATCAGAGCTTGGTTTACCGTCAGGTTCGTGTATATTAGATTAGATAGATTTCATATTCATCCCATAGTCCACGAAAAAGCAAACAAAAAATTTGTAGTCGTAGGTTTTCCCTAATCCAAGACCATCCCTAGCCTTTGCATGTTTTGGTTTCAGAGTCCGTAGTATTGAGTTTGTGTCCTTGGTCATGTACGGTTGCTGGTTAGTATTGTGATCCCTTTTCTAAATCCCTTATACTAGCCACCACCCATAAATCCCCTTTGATTTGCAATTCACGTCCGAACTAGAACCTCAAAACCCTGATTCAGACTACCTCTGATAAAACAGTCATATCTTTTGCATACGGACTCCGAATAAGGAAAATAAATACATTTTCAAAATCTACAGAAAAAGTTAGATCTATGTTTTCCTAGATAACTAGGTTCGCTGATTTTAGTTTTTCCAAATTCGACCCGAAAGATCGATTTTTCCAGTCCCGAAGTTTCTGGCGCAGATTTTTCAGCTCATCTTTATTTACCTACATAGCACTTCTTTGCAGCAAAATTGTATCACATCTTCTTTGTTTGTCTTCTTTGTGTTCCTAGTCAACAAAAAAAGAAGTGTAAAAAAAGAGTTCAAAAAAGAGTTAAAAATATTGAAAAAGAAGAATATCAGAAAAAGGAGGAGCACTTAGGGACAAGCTTGGAAGATATTAGTTTTGTGTGGTGCTGTTTTCGGTACTATTTTGTGCTGATTTTATCAATCTATAAGCCATCCTTTGAGCCTCCACCACTCTCTCATATAAGCCTTGTTGTCGTAGGGATCACATTCAGACCAGCAATTAGTACAACTACTCTGGACACTTATATTTAATATTACTATTTGTTTCTGAATCGTGTTCCACCATATAGATTACTCTTATTTAACTGCCTAGACTCCACATATATACTTCTGATCGGTACAGCTTGAGTCTTTGCAATCATATACCACTCTCTTTGGAAGTCACCAACAAGTCAAGAATTGTGCCACGACCAATATTGTGCCATCCACTACCCTGTGATGGTAAGAACCTTGTAAGATTGTGGTAAGTCACTTGAGTGTGAGCGAGAGCACCTTCCACTGCATAATCATGGTAACAATATTTCTTCTATCAAAAGTAAGTTTACCATCCTATCTTTTTATGGTGAATATGATGCTGAAGAATACCTAGATTGGGAGATGACCGTAGAGTATAAATTTAACTTATATCTAGTTTCTGAACAACATAAAGTTAAACAAGCAACTGGAATGTTTAAAAATCGTGCTTTAATCTGGTGGGAAGATACAAGTGAACTTTAGTTACAACCTGATACATGGGGTAATTGAAAAAGAGCTATGCATAGTATATTTGTCTCTCCTTCTTATCATCGTGAATTGTGTAAGAAACTACAATGCTTAGTTCAATCTAACATGTCTGTGAGAGAGTATTATGCTGATCTTCGAAAGAGCATGACCCGTTGTGGTGTTGTGGAGCACTCGGAGGACACGATGTGGCACTTCTATGATGGATTGAGGCATGAGATTCAAGATATCATTTATTATAAAGAATTTAATACTCTTAGTCATTTGTTCCATCTTACCATCATTGCAGAGAAAGAATTACAGGAACGACAATACAAGGCAAGAGACTCCTATCCACCACGAGTGCTAAGCACACCAGCACTAACTAAGTCTTTCTCTTCTTCAAGTGTTCGTCATGCACCTGCACATGTACCTGCACCAACATCATCAAGCATGTGGCCTTCCATCTCTACATGAGTTGAGGTGTTAGGTAAAAAGTCCTTTCATGCATCTGTTGATGTTGCTTCATCAGCTGAAATAATAGGACACCTTTGCAATTTGATAATGTTTCACTTCACCATGATAGGACTAATAACTATACCGTTGTGGATGAGGATGTGAAATCTACTTTGTTACTTTCAACTTCTGATGAAATTGTTAAAGATGATATCGAGACGACAACTAATGAGAGCAAACAACTTGATATTAGATCTGAAATTCAGATTGAAATCAAATTAAAAGATTCTTCTATCCTTGCACATAAAATTGATCAAACTGAAATTCATAGTCAAGATGTGTGCTACGTTGTGATTTGTGAAACTGCTTATTATTCTCTTACAAATATAGTTTCTACTTTGCCCCCAATTATCACTAAGTTATTTATCTCATATTGAGCTATATAAGTGTAAATTTGATATGCCTCCCAAGTTTTTATCTTCAGTTTAGTTACATAACTATAAACTTGTTTTGCCTCCAAAGATGAGTATGAGTCAAGAACGACTCTATTTCAAGAGGGAGAAAATGATGAGAATATCACCAGTTGGGATAGAATCATGATTGTGAGGAAACAGGTTAAGGTGCATGCTTTCTATGTTAGATTTAATTTTTATATATTTGAACCTGAGATGCTACACCATGAGATGCGTTCATTTTCAATTTCAGAAATACTTTCTTGGATCAATAGAAGAGATGCATGTATATGGAACTCTTGTATTATCATGGAAGTTGATTGGGGACCAATAGACATTGAGTTGAGGACGACTCCAAATCAAGAAGGGGAGTATGATGAGGATATCCCTACCAATGGTACAACCATACATGAATACCAAGATCCATTTATTAAATTTCCAGCACGAAGATTAAATCTCCAGGTCAACTTGTTTCTAAGTATCTTAGTATATTATCTTGAAATAAATTACTACCTACTACTACTACTACTATTATTATTATTATTGTTAGGAACCATGGAGATGATGAAAATCACTTAGAGATTAACAAAGAGTTGGAGAAGAACCAAGAAGGGGACGTCCAACCCAATTTGAGAGTCCAATCCAACTACAATTCATGTTCAACTCAAATTCCATGAGCAACATGCACTAAAATCATCGCCCAGGCCGTGTACAGACTCCGTTTTTGACGTTCCACCCAGCCACAGAAATATAACTTCAGAACCTTTCCAATGCCACCGGTTTAATCTCAAAATTCCTTCTAGATCAATAGGAATCGACAAAACAATATAGAGTCTAGAATCTATCAGCATGCCGTTTTATGCGTTATTGGGCCTTTGGGCCGTGTATCCAGTTGAGCCCATTTGGGGAGCGTTCCAAACTACTATATAAGGTGTTTCTACAGCCATCTAGGGTTTTTGGGTTTAGTTTACACGTTTCTTTGATAGCCACCGCTTCACTGGATTTGTAAATGAACCCCAATTCGCAGATTCCAATAGAATTTTTAGTTCAATTGTGTTTTCTGCGTTCTTGCTTGTGTTCTTTGATTCACAGACAAGGATTAGCCTTCTTGGCGAGGTCAATCAGGCTGTGCTTGGTTGATAACCAACGGAGCAGTGGTGTAGCGATTGCAAGGGCCGATCTCGTGGATTGGAAACCAGATCATCAACATCGAGTTCTCCACAAATCGTTGTTTATCCCCCACCTGATAGAAGATCAGGCATCCCCTCCTCCATCAGAGTCGGCTAAGGGGAAGAAGGTCGTAATTAGGGAACCTCGCCCGTAGATGCTTGTGCTGAAGAATCCCAAGGTAGCGATTTGGAAGGTGAACACAAATGCAACGTCTTCTGCTAAATCACACAAGAAGCTGAAGGTGACATATGAGATGCTACTCCAGAAGCACAAGAAGAGGGCCGAGAAGGTGAACGCTTGGCTAGACCTACAGTGAGGCCGAAACCTCCGCGGAGGATTGAGTTCGGCCCATGGTGGGGAGACCGCTAGAGCCACTGATGCCTCCACCTCCATATCAGTTCCCGATGGTGCAGTGGGCCCTGTATTACTTTCCACCTGCTAGGTACCCATTCCCTTACCTTTTTACGGGTGCCCCATTTGTGCCGCCTGAGATCCATAACATGTAGGGGCAGATGAGCGCAGTGGGAGGCGACGTCTTCAGTTGGCTGTCCGTCGCACCACAGGGATGACCGGACCAGAGTATCGGAGGCCCTTGCACCCCCTTCAGTCTGACAGGGATCATGACACCGGTCTGACCAACCAAGTATCGCAGGCCCCCCATCGGCCATATTCGCATCGAGAGCCGGAGGCCTCAGACCCCCCTTTGCACTGTACGATGAAGGCCCTCTTTGGTGACCTATCTAAACCATCGGTCCGACCGACGATCTTCTATCGGTCCGACCGGCCCATCTTGGCCGGTCTGACTGCTGGACTCACTTCGGTCCAACCGGCCTTAGTTTGGCTTGTTTGATCGCTTCCCCTATAATTCGGTTAGCTAAATAATATTATTTTGGTATTATTTTGATCGACTCCATTTATTTCCTTTGTTACGGTCAAGGGTCATCAGATCGTGGTGTCAGTGTTACGAGATGTATAGCAGGCCACCCCTAGGCGTTAGCGCGCTTTTGGATTGCCGAATTGATGTCAGTGTCCATTAGTGCTTTATCAACAAATTTTAGCGTCAACACATACCACAAGAACTAGACCGACTTCAGTTAGAGGAGGGCGATCTAGCCTCGAGGTTGGACGGAGTACGGGTGAGGATCACAACGAAGGAAAATGCCATGGCCTTCCTTCCGGACCGGATCGAGGCCCAAAGACGCCGACTCACTGGTGCCATCATGTGAGGAGGACCCCCGCGGCCGACACACCGATATACTACCGCATATTGAGCCCCCACATGAGAGACGTGCGCAGGCATGAGGCCAGGACAACATTGAGGAGCGAATCCGCGTGCTATTTAGGTAGTGTACCGGCTTCGTGCCTCGGGATCGGGCTAGGGTTTACCAAAAGATGTACCCTGCTCACTTCGATACCATACCCTACCCTCACGGCTACAAAGTCCCTGAATTCACCAAATTTGACGGCGAGGGTAACAAGACCACACTAGAGCATATCAGTCAATTCTTAGCACAGTGTGGAGAAGCTAGTGGGTCAGACGCATTAAAACTTAGGCTATTTTCTCTTTCACTATCTGGCACGCTTTCACTTGGTTTCCGACACTCCCGCCGAACTCCGTCCAAACATGGACCCAATTAGAACAAAAGTTCCATGACTATTTTTATACGGGCAAGACAAAACTTAGGCTTTCACACTTGACATCGGTCAAACAGAAATCCAGCGAGAGTGTCTCTAAGTATGTCAAGCGCTTCAGAGATTCTAGAAACCGATGTTTTAGTCTCAATATTTCAAAAAGGGAGTTGGCGGATCTAGCTTTCAATGGGTTGCATTATGAGATTAAAGAAAAGCTAGACAACCAAAGCTTTTTAGAAGTCAGTCAAGTCCTACAACAGACTCTGGTCAAAGAAGGCCGAGTCAAGGATAAGAAATTCATTAAAACATTTAACAAACCTAGAGCTAAAGTTCACATCATGGAACACTCCGACGAGGAAGAGTCGGAAGAAGAGGAAGATTCTATTGACATGTATGTGGCCGAATGGGCTTGGAACACTAAGAGCAAGCCTATCACTTGTTCTGAACTACGGCTGTCTCCCACTAAGAGTCGGCCCAACGAAGTTAAATACTCTTTTGATGTGACTAAATGCGATAAAATATTTGATTTCATCTTGAAGAGCCAGCTTCTCAGGTTGCATAAGGGCCAAGTCATCCCGACCGCCGACGAACTAAATAAACGTCCCTACTATAAGTGGCACGATTCACATTTCTATTATACTAACATCTGCAATGTTTTTCGTCAGCATGTTCAATCGGCCATAGAAGAAGGACGATTGAAAATAGATTTTAGTCCGAAGATGAAGATGGACAAAGAACCCTTTCCCGTGAACATCGTTGACCTCGACGAGAAGAAGGTGTTGATTCGGCTAGAACAGGCTGAGTCATCCAAGGGAAAAGTTGTTATTATTGGAGAATCATGCATGCGCACACTCATACCAAAGAACAATGAAGTAGGAATTTGGAAAAAGAACATCAACACATCTCCTTTAGCTAGGGCTCGCAAGAAGCCGAAGGTAACATACCAGATGTTGTTGAGTAAACACCAAAAGAAAGTTGAGAAAACAGACCCCCGACAAAAAATGCTAAGACAACCGAAGGGGCCAAGACAGCCAGGCTCTTCGAAGGGCGAGTTCGGACCCCAATAGCCGAACCCCCCGAAGGGTGAGTTCGGACCCCAATGGCCGAACCCTCCGCATAACAAGTTCGGACCCCAATGGACGAACCCTCCGCATAACGAGTTTGAACCCCAATGGTTGAACCCTCCGCATAACAAGTTCGGACCACAAGGGCCAAATCCTCCGCACAATAAGTTTGGACCCCAACGGCCGAACCCTCCGCATAGTGAGTTCGGACCCCAAGGGCTGAACCCTCCGCCAGGTGAGTACGGACCCCAGTGGCCGAACCCACCTTTGCTCTGGGCGAACTCCTCGGTAGCAGACTTTGGCCTACAATGGCCAAACATACCTCTGGCCTAGCAGGACCCTTCGCTGATATGGTTCGAGGTACCTTCGACATGGCTGAACCCCCTCCGGGCAATGGGTTCGGCTCGCAGTGGGCGAAGCCGCTAGAGCCACCAATGCATCTGCCATACTACTAGGCAGGGTTCTCATGGGCTTTGAACTACACCTCGCCGCTGGAGTACCCTTCGCAGTATAATGATGCCCCTTGTTTTCCTTCAAAGTGTTATGATTGGCAGGGACAAGTAGACATAGTGAAGGGGAACGTTTTCCACAGGCTATCCGTAGTACCTCTAAATTGACTCACGTAGGATGAAGCCGGGCGGGAAGAGGTGATGGAAAGGGAGTCCAAAGACATCACAGTCAAGGTAGGGTCTCAGGAGGTCCCAATCCCAAAGGCCCCGCGCCGAAGCCCGATAGAGGTAAGTCCCCTAGTCCGGTCGAGGCCATTTCTGAAGCACGGTCTGATCGGCCTAACGAGGCCGGTTTGACCGACAAGGTCCACAGAAAGGTTCCTACTAAGAATAAAAAATACGAGGCCGACCCAGATGATACCCATTTGGCCAGAAGTCATAGAAACAAATTGGTGGCACCTGGTACCAAGCCACAACCATCTTGGGCACCTCCTAGCATGTCCAAATCATAGAAGAGGCGCCTGCAACGCCTGCGGTCACAGGAGATGCATGAGAAGAAGGGCGAGGATGAGTGAGACACCATATTCGAGGAAATCTGCCCTCAGCCAGTCGTGAAGCAAGTATGGAAGCCCAAGCCGGTTGAGACGAACAACCTGGCTCCCGTTACGAGCGACAACGATGACGACATGCTCGACGATGACTACACACCTGTCTTCGAGGGGCACACACATCAGGCAATGGACATAAACGTCGTCATGCTCCCCGTCAAGTTCGCTCTACCATGAGATGATGTCGATGTCGCTCAGTTGAACCTCGGCCCACAAGATGTTGTTTTCGAGAAGCCCAGGGATATGGCTTGTCACCTAAAGCCCCTCTATGTCAAGGGGCACAATGACGGGAAGCCGATCTCTAGGATGCTTGTTGACGGTGGCGCCACGGTAAATTTAATGTTGTACTCTCTTTTGAAGAAGCTCAACAGGGGCGAGGAGGACCTAAAGAAAACCAACATAATGCTCAACGGCTTCAACAACGAGAGTTCCGAAGCAAAGGGCGTGCTCTCCTTGGAGTTGACAGTGGGCAACAAGACGTTGCCAACAACATTCTTCGTGGTCGATGTACAAGGTAACTACAGTGTGCTACTTGGTCGTGATTGGATTCACGCAAATTGTTGTATTCCTTCTACTTTGCATCAATGCCTAATATAGTGGGACGGCGATGATATGGAGGTCATACTAGCAGATACTTCGACCCAAGTAGCGTTGGCCGATGTGTCTATCGACGCTATCCATGAAAAAGTAGAATGTCTATCAGGTAGAGACCTCTCAGATTATGACTTCGTTAACGTGTCCGAGGGACGTTTTGTACCCGTGTCTGTGAAGCCGGCTGATGTAGCGTGGCTATTTATAAACTAGTAGTCATGTCTAGTAAAAACAATCTATATTGGCTAAAGTCTCGTGTAAATCAATATCGGTCTTTTAAAGATGGTATTGCCGAATCCATTGAAGATTTTAGCGAAGTAGAAAAATTAGGACAAGGCTTCGCGTCGGCCGACCCTCTAGAAGAGGTCGATATAGGCAATGGTAACACCCCAAGGTCGACTTTTGTAAACCAAAATTTACAGGTTGATGAAAAGGCCAAAGTAATAAAATTGCTTCGGTCGTACGTTGATTGTTTTGCATGGGAATATAGAAAGATGCCTGGACTAAGTCGCGAGCTCGTGGAGCATCGGCTACCTATTAAACCCGGGTTTAGGTCTTATAAACATCCCCCTCGTCACTTTAATTCGGCCGTGTATGAGTGAGTTAAAGAGGAGGTAGAACGGTTACTCAAGGCTGAATTTATTAGGCCGTGCAGGTATGCTTAATGGGTCGCTAACATTGTGCCTGTAGAGAAGAAGGGGAGCGGCAAAATACGAGTTTGTATTGATTTCAGGGATCTAAACAGGGCCACTCCGAAGGATGAGTATCCCATGCCGATAGCCGATATGTTGATCAATGATGCTTTAGGAATCAAGGTACTAAGTTTTCTTGATGGCAACGCCAGTTATAATCAAATCTTTATGGCTGAAGAGGACATCTAAAAGACAACCTTTCGATGCCTTGGTTTTGTCAGCTTGTTTGAATGGGTCATTATGACTTTTGGTTTAAATAATGTTGGCGCTACATATCAATGTGTATGAACCTGATCTTTCATGACTTGCTAGGAGTTATGCTAGAAGTCTACATAGATGATGTTGTAGTCAAATCGGTTGCTATGGGAAACCATTTAGCTGATTTGAGGGTCGCTTTTGATAGAATGCGTCGGTATGGCTTGAAAATGAACCCGCTCAAATGTGCTTTTTGCGTGTCGGCAGGAAAGTTCTTAGGATTCATGATACATGAAAGAGGTATTGAAATTGACCCTAGGAGGCTTGAAAAAATTAGAAACTTTGAAGCGCTGACATGCAAGAGAGATGTGCAAAAATTGCTAGGTAAGATGAATTATTTGTGTCGCTTTATATCTAACTTGGATGGAAAGATCGATGCTTTTGTCCCCATACTCCGGCTAAAGAATGAGATCGAGTTCATTTGGGGCCAAGTTAGCAAAGAGCCTTTGAGAAGATTAAAGAGTGCTTGTCAACACCGCCCGTAGTAAGAGCAACAAAAGCCAGGGATTTCGTTTCGGCTATACATTGCTACAGAAGATAGTGTGATAGGAGCCGTACTAACTCAAGAGGTGGAGGGAAAAGAGTACATCATCACATTCTTGAGCTGCCGCTTGCTGGACGCCGATACAAGGTACGTGTTTGTAGATCATTTGTGTTTATCACTTTATTATGCATGTACCAAATTACGTCACTATCTTATCCCTAGCACATGCATTGTTGCTTGTCAAATTGATGTCGTAAAATACATGTTGCAAAAGCCGATTCTAAGTAGTAGAATCGGGAAATGGGCTTACACTTTGATTGAATACGATTTGGCTTATGAACCACTAAGGGCTATGAAACGCCAAATCGTCGCCAATTTTATAGTTGAGCACCACGTAGATGTCAATTGGAGTAACAATATTTCTCTAATTGAAGTAGTACCATGGAAACTTTATTTTGATGGTTTGGCTTGCAAAAATGGCCAAGGTATTGGAGTAGTCCTCATATCGCCTAATGGTATGCGCTCCGAGACCTCAGCCCATTTAGAATTTCCTTCTACTAATAATCAAGTAGAATATGAAGCTTTATTACTAGGACTTGAATTGCTAGGTTCCATGGGTATTAAACATGTTCATGCATATGGAGATTCCCTGTTAGTGGTACAACAAGTAGATAAAATTGCTGAATGTTTTAATGGCTTGCTAAATAGCTACTTGGATAAATGTTTAGACATAATTGATACCTTTGATGACTTCAAAATTTCTCATGTATCCAGAGAAGTCAATTCAATTGCAAATGATTTGGCTCAACAGGCATCTGGCTATCAGGTCAAGAAAGGAAAATTTTTTATGCAAGAAAGGCCAATGCTTGAACTCCCTGCCGAAGCTATAGGTTTCAAGAGGACGCGAGGTTCATCAGACCCTCTGGATTGAACCCCTTCACCCATCGAAGGGTGTTGCGCGTCGAAGCCCTCGTGCCAGAGCCCTTCATCCGTCGAAGGACCCTGCACTCTGGGATCCTCGCGCCGAAGCCCTCCTAGCGTCGGAGGCCTTCGCACACTGGACTCCTCCGTTGATGGGCCTTGATCTGATCGGCTCCGCACAACCGATCCGACTAGCCTTCGGCAAAAACAAAAAAGACCTGGGGCACCTCGAAATCAATAATTTAGATGGAACTTCGGGGAAGGAATTGGCGAACCCTCCGGAGATCCAGAAGGATGATTGGAGAAATCCAATCGTCGAGTACATCCCAATCAAAGGGTTGATCGGAAAATTTGGCTATAGGCGTTTAAATTTGTGTTTCTTGATGATGTGTTATATCTCTGAACTATTGACGCGGTACTTCTAAAGTGCTCAGATTCCTATCAATCCAAGGTGTCTATAGGAGAAGTTCATGAGGGGTTTTTTGGCACTCATCAGTCGACCCAAAAAATGAGTTGGATGCTCAAAAGAGCGGGTTTTTATTGGCCGAATATGACTAAGGATTGCTTTAAGTATTATAGAGGGTGTGAAGCATGTAAAAAGTTTGGTAATATTCAGTTAGCTCCTGCATTGGTACTTAATCCTATTATCAAACCATGTCTATTCCGAGGTTGCGGTTTAGACTTCATCGGCTAAATTCATCCTCCCTCTTCAAAAGAGCATCGGTTCGTGTTGATGGCAACAGATTACTTCACCAAATGAATTGAGGCCGTGCCTCTCAAGAACATGACTCACAATGAGGTAACTGATTTCATCTTGAAGCACATTATACATATATTCAGTATTCCCCAAACACTTACTACAGATCAAGGTACTTAATTTATTGCTAAATACGTGAGGGACTTTGCCAAATTTTATAGTATTAAATTAATAATCTCTTCACCATATTATGCTTAGGTCAATGGTCAGGCCGAGTCTAGCAATAAATTGTAATTAAACTCATTAAGAAGAAAATTGAAGAGTTCCCTAAAAGGTGGCATGAAGTGCTTTCTAAGGTATTGTGGGCTTGTAGAGTTGCAAAGCACGGTGATACCAAAGTTAGTCCATATGAGTTAGTATATGGACAAGAAGTTGTTCTGCCAGTAGAGGTAGTGATGAGGACATCACTTCACATGATACACACATGGAGCCTCCACCTACAATTCAACTACAAGGACCAATCACACGCGCCCGTGCCCGTCGCTTGAACCATGAGGTTAATTCTTTCCTTAGCAACTATGTTAATATTTGTTTGGACGGGATGCTACTGAATACTAGCGATATTTTGTTGCTTAGGAACATGGGAGATGGAATAGAAGAATTGGAGTTGAAGACGGAGTCGCACGGATGATTTGAAGTCAAGAATTCGCTGGTTCGGACTACATTAACCACCCTGCACCAAAATGGGCATAACTTCCTCATACGAAGTCCGATTGGCGCGTTCTTTGACTTTTTGGAAAGCTGAGGAGAAGGCGGATCGTTTGCCGTTGGTTTCACCTCATTTGGAGTCTCGAGTCGTCCTGTGTATTTAAAACAGTCCTGCGTGACAGAACTGGGCCGTGTTGGCCCATAGTCTGAGTCTGTACGTCTTCTAGCCCAGAGCCCATGTCTGTTCGCCTTCCACAGGCTGCCGCCCTATATATTCTCACGCCAGCCGCCTCTAGGGTTAGGTTTTGCTTTGTTGCATCTACACTGTTGTGTTTAGATCCCGCCTCTTGCACCGGACCGATTGGCTGCTGCATTGGCGTTTGTGAAACCTCACCCTATCTTCGTTTGTCTGTGATTTGGCATTCGATTTGTATCCTTCCTGTTCTTGCTTGTGTTCTTGGGTTCGCTTGCAGGAATTAGCCTTCGTGGCGAGGTCAATCGCGTCCTGCGTGGTTGATAACCAACGGAGACAGTGGTGTAACGATTGCAAGGTTTTGATCCGCCGGACCGGAGCCTTGGATCGCCAACGTCGAGATTCTCCACCAACCCAAGTTTATCCTTTACCTAGCGGAAGATCGGGACCACTCCCCCATCAGTTGGTATCAGAGCTCAGTTTTCCCGTTAGGTAATCTCGATCTGCTTTTATTTTTACCCAGAGTCCAGAAAACCGCACCAAAAAAAATTCCCCACCGAGAACCCCTTTGTGCCTTGCGATTTTAATTTCAGACTTAACTTTGTTGAGTTCGTGTTCTTGGTCGAGTCTTGTTGCTGGTTTAGTCATCCCTCTGTGTCGTTTGAGTAGTAGTTGTTCTTGTGTCTCAAAAAAAAATTCCCCACCGAAAAACCCCCCTTCCGCAACCCTATTTGTTTTCCACATCCAGTCTTTGTGACCCCCCTTCGGTAAAACAGGCATAACTTTTCGCTCGTTTGGCAGAAAAATCTGAAATTTTTTGAGCGTGTTCCTGACCCAATTTCGAGGGATCCCTAATGGGCAGAGCTAGTTAGCCCTCACCAAAATCGCCAAAAAAAATCAGGAAGATAAAGAAAAAAATTGGACAAAGTTTTTGCTCGTCGTTCACCGAACTTGTTGAATTCCTGTGAGCCACATCCCACCTCAGTTGCAGGTGCCAATTTTTGTGGTTGTATCTCTTGTCATCCTTGTTCAAAAAAAAATAGAGTGAAAAAAAAGAGGAGAAAAAAATATATATATAAAAAAGAGAAGCGGTCCTGTTAGTTGCTTGTCCGAACTCTTGTCCGAACTCTTGTCCGAACTCTTGTCCGATCAGTGGCAGGCAGTGGCAGTTTCTGCTTGTCCAATCCCTTGTCCGAACTCTTGTCCGATCTCTTTTCCGATCAGTGGCAGTTTCAGTGGCAGTTTCTGCTTGTCCAATCCCTTGTCCGATCTCTTGTCCGATCTGTAGAGAGCTGAATTTGGCCTGTGTTGCTTCCATTTGAGTTTTGGGCACATAGTTTCCCTCTATTGCTTGAATGTTCACCTTGGGAGCACTAAGGCCAGCAACTTGACGAGTACTTGGGAATACTTATTGAACTTGGTTTAACTGTTATTATTATCGCTAATCCTTGCTACTCACTTTGCCTTCCAAGCTACACCTTTCTCTTGGTCAGGACAGGTTCATTCCTTGCAATTGCCACCACCCTCCACTTGGTTCATCACCTGTAGGCCGGTGACCTCACTGCGGCGTGGTAAGAACACTTGCAAGTGTGGGTAAGGTGCTTGACGGATTGCTTCCACCCCACACCCACCACCACACCTAGCTGTTTACATAAGGATTATTCTTTGTTGCTTTGTCTTTTCTCTAACATGGCAGCACTTATTGTACAACGTGACTTGAGCATTCACATGGACCAGGACGACCAGGCACAACGGAACAATATATTTCAGACCTTCTTCGGCGTCAAAGACCGTCGTGTACGTGTCATCATCGACAGCGGTAGTTGCAACAATTTGGTGAGCCAGGACATGGTAACGAAGCCTCAACTTTCCACATGTGCACATCCACACCCTTACCATGTGCAATGGCTCAACGATAGCGGTAAGGTCATGGTAACACAAACTGCTCACATCGAATTTGCCATTGGTACATACTTCGGAAGTGCTGATTTTGATGTAGTACCAATGCAAGCATGTTCTCTATTACTTGGTAGACCTTGGGTATATGATAATGATGCTACACACCATGGTAGGAGCAATAAGTACACATTTATGAATAAAGGAAAGAAAGTTACATTACTTCCTATGACTCCTGCTGAAATTATGAAATTTGAACAAGAAAAACGTGCTAGGGACGCACAAAAGAGCAAACAACTTTCTGAAAATCAGCAAGTAGCTAAAATGCTTTCGAGGCAACAAAAAGATAAAGTTGTGTCTCCTTCTTCATCACAAGCTATTAATCTGAAAGGACGTGTCATGCTTGCCACTAAAACTAACCTTGCAGTACGTAGTTTTCTTGGTCTTGCAGGTTTCTACCGGCGTTTTGTGAAAGATTTCAGCACCATAGCTGGTCCTTTACCTGAGTTGACCAAGAAGGGAGTTACTTCTACTTGGGAGTCAGCACAAGAACAAGCTCTTGCCACACTCAAGGATCACCTTACACGTGCACCTCTACTTCAGCTACCCGACTTCAGTAAGCCTTTTGAGTTAGAATGTGATGCTAGTGGGTTTGGATTAGGCGGTGTGCTGCTACAAGGAGGTAAACCCGTGGCCTATTTTAGTGAAAAATTACATGGTCCACAGTTGAATTATTCTACCTATGATAAGGAATTATATGCCTTAGTGCGTGTGCTTGAAACTTGGCAACATTACCTTTTGCCTAAGGAGTTTATTATTCATTCGGATCATGAAGCATTGAAGCATATACGTAGTCAAGCAAATCTGAATAAATGACATGCTAAATGGGTAGAATTTATTGAGACTTTTCCATATATCATTAAGCATAAGAAAGGGAAAGATAATGTGATTGCTGATGCTTTATCTAGACGTTATACATTGCTTTCTCAACTTGATTATAAGATCTTTGGTTTAGAAACATTGAAGGACATGTATGCTACTGATTTGGACTTCAAAGATGCTTTTGCAAATTGTACAAATGACCGTGCTTGGAACAAATATGTGCTGAATCATGGATATCTTTTTCGTGCTAACAAGTTATGCGTTCCGGCTAGCTCTCTTCGCTTATTGTTATTGCAGGAAGCACATGGTGGTGGTTTGATGGGTCATTTTGGATCAAAGAAAACCGAAGATGTGCTGTCCACACACTTCTATTGGCCTAGGATGAGACGCGATGTTGAGCGCTATGTGGCACGATGCACTACTTGCAATAAAGCTAAGTCCCGTCTAAACCCACATGGTCTTTATATGCCTCTGCCCGTTCCTAGTGTACCTTGGGAGGATATTTCTATGGATTTTGTGTTAGGATTACCTAGAACTAGGAGGGGGAGAGATAGTATTTTTGTGGTGGTAGATCGTTTCTCTAAAATGGCGCATTTTATACCTTGTCACAAGAGCGACGATGCTACAAATGTTGCTGATTTGTTTTTCAGAGAGGTCGTACGCTTGCATGGAGTTCCCAATACCATCGTTTCAGATCGTGATGCCAAATTCTTAAGTCATTTTTGGAGGACGTTGTGGCATAAGTTGGGGACGAAGCTGCTGTTTTCTACTACTTGTCACCCCCAAACGGATGGACAAACGGAGGTCGTCAACCGCACATTGTCCACCATGTTGAGGGCTGTTTTGAAGACCAACTTGAAGCTTTGGGAAGAGTGTCTACCTCATATTGAGTTTGCATATAATAGGTCAGTACACTCCACTACTAAGGTAAGTCCGTTTCAAGTGGTCTATGGCTTTAATCCACGTGCTCCCATTGATTTGCTACCATTACCACCATCTGAAAAATTGAATTTTGATGCTACTACACGTGCTGAATTATTACTTAAGATGCATGAAACTACTAAAGCAAACATAGAGAAAATGAATGAGAAATATCGTGCTTATGGTAGTAAGGGTAGAAAAGAGATAACATTTGAACCGGGTGATCTTGTTTGGTTGCACTTGCGCAAGGATCGTTTTCCTGATTTACGAAAGTCTAAATTGATGCCCCGTGCTGATGGTCCTTTTCGTGTGCTTGAGAAGATAAATGACAATGCATATAAGCTTGAGTTGCCTGCAGCTTTTGGGGTTAGTCTCACATTTAACATTTCAGATTTAAAGCCCTATTTGGGAGATGATGATGAGCTTGAGTCGAGGACGACTCCAATTCAAGAGGGGGAGGATGATGAGGACATCACTTCACATGATACACACATGGAGCCTCCACCTACAATTCAACTACAAGGACCAATCACACGCGCCCGTGCCCGTCGCTTGAACCATGAGGTTAATTCTTTCCTTAGCAACTATGTTAATATTTGTTTGGATGGGATGCTACTGAATACTAGTGATATTTTGTTGCTTAGGAACATGGGAGATGGAATAGAAGAATTGGAGTTGAAGACGGAGTCGCACGGATGATTTGAAGTCAAGAATTCGCTGGTTCGGACTACATTAACCACCCTGCACCAAAATGGGCATAACTTCCTCATACGAAGTCCGATTGGCGCGTTCTTTGACTTTTTGGAAAGCTGAGGAGAAGGCGGATCGTTTGCCGTTGGTTTCACCTCATTTGGAGTCTCGAGTCATCCTGTGTATTTAAAACAGTCCTGCGTGACAGAACTGGGCCGTGTTGGCCCATAGTCTGAGTCTGTACGTCTTCTAGCCCAGAGCCCATGTCTGTTCGCCTTCCACAGGCTGCCGCCCTATATATTCTCATGCCAGCCGCCTCTAGGGTTAGGTTTTGCTTTGTTGCATCTACACTGTTGTGTTTAGATCCCGCCTCTTGCACCAGACCGATTGGCTGCTGCATTGGCGTTTGTGAAACCTCACCCTATCTTCGTTTGTCTGTGATTTGGCATTCGATTTGTATCCTTCCTGTTCTTGCTTGTGTTTTTGGGTTCGCTTGCAGGAATTAGCCTTCGTGGCGAGGTCAATCGCGTCCTGCGTGGTTGATAACCAATGGAGACAGTGGTGTAACGATTGCAAGGTTTTGATCCACCGGACCGGAGCCTTGGATCGCCAACGTCGAGATTCTCCACCAACCCAAGTTTATCCTTTACCTAGCGGAAGATCGGGACCACTCCCCCATCAGGTAGATCTTAGTTCTTTAAGATTTCTTAAACAAGATGGCTTATCGGTCGACGAATACGAAACTCTTTTGAAGGATAATTTGGAAGAAGTGACCGATAAGAGATTGAGGGCTCTATAAGCTACAGAGAAAGATAAAAGGAGAGTAGCTAGAGCCTACAACAAAAGAGTCAAACCAAAATCGTTTCAAGTTGGTGATTTGGTTTGGAAGATGATTTTGCCCTTAGGAACTAAGAGCCCCAAATTTGGTAAATGGTCGCCTAGTTGGGAATGTCCTTTTAAGGTGGTTGAGAACGCTCCAGGAAATGCATACTTGTTGGAATCTCTACAAAGAGAGCAATTTCGAAGAGCTTTAAATGGCAGGTATTTGAAAAGGTACTTCCCAAGTGTGTGTCAAAGCTCTTAAAGTATCAAAAGGCCAATATGAGATATATCGTCCTTAGCTCGTTGTGCTTTTAGCTCACTTAGTTCGCTAAAAGGCAGGAGGCATGTGTTGATAGCAAAAAATGACATTAATGGTCAATATTGTCAAAATATCAATTTTGGTAATTTGGGACAAAGCCCAAAGGTGCCGGAGGCCCATTTGCATGGGGCCTCGGGGGCCTATTAGCGGCCTGCTCTGCAGGTCTGGCTTCGGCTCGGAGGCCCCTTCGGTGGCCTGCTTCGCCGAAGCTTCGACCCGAGGAGCACCCTTCGGCGGGCCCACCGAAGGCCCACTTCGAGAAGGCTCTGGATCAGGAGTCCAATATAGATTCAGGTTGTTTTAATCTCTAATCTTGATTAGGCCAAATCTTATCATATTAGAATTAGATATAAGAAGACTAGCCCCTATAAATACAGGGGTGAGGTTGGTTCATAGGACCCGCCCAACACAAATCAACTTCAAACCCTAGTTTGAACCGTACTTTTACTTTCTTTATCTTTGCGTACAACTTCATGGGTTTGCACTAGAAGCCCTCTGTCGACCATGTCGTAACAGTGGTAAGCCTTATTGGTTCGCCTGTGAATCATCCATTAATCTACATAACAGATTGCTATCACCTTGTTGGCTCACTTATGAACCATCTGTTAATCTACGTAATAGATTGATATCTTTGTTTTGTATACTGCAACACTTAGTAATTCAGTCTCCAGGCTGACTTGGAACTTAGATCTTAACTTTGCTATAGGTTTCACGTTCGGAGACACCTTCGCCGGAGGTTTCCGAAGCTGGGGGGGCTGGTTTTAGAGGCTGTTAGAACAACCTTCGGTGAGTTCTCGCTCCATTTGTCTATGCCGAATCCATCACACTGTTGTCGGTCTGGCCAAGCCCCATGCACCGGAGCCACTTCGCATTCAGAGTTGCTTTGCGCAGGAGTCACACTAGTGCTCCACATCGCACTTCGTCGCACTAGCACTCCGCACCGGATTTCATCACGCTAGTGCTTCGCGTTGGATTTTGTCGTGTCAGAGGCTTCACACCGAACCCTGACGTTCGGAGGCGATTTCGCGTCATGATCTGTCAGAGCCTGTCTTCGGCCAGATTGATCCGAATGTCGAAGGCTATCTTCGGCGCACCCTTCGCACCAAACGCCAAGGGGCCCCTTCGGTGACTCGTCGCACGGTACACTCTGAATCAATCAGGCTCTGTTCGGCCGATTTGATTATTTTATCTATATATTTCGGCTATTTTTATTATTTCTGTGTGATCTGATTACCTGGCAACTCCACCCCCTTGCCACTGCTAAGGGTAGTCGGAACGCAACGTTAGTGTTGTGTTACGCTTATGCTCGTCCCTAAGTATCCACACGCTTTTGGATCATCGAACTGACCCAAGTGCGGGGTACGTTTCCGTGTCAACACTTAGTATATTTTGATTTCTTGTGCACTAAATTGAAAGAAATTTTGAAAAATCTAGGTTGTGACACTCCATAGACAACATGGATCTTACTAGTTTTTTTAATTCTAAAAAAATCAAATTTAGTCTTAAAAATATGAGACTTGTCATGTGGTTATGATACGATACATAGATGCTATGATAAAAAATTTTAAGATGTTTCAAGAATGTTTTCTGGTTGGTTGTTAAGAAACTAGCTATTCTCCGAGGATGGATTAGGGTTGAGAGAAAAAATGAGTTGGGTTTGAAAGCAAATTGATGGTTAAAATTTTGTTTGAACTTGAATCTTTTTTCTATAATAAAAATGAAATATGTTTTATTTCATGTAAAATTTTGATAATTTTTCGATCAGTTTACTATTTTATTTTATTTAGTGTATTTCTACCATATAAACTGAAATAGGTCAAATTTGAACTGCAAGTACATGAAATAATGAACAAAAATTATAAAAAATCAAATTCATATTTTAGTATGTTTTATGTCTTACCCATGAAATTGAATGAATTTTTAAAAATCTAGATTACAACACTCGATCGGAAACTTAGAACATAATGTTTTTTTAATTATAAAAAATCAAATTAAGTCTGAAACCACAAGATTTTTCATGGCGATATAATATGATAAGGAGATACTATGATAAAAAATTAAAAATATTTAAGAAAGTTGTCACATATGATCTTAAGAAACCATAGATTATGCGAGGAGGACATAGGTTTTAGAAGGAATGACTTAGGATTAAAAGAAATTTGATAGTTAGTTCTTTGTATATACTTGAAATTTTTCTACAATAAAAATACAACTATATTTAAAAAAATCACAAAAACTATTAAGGAAAAAATTGACAAAAAAATATTTTCCAAGTGCCAAATTTAAAGCACTCGTCAAACAAAAGTTTTTCTAGTGTCAGCACTCGGCAAACCAATGCGCGCCAAAAATTTTGCTGCACATGCAGCGAAATTTCAATCACTGCACCCAAATTTTAGAAAACCACGAGCGATTTTCTCTCTTTATATCCATCCACCCATCCTCTCCTCCTACCTCTCTATCCTCCACTGCTCCCTCAATCCACCACCACCGCTCCGTCCCCCATCGCCGCTGCCACTCTGCTGTCGTCGCTCTCTTCGTCACCACTTTCTCCGTCGGCACCGCCGCACAAACGTCACCACGCCACAGCACACCGTCGTCGAAGCGGTGTCGAGGACCGACCCCGACTATCGCCACGCCACCAAGGACCGTCACCGCGTTCTGCTGAGGACCATCATCGCACGACGTCATGTCGGGCCATCGCCATGCATTATCGTGCTGTCACCACACGCCGTGCCACCCTCAGCGCGCGGCCGTTACAGAGACTTGCCACGCCACGCTAGTCAAATGTTCGATGAAATTTAGTCTCCTATTTTTTCTGTTTATTTCTTTGCTGAGTGTCACATTTTTGAAACTTGGCAAACCCGACGTCACATCCGTTGACCCATCATGGATTTAATTTTGTTTGCCGAGTGTCGCATGTGGCACTTGGCGAAGGGTTCGTCAAGTGCCTGCCGAAAAACACTCGGCAAATCCTTATTCGCTGAGGTAATGTTTGTCGTGCGTCGTTCGCTGAGTGCAACACTCGACGAACCCTTCGACGAGAGTTTTGGAGGCTTCGCTGAGTGTCTTGGCACTCGGCAAATGTGGTGTTTCCCATAGCGTGGACATAGCGACGCAGCTGCCTCCGCTGTCGCTAGCCCGCCCCCACTGGCAGTCGCGTGGACACGGTCGCCGCTGTCAGAAGCCTACAAACGTCGCGTCAGACGAGCCAACGCACCCACGCGTCCGCCACCGCTCGCCCTCTAGTCTTCCCCGTCGCGTCGCCCTCCCTCCTCATCGAAGCGGCCATCGCAGTAGCCGCTCACTCGCTGCCGCCCGCCAGGCCGCCGTGGTGCCATCGTGGTGAAAAACGAACCGAATGCCCACCCCCTACAAAACACTAGCACATGAGCATTCAGAAGAAAATTTCACCACGCAGAGAGGGCCGAGGCAAACAGCTGGTCCATCTCGCTGTCCTCAACACGTTAATTAGTGTGGAGTACAACAAAGCAAGAGGGGCATGCACACTCACCTCACTTGCACCGCTCTAGCTGCTAGCTGGCCGCGCTCAATCTGTGTCGATGTTGTGTGGCTAGCTAGGGCGACGAGAGCTGGAGCATGGCAAGTTGAGACCAATAGTCGGCCTTAGCCACCGCCTCCGCACGACGACGTGTAGTCGTTGCACCTCCCACTGCACAGCTCCTCTTAGCGATGCCCAAGTTATACACTTCTCGCGAAGACAACACCGGAATTGGGGATTTGGAGGCTTTTATTTGGGAGGGAGAAATATATACGCGAAGCAGTGGAGGCATGGACCGTAGCGTTTGGTTTTTGGAATGGAGCACGCGGGAGCACATGGGAGAATGAACTTTAGGACGTTCACAAAAGGTGTGGCGTGAATTTTTATTTGCCAAGTACAAGCACTTAGTAAAATTTTATCAAATGTGTTTTTATTGTTTGACTTGATAATTTTTATGAAACATTTTCAAATTTAGTGGATAAGGCCTAAAAATGAACTCAAAAACATGAATATGATTTATTTGGACAATTTAGTTTATTATTTCATGCACTCAGGGTTCAAATTTGATGTGTTTCAATTTAAATCCCAGAAACATGATTAATTTACTAAAAATAGCCAACTGGCCTAGGAAAATACCGTTTTTTCATGGAATAAAATATGCTGTATTTTGATTATAGAAATAGTTTTAAGGTTAAGAAAATATTTAACCGATATTTTACTTTCAAACCCAACATATTCTTTTTTAAAATCCTAATTCAACTTCGGAGAATTCTATGATTTTCTTAATATCCAACACAACAACTTTTTCAAAATATTTTTATTTTTTTCTATAGCATCTATGTATCATATTATAACACCATGATAGGTCTTATATTTTTAGACTTCATTTGATTTTTTTAGAATTAAGAAACATTAAGCACTACGTTGCCGATCGAATATTGCAACCTAGATTTTTCAAAATTTCTTTTCAATTAGTGGGAAATAAGGCCAACAAAATGGACTAAAAAATATCAATGTGATTTTATATAAATGTCTGTTCAATATTTCATGCACATAACCTATTTTAATTTATGTACTAGAAGCACACTTAAGGAATTAAAAATAGTAAACTGATACAAAAAATACAAATTTTTTACATGAGATAAGCTATATTGCATTTTGATTGTAGAAAATTTTTTATGTTCAAACAAATATTTAACCATCGATTTACTTTCAAATCCTTAGAGAATCTTTAATTTCTTAACATCATACATGACAACTTATTCAAAACATTTTTAATTTTTATTATAGTATATATATGTATTATATCTTAATTCTGTTAGTACCAATCATTCTCGAATGTATTTTCCTGAGGCACTTGGCAAACAATTTGTTCAGTGAGTTTTATAGTTTACACAATATTTTAAAAAAACACTCGGTAAATCCATCTTTATTGAGTGCATAAAACAATGGGCTCAGTAAATTTTTTAGTATTTGGCAAAGATAAAATTTCTTTTCTTGTAGTGACAGGTCTGATTACTATATTGTTAGTGTCTTTTTTGTCACACTTTGACACACGCGTGGGCTGAGAGATCTTCTTAACTCCAGTGTAGATCCTAGTTCTCAGAAAAAGGGTTCAAGGCGTGCCAATCAGTTTGACCCTACTGCAACTAATAAGGAAACATGAGAATGTGATCAATAGCGTAGCATATTGGTTATCGAGCAGATGACCGCGATGAGGATGGGATATTCGTGGAATATCATGCCTATCGTCCATAGGGCCGATGACCAAGGATGAAGCAATCGAGCGAGTGTGCCATCGACCGATAAGATTGGCAGTTTACCACATAGCCGATGAGTGCTTTTCCGATGGCGCATAAGATATGGCGCTGAATTAAAGATAACATATCTGTTGGAGAAAAATATCTCATCTTCGGGGTTATTGCCGAAACAACATAGAGGCAGACAGCGGATTCGAAGGTTCCCTCGAACATACGAAGCTTCTCCGCCAACCCCTTCCATACTCCGACCGCTCGGAGTCCCTTCTCCACCCTCCATCCCAATTCGAACTGATCCTACCAGTTCTCAAGACCCGAAAGATCCTTCCGGAGGAGATGAAAACAATCTTGGAGATATGGCCACTCAAATGGCCAACCTTCAAGCTGAGGTAGCAAGGTGGCGACAAGAAGCTGCGAACAGGCTTCGTTCTCAAGCCATCCCAACTATCCCAGAAGTGCCCGAAGACGACGATCTTGATTATCCCGAAGCCCCGGAGAACGCCTCCTTCGATAATGAATCTCCGCTGCATCCTGAGCTGCAGAAGGTTCGCTTTGATCCAAAGTTCAAAACTTCGAAGCTCTGTAAGTATGCCGTAGATGAAGATCCCGGAGAGTTCATTCGTTCTTATGCCCTAGCAATTGAAGCTAGCGGAGGAGTTCGAGACACCATGGCGAAGTGCTTCCCTTTAGCTCTTCAAGGAGTGGCATTAAGGTGGTTCTGGTCCTTGAAGCCAGGATCAATTAATTCATGGTCGCAGCTGAAGAAGAAGTTTATAAGCAACTTTCAAGGCACCTTCGTGCCTCCCATGTCAACAGGAAGCCTTTTCCAGGTGAAACAGCTCCCCAGAGAAACATTGAGGCAATATTTTAAGCGTTTCGCTCATACGAAGTCGCAAATCCGGGGGTTGTCTGCATCTTCGGTAGTTGATGCAGCTCGGGAAGGCGTCACTCATCAAGGCCTTCTGGATAAACTTCATCGAAAAAGCATCTCCTCGGTCTCTCAGTTGATGGCATACTTCGAGGAGTATGCGAGGTCAGAAGAGGGTTGGCTTCGAAGGACTGCCGCTACTTCGTCCATATTGCAAGAAGTCAAAGTAGAAGTGAAAACTTCGGCACAGCCGCAAGAACCAGTCTTCGAAGTGCAACATGATCGGAGAAGAGGGCAAAAGCACCCTCGTTCTGAAGTCATGAATATTGCACCCCACAGAAGTTTACACAGAGAGTTCCACAGTCTACGGGGAACAAGGCCAGCGGCTGGAGGTCGCCAGGGAAAATGGCTGGCAAGGGCCAGACCCTTTTCTGCTGCATCCATGGAGAAAATCGAAGCCATGCAACTGATACTTGCAAGGTTATACTTACCCTGAGGGGAGAGTACCTAGAGAGAACTTCGGGTCGAGGTACTACCGACCGAGTTCCAGCTGCAACGCGCCCTGAGCCGGTCCAGGCTGTGGCGCGGATAGAAAACTTTGATGCTGCAAGACACCCTCTGGTGGCCAATGTTATGCCACCTCCGAAGCAAGAGGAAGGGCAAGATAGAGGAAAAAGAGTAGTTCTCCCTATCTCCGGAGGAGGTACCCTCGGAAGCATGTCCAAGAGACAGCGAAGGGACTACGTCAGAGAAGTAGGCCATATTGGAACTTCGTCATCTGCAGCTGCAATGTCGGAGTGGTCTCACGTTCCGATATCTTTCTCTGCGAAGGATGCAGCTGGTATTAAGTTCCCGCACGCAGATCCACTGGTTATCACTGCTGATATTGCGGGCACTGAAGTTCGAAGGGTGTTGATTGACGGAGGTAGTTCGGCAGATATCATTTTTGTTCAAGCCTTCGATCAATTATGCATTTCCAGAAAGCATCTCCTTCCAGCGGCTCGTCCTCTGCAAGGCTTCGCAGGACCTCCGCTTGATGCACTTGGCCAAATAGGCCTAGAAGTTACCTTCGGAGAAGGTTTATTGGCCCGGACTGAGGAAGTAATCTTCGATGTTGTAGATGCCCCGTATGCTTACAACGTCATCTTCGGAAGAGGCATGCTAAACCAGTTCGGAGCTGTGGCGCATCACAATTATTTGTGCATGAAGATGCCCACACAAGCAGGAGTCCTTACAGTCTTCGGAGATCAAGCCATTGCTCGGAGAGCGGAATATGGTCATGGTCCCCCTCTTGATCCGAGGCAAGTAAACAGTGTGCAGGATAATGAAGAAATTTTTTCAGCCTCCTCTGAAGCTTCGAAGAAGTCCTTTCCGAGACCAAGTCCCGAAGGAGAGATTGCAACGAAGGTCATTGTTAAAGATGGTAAAGAGTATACTTTTCAATTTGGTAAAGATTTACCTCCTGAAGTTGCAACCTCCTTGGAAAAGGTAGTGGAAGAAAATTTGGATGTCTTCGCTTGGTCTGACGAAGATATCACCGGAGTCGATCGGGATATCATTGAACACAGTTTACTTGTAAACCCGAAGGCTCAGCCTGTTCGGCAAGGACTCCGGAAGATGTCCGCAGAAAGAGCTGCTCTAGCTAAGGACGAAGTTGAAAAATTGTTGAAGGCTGGGATTATCAGAGAAGTGGATTTCAATGGGAAGTTGGTCCAAAATCCTGTTTATTTTGTATCCGAAGCATTATCAGGAGCGAAGACAAGATACTCCGAACTTGAGAAGTTCGTTTATGCTCTGATAATGGCTTCGAGGAAGCTAAGACATTATTTTTTGGCTCACAATGTAATTGTACCAACTTCGTATCCTTTAGGAGATATGCTCCGAAGCAAAGACTCCACTGGAAGGATTGGAAAGTGGGCAGTTGAGCTAGCACCCTTTGGCATATCTTTCTTGGCAAGGACAGCTATCAAATCCCAAGTCCTAGCAGACTTTGTAGCAGAGTGGACTCCACCTGCAAATTTGGCTCCGGAGAAGTCAAGTGACGGAGTTTGGACTGTTTACTCAGATGGGGCTTTCCAAGCATCCGGAGCAGGCATTGGGGCAGTGTTGATTTCACCGTCAGGGCAAAGAGCAATGTACTCCGCAAGACTCAACTTTAAGTCTACCAATAATATAGCGGAGTATGAAGGTATTTTATTGGGACTCCGAAAAGCACGTGCTCTAGGGGCTACAAGAATAATTATAAAGACAGATTCTCAGATAGTAGCAGGGCACGTAGACAAAAGTTTCCAAGTTCGGCATCCACAGCTTGCGAAGTACTTAGAAGAAATCCGTAAAATCGAAGCACACTTCAAAGGTATTTCCATTCGGAGTATACCAAGAGCAGAAAATGTGCAAGCGGACGTCTTAGCAAAAGCTGCAGCCGGAGCTGTGGATGTGCCCGAAGAAGCTTTTTACGAGGAACTCAATATACCTTCGGTGCCACAAATTCCCTCTGCGGAGATTCTTTGCATTCCTAGTGCAGATTGGAAAAATTCGATCATGGAACTTTACAGGGAGGAACAAATTTGCCCGAAGAGCCGCAGCTGTCAAGATTAAAGCTCAGAGCCAAAAACTATCAAATAATCAACGGTATATTATACAAGGCCGGAGTATGTTCCCCTCTACTCCGATGTATATCCCAAGTCGAAGGCCAAGAAATTCTTCGAGAAATTCATGAAGGCCTTTGTGGCAGCCATTTAGCCCCTAGAGCTTTGGCAGGAAAACACTTCGCCAGGGGCTTTATTGGCCTACAATCACAGCTGATGCGGAGAGCTTAGTCCGCACTTGTCAAGGATGCCAGTGGATGGGTCGACGGAGTCATCGCCCACCAACAGCTCTTCAAGTCATTGCTTCGGTATGGCCTATGGCCAGATGGGGTATGGATTTAATTGGTCCCTTTCCGGTAGCAAAGGGAAATCTGAAGTTCGCAGTGGTAGCTATTGAATATTTTTCTAAGTGGGTGGAAGCAGAACCCTTAACAGCTATCACTTCGAACAATGTACAGAAATTCTTCTGGAAGAACATTATTTGCTGGTTCGGAGTGCCTAGATACCTCACAGTTGATAATGGAACACAATTCGACGCAGAACCCTTCAGGAAGTTTTGCGAAGACCTAGGCATTCAGCTATGTTTTGCTGCAGTGAGGCATCCTCAGTCTAATGGAGCCGTAGAGCGAGCCAATGGAAATATTTTATCAGGGCTAAATCGAAGAATAGTAGGATTAGCAAAGGGACTGTGGACCGAAGAGCTTCCGAAGATTCTGTGGTCCATTCGGACTACGCAAACAAGGTCCACAGGTTTTACTCCGTTCAGACTACTATTCGGAGATGAAGCTATGACTCCAACGGAGCTCAAAGGGGGATCATTTCGCAGCACCGAACCGGACATTGAAGAAGAAAGACAAGCTTCGTTAGATTTATCAGAAGAAACAAGACTTCGGGCTGTAGCTAATTTATCAAAGTATCATCAGCAGACGAAGGCTTGGTTTGACCCGAAGGTTAAGCTCAATGAACTAAGACCGGGTCATCTTGTTCTACGAAGCATTATAGCACCAGGGAAGTTAGGCAATAAATGGGAAGGTCCATACCTAATTGTCCGTTCAGGGCGCCCTGGTTCATTTAAATTAGCTAATTTAGAAGGTGAAGAGTTAGCACATACTTGGCATGCGGAGCACCTAAAGCGATACTTCGCATAAGGGCTCCTTGTAATTTGCTTGTAATCATCTTCTAAATCAATAAAGCATATGATCCTGATAGTGCCTTCCCCTCATAGACTTCCAGCTTCCAAGTGGACGCACTGGAACCGCGGGGTCGACCGAGAGGGAAGTGTCATGAAGCTGGGTTGTATTTTCGGACTTCGAACCCATAAAGTTCGAAGCTTCCGACGTGGGGGCTGGCATAATCCGGAGCCCAGGCCACCGGCTTGTAGGCATCCGTAAAAGAGCCCAAAACCACATCCTACGGAGTCCAAGCCATTGGCTGGTAGACTTCCGTAAAAAGAGCCGAAGGTGGCCAAAATTTGTGGAGTCCAAGCCATTGGCTGGTAGACTTCCGTAAAAAGAGCCGAAGGTGGCCAAATCCTGCGAAGTCCAAGCCATTGGCTGGTAGACTTCTGCAAAAAGAGCCGAAGGTGGCCAAAATATACGGAGTCCAAGCCATTGGCTGGTAGACATCCGTAAAAAGAGTCCAAAGAGACCATTGCAAACTCCGAACCATTGGCTCGACAGAGATCGCAAAAATAAGCCGAAGGTGGCTAAAGCAAAACAGAATTTGAGCCATGAGCTTCGAATGTCTGTTAACATAGTCCAAAGTGACAAATTTTTTAAGACACTAAAGTGTCCTGAAAGTTATCTCAAGTGATTTCTTTCATAAAACAAAGGTACTAAGTTACCATTCTTCCGACTGCAAAAAGTCGAAGACATTTCATAAGATTTTAAAAGATCTTTAAATGATAGAGGGGCTCCGAACCTCCAAAAAATTGTACTCCAAAGTTTTTTCTTTGCGCATAACCATCTTTGAATACATTTCGAAGTTGCTTATACCCAAAGAGGGGCTAGTAAATATGGAGACAATTTTAAATCGGCATTCATTATTGAAATAAATGTGTTTATAGATTACACTATGAAAAATTGGTATCTATACCAAGAAAGAATCGGAGACCTCTTCGGTCCCTAGAGCTAGGGGTGGAACGACTAGTTCCAGCATCGGAAGTTCTAATAACTTTACGTTTAACTCTCTTCCTCCCCTTCGAAGCTCTAAAATCCTTCTGCTCTTGTTGAAGCTCGGCCCAAGTTCGAAGTCGTTCGGGGCTTCTTTCCCAGCTTCTAAGATCTTCAGATCTTTTATTTCGAGCTTCACCTTCGTCTTCAGACCAAATAGTGTCTTCAGAAGACGAGGTGTTTACGTTAACCTCTTTCTCTTCCTCTTTAATATAAGACATTACATCTTTGATTATTTCGGGCGCAATTACGTCGGAGTCATCTCGAGGAATTAGAAATCGAGGACGCTTGTAAGTCTTTAGAAGTTCGAAGGTATTCCATAGTGAGCGAAGTTCGTCGTTAAGCTCTAACACTTCGATGTCTTCCATAAGAGGCAAAGCCTAAAAATATGACAAACAAGATTTTCATTGATAAATGTTTACAAGCATGAAGCTTTACATAGTCAAAAATCCTAAATGATGCCTAAACCTGCGGGTTCGGAGGAGGCTGACTGCTTGAAGCTTGGTTCCGAACTTGCTTCTGGCGTTGGCCTTCATCGATCCAAGCCTTGATTGCGGAACGAGCTTCGGCTCTCCATGAGGTTTGAAAGGCTCGCCAAGCAGCAGTCACGCCTTCGGAAGGATTTAAAAGCCGCTCGTCGTCGAAGGTAATAGAGCCCTCTGCGCTCGGAGTGATTTTTCGACCCAAGTCCTCGTAGTAACGAAGTAGTCCGAGGGCATACACTTGTCCGGAGAGTTCTCCGTAACGAATGTCTGTCGTCTTCATTTGCTTCGCTGCTCCTTGGATCCTTTTTAACCGGCGCAGCAGAGTGACGTTGTCATCTGAAGGAAGTGATCCAATAGTACCGAAGTACTCCAGAACACCTAGCATCTGTTCTATGACCTCCGTAGCTACCTTCTCGGACTTAAGCTTTTCTTCAATTAGTGCATCCTTGCTCGAAGTCGTTTCTGCTAGAACTCCGGAAATCCTAGCATTCTCCGTAGTTAAAATATTCTTCTGATTTAGGAGTTGGCTAGCTTCCTCTTGGAGCCTCACAAGTTCGGACCCAGCATTAGCATGCTCCAACCGAACCCTTTCAATTTCTGCCCGAAGCACGATTCTTTCTGCTTCGAGCTCTTTATTAGCAGCCTCCAAGCCCTGTCTGGCCCTACGCTCCGTCAAAATCACGTTATCAATTTGAACTACTCTAGCTTCGGAGAAAGACAAGTTACGTTTAAGAGCTTCGTTTTCTTCCCGAAGCTGAGCAATTTCATTTTCGCTTGATAAAGTTGCAGCGCGGGCCAAGACCGCTTGCTAAAAAAAATTGAAGTAAGAAACTATTCATGTATAATTTGCTATTGGTTCGAAGGTGCTCCGTACCTGGTAAGCTGCTCGTTCCATAGCAACGTTTAGCTCCGAACTCTTCGCCCTGCTTAAAATCGCTACCAGCTCTGTCTCCCCGACTTCGCGACTGACTTGACCTAAAGGTTTGAACAGAGTCCGAAGGCCGGTTCTTTGCTCCAAAAAAGGAGTTAAAAGAGGGAGCATTGCCGAAGCTTCTTGGTCATCCCTGCTTGGCGAAGCTCCGGAGCGTTCTCCTGAGGTCCTTGGAACTTCGGTAGATGGCCCCCCCTCAGTTGATTGACTTTCATCTGTTGATTCAGACGAAGTTGATCCTTGAGCAGGGAGAGGCTCTACATGTCTTTTACCCCTTCCAGGCCCCTGTTGAGTGACCTCCAGGTGCGGCTCCGAAGTTGTCGAAGGCCTTTGAATTATATCTTCGCGATGTACTTCTACAGAAGGGGGCTCTGCAAAAGCAAAGGTATTATACATTGCATAATTTTGCAGAAAATAATAAGAGAATTGTGCGAAGTTTACCTTCGACATTCTGGGGGCGATCAAGCACAGGACTGCTCGGAAAATCAAAGGTGAAGTCTTCATCTGAATCCAAAGTTAAAACTTCAACTGCCGGAGTATCTCCGTGAGCAGTCCTCCCTTCATCCACAGCTGAAGTTGTAGTAACTTCAACTTCACTTTCGCCCACAGGGGCTTCGATTCGCTCTTCTTCTTGAGCATCTGGAGCTCTCACTTCTTCAATGTTAGCCTGAGACTCCGGCATACCTGCAGTATCTTCAATATGAATATCTTTTTGAGCCGCATCTTCATCAATCAACCTCACTAATAGTTTACCTTCGTCTTCTTTAGAACCGGAGGTTGAGGTTGGGCTCAGAGATGCAGGTTTTCTAGGCTTCCGAGCCACCTTCTTCACTGGAGTCTTTGCGGAGCTCGAAGCTCCGGCTTCAGCTATCCTCTTCTTGGGTCCTTTCTCCGAAGGCACCTAGTCCATCAGAGGGGGCGGAGTCATCTCCAACATTCCCCATACTCTGTTAAACCTCTCCCAACTCCCGACCAATTTAACTCTCCATTCTTTTTCAGTCGGAGTTGGGGCACCCAAAATCTTCTCCGAAGCCCTTATAATTTGCTCTGAAGTAATAGGGGCTGAAGAAGCTAAAAAATAAATAATTCAAGTTAGTCTTTCTTCAAAGTAAATATGTATAATACATGTTGGTTTCGAAGTTACCTGCAAGGCTCGAAGTCAAGTTAATCTTGCGGAGACCGCCTTCCGAATCATCCTCGAAGACGATAGGCCAGTTGGCCATCAGCGGAGAAATTTGCAGGCCGAGGAATTCTTCGGCTAAGTCTCGCATGCTTAACCTTCGGCTAATCTTTTGAAGCAGGTTAAGATGAGCTTCGAGTTGACCTTCGTTGGGCTGCACTAAAGCTTCCTTCTTGAATTGAATTTCTTTAAGGGGCCCGGCCAGAGGACTGCTTGCCCCAACTTCGGCATAGAACCATCTCAGAACCCAATCAGTATACCATCTGGCATTGATGGCCTTGGCAGGAAACTGAAGGGCATACTCATCTCGAAGCCTAAAGTTGATACTACCGAAGGATACTACTACTTTTTCGCCTCCGGGGCCTACGAAGGTCTTCGGTTGGCATGTAGCCCTATGTAATGCAGCGAAGATCTCTGCCCTTCCTTCACACCCTTCGGCTCTCAAGGCCCATTCGAAGATAGCCAGTCTAGCTACCGCATTCGGAGATAACTGAGGGAGGGTGACATGGAAAAGATCAAGTACCTCCGCCAGGAAGTCTACTGCAGGAAGGCCCAAGCCAGCTTCGAAGAAAGCTTCGAATACAACTACTTCTCCGGGTCTTGGCGATGGAATCATTTCTTTGCCTGGCTTCCAGATCATAACTCCATTACTAATTTTCCCTCCCGCTGCGATTGACAGTGACTCTCTCTTGCAGGTAGAAGGCCCCAACTGGAAAGATTGATCCAAGTATTTTGTTGATGGCGGGCACAGACCTTGGTCATCGACGATTTGGGGATTTCTCCCTCCTGCCGCCATGGATGTCACCGCCGGTATGGGAGGTGCCGCCGCCAACGTTGCCGCCGCTGCTGCTGCAGCCGCCTGCTGCCGAGCCAAGGCCAACGGAGGTGCAGATCTCTTAGTCTTCACCATTGTGGTCGCTGGATTCTTTTTAGGAAATGGAGGCTAGGGCTCAAAGAATTCAAAGGGCTAAAAAGTGTTTGATTGCGAGAATGCGGTGAAAAGGTAACCAGGTAAGTTCTAGGCCTTCTATTTATAGCCTAGATTTCACTTTTTACCGTTAGTCCATGTCGTTTCACATTCCTACCGTTACTTTTCTCCGAGATTAACGCTTACTACAGTTTCCGTTAGAAACAGAAAACTAACGGCTATTTTCTCTAAGTCTAAAAGACTTTCGAACTTCTTGAGTCGGTTCTAAGATAGTTCGAAAAGCAATTATCTTAAAACTGATTCGGAGTTATATCTTCATGCATTTCGGAGATGAATTAAAAATCAATAACCCCTATGTTTGGTTATTTTTTCCTTCCGTATACTGCTCTCTTAACGTTACAGGTCAAACGGAGAAGCGTATTCGAGGGGCTACTGTTGGGGGAAAATATCTCATCTTCGGGGTTATTGCCGAAACAACATAGAGGCAGACAGCGGATTCGAAGGTTCCCAGACGTTCATCTTCGAAGATACTCGAAGTCAAGTTCGAAGTACGAAGATAGGCATTGGTTCGGAGTACACCTTCGAACTAATGCTTTTCAAGATCTTTTCTGCCAGCTAAGATGGAAGACTTATCTTCTTTCTCATTAGATTAGTCTTTTACCATTTTAGCCCTATTAAGGGAGCCAAATAGTTTCCACTATGTCGGTTGTAATAGAGGGGTAAATAGGTCTTTTCCTTAATATCTGGGCCTATAAATACCCTCCATTTCACCCTGTAATAGGGACGGAATACAAGTTATTCAATACACACATTCGAGCTATTCTAAGTTATTATCCTTTCGGAGGCTTAGAACAGTTCTCTTCGCAAACACTTCGTTTGTTAGTTTCTATTCTACAGAAACCTGTTAGCGTAATATTTTACGCCAACAATATCGACTTGTACTCCGATAGAAATAAATAAAACGTGCTAGATAACATGTCTATATCATGAAAATCATCACAATAACTAGATGAAACCTAACCAAGACAGTAGCTAATCACGATGATCTTAATAATATATCAAAGTATCAGGCATGCTTTATTTAGACTAACGATATACAACATAAAAATTATATAATAGCAAGAGATGTCAGACTTAACCGATGAAGCCTCAAACTACCACACCTAGATCACATCAATCTAAGAGATCAATATGATGAAGCCTTAGACCTAGCAGATAAACCGAGAACTGGCGACCGTACTGTTTCGACGTTCACCTCAAGAGATCAAATTGATGCAGCCGTGAGGATAATAACCTAGTCGATATGGTCGTCGGGGGTGGTGGGACTTACCTCTTCACTAGAGATCAGAACGATGCATCCCAGCTCCAAGTGCCGAATCCCATTGGGATTAACCTTGGAAGCCAAGGGTGACGATGTGCCGAGTAGTTTGTTTGACAGAGATGTGTCCTTTTAATCTAATGGATGCATCAAAATTATCGTACATCATCACCTTCTATTTCCATGTCTTCTCAGATGTCTTTCCGTTGCATATTCCCAATTTTATTATTAGCCACTGAAACCCTTCACCTTCCAACATTTTCACAATTTCCTAGAGTTTTGGGTGTGTCTCTTCCCCTTCCAGCCATCCATAACAATAATGGGTGTCATTATTTTTATAAGTATCGACCACTCTCCTTTCCTTCTTCACGCTTTCTACCCATCATTTGTTTTGGCCCTCAAGTCTTTCATCATTTATTCCAGCACTAGCCGTCGCTCGCCATCTTTCTTCATTGAACACGCACCTCATCGGTGCTAAAATGGCCACCATTGATGCGATCCCTAAAGTAAGTCTTCGACCTTCTTCTTCTTTATTCCTGATTCACCCATCATTTCTTCTTTTCTGATCCTACTTTTTGTTTCGACAGGGCCTACAAAACCAAGTTTTTATTCCAATAGTCACACATTCATTTAGTTTCTTTCTAGGTCCTTTAGGCAATCCTGACCCCATAGATTTCATAAATACCGAGACTTCTAGGATACCCTTTAAATATTCCCCTTTGCGTTCCTCTGACTAGGGTTTAGGTTTCGAATCCTTTCCTTCTTCTATCCCTGGTCGGCGTGACTGGTATCTCAGGGTATCAGCTACTTACCGCGCCTTTTGGGATGAGATCAACATTGACCATTGCATCGGCCTTTTTCTTGCTAGGCCATACCAGAACGAGACGATGATGGCCGCATCCTATTATTTCTAGTTTGGTGCCCTAAATGCTTTCATTTTTATCCATGGGACGATGAGTCCTACTCTTCTTGACGTCTTCTTCTTAACTTTCCTTGATTTTGATTCACGACCTCGGCATCAACTCGACTGATAGCTTGAGCCGATATATCATTAGGCACAACAAGAAAGCTGGCCCCGTAGGCATTCATGAACACATTGCTTTCCTCAACCTCTGGTTAGAGGAATTTGTCTTCTGTGTGTCGTCTCTAGCCCCAACCTTTCAGTTTCAATCTTTAGCTTAACGGCTCGTCGCCCATGTGCGAGTTCCCCTCGGCTATCACCTCCTTGGGGCCACCTACCACTCCCTTCACCTTGTGTCAGTCAACCTATCGGCCGGTAACTTCATCGGCCGACCCAAGGGTTCCTAGTGGTTTCTCTAGCTTTGGCTTAATGTTTATGCTCCTGATCTTATTGGAGGAACCCCTCTCACTCATTCATACTTTCCTGCCGATTTTCTAGAATCGGTCGTTCCCACTTATTGCCGCTGCTCTTCTCTAGGGGAAGCGGCGGCGTTCTTTCCTCCTTTTCCTTTGTCTCTCGTGACCTTGGCCGTTTTCTTTATGAGTTATTACCTTATATTCTCTGACCGGACCATCTGGTTTCCTTTTGGATATCATTCGAGTATGAACGCCCTCATCAGCTTGTTTTGCCCGATGTGTCTTGGGACGCGGAATCCTTTCGTATCTTTTCAGCAGCCACCTTTCCCTGTTTGCTTCCTATTAATTTTATCGATGAGCATCCTCGGTGGTGTTCCTATGAGTTTTATCACCCATCGGTCTTCTCAAGGCAGTTGGGCTTCGATCAGCTCCCACCCTATCTCTTTTTCGTTGGCTAGATCCAAACTACTAGGAGGGTCACGAGTGCCTTGGAGTGGGACTGCCTTTCCCACATGACCGATGTGATCCCTTCTAGACGCCTTGCTTCCTGGGAAACTTGTCGGGTGACCTCCCACGTCTTCTACCGATGATGGGGTGAACTAAAGCAACATATCTTCAATCGCTCCTCATCGATTTACCGGGAACGACTCCACCCAAGTGACGCTGATGCAGGATGCGAGATAAGTAATTTTTCAATTTTACTTGCTTCTACTGATTTTCTTTTTCCTCCTCTGATCGACTTTCCCCTTTCATAGGAGGCCGATCGTGATGCCCTCCTAGTGAGCTCTAATGGTCGGCTGATACGATACAGGCTAGTATCGACCACTACCAATTTGGGTGCTAGCGCCCCTACTCCTTCGGCGAGGATAAATGGAAGACGCTCTTAATCGGTCGTGCTTCACAGGGAGTTGTCTTGGTGAAGCCGAAAAAGGGTCTATTGAGCGCTAGTCTGGATCTGCGTAGTGTACTTTGCCTTGTAATTTGAAAGACCCTGGGTATACTGTTAATTTTGTAAGATTTGGTTCTTATTTTTGACTAAGGGTGATGCCTCCGCACTGGTCATCTCAAGGCGATACCGCCGGTATCGGCTTACTCATGCATAGTTTTTTCACACTTCGATCAACAATGTTCCTTAAGCACCTCCTATTTGTTCTCTTCTGATTTTCTAGGGGCAATGCCTTCGCATAAGCCGTCTCAAGGCGATGTCGTTGACATCGGCTTCTATGCATGTAGACTTTTAAGCTCCGTCCGAATGATCGAAAAATACTTCCTCGACGTTTCTTGTTCGGCCTCTTTCCACATCCCTAATGTAGTTGTCTTTAATCTGTTTTATCTCATGGGGAGTCTAGGTACCTATGAAGGTTGTCCTCGGTTTGTTGCTAGTGTTTAATGTTTATATTTCCGTAGTTCATTGGTCGCGGAAAAGTTTTGACCGAGTCCACCCCTCATCCTTTGGCATCGTCTTCATAGTACAAGCTTGGGTGGCTCCTTGCTGATCATGTTGATACCATTATCTGATACTTCGAGAAAGTTATCATCCCAAGCCTTTTCTAACAGACAGACGACTCCTTTTGCCTCTCATACTGATAAATCGGTTGTAGCTACATTAACCGATCTATCAGTGGGAACTATTTCCACTTGATCATCGACCCATTGTATGAGGTTCTGATGCATTGTCGACATGACGTAGCAATTCACATGTTTCCAATCATGCCACGACAACAAGCTATAAGATCATTTTCCCTCTATAACGAAGAACGTAGTTGGCATCGTCTTGCACCTAACTGTCAGCTCTGCGTTTAGTACTCTCATCGTGTCCGACGAGTTGCCGCCAAGATCCCTTAATACCATGTTAGCCTTATGAGGTATTCCCGTGTCTTTCCAAGCTTACAGAAGGTGGCATAAGGCATCAAGTTAACAACCACCCCTCTGTATATCATCATCTTGGACATCGGCTTCCCGTTAACCATCCCCTTGATGTAGAGAGGTCTTAGGTGCCGATGTTCAAAGTCTTCTGGCTTATCAAAGATTGCTCGTTGTGGAGCCAACACCAACTGAGCCATTGTATCGGCATGATCCATGTTATCTTTGTAGGATGCCCGATACTCTACAGGGAGGAATAAAACCATGTTTATTTCTATATGATTTTTATCATCGTGATCAACCTTACCTTTTGGTCGCCATTCACTCTTGATTCTATGGGGCCGATCAACTTCCTCGTCGTGTATCTGTGCCTTCCTCTCTCTTTCCCGCAGACGCTCCACCCTTTTCTTCTGGCTCCTCGTGAAGATCTCAGGGGGAGACCACTACGACTTCTCTGGTGCTGTGCTGCCATTGGCTGTTTGGCTGATTTATTCGGAGTTGACGGGGCCAAGCCTCTCAAGCACTAACACCCTCGGTGGCGACAATCTTTTGTGAACAGCTTATCGGTCATGCGGCCTCAGGTTGACGTTATATGGCCTATGACCATCTTGTGCCGTATTCTTGGTAGGCGCAACCCTTCATTCCAGCAGAGCCTGAAGAACTCACAATTCCAATGTGCATAGAAACATGAGTAGCCATGGTAGTCTTCGCTGTCCATCCTCTCCTTCGACTTTCTTTGGTACTTTTTGATGAGGCCTGATGAGGTGATGTTACTGTCGGTCCATCTACCTTGTCTCATACACCGATCATCGACGTAATGCACATGCACCATATTGACTGGGAACGGGTGACCGTTGATGTTCATTGGCTTCTTTTCATCATCGAATTTGATTCGGCCTTGATCTACGGCTGATTGGATCTGCTGCCTGAACACTTTGCACTCGTTGTTATGATGTGATGGGGAATTGTGCCATTTGCAGTACTTCCTCTTCTTCAACTCATCGGTAGGCGGTATCACGTGAATAGGTGACAATTGGATCTGTTTCTCATTGAGCAACAGATCGAATATTTTATCAGCCTTGTTGATGTAGAACTCGTACTTTTCCTCTTTATCAGCCAGTTTCACCCAGGGGCATACAACCTACTTCTTGTTTATGGACCATTCGGCTATACCGACTTCTGCATCAGATTCACTTCTCTCGTCGGAGTCCGAACGGTATACCTGAGTGTATGCCACCTTCTTCTAATACCTGTCTTTCCTAGCTTCTTAGAATCAACTCTCATGTGTCAATACCCTTTGCAGTAGTTGCGAGAGCCTCTCGAACTCGTGTGATGAAAATCTCTCCTTAATCGGGTTTAGGAGTCCTTTAAATGTCAACTCCGCTAACTAATTATCACTGAGTCTCAGACTATAGCATTTGCTCCATACGTCTCGGAACCTCTGGATATAATCTTGCACTGACTCGTACATTCTTTTCTTTACGGTCATCAAGTCAGTGAGCTTCTTCTATTGAATGCTGGCGAAAAAATATTGGTGGAACTTCTTCTCTAGATCCACCCATCCTCTAATGGAATCCGCCAGTAGTGAAGCGAACCACGCGAAGGCTGATCCTGATAGTGAGAGTGGGAAAAACTAGACCCTCAACGCTTCGTCAACCGATGCCTCCCCGCAATGGGTGAGGAAACAGCTGATATGCTCAATCGTGGAGACCGAGTCTTGTCCCGAGAACTTGGTGAAGTTGGGTACCTTGTATCGGCTTGGCAGTGGTACTTGATCGAACCATTCCGTGTATGGCCGCCGATACATGTACGTCTGTTCTTTGGGCTTTAGCCTAAACTGATCTTTGGTAACCTCCGTGATCTAATTCACCGAGTCATCTTCTTGTTGTCCTAGGGTTGGGTACTGTCCAGGCATTGAGGCATGTTGATATTGCTCTGGTTGGGTAACGTTGTATCTATATTGCCCCTCATCACCATAAGGTTGTGCTCCAAGGTTCACGGTTCTATGGTACCCCTGAGGGATACCGTCGGGTGCACCCTAGGCGGCACAATGTGTGGCAGCACGTTCCATGCAATACCATGTGTGACTTGTGGGGCCTCCTGTCCCATCAGCCTAGGGCTTGCCACTGTGAACGACGTCGATGTACCTCTTTCGATGTTATACGGCGAGCTCGATGGCACTCCCCAGGCGAGGGCCGATTGTTGGATCGCCCTATTTCCTTCAGGGCCGACCGAGAAGGTCGGCCAATCTAGCCTCATGGGCCCTTGCGGTTGTGGAGCCGACCAAGAGTGTTGCGTGTTTTGTAGCAGTTTGGTCTGAGCATCGAGAAGATACGTCGGACCCTGTAATGGTTTTTGGGCCATAGTGTCGTCAATGGCCTTCTTGATCAGCCCATGGAGAGTGTTGACCAGTGTTCCATATTGATTTATGAGTGCGTGGTGAAGCGCATTGTCGTTGATATCCTAGAAACCGACATGAGGGATTTCTATCGGCTGACCGGTCTCCACAGCCATCGCTGGTCTTGGCAATGGATCCCTTAAGATAGGATCCGCCTGAGTCATCCTATAGGCTTGTAGGCACAACTCCTAGAAAGCGTCAATGTTTCTCTGTACCTCCAATCTCTGTTCGTCAGTTAAAGTCTCAATGGTGATTGGAATGATGTTGTCGTCATTGAGTTCACCCGCCATGGCTGGATTGCTGAAGTATGGTCCCACCGGGTGTGCCAAAAAATGTGTTGGTGTATTTTTTGGCACACTTTAACACACGTGTGGCCTAGAAGATCTGCTTAACTCTAGTGTAGGTCCTATGTTCTCAGAAAAATAGTTCAAGGCGTTCCAATCAGTTTGACCCTACAACTGATAAGGAAACATGAGAATGTGATCAATAGCATAGCATATCGTCTATCGAGTCGATGACCGCAATGAGGATGGGATATTCATGGAATATCATGCCTACCGGCCATAGGGCTGATGACCAGGGATGAAGCAATCGGGAGAGCGTGCCATCGTCCGATAAGATGAGAAGTTTACCACATAGGCCGATGAGTGTATTTCCGATGGCGCATAAGATGTAGCGTTGAATTGAAGATAACCTGTCAGCTTGTACTCCGACAGAAATAAATAAAACGTGCTAGATAACATGTCTATATCATAAAAATTATCATAATAACTAGATCGAATCTAACAAGATACAATAGCAAGAAATGTCAGACTTAACCGATGAAACCTCAAACTACCACACCTAGATCACATCAATCTAAGAGATCAACCTGATGCAGCCTTAGACCTAGCTGATACACCGAGAACCGACGACTGTACTATTTCGATGTTCACCTCAAGAGATTAAACTGATGTAGCCATAAGTATACTAACCTAGTCGATACGGTCGTTGGGGGTGGTGGGACTCACCTCTTCGCTAGAGATCGGAACGATACCCCTACTCCGAGTGCCGAATCTCGCCGGAATTAACCTTGGAAGCCAAGGGTGACGATGCGTCGAATAGTTATTTGACATAGATGTGTACTTTTAATCTAACTAAGGGTACATATCCAAACATCATATCTTAACTGATTCTAGATAATCCTCATCTTCTTTTTA
Source organism: Zizania palustris (assembly GCA_019279435.1). Lineage (NCBI taxonomy): Eukaryota > Viridiplantae > Streptophyta > Magnoliopsida > Poales > Poaceae > Zizania > Zizania palustris. Next base: position 36,061,845 of record JAAALK010000082.1, on the reverse strand, counting down.
CCTTTATCTCCATCAGCTCTCATGCGTCCGGTCATCTTGTAACAGTATGGACAGATTTCCTTGACCATTTTAAACCAAATCCTCTTTTACTTCTGTTGACCGTGTGGCAACTTTAGTGAGTCTGGGCTTTACTAAATCTTGGCGTCAATATAAATCATGCGTACTGCTTAGTCTACCAATTATGAATGAGTTTTATAATAACAAGATTAAATTTTTAGACTAAAGAACCGAAAAGAGTGATCCCGACGCGATTTTCTTTGGCTATATTTATATATACTAAGGTACCGGCATTATATATTTCCTTACCGGCGTGTGGCGGCCTACCAAACCACGTATATATAGTCGCTAATTTTGGCCGTGATTTTGGTAAAGCAAATCCGCAATTTAGTTAAATATTTATAAATAATTTATCGTTCTACACTTTTCTTCTAGTTCGTTTTAGAACTTTAGGTTTTTTCTATATTTATCATTAACAAATAAATGCTAACTCTCTTATAGATAAATAACTTGTATTTTTAAAGAAAAATAAACGAGGGGCAACAAATTATTTAAATTAATTTCTTAATTATTAAGCACAAATCCAAAATGGTTTATTAAAAAGTCAGAACGACTATAGTATACATATTTAGTGCAATTAATAGAGATAAAAACAACTGTCAACACTTACATATATATATATTGAAAATAATTTATAATTTATATTTTATGTTATAAATTGTACTACTAAGAAAAAATTAGTATTAAATTGCTATTCTACTGAGAAAATCTACTACTAAAAGTAGTTGATGTAGAATAACTATTCTATACACATGGTATAGAATAACGCTCCCGTGTGTGTGTGTATATATATAAATGATATCCTACACCACGGGTGTAGAATAACTATTCTACCGAGAAATCTACTACTGAGAAAAAAGTAGTACTCAATTGCTATTCTATCGAGAAAATCTACTATTGAAAATAGTCGTGTGTAGAATAACTATTCTACACACGTGGTGTAGAATAACACTCCCGTATGTATATATATACACACACATATTAATACGAATATCGTATTATAGAATATTATAATATTTCAAAACAACGTAGATACTAGAGATGTCGTCTTTGTATTTTATGGTTTAGACGCTAAGGAAAACCAAATTTTCTATTTGTGAAATACTTTGTCGAGTGCATTATTTCACGAACTCGGAAAAGACGGGTTTGCCGAGAGTTTTTTGAAAAAACACTTAGAAAATCAATTGTTTGTCGAGTGTTTTTTTTAAAATACACTCGGCAAAAAACGGTACTAACGGATGTCATGACGGAGTGCTTGCACGGGCAAAAATTTTTTTGGAGGGTTGCTGAGTGTTTTAAAAAAACACTTGGCAAACCCCAAATTTTTTTTATGTGTGTGAACCTTGTTTCAAGCCTACATGATTTTTCCAATTTGGTTTTATCTTGAAATTTTTTATACACTCAAAATACAACATATATTATTACATGTAAAAATTTCAATTTTTTAGTTCAGTATGCTATTTTAATTCATTAAGTATATTTCTAGAATTTAAATTGAAATAGGTTATATTTGAACTACAAGTGCCTAAAATAATGAACCAAAATTTAAATAAATTTTTAATAAACTAGGTTGCGACACTCTATCGGCAATGTGAAGCTTAATAGTTTTTGAAAAATCAAATAAAGTATATTAAACATGAGACTTATAATGGTGTTATGATATGATACATAGATGTTATGATAAAAATTAAAAAAGTTTAGAAAAAGTTGTCAAATAGGATGCTAAGAAACTCAAGATTATCTGAGGAGTAAATAAGTTTTAGTGAAGGAATGAGTTAGGTTTGAAAGCAATTTGATGATTATTTCTTTTTTGTACTTGAACTTTTTACTATGATCAAAATATGAAATAACTTATCTCATGCAAAAATGTGGTAATTTTTAAAGTTAGTTTACTATTTTTAATTCAATAAGTGTATTTCCACCATATAAATTGAAATGAGTCAAATTTGAAATGCAAGTACATGAAATATTGAACCAAAATTTCTATAAAATTCATATTCATATTTTTGAGTTTAATTATTCTTCCCTAAATTTAAAGAAATTTTGAAAAATCTAAGTTGCGACCCTCGATCATCAACATGTAGCTTAATGGTTTTTTAATTGTAAAAAATCAAACTAAATCTAAAAACATGAAACTTGTCACACTACAATGATATGATACATAAATGCTATAATAATAATTTAAAAATATTTTGAAAAATCATCACATAAAATATTAAAGAATCCAAACATTCTCACAGAATGAATTAGGATTTAAAAAAGGAAAGAGAGGGGTTTGAAAGCAAATCGATACTTAAATATTTGTTTGAATTTGAAACTTTTTCTATAATCAAAATACATCATATCTTATCCCACGAAAAACTAGCATTTTTCTAGGTTAGTTAAAACATTTCATTTTTAACTACAAGTGTAAAAAATAATGAATTAAATTATCAAAAAATATATTCATGTTTTAGTTTATTTTTAGTCCTTACCCACTACAAGTTCACAAATTTTATCAAGAAAAATAAAAAAATATGAACAATTTTTTAAAACATAAAAAAATATTTGCTGAGTGTTAAATTTGAGGCACTCAGCAAACAATTTGAGTTTGCCGAGTACAAATACTCGGTAAACAAAAAATTGACATCCCACACAAAATTTATGCACTTAGCGCTGATTTTTCAAATTTCTCACCAAATTTTCGCAGCTCTCTTTAAATATTTGTAGCTTCCCTCCTCTCTCCACTCTCCTCCTCCCTTACCTCAACCCCCACCCTTGTCGGCTTGCCGAGCCGCCGGCGCCGCTATTGACCCCTCCACGTCACCGTTCCATGCCCCACGCCGACCGCGCCGTCCCATCAACAGTCTGCTCTGGCAGCCACGCCCATCGCTATTGGCCGCTCTTTGCCTCCGGTTGCCGCACACCATCATCCATCGTCGGTCAGGTCCGGTCACATATCGCCGCAATCTTTCCTCGCAGCGCCTCGCCCCCGTCGCCCGTCGTAGCATCCTCGCCTAGGCATGGCTCGTCGTCGCCGTGCCCCGCCCACGCGTGCAGTGCCATCACCGCTCCACGCCCCATCTAGCCGCTCTGTGCCATCGCTGTGCACCGCACCGCACCACGCCGCCAAGCATTCGACAAAATGTGTCGCGCGCACGTCTTTATATTTTCTATTTTCTATTTTTTTTCTTTGCCGAGTGTCATGTTTGGACACTCGACAAAGTCATGCCATGTCCGTAAACGTGCTGTGAAGTCACTTTTTTCATTGTGGGGCACTCGGCAAAGGGTTCACTGAGTGCCCTATGAAAAACACTCGTCAAACCCCTATTTGCCGAGTGCAACACTTGATGAACCCTTCGCCGAGTGTTTTTGGAACTCACGAACTTTGTGTTTCCCATAGTGAGAGGAATTAAAATATTGAAATTTAAAGAAAATCACATGGCTAAGAGAGGGCAGTGGGAGAAAGAGAATATACATATATACGTATATGTATATGTATATACATATATGAGACTTTTCAAAAGAAAAGAAAAAAGGTATGGGCTCATACTTATTTTCCTTTGAAACAAGACATTTAGGAATTTAATCCGAAGAGTCACTACCACAGAAAAGCACTTTAGTGACGGGTAAACACCCGTCACTAAAGGGACAACCTCATTCCTATGGACTCACCTGTTATGGCTCTTTGGTGACGATTGATAGTTGTCACCTGTCACTAATGTGTTCTTTACTGACGGGTGATTATTATAACTTGTCACTAATATTATGGTCATTTCAAAAAAAGGCTGCATCTTGAATTTGGCACCAACATATGCAACATCCAAAGCACATCACAGACAATTCACTACCACAGAAATAGTTTTTAGTGATGCAGCTTTAGTGACGGATAAAAGATGTGCGTCAGTAATACACTTTTAGTGACAGACTATTTCATATGCGTTAGTAAATCTGTATTATTAGTGATGGGTTGTCATTGGACCCATCACTAAAGAAGGGGCACCCCTATTAGTGACGGGTCATGGTATGACCCGTGTTAGACCGAAAACGGCGACTAGAGGGGGGTGAATGGGAGTTTTTTAAATTTCTGGCTAAAACTAGCCTTCTGTTTTAATTATGTCTTCTGCGGAACAGGTTTCGAACATACCCTTCGGAGGTCTTGCTCAGAGGTATTTCATAGCTCCGAAACTAGGCTTCGCGAGTAGTAAAAGTTCGAAGTCGAGAAGACTTCGCTCCACCCACAAAACCAAAATTCAACTCTCCTAAGTCAGTGTAGGCTCCGCACACTAGGTGCCTTTGAGCAGACTTCGCACTTCACCCTTCACAGGAGATGGTTTCCCTCTACGGACTTCGACCCGATACTCTGCACTAGCAACTAGTACTAGGCTTCGTATTTCAAAGGTCAAAACACACTGAACACAATACGCTGAGGACTTCGACAGGGAGGAAAACAGGCTTCAATTTAAGCCACCCACAGGCTTCTTTTGTTAGCTTCGCAGAGGAGACAACATCAGCTTTTGCAGAGCAGACATGATCAGCCTTTGCAGTTTTGGAGTCTTCTGAAGCCCCCCTTTGCACGCGAGGGGTGCGGTAGCTTCGGTGAGAAGCCTTAAGCCAAACGGCCTTTACTCCACTGAAGTCAGCCTTCGATACAGTGACGGTTTTGTGCCAAAGCTGTCAAAGCCCTTGAGCCTTCGTGCCATCACCTCCGGAGTGGACAACTACGGCTTCACAACTACTCCCAACTCGAACTCCGTCAGTCCGTGTACCGAAGCCATGCATGGCCGAAGTACCTCACGTCAGCCACACTCCAAAGCCCCACCTTCGGAGTACCACCCTTTGAAGTCGCTCCTTCGTCCAAGGCCTCTGCATGAAGCATTCCATGAGCACTTCTTCGTAGTATCGCTCCCCGAGCACACTCCTCGACGAACCTCACCCGGACCATGCCTTCGATGCACCTCGACTTCTGAGACCTTCGTCGGGTGATCCTTCGAGTGCCTCCATCCGGAGCACACTTCGAACACCTTGCCTCATTGCTGAGGATTGTCCACCATACTCCGAAGTCACTCCATTCGGAGTGCCCTTCGAAGTGCCTCGCCTCCAAGGACATCGTCTCGGGGTACCTTCAGCCGGAGCCACGCTCCGCACTCTCTGCCTTTGCCTAGATGTAGCGCCTCGATTTAACAAATCGAGACATTATTGAATTTCATAAGAAAAACAATAATACAAGAGGTTCATCATGCGACAGCGTACATACGACATTATTCATGGTACGCAGACCATATTTATTACATCAAGGTTTTGGTAAAAACAGTAATAAAGATAATTAAAATTCTGCATGATGAACGTCTTCTTCAGGATCTTTCTTCTCGACTGGGTCGCTACTCCAGACCGTCTTCGTAGTAGGCATCCTCTGAGGTGTTCAACGGGTATGAGTACAAAAAGTACTCAACAAGCCACCGCAAATGCAAGTAATAATGCAGGATAATAAACAAGGATGGGTAATGGCTAACAGTGCGGAAAAGTACAGTTTCATTTATTGCATTTAGTGTAATCAATTTTATCATGCGGAAACATAAACATGAACATCGATAACATCATCTAACTCGAGGGGTACAGTCAGCCCCACCTCGCTCAACAGTACTTACATGTCAATCCATCATGCACATACATATTCAAAGTAATCTAACTGTGGGATGTCACGCAACCCGCCCTTGACCGTGGGCTCGGCTTTTCGAAAAGATTTAAGACTCTGATCAGAGATGTACTAATGTACCCACAAGGCACGCACTCATCCCAAACGAGATGACCCATACCACGGGAACTCGTGCCAAAACCTCGGCATGAAATGTTCCAAGCGATAACCACCCGCTCTAGGTTTCGCCGGCGCGCTGGGCCGCATCCCGGCTAACGTCGCACCCCCTTTTGCGCCACATTGGTACAAGTCACCCGCAGGTGCAACTTGACTCATCTCCAAATGGTGGCCTCGGTTTGGAACAACCCATACCTTAGTTAGGACTTACCCACTAGACTTGTGGTTAGTACGTAAGTGTATTGCAACGGATCCCTCAGATCGGTCCTTATAGTGCCCCGGGTGCTACCGACCAATGCCCTAGCTTGCACCCGGAACCCACCATGCATTTACTCACAACCATAACTCCAACACCGACAGAATTCCATAGATGAGAAACAATGGGGATCATATAGTAGAACCATGTACTACGACTCATTTTTATCCTATAGCGATCGTGTCGATACATTGGACACTAGCTAATACATTGATCATATGGTGACAAGGAGTTTAGGCTAGAGAGCATGGCTTGGGTTGCACATCAAGGTCGGGGGATCCTAAATAAATATATTGTAAGGGTTCATTTGACTAATGCATGTATAGCCTATGAGTTTTAGCAATATTTTAATCAAACATGGGTTCAATATGCTCAAAAGATTGGTTTGGTGACTTGCCTTGTTCAGCAAAAGGAGAGGGAGGGACTTCGGGGAAGTACTCCGGCTCCTCGGCGACGTCGTAGTCTTTTTGATAGTAAAGTAAAATAAAAAGAACACAACATTCAATCGAACAATATAACACTACATTATAAGCACATAAGTTAAAGTTGGTTTGATTATAAATAAAATAAATTCAATGGTTAAGGTTCTGTGGTTTATTTCATAATTAAATTTTAAAGGAATTAAAGAGTTGTCCTTTTTAGAAAAGGGTGTTTAAATGTGATTATTGCCATATTAAGTCCTCAAATAAATGTGAAATGAAAAGTTCATGTTAATTTGATGGTTTTTCAGTAAATGGACAGAATGGAAATAAATCTAAATTTTTCTGAAGTTTAAACATTTGAATTTACATTTTAATCCTAAAGGCATTTGAATATTTATTTAAATAAACATGAAAAAGTCAAGGTAAACCTACTGTTTTTATTGCATAAACATGTAGAGAATAATATTATGAATTTTCTGAAATTGGAATGGCAATTTTTAGAGTTCAAATGCGCCAGATATGAATTTTACAAGTTTAAAAGTATTTCTGAAATTCATTTTCAATTTTTAAACCCCTCGGGTCCACGGTGAGCCAGGCCCACGGTGAACCCGCGCACTGTGCGCGTACATCGGGTCAATCTGGACTGTTGGATCCAGATCCAACGTGCGCAGGCGAGGCGGGGCATTTAAGTCGACGTGGATGGCCAGGATTAAAACGTTTGAACCGGTATGCGATGGACGGCTTAGATGCGATGCGGGGTTTTAAAACTAACGGACGTACGAGATTAAAACGTACCCCTTCGCACAGATCTAACAGATCAGATTAAATTGCACGCGGGAATTAATCGTCACCGTCGGATCCAAATTGCACGGTCGTGCGTGAATCCGACACGGCACGGGTACTCGACCCGTGCCGGTCGTCTTCTCCGACGACGGCGAGCGGGCCAGCGGCCACGGCGGGCGACGGCGGTCGATGCTAGGGTCTAAAATGGAAGGAGGGCAATGAGGGGGTCACGAAGGTACCTCGGCGGTGAGAAAAGGTCGACGGAGCTAGGCCGGCGACGAGCGGAGGCGGTGGAGGCGTTCGGGTCCTTGGCGGCGATGGCGATCCGGCGGGGTTCGTCGTCAACGGAGTGGTGGCCGAGGTCGGTGAGGTCCCGGCGGTCACGACGGTGCGGTCGGCGTGGACGGAGAGGGGCTCCGGCGACGGCGAGCGGCGGCTGAAGTGCGAGCGGCGGTGGGGAGTAAAAAGGTGAATTGGGGCGCTCTGGTGGGTTCTCGCAGTGATAGGGCATAGGGGTGCATTGCTGACGGCCAGGGGCTTTATATAAGGTCGTCGGCGGGGGCAGAGGGGGCGTAATCGGGGGAGGCCGAGAGTAATGGCTCTATTCAACGCCGGCGAGCTCCTGTCGTGCATGCGAGCGCCAATCCGGGGGCGATGACGCGGTGAAATAAAGGGGGAAACGGTCGGCCGGGCGCGGGGAGTCGTTTAATGGCGTCAATTCAATGCGGGAGGGGCCAGCGAGGCGGATCCGAGGCGGGGGTCATCGGCCGGCGCGATTTGGGGGCGACGGCGTGAGGTAGACGACGAAGCTGACAGGCGGGGGCCACTGGTCGGCGGGCGCGGGCGAGCGAGGGTAGCGACTGACGGGTGGGGCCGGGCTCGGGCGCGAGAGGGAATGGTTGGCGCCGACAGGTGGGGTCGGGGTGTCAGCCTAAGGCGCGCGAGGTAACGGGCTGGGCCGGCCGGGAGAGAGAGAAAGGAGGGAGAGGGCCCAATACTGTTTGAAACTATTTTCTGATTAAAAATAATTGCAGAAATTGATTTAAAATAATAGGGCTACTTCCCTACTTGGTAAAAATTAATAAAAATTCTCAAAAATATATCTTGGTCTTAGGATCATATACAAAAAGTTTCACCTCCTAATTTGGCCATCTACTCTATGATGTAGTTCAATTTGGTATAAAAGGGTATTTAAAGTATTTCAGAAATATATATTCCAAGAAATTGAATTTAATAATATTTTTATTGTATTGAAAATCTGGGGTGTTACACTAGAACACCTTGACCCGAGGACCGACCTCGACCCCTTGTAGCCTTCGTGACCGAGCTCCCTGCTCGCCTGGCATCAAGCCTCCCGCTTGACCCAGGTTCACTTGCTACAAACCATCTATCGCCTCCGAAGTCACCTGCGCACCACAGACAAACAAACAAGTGTATCCAGTACCTCGGAGTCCTCTCCGAGTAAACAACCTTCAGCACACACTCCGGTGTACCACCCAAAATACCGAACCCTTCGGTACAACCAAGTCACGTGTATTGTCGAACCCCTCCGATAGTCACACTCTACTGCAACAGCCGCGGCAACCAAACCCACCGAACCCTTCGGTGAAACACCCTCTGAACCCCTTCGGAGGGACCCCTTCGAATCCAGAAGGTGAAACCTATCAATCACTCATCACAGACTCCGAAACCAACCCTTGGTTTCTCAACCCGTCACTAAAGATCTCCCCTATAGTGACGGGTTATATTTTCATCAGTCACTGATGACTCCTACTTATAAATAGTCGGGATACCGTAGTGAATCATCACACTTTCATATCATGCATGCCCTAACCCTAGACTCCCATTGCCGTCATCGCCTTCATCGTGCTCCTCATCGCTCCGACACCCTCTGGACCTCCGCACCTCGGATCGGTTGCATTCTCATTCTCGTAAATTTGTTCATGCTTACTATTAAATATAAGTTTATACATTCATTTATCCGAAGAAATTTGCTTACTGAATTTGTGAATTAGGGATATGGCAAATATTCCAAGAGATCTACATGTACCAACCTATGTTCTTGATAGTTGCTTAATAAAGATCAATCATCTAGTTAACGGCTAGCGTCACCAGGTTTAATTATAGTTTTTTGTACATTGCATGTATTGTTTATTGTGTTAACAAATTGAAGCGACATTGCCTTACTGTTGTAGAATTTATCAAAAATATTTTGTGAGGTTAATAACATTCGTGCTGGTGATACCCTCTAAATAATGACAAGAGATGGGTGCGGTACTGAGGTTGAGGTTGCGAGCTGTGTAGGCGGCGATAGGATATGCTTCCACAAAGGGTGGCCTTAATTTTGCCGAAGAGGTGGCCTAACACAAGGGGACTATTTGGTAATAACAATGGGATAGACCCCATTAACTATTATAGCAAAATTCTACACTAACTTTGGTGATGAGAAGACCCTGACTGCCATCAAAGTGGAGGACAACGACGATAGTGGTATACATAGAGAATTGACATTACTACACATGCACATATTTTGTTTATGTTCTTATTATGGTTTCTTACAACGTCATGAGAGGGTCCTAGCAATGTTTTAGACAGGAAAGGGAAGCGGATAGCTAGGGAGGTCAACACCGATCAAATGGACCAATTGAAGCACATATGTTATTTTGGCAATCCAACAAATGTAACTCTAGTAAGGAAGACTCTCCTACAAGACATCTCGATAGATTTATCCTCTGAGAGTCGGTTATATGTATGCACAATAAATAACACGATCATTAACAAGAAGTCGGTGGTAAATTATTTGTATATTTAGTTGGTCTATACAAATAGTCTTCTCTAATAGCTTTGTTTAAATTTTATTTTATAGTACTTTTTAAGACAGTACTGTGAATAGTATATCACACCTCACCTACACCACCAGACCACCGAGGATACGACTCGTCACCTAAAGCCTCTCTACGTCAAAGGGCACATCGATGGGAAGCCTATCTTGAGGATGCTGGTAGATGGAGGTGCTACCATCAACTTGATGACGTACTCTCTGTTGAAGAAGCTCAGCAAAAATGAAGATGACCTGATGAGGACGATCTTGATGCTCAACAGCTTCAACGAAGAGAGCTCCTAGGCCAAGGGCGTACTTTCTTTAGAGCTAACAGTGGGCAACAAGATGTTGTCAACGGCGTTCTTTGTCGTTGATGTGCAAGGTAACTATAGCATATTGCTTGGACGCGATTGGATTCATACCAATTTTTGCATTCCTTCTACGTTGCACCAGTGCTTGATTCAGTGGGACGACGATGATGTAGAGGTTGTACCAGCTGACACTTTGGCCTAGGTTGCTTTGGCCGATGTTTCTATCGACGCCGTCCACGATAAAGTGGAATGTTTGTCAGGTAGATATCTCTTAGACTATGACTTTGTTAGAATGTCTGAGGGACGTTTTGTTCCAGTGTCTATAAAGCCAGCTGGTGTAGCTCGACTATCTCTAAATTAGTGGTCATGACTAGTAAGAGTAATCTTAATTGGCTAAAGTCTCATGTAGAGCAATATCGGTCTTCTAAAGATGGTATTGCCGAAGCCATTGAAGATTTTAGCGAAGTATAAAAGTTAGATCAAGGTTTTGCGTCGGCTGATCCTCTAGAAGAGGTCGATATATGCGATGGTAGTATTCCAAGGCCGATTTTTGTAAATTTAAATTTGCAGGCTGATGAAAAGGCCAAAGTAATAAAATTGCTTCGGTCATATGTCGATTGTTTCACATGGGAGTATAGTAAAATGCCCGGACTAAGCTACGAGCTCATGCAGCCCTCATGCAGCATCGGCTGCCTATCAAACCCGGGTTTAGGCCTTATAAGCAGCCCCCTCGCCGCTTTAATTCGGTCGTGCATGACTAAGTTAAAGAAGAGATAGAATGATTACTCAAGGTCGAGTTTATTAGGTCGTACAGGTGTGCTGAATGGGTTGCTAACATCGTCCCCGTTGAAAAGAATGGGAGTGGAAAGATTCATGTATACATTGATTTCAAGAACTTGAACACGGCCACTCTTAAGGACGAGTACCCCATGCTGATAGCCGACATGTTAATCAACGATGCTTTAGGGAATTAGGTACTAAGTTTTCTTGATGGCAACGCTGGTTATAATCAAATCTTTTTGGCTAAAGAGGACGTCTACAAGAAAGCTTTTTGATGTCTTGTTTTTGTCAGCTTGTTTGAGTGGGTTGTGATGACTTTTGGTTTAAAAAATGCTAGCGCTACGTATTAATGTGCTATTAACTTGATCATTTATGACTTGCTAGGAGTTATGCTAGAGGTCTGTTGATAGCAAAAATGGCATTAATGGTCAAAATTGTCAAAATATCAAAATTGGTACTTTTGGCCGAAAATATGCCAAGTCCTTGCATAGGTCGGTCTGACCGGCCATGTACCGCCGGTCTGACTGGGATTAATCTGAGTCCGAGTCAGATTAGTGTTTCGGGGTATTTTTATCCCCAATTGATTTTTAATGACTTGGACTCATGTCTAACACAAATTAGACCCCAGACATGTCATGACCAACCTCTATAAATAGATGCAAGGCCGATTCAAGGAGGACACCCCCCAAAAAAACCCTAATAGATCCAATCTATTATTTACCTTGAATCGTATTTACATTAAATCTACTTTCCTTGCCCTAGGATTAGCCAAGTAACGTCCATCTTTGTTGGTTTGCATTGTAAACCATCCGTCCACCGCGTCATAATCATGGTAAGTCCTCGTCAATTCACTCATGAATCGTCTATTTCATCCACGTAACGGATTTCTATCGTTTTATCGGTTTTTACCGGTGATTCAGTCTCTTGGCTGAATTACCTTTGGTTTCTTGGTGTTTTCTGCAGTACTTCATCTCTCCCATCTTCGCACAGAAATATTTTTGCACGACGTCCAAAGAAATACGGTTGTCGGGACCCCAGAACCCATCTTCCAAGGGTAGTCGGTCTGACCAGAGGCAACCCCTCGGTATGACTGGCCCGTGTCGTGTCGTCACTTGACATGCTGGCACACTGTGTTCCGACCGGCGGCACGAGGCCGGTCTGACCGGGATTTGCATGAGACCTTGGGACCCTTTGTGTTGGACGTCGGAGCCCTTCACTCGGAGCCTTTCGCGCCCTTCGGTCTGACCGAGGATCACCCTTCGGTTTGACCGATTGAAGGCCGGAGCCTACGCCGGACGCCGGAGTACTTCCTCGAAGCCCTTCGTGCATTTTCGGTTAGACCGAGATTTACCTTCCGGCTTACCGACGAAAGGCCGGAACCCTCCTTCGGCCACCTCTTCACAGATTACACCGGAGGCCCCCTTCGGCCAAACCCTCCGCACCACCAGTCTAACCGTTGGTATAGCTTCGGTCTGATCGGCTTACCTTGGCCGGTATTACCGTTAGTTAGGCTTTGGTCCAACCGGCTCCAAATTGGCCAGTTGGATATTTTCATCTACAAATCAATTAGTTGAATAATTTTGCTTTAAGATTATTTGATTGCTTGGTGACTCCGTTATTCGCTTACCACTGTTTAAGGGTCGTCGAAATGTGACGTTGGCATTGTGTTACGCTTAGGGTTGTTCCTAAGTATCCACATGCTTTTGGATCGGTGGATCGGCGTCAGTGCGTTTGGTGCTTTAACCGTTAGGTTTTAGTGTTAACAAGGTCTACATAGATGATGTTGTAGTCAAATCAGATGCTATGGGAAACCGTTTAGCCGATTTGAGAGTTGATTTTGATAGAATGTGTTAGTATGGTTTAAAAATAAACCCGCTCAAATGTGCTTTTGGCGTGTCGGCGTGTAAGTTCTTAGGATTCATGATTCATGAGAGAGGTATTGAGATTTATCCTAAGAGTCTTGAGAAGATTAAGAACTTTGAAGTGCCGACATGCAAGAGAGGTGTACAAAAGTTGATAGGCAAGGTAAATTATTTGCACCGCTTTATATCTAACTTGTGTGGCAAGATTGATGCTTTTTTCCCCATACTTCGGCTAAATAACGAAGCTGAATTCACTTGGGGGGCAAGTCAGCAACGTGATTTTGAGAAAATTAAAGAGTGCTTTGTCATCACCACCTGTGGTAAGAGCACCAAAAGCAGGGATTCCATTTCGGCTATTTGTTGTTGTAGAAGATAGCGTGATAGGAGCTATGCTAACTCAGGAGGTGGAGGGAAAGAAATACATCATCACATTCTTGAGTCGCCGCCTATTATATGCCGAAACAAGGTACGTGTTCTTAGAGCTCTTATGTTTATCACTTTATTATGCATGTACCAAACTTTGCCACTATCTTCTATCTAGCACATGTATAGTTACTTGTCAAACTGATGTTATAAAATACATGTTGCAAAAGCCGATTCTAAGTGGGAGAATCGGAAAGTGGGCTTATGCTTTGATTGTGTACGATTTGTCTTATGAACCCCTAAAAGATATGAAAGGCCAAGTTGTCGCAAATTTTATAGTTGATCACCATGTAGATCTCAATTAGAGTAGTGATACTGCTTTGATTGAGGTAATACCATGGAAACTTTACTTTGATGGTTCGGCTTGCAAGAATGGCCAAGGTGTTGGAGTTGTACTCATATCACCTAGTGGTATGAGTTTCGAGACCTCGGCCCAGTTAGAATTTCCTTGTACTAATAATCAAGCCGAATATGAAGCTTTATTGCTAGGACTTGAATTGTTAAGCTCCATGGGTGTTAAATATGTTCATGCATATGGTGATTCATTATTAGTTGTGCAGCAAGTATCTAAACTTGCTCAATGCTTCAATGGTTTATTAAATAGCTACTTGGATAAGTGTTTAGACATAATTGCTGCTTTTGATGACTTCAAAATCTCTCACGTGTCTAGAGAAGCTAATTAAATTGCAAATGTTTTGGCTCAGCAAGCATCTGGCTATCAGATTAAAAAGGGTCTATTTTTTATAAAAGAGAAGCTGGTACTTCAAGTTTCTGTGTCAACCAAACATGTGGGCTTCGATCTGACCTACTACGCGCTAGATGCCTCGCACCAGAGTCCTTCATTCGCTAGAGGCTACTCCATGCCGAACCTCTCACATCAGAGTCTCTCATCTACCGGAGGACTGTGTGCATTAGATCCCTCTCACCGAAGTCTTCCACGCACCAGAAGTCCTTGCACATTGGGCCCCATGATGGAAGCCTTCGGTCTGATCGGCTCAACGAGGCCGGTTTGACCGACATTGCCAGAAACGGGTAGGGCTCAGGGGGCAGATTAAAATTTGTGAATTAAACGCCACTTCGGATAAAGATTTGTCAGGTGCTTTGGGAAACCAAATGGATTATTGGAGGACATCAATCGTCCAATATTTAAGAGATCCTAGTACAAGGGTTGATCAAAAGATTCGGCGTCAAGCATTTAAATTTGTATTGTTTGATGGAGTATTGTATCGCCGAACTATTGATGGGGTACTTTTAAAGTGCTTGGATCGATTTGGCCGAAGACAGGCTCTGAACAGATCGTGACGTGTGATCACCTCCGAACGACAGAGTTCGGTGTGAAGCCTTCTAACACAACAAAATCCAATGCGGAGCGCTGGTGCAACGTAATCCAATATAGAGCGTTTTGACGCGACGAAGTCTGACACGGAGTGCTGGTGAAATGAAGTCTGATGCAGAATGTTCTGGCGTGACCCCGATGCGAAGCAACCCCGATGCAAAGTGACTCCGGTGCGCGGGACTTGACTAGACCAACAACAGTGTGACGGGTCTGGCACGGATGAACAAAGCAGGGACTCGCCGAAGGGTGCTCTGACAGTCTCCGAAACTAGCTTCCTATCTCCAAAAACATTCGGTGAAGGGGGCTCCAAACGTGAAACTTGCGGCAAAGTTTTTCCTCGGTACAATATTCTTAGAACGAACCTCTCTGATATATAGAACCAAGTGCCAATTTGGCCTGGAGACCGAATTACTAAGCATTGCAGTATGCAGAACGAAGGTAGCAATTTGTTACGTATATTAATGGAGGGTTCATAAGCGAGCCAACAAGGTGATAGCAATATGTTATGTAGATTAACAGATGATTCATAGGAGAACCAACAAGGCTTACCACTATTACGGCGTGGCCGATAGAGGGTTCTAGCGCAAACCCATGAAGGTGTACCAGTCACCAGCAGGAATCAGAAAAGCTCGGGGGCATCTCAAAATCAATAATTTAGATGCCACTTCGGAGAAGGAATTGGAAAACCCTCTGGAGATCCAGAAGGATGATTGGAGAAATCCAATCGTCCAATACCTAAAAAATCCCAGTCAAAGGGTTGATCGGAAAATTCGGCGATAGGCGTTTAAATTTGTGTTGCTTGACGATGTGTTATATCGCCGAACTATTGATGGGGTACTTCTAAAGTGCTTAGATGTCGCTCAATCCAAGGTGGCTACGGGAGAAGTTCATGAGGAGCTTTGTGGCGCTCATCAGTCGGCCCAAAAAATGAGTTGGATGCTCAAAAGAATGGGGTTTTATTGGCCGACTATGATTGAGGATTGCTTTAAGTATTATAGGGGGTGTGAAGCATGTAAAAGGTTTGGTAATATTCAGTTGGCTCCTGCGTCACTACTTAACCTAATTATCAAATCATGGTCGTTCCGAGGTTGGGGTTTAGACTTCATCGGCCAAATTCATCCTCCCTCATCAAAAGGGCATTAGTTTATGCTGATGGCGACGGACTACTTTACCAAATGGACCGAGGCCGTGCCTCTTAAGAACATGACCCACAATGAGGTAACTGATTTCATCTTGAAGCACATTATACATAGATTCGATATTCCTCAAACTCTCACTACAAATCAAGGTACTTCATTTATTGCTAAAGAAGTGAGAGACTTTGCTGAATTTTATGATATTAAGTTGATAAGCTCTTCACCATACTATGCTCAGGCCAATGGTCAGGCCGAGTCTAGTAATAAAACTATAATTAAGCTTATTAAGAAGAAAATTTAAGAGTTCCCTAAAAGGTGGCATGAAGTGCTTTCTAAGGCATTATGGGCTTGTAAAGTTGCAAAGCACGGTGCTACCAAAGTTAGTCCATATGAGTTAATATATCAATTTTGGTAATTTGGGGTGCAAATACACAAGTCCTGGCAGAGGCCAAAGCCTTATAGTGCTAGAGGCCCGTCTTCATGAGGCCTCGGAGGCCTTTTAGCGGCTTGCTGGCTTCGGCCCGAAGGCCCTTTCGAGGCCTACATTGCCAAAGCTTCGTCCCGAGGAGCAGGCTTCAGCGGGCCTGCCGAAGGCCCACTTCGAGCAACCTTCGGAGATAGAGTCTGATACAGATTCTGGTTGTTTTTATCCCTAAACTTGATTAGACTGAATTTTATCAGATTAGAATTAGAGATAAGAATACTAGCCCCTATAAATACAGGGGTGAGGCCGGTTCATAGGACCTGCCCAAACACAAATCAACTTCAAACCCTAGTTTGAACCGTACTTTACATTCTTTACCTTTCCGTACACCTTCGTGGGTTTGCACTGGAAGCCCTCCATAGGCCACGTCGTAATAGTGGTAAGCCTTGTTGGTTCACTTGTGAATCATCCGTTAATCTACGTAACAGATTGCTATCATCTTGTTGGATCTCTTTTGAACCCTCTGTTAATCTACGTAACAGATTGCTACCTTCGTTCTACATACTGCAACTCTTAGTAATTCGGTCTCCAGGCCGAATTGGCACTTGATCTTGACTTTGTTGCAGGTTTTACGTTCAGAGCCCCCTTCGCCGAAGGTTTTTGGAGCTAGGAAAGCTGGTTTCGGAAGCTACCAGAGCACTCTTCAGTGAGTCTCTGCTTCGTCCGTCTGTGTCAGATTCATCACACTGTTGTCGGTCTGGTCAAGTCTCGTGCACCGGAGCTATTTCGCATCGGGGTCACTTTGCACCGGGGTCACGCCAGAACAGACCGCACCGCATCGGACTTCGTCGCATCAGTGCTCCATCCCAAACTTCATTGCGCCAGCGCTCAGCGTTGGATTTTGTCGTGTCGAGAGGCTTCACACTGAACCCTGTCGTTCAGAGCGATTTCGCGTCACGATCTGTTTTGAGCCTGTCTTCGGCCAGATTGATCTGAACACCGAAGGCTATCTTCGGCGCACCCTTCGCACCAGACGCCGAAGGCCCCCCTTCGATGACCCTTCGCATGATATACTCTATACCAATCAATCTATGTTTATCCGATTGGATTATTTTTATCTATATATTTCGGCTAATTGGATTATTTCTGCGTGATCTGATTACCTAGTGACTCCACCCCACTTTTCCACTGTTATGGGTAGTCGGAACGCGACATCAGTGTCGTGTTACGCTTAGGCTTGGTGTTGACACGAAAACGTGCCCCCGCACTTGGGTCAGTTCGATGATCCAAAAGTGTGTGGATACTTAGGAACAAACCTAAGCGTAACACAACACTGACGTCACGTTCCGACTACCCTTAATAGTGGAAAGGGGGTGGAGTCACCAGGTAATCAGATCACATAGAAATAAATCCAATTAGAAGAAATATATAGATAAAATAGCCCAATCGGCCGAACGGAGCTGATTGGTTCGGAGTATACCGTGCGAAGGGTCACCAAGGGGGGCTTTCGGCGTCTGATGCGAAGGGTGCGCTGAAGATAGTCTTCAGCGTTCAGATCGATCTGACCGAAGATAGACTCTAAATAGATCGTGACGCGTGATCGCCTCCGAACGACAGAGTTCGGTGTGAAGCCTTATAACACGACAAAATCCAACGTGGAGCACTGGTGCAACGTAATCCGATACGGAGCGTTCTGACGTGACAAAGTCCGATACAGAGTGCTGGCACGATGAAGTCTGATGCGGAACATACTAGCATGACCCCGACGCGAAACAACCCCGATGCGAACTGACTCCGGTGCGTGGGACTTGACTAGACCGACAACAGCGTGATGGGTCCGGCACGGACGGACGAACGAAGCAAGGACTCGCTGAAGGGTGCTCTGGCAGTCTCCAAAACCAGCTTCCTAGCTCCAGAAACCTTCGACGAAGGGGGATCCGAATGTGAAACCTGTGGCAAAGTTAAGATCAAGTGCCAATTCAGCCTAGAGACCGAATTACTAAGTGTTGAAGTATGTAGAATGAAGGTAGAAATCTGTTACATAGATTAACGGAGGGTTCACAAGAGAGCCAACAAGGTGATAGCAATTTGTTACATAGATTAACGGATGATTCACAGGCTAACCAACAAGGCTTAATACTATTACGACGTGGCCGACGGAGGGCTTCCAGCGCAAACCCATGAAGGTGTACAGAAAGGTAAAGAAAACAAAGGTATGGTTCAAACTAGGGTTTGAAGTTGATTTGTGTTGTGGGTGGTACTATGAACCGGCCTCACCCCTGTATTTATAGGGGCTAGTCTTCTTATCTCTAATTCTAATCTGATAAGATTCGGCCTAATCAAGTTTAGGGATAAAACAACCAAAATCTGTATCAGACTGTATCTCCGAAGCTTGCCTCAAGTGGGCTGTTGGCAGGTCCGCTGAAGACTACTCCTCGGGCCGAAGCTTCAGTGAAGCAGGCCTCCGAAGGGCCTTTGGGTCGAAGCCAGTAGGCCACTAAAAGGCCTCCAAGGCCCCATGAATATGGGCCTCCGGCACTATAAGGCTTTGGCATGTGCCAAGACTTGTGTATTTCCGGCCCAAATTACCAAATTTGATATTTTGACAATATTGACCATTAATTCCATTTTTTGCTATCAACAATGTTGTTCAATCTAAAATTGTTGTAGGAGAAGTACACGAAGGTCTTTGTGGTACTCATCAGTCGACCCAGAAAATGAGTTGTATGCTCAAAAGAGCGTGTTTTTATTGGCCAACTATGACTAGAGATTATTTTAAATACTATAGAAGATGTGAAGCTTGTCAAAGGATTGGTAATATTCAACTTTCTCCTGCATATTTACTTAATCCTATTATCAAACCTTGGTCGTTTCGAGGTTGGGCCTTAGATTTCATTGGCCAAATTCATCCTTCCTCTTCAAGGGGACATCGGTTCATGTTGATGGCTATGGATTACTTCACCAAGTGGACCGAGGTCATGCCTATCAAGAACATGACGCAAAACAAGGTAATTAATTTTATCTTGAAGCACATTATACATAGATTCAGTATTCCCCAAACTCTTACTATAGATTAGGGTGCTTCATTTGTTTATAAAGAAGTATGTGATTTTGCCGAATCTTATGGTATAAAGTTGATAAACTCTTCACCATACTATGCTCAAGTCAATGGTCAGGCAGAGTCTAGTAATAAAATTGTGATTAAGCTCATTAAGAAAAAGATTAAACAGTTTGCTAGATGATGGCATGAAATGCTTTCTGAGGCATTATGGGCATGTATAGTTGCAAAACATGGTGCCACCAAGGTAAGTCCATATGAGTTGGTATATGGACAAGAAGTTGTTTTACCCGTAGAGGTGAATCTTGGCTCATTAATATTACTTAAGCAAGATGGCTTATCGGTCGATGAGTATGAAATTCTTTTGAAAGATAATTTGGAAGAGGTGACTGATAAGAGACTAAGAGCTCCAGAGTCTATAGAAGAGACAAAAGAAGAGTGGCTAGAGCATATAATAATAAAGTGAGAGCAAAATCATTTCAAGTTGATGACTTGGTTTGGAAGATGATTTTGGCCTTAGGCACTAAGAGCCTAAAGTTTGGTGAATGGTCGCCTAGTTGGGAAGGTCCTTTTAGAGTTGTTGAAATCGCTCCAGGTAATGCATATTTGCTAGAGTCTCTTCAAGAAGAGCGATTTTGTAGAGCTTTGAATGGTAGGTATTTGAAAAAGTACTTCCCAAGTGTGTGGCAAAATGCTTTGAATGCTGAAAGGCCGATATGGAGCATAACGTCCTTAGCTCGTTGTGTTTTTGTCTCACTAAAAGTTTGCCAAAATGCAGGGGAGTGTGTGTTGATAGCAAAAAATGGCATTAATGGTCAAAAATGTCCAAAAGTCAAAATTGGCAATTTATACCAAAAATATGCAATTCCTAGCATAGGCCGAAGCCTCAAAGTGTCGTAGGCCCATCTGCATTGGGCTTCGGGATCCCCTTCGACTGGGAGTCTTTGGCCCAATGGGCCTACTTCGGTAGGCATGTCGATGGCCCACTTCAGGTTGTCTTGGGTTTGAATCTGTTAATGGGTTTCGGATTGTTTGATCTCTAATCAAATATTGATTGTTTTTAGTCGAATCCTGATCTGATTAGAGTTAGAGATATAACAAGGAACATCAAGACTAGCCCCTATAAATATAGGTGTGGGGCTGATTCAAAACATCATTGCACGATCAACCCCAAAGCCCTAGCTTTGAATCGCATTACTTTCAATTTATCTTTCCTACCCTAGGAGTAGTTATAAAGTCCATCTTTGTGAGTTTGCGTTGTAAACTCTCCGTGCATCACGTCGAAACCATGGTAAGCCTTGTTGATTTGCCTGTGAATCACCCATTTAATCTACGTAACAGATTGTTATCATTTTTATTAGATTTATTTGGCTACACTTGATAATTCAGTTTCTAGGCCGAATTGGCATTTGATTTTAGTGTTTTTGCAGAGTTTATATTTAGATCTCCTTCGCCAAGAGTTTTTGCTTCAATTCAAAACCCAGAAAGTGATCTCTAGAGCCAGGAAGTTTGTTTCGGAGGCTGTCAAACCTACCTCTAGCAGGTCTTCGACTCGACATTACCGTGCCGAATTCATTACGCTATTGTCGGTCTGAGCACCTTCATGTGTCGGAGCTTCTTTGTGCGGGATTCACTTCACGTCGGGGTTGTTTCACGCTGGAGTTACGTCGAGCTAGACTCTTCGTGTTAACTCTCGTCGCACCGAAGTTTTCGCACTGGACCTCGTCACGTTGGAGTCTTCACACTGATCCCCATCGTTTGGCGAAAATTTTGAGTCATACGGTTCGATCAGAGCCCGTCTTCGATCTGATCGGTCTAAACACCGAAGTCTACTTCGGTGCACCCTTTGCACTAGACACCGAAGGCTCCCTTCGGTGACCCCCTCATGCAGTGCACTTCGATCCAATCGGCTTTGTTTGGCCGGTTCGGTTTAATTACTTTTTCTGCAATTCGGTTAGTTGAGTAATTTTGCTTTAATATTATTCAATTGCATGGCGACTCCATTATTCCCTTACCATTGTTTAAGGGTCATCGGAATGCGACGTAGGCGCTGTGTTATGCTAGGGTTGTTTCTAGGTATCCACACATTTTTGGATCATCGGATCGGTGTCAGTGTTTTGGCGCGTTTTAGTGTCAACACTATCCACATGGCATTAGACCACAAATAAACACATGTCAAATAACTATATAGTATTAATCAGTGCAGATTAGACAATTCTTATACTTACAGACTCGTGCTAGGCAGTGGCCATCTGTAACATCCCAAGATTTAAAAAAATAAAGGAAATATATTATTCAAAGAATTTCTAGAATCACTTATTAAAGAAAATCCTAAAAAGCCCTATTAAAGCCAAACAGGGAGAAATATTCAGAATTTCAACATGAAAAATTTATGATAGAATCTAGAGGCCAAGATATAATTTTAGGAATTTTTACCAATTTTTATCAATAGTAATTCAACCCTAAATCAAATAAATGAATTACTAGATTTATTTTAAATCAGAAAAACAATTTTAAAACCTAATGGGCCTCAACCTCCAATTCACTCCGGCCCAGCCCAGTCCAAGCCACGCGTCACTGACAGGTGGGACCGACCTGTCGTCGCTGCCTCCCACCTCTCTCTCCCGCCCATGCCCCGCCTCCGCCCCACCTGACAGCCTCACCAATGCGCCCCTCTCCCTCTGACGGACCGGCCCGGCCCCGCTTGTCGGCACTTCCTTTTTTGTTCGCCCACTAACAGGTGGAGCCCACCTGTCAGATTTGTCTTCTTCGATGGAAGGGGATCCCCCCTTCCTTATCCGGTGACCTCCTTCCGATTTCCCACCGTCGGCCGCCCGATTTTGTCGATCCGAGCCCGGGATCATGATCCCCTGTCTCCGGCGATCACCTTCCATCCAAGCCCGACGCGGTTTCGCCTTTATGGAAGCTAGCCCGTGTGTTTGGAAGCCTCGCCGGCGTATGGTAGGAACCCTCTCGGGTTTCCTCCGATTACCTTGCCATAGCAGCGCCGACGACCCCCTATAAAAACCCCTCGGCTCGCCGCCCTCTGCCCACACCACCGTAGCCGAGCTTGAGTGAAACCAGAGCGCCCCCACTCCGTTTTCGGTTTCCTCTCCTGCGCCACCTCCTATCGCCGTTCACCGTCGACTCCGGCCCCCGCCGTCCATGCCGCTGCCACTGTCGGGTCTGTCGTCGACCGCCTGACCTCGGCATATACTCCGTTGGACGTGAGCACCGCCGGATCGCCGTCGCCATCAAGCACCCGAACACCTCTCGCCGTCTACCCTCACTGCCGGTCGCCGTTCGTCGACCATCGTCGCCACCGCAGGTATGGTTGGAACCACCGTAGTCTCCTCTTTCTGTTTTCACCTAGATCTAGGGCCGGAGCCGAGAACGAAGGGGGTACGAGCCCCTTACACGCGTGTCGTGCGGATCCATTCCTGGCAGCATGTTTGTAATCGGATGACCCAGATTAAATCCCATAGGGATTTAATCAGAGCCATCGATCTGTCAAAGCGGTATCGAGGCCTCTCAGCCGTCGATCGCTACTTAAACCCCCTGAGCGATCTCGTGCGTCCACATCATACCGGTTCGCATGATTTAATCTCAGCCGTCCCTTTTCACTTAACCCTCCTGCCTCGCATCTGGCCGTTGGATCCAGATCCAACGGTCCAGATCGATCGGGTCCATGCGCACGGTCGCTGGTCCACCGTGGGCCTGGCTCACTGTGGACCAGAACTCATTTTCTGTTTAAATAAAATTCCAGAAAAATGTTTAAACTTTGAAAATTCATAACTTGCTCATTTTAACTCCAAATTTCACCATTCAAATTTTGTTAAATCCAGCATTTTATTCTCTACACAATAATACCATAAAAACAGTATGTCACTGTTGCTCAAAATAATCTTATTAATTAAATAAATAAAAACCCCTTAGGAATAAAATTATAAATTCAGAAAATAAATTGGGAAAAGCCTTAAAAATTGATCTTTAATGTCATTCAATATAACTTCAGAATAATAAAGCTTTATTTCACACCTTAAAAACCATAATACTTGTATGCTTATTATTTTGTGATATTTGGTTTGTTTATTAAATTTTATGTTTACTTTTTCCGTATCGAGAAGACTACGAGTACGTCGAGGAGTCGGAGTTTTACCCCGAGGATTCTCCATCACCATTTGCTGATCAAGGCAAGTCACAACCCCCATTTTGATCATCATTGAGCCCATGTTTTAATAAATTATCGCTATAACTCATAGGATAATATTGCATTAGTCAAATATCAAGCCCTACACTTATATTTATTAGATCCCCGTCCTTGTGTGCAAACCCAAGCCATGCTTATTGAGCCTTAACTCCTTGTCACTCTACTATAAAAGTATTATCTAGTGTCCAATGTACCGGTACAACTGCTATAGGATAAAAAGAATGAGTCGTAGGTAGATGGATTCTACTATATGAATTTTCCCCGTTATTCTCGTCTCTGGACTCTGTGGAGTTGGCTATGTTATAAGTATGGTGGGTTCCGGGTGCAAGCTAGGACATTGGTTGGTCGCACCCGGGGCACTATAAGGACCGGTCTACGGGATCTGTTGCAAAGCACTTCCGTACTAACCACAAGTCTAATGGGTAAGTCCTAACTGAAAGTATAGAACAATTCGACTCGATGCACCATAGTGGAGGGGGCAAGGGGTAACCTACGGGTGACTTGTACCGACGTGGCTCAAGGGGGGTATGGTGTTGGCTCGACGCGTCGGGGCACCATATGAAACCCATAAGAGGGTGTTGTCAGGTCGAGGAGGACCATATGGAAGGTTTTGGCATGAGTTCCCATGGTATGGGTCATCTCGTTACACTTTGGTGTAAGTGATGAGTGTGTGCCTTGTGGGTACAGTGGTACACCTCTGATCAGAGTCATTAATCTTTTCGAAAAGCCGAGCCCACGGTCAAGGGCGGGTTGTGTGACTTCTCGCAGTTAGTTTACAATTGTTTGAATGGTTGAGTTATTCATGGCATGTAAGGACTGTTGAGTGAGGGTGGGCTGACTGTACCCCTCGAGTTAGAAGATGATGATGCATACACATGTTTACATTTCAGTACTAATAAATTGATCACATTTAATTGCTTTACAAATTATGCTCTTCCGCAAAATTAGCCACTATCTCCCTTGCTATTACTCTGCATTATATTAGCATCCGGTGGCTTGCTGAGTACGTTTGTACTCACCCCCGTTGACTTACACCACCAGAGCCCGTCTACTACGAGGAGGATGAAGGTCTAGAGTAGTGACCCAGTCAAGGTGAGACTAGTAGGAGGCGTTCATCTAGGACCTTTTGTTTTATTAGTTTCTCTTCACCTTTATTCACTTTTGTACTAATACGGTCTACGAACCGTGAATGATTTCTCGTATTGTACGTGGTCGCATGATGAACGTCTTGGTTTATTGATTTTCTATGGAATTTCAATAAAGGTCTGGATTTATTAAATCTGGGCGTGACGAGATGGTATCAGAGCCGACTTGGCTGTAGGAAGCCAAACAGACCTGACCCTAGGACTTATATTAGCCATATTTTCTTACAAAACTACTTACTCTCATCTTCTGGAGTTTCACAAGAATTTTCTCTCTTTTGTAGATGCCGGTCCATACCATGAGTGGGACTCTTCGCGACGAGGCCGGATTCATCCGCGAGCTTCGCATGCTCGTCGACTTCCTGGGATTCACCCATGAGCCCACGTTCCACGGGATCTTTCTCGATGCGGGTGAGAGCTACTGTGAGGTCACGGTCGTCATCCGCTCCTCCCCCACGCAGCCTCCCTTCTACACCCATGGAGTCGGAGGACCTTCATTTGTGGTGGCCAGCCAGCGCGCTGCACTCCAGGCCCTCGCCGAGCTTCGACTGGTGTACGACTGCCATCTCCATGACACCGTCTACCGCTTCATGCCCATGCGTACCCCGGGGAGTCACCGCGGCATCTACATCAGCCCCCTCACTCAGAGCAACTCCGCCATCGCCCGCACCATGAGGCTTTTGGAGGCTATGGACAATCTTCACACGGAGGCCGTCCTCGACACAGATAGTCAGCACGACACCATCGACTTCTACCGCCATACGTCGGAGAATCTGAACCACGAGAATGCCGATCTTCGTTGACAGGTCCAGCAGAACCCTCAGTTGACCATCGAGGTGGAGGAGTTGAGGCGTCAGAACGAGCTTCTACGCCAGGGAGCCACCGTCACCGCACAGCTTCGCCAGCAGATAAAGGAGCTGTAGAAGGATCTCGAGGAGGTCGCCCCCCTTCCGCCCCGCAAGCAGAAATTACTTCGGATCCCCATAGTGAGGCCTAAGAGGATTTCCCGCAGCGCACCTCCCGCCGGACCCTCCAGCTCAACGACCCCGACCATCTCCGCCGAACCCGTGGTTGAGTCGTCCCTCGAGCTGCCCTAGACGTAGACTTTACGATTGATTGTTTTATTTTTAATGTTTTGGATTGTATTGCCACCCATGTCAAATATAAGGCATGGGTGAAGATTAAATAAAATACATAAATGTAATCGTAAGGATAACACATTTTTGAAATAAAACTTAGTATCATTTCCCCTAAGAGAGTGTTGTTTGTTTTGGAAACTTTAGGATGACTAACACCCAGGGCTCTGATGCTCCCCAAAACGGAGGGGACAACGGCAACTTGCCCCAATGGGGAGCGACTGGGCAGAGGCAAGCCCCAGTCGCCAACCACCCCACGTTGGCCAAGATGATGGCCAACCAGAATCAGCTGGTAGCCACGCTGTTGAACCAAATGCAACAGCAGCAGAATCAAATGCAGGAGCAGCAGGCTCAGTTCTTCCGCCTTCACCAGCAGCAGCCCGAGATACCTCGCCCCGCCACTCCCGCTCCTGCACCCACCTCACAACTGTCAGAATTTCTTCGAGTCCGCCCTCCCACATTCTCCAGCACCACCAACCCCATGGAGGCTGGTGATTGGCTGAGGACGATAAGGAAAAAGTTGGATCTCCTGACTTGCAACGAGTAGGAGAGGGTAGCCTTTGCTGCCCACCAACTCTAGGGTCCTGCCGCGGAATGGTGGGACAACCTACATGAGACTCTACCTGAGGGTCACGTTCATACTTGGGCAGAGTTCTCCACCGCTTTCCGCGCAGCCCACGTCCCGGATGGCATCATCGCCCAGAAGCAACAAGAGTTTAGGGACCTGCAACAAGGAAGCAGGTCCGTAACAGAATATCTGCATGAGTTTAACCGGTTGGCCCGGTATGTGCCTGAGGAAGTCCGTACTGATATGACCACGCAGTCTAAGTTTCTCCGGGGGCTGAAGGACGAGCCTTCCCTTCAGCTGGTCTCCGGAGACTACACCAACTTTCAAAAGTTGGTGAATAAGGCAATTATTCAGGACACCGAGCAGAACAAGGTCGACCTGAAGAAGAAAAGAATGATCGCCTTCCGCCAGAATCAAGGCATGGCATAGAGGCCCCGCTATGCACCTCCCCCACCGGCGCCCCAATACCATCCGCGCCCAGTGTACCGTCAAGCACCACCAGCCGCCAACACCGGAGCCGGACATCTTCGCCCCGCTCCCGCCGCACCGGCCGCTCCACCTGCCCCTGCCAAGAAAGCAGAGGTCCTGCGCGACAAGCACGGCAAGCCCGTGATATGCTTCAACTGCCACCAGGAAGGGCATTATTCCCACCAATGCCCCCACCCCAAGCGTACCCAAGGAGTCGCGGCCAACCCTGCCGCACGCGCCCGCATCAACCACATCTCCGCCAAGGAAGCTCAGGCCACACCCGAGATCGTCATGGGTAAGTTCACAGTACATTTGGCCCTTGTAGTGGTATTATTTGACACAGGAGCTACGCACTCCTTTATATCAACAACTTTTGTGGAGAAGAATAATCTGAACATATGTGAATTAGCAAGACCAGTGTTAATAGCCACCCCTAGCAAACAAACCCAAGCCCATTCCTATAGTCCAATGGTATGGGTAGATATCCAAGGCAAAATATTCTGGGCCGACCCCATCCTAATAGAATGCCAAGGTTTGGATCTCATTCTAGGAATGGATTGGCTCAATAAGCACCAAGGTGTGATAAGATGTGCCCGGAGGCAAGTAACTGTGACCAGTAAAAAAGGGACTGTTGTCATGTTACAGATGCCAAGTCAGAAGTCCGGAAGACCTCGTCTACACCAGATTACTTTGAAGGAGATACCAGTGGTCTGCGAGTACCCGGACGTATTTCCGGAAGATTTACCAGGGATGCCACCTAAAAGGGACATTGAGTTCCGGATTGATCTAGTACCCGGAACAACTCCCATCTACAAGCGACCATACCGGATGGCAGCTAATGAGTTAGCTGAGATGAAGCAGCAAATTGAGGATCTTGAGAAGAAAGGATGCATCTGACCTAGCACATCCCCATGGGGAGCCCCCGTCATCTTCGTTGAGAAGAAAGAGGACAATGCTAAGCGTATGTGTGTGGATTATCGAGCCTTGAATGAGGTAACCATCAAGAACAAGTACCCATTACCCAGGATCGATGATCTATTTGATCAGCTGAAAGGAGCCACGGTGTTCTCCAAGATCGACCTACGGTCTGGTTATCATCAGCTAAGGATTCGAGAGGAAGACATACCCAAGACGGCTTTTACCTCTCGCTATGGCCTTTATGAATGCACTGTCATGTCTTTTGGATTAACCAACGCCCCGGCTTTCTTCATGAATATGATGAATAAGGTATTTATGGAATATATGGACAAGTTTATCGTGGTATTTATAGATGAAATTCTCATCTATTCCAAGGACAAAGAGGAGCACAAGACTCACATCCGATTGACCTTAGGAAAACTAAGGGAACATCAGTTATATGCCAAGTACAGCAAGTGCAAATTTTGGACGGCGGAAGTAAAGTTCCTTGGACATATCATCTCTGCACAAGGTATCGCAGTAGACCCTGCCACCGTGGAAGCAGTTACGGATTGGCTGCCACCCACCAACGTATCAGAGATACGGAGTTTTCTTGGGTTGGCAGGATACTATCATCGTTTCATCGAGAATTTTTCCAAGATCGCCAAACCCATGACTAAGTTGTTGCAGAAGGGAGAGTAGTTTGAATGGACTCTCGAATGCGAGGAAAGTTTTCGCACCCTCAAGACCCGGCTAGTGTCAGCACCCATACTGACTCTACCAGATATCAGGAAGGACTTCCATGTCTATTGCGACGCATCTCGCCAAGGATTGGGATGTGTTCTTATGCAAGACGGAAAGGTAGTCTCATACGCCTCACGTCAGTTGAGACCTCATGAGCTAAACTACCCTACGCATGGCCTAGAATTGGCCGCTGTTGTGCACGCCCTAAAAATATGGAGGCATTATTTGGTCGGAAACCGCTACGAAGTCTTTACGGATCACAAGAGTTTGAAGTATATCTTCACGCAGCCGGATCTCAACCTTAGGCAAAGGCGATGGTTAGAATTGATAAAGGACTACGACTTAGGTATTCACTACCATCCTGGCAAAGCAAACGTGGTAGCTGATGCATTAAGTCGAAAAGGGTATTGCACCGCCATCGTGATTCAGAATCACGCGCCTTTGCTATATAAGGAGATGGAAAAGTTAAACCTTGGGTTAACCACAGGAGCATATCTAGCCACCCTTGAGACCCGACCAGTCCTGTTCGAGCAGATCCGTGAGGCTCAGTTAGAAGACCCGGATATAGCTGCCATTAAGAAGAACATGAGACAGGGCAAGGCCCCAGGATTTTTGGAGGACGAGAATGACACCATATGGTTTGGAACCAGGATCTGCGTGCCAGATAAACTAGAGATAAAAACCCTTATTCTATGGGAGGCTCATGATACTCTGTACTCCATCCATCCCGAGAGTACCAAGATGTACCAGGACCTGAAAGAATGTTATTGGTGGGTTAGCATGAAGAAGGAAATTGCTCAGTTCGTCGCGGAATGTGACACCTGCCGATGAGTAAAAGCAGAACATCAAAGACCCGCAGGGCTGTTACAGCCACTTAAAGTGCCTGAATGGAAATGGGAAGAAATCGGTATGGACTTCATCACCGGACTCCCAAAGACCCAACTTGGATATGATTCTATATGGGTAATCATTGATCGGCTAACAAAGGTAGCTCACTTCATAGCCGTCAAGATGACCTTCAATGGCCCTAAACTAGCAGAGTTATATATGGCCCGCATCGTGTGCCTTCATGGAGTGCCCAAGAAGATAGTCTCCGATAGAGGGAGTCAGTTTATGTCTCGATTCTGGAAAAACCTTCAAGAGGAAATGGGACCGAGACTAA
Organism: Zizania palustris; assembly: GCA_019279435.1. Taxonomy (NCBI): domain Eukaryota; kingdom Viridiplantae; phylum Streptophyta; class Magnoliopsida; order Poales; family Poaceae; genus Zizania; species Zizania palustris. The sequence goes on along the minus strand of JAAALK010000082.1, from coordinate 36,032,058 downwards.
ACTTCAGCACCGCATACCACCTCAGACAGATGGACAAACTGAAAGGGTGAATCAGATATTAGGGGATATGCTTCGGGCATGCGTCTTGGATTTTGGAGGGACTTGGGACAAGAGTTTACCGTACGCCAAATTTTCGTACAACAACAGTTATCAAGCCAGCCTTCAGATGTCCCCGTTCGAACCCCTATATGGACGTAAGTGCAGGACGCCTCTACTTTGGGATCAAACCGGTGAATCCCAAGTGTTTGGAACAGATATCCTTCGGGAAGCTGAAGAGAAAGTACGGATTATCAGAGACTGACTCAAGATAGCTCAGTCCCGACAGAAGAGCTATGCGGATGTAGGACCGAAAGTAGCGGCCAGAGGGGGGGTGAATGGGCGCCTATAAAAAATTCTTTCGAATCAATGGCCTGCTCCCAACACCCAACGCACCTCAAAAGACTAAGCAGCAGAAAATGAACAGATAGCCTAAGTCTAAAGGTATCAAGCCTAGGAGCAACAGTTGATAAACCGAGAAACACAAAAGCAGTGCTGCTAGACAGATAGACAGAATACTCAAGACATGGCTAGACAAATCTCAATAGAGCAATCTAGGTGCACTATGGGTGAGAAGAGAAGTTACCTGTTCAAATCTGTCTCCTGTTCGAAACTTGGCGAAGCCTGCTTCGCTGGACGAAGCCTGCTTTGCAGTGTCGAAGCCTGCTTCGCTGGCCGAAGCCTACTTCGGAGGTCGAGGTCTACTTCGCTGGTCGAAGTCTGGTTCGGAGGTGGAAGTCAAAGTCTGTCGAAGGTGTGTTGTCTATCTTAGGTCAAGTGTGAATGAGAGCGAAGTATGACTGAGTCGGAGCCTGCTTTGAAGTATGTACTTCGAAGGCAAGGCTTCGAACACAACTTCGAACTCGCACACAGAGCGGACAACCTTCGAAAGGAAAAGCGAAGGCTAACAAGCGACAAAGAAACCAAAACGAAGCCTCCACACAACCTTCGAATAGAACACAATAAGGACCTTCGAAGAAGACGGAAGCAAAACACTGAGCGAAGTCTAACAGAAAGACAAGCTTCGGAGCCAACTTCGAAACCTGTCGAAGTGTGGACTTCGAAGAGCTCGAGTCGGAGTACCTTCGCACAGACGTTCGAAGTATGAGACGCTGTCAGTTCAAAAAGTACTTCGAAGCTAGTAACTCAGGACACAAAACGAAGTTCAAAGTTCAAACGAAGCCTTCGAGTATATCAGATCGAAGCCTGCCTCACGGAGCTGAGGGCTTCGAACAAAGAGGGTGGCTTCGCTAGAAAATAGTTAGAAAAGTTACTCGGGCCTGTCGACTTCGAACAAAAAGCTGCGCAGTAGAAAGCAAAAAGCTGGCACAGTGTATTGTTGCTACAGTGTAGTAGTACTACTTGCAACAGCAAGAACTAGTACAACTTCTCATGAAGAACACACGCAACAGAGAAGCTTCTGTTCCAAATAAATTGACCGCAAGCACAGTGAATGAAATGCTGTGCAAGTAAATGCTTCGCACAAACAAAAAACAGCCAGAATAAATTCTCCCATACAGCAAAGAAACAAGTAAATCTCAGGACGAACAAGACTTGTTGCCTGGCTGCGCACGCATGAACAGGAGAGGAGAGAGAGACAAAGCAAGAGACAAAATGACCCAAAGGAGTAGTATTGATTTCAGCAAAAGGGGGTAGTCCAACCCTAGGGATTGGGGTCCTATTTATATGCTGCCCAACACTAGGAATATTCCACCAGCCCCTTAGGGTTTTACAGACGCAAGAATAAAGGAAAAGACTCTACTGCCCTTAGGTATTTTTACAAACACAACTGACTGACTGTGGGCCTAGAGATACAGATGACTTATCCGGAAGCTAAGATTTCGTAGCGACTACGGCTTCTCTTCTGGACAGTTAGATACAAGATCGACGGTTGTCAGTTTTGCGCCGAAACTGACAAAGCCTCCACCGGCTTTGCACCAGGTACCCGGATTGGGCCGGCCCGATTCCGCAGCTCTCTCAGCCCGGCAATCACTCACCGCCCGTGTACCTGAGTCAACCCTGGTCAATAGCCCAGTGGGTCTTCTACTGCTTCTGGCCCATGTACCCTGATTGGGCCATCCCGACTTCGCAGCCTCCTCTGCCCGACAGTCGCTCGCTGCCCGTGTACCTGAGTCACACGCGGCCCATGAAACAGCAGATCTCTTCTTCTTCTGTCCTCTTTGACTATCGTTGACAATGACTCATCACTTCTGGAGCCATGAGGTCCACGCTATTCAGCATGGCTCCTCAATCTCCCCCTTGATGAGTGCATTGTCAACACTCCTCTTCTTCAGCTCTTCAGCACCTACGAACAAATGTGGAAACAAGAAAACAAAGCACAAGAAAACAAAAAAGATGGAAAATAAGGTAAAAGTTTAACCCTAATGACCAAAAGCCGAACAAAAGCAAGAAGTGGTCATTATGGTTAACCAAAACGTAAAAGCTCAAAATGAGTGCGATTTCAGAACAACAAGGATATCAACAGAGTAAGAACTCCCCCTTAAACTCTGATCCCAAATTTTCTCCCCCTTGTTGACAAGTGAACTCATCAAGCACTCAAAAGATACACAGATTCCCCCTGAAATGCAACTCCCCCTCAAAATATGCAGTGAATTCAACTGGAGTGCATAGGGAGTGTAGAAAGCATGCTTCTCAAATATGATTGACTGCAATTACAACATCTAACAGGTATAGCAAAAGACATACTGTCTAAGACACATGCCATGATCAGTGCAACAGATGATATCTAAAGAAAGTCATTAGCACACATTTTTCAGTTTTTGCAAACAAAAGCATCACCACATTGTCCAGTAAACAAGCAAGGTAAAGCATGAGATGCAAAAGATATCTGATATCTACCAAGATAAGCAGTATCCAAAACAAAATGCTTCAGCAGACTTGTTATCATTTCATTTTTCAGGCTTTTTCTCTTTCCTTTTTCATTTTTGCCAGGGGTTATTTGCATGTCAAACCTTATGCTGACCGACCAAGTCAAGCCTAGGCTAGAACTGGACCATCAAAAGCTTAAGACATTGGTCTTGGCATACATTACATTGTCCTAGTTCATACCAAAGTGCTATGGTACGTAGTCCAGAACAATGCAATGCGACAAAACAAACCCACCTGGATCTTTTCAAGTTATGCATAAAAAGGCATGGAATTTTCATTTTTTCTTGATTTTTAGAGCACATTTCCATGTTATAAAGCAGAAAGATGTCCAAGTTGCATATTTGCATCTAAGTCAGGAACTAGCTACAAGGCATGTAACAGATAGCAAGAACATTTAGCCTACGCATGCTAGTTACCAGAAGCAATGGTGATCATTTTTCAATTTTAAAGCATAAAAGCCATGCATATGACAGATATCAGACTTATCAGGCGAACTGAGACAAGACATGATCATTGACAAGTAATCAAAAGCATGTACCAGCTAGAATAAGTAAAGCAGTTCAATCATATAACAGAAGCAACTCTAAAGTGTGATATGTGAATATGCAGGATATGAACACACACAAAAAAGACTCAAGAAAAGAGTAAAGAAGAAAGAGAAACTGACGCAAAATATCCTAAAAAGGATACACAACACCCAAATCCCCTCGTAAACGCTCAAATGTAGACTGATCTAGGGGTTTGGTGAAAATATTAGCCAACTGATGATGGGTATCAACATGAACAAGGTCAATGACACCTTTCTCATATTGATCCCGCAGAAACTGAAAGTGCACATCAATATGTTTGGTTTTTGAATGGAGACACGGGTTTTTCCCTACACTAATAGCACTAGTGCTGTCGCAAAACAATGGAACCCTGGTAGGAAAGAACAACCCAAAATCTCGCAGAGTGGAAATCATCCAAACCAACTGTGAGCAGCAGCTAGCAGCAGCTACATACTCAGCCTCAGTGGTCGAAAGAGCAACTCCAGATTGCTTTCGAGAAGACCAAGAGACAAGAGAAGAACCAAGAAACTGGCAAGTACCGGAAGTCGACTTGCGATCCAACCGGCACCCACCGAAGTCGACATCTGAAAATCCAGATAAATCGAGAGAAGATGATGTTGAATAGAAAAGACCAAGATCGGGCACATAAATGAGATACCTGAAGATGCGCTTGACAGCCTGCCGGTGAGACGCGCGTGGTGAAGACTGGAAGCGCGCGCACAGTCCTACAGCGAACTGAATGTCCGGTCTGGTTGCCGTCAAGCACAACAGCGAACCGATCATCCCTCGAAACTCCCTTTCATTGACCTTGACGCCGCTCTCATCCTTGTCCAAACCCCCAGAAGTGCCCATCGGGGTCATCTGCGGCTTCAATTCACCACCAAAGTCGAACTTCTTCAGCATGTCTCTAGTATACTTACCCTGGTGGATGAAGGTGCCATCCTTGGTCTGCTTGATCTGGAGCCCTAAGAAGTACTTAAGCTCACCTATGAGGCTCATCTCAAACTCGCTGTGCATCTGCTCAGAGAACTTGGACACAAGAGAATCAGTAGTACCGTCAAAAATAATATCGTCCACGTAAATCTGAGCAACCAAGAAATCTGAAGCATCTCTGAGCAAGAAAAGAGTTTTATCCACCAAACCCATCACAAAGCCCTTCCCCAACAAAAATTGCTTCAACCGGTCATACCAAGCCCTGGGGGCTTGCTTCAACCCGTATAAAGCCTTTTGCAGCTTAAAAACATGTCGAGGAAACTTAGGGTTCTCAAAACCGGGGGGCTGCCTAACATAAACTTCCTCCTCTATGAACCCGTTCAGAAAAGCACTCTTAACGTCCATTTGAAAATGCTTAAAACCCTTCGAAGCGGCAAAAGCTAAGAGAATACGAATGGACTCAAGACGGGCAACAGGGCGAAAGTTTCTTCAAATCAATACCATCTTTCTGGCAAAAACCCTGGGCAACTAGTCGAGCTTTGTTGCGCACCACAACCCCATCTTCACCTTGTTTGTTCTTGAACACCCATTTGGTGCCTATGGGGTTGCATCCCGGTGGCGGCTCAACTAGTGTCCAAATCCGATTACGGACAAAATTCTCAAGCTCTTCTTGCATAGCATTAATCCAATTTGAATCAGAAAGAGCATGAGAAACATCTCTGGGCTCAAAAGATGCAACAAAAGCAGATTCAGCAAACACAGCAAGAGAGGTAGATGAACGCAAAGTTCTCTCAGTCAAATCACCGATGATGAGCTCTGAGGGGTGATCACGCTGAACTGCTCGAGTTCCCTGGTGATCTGAAGTCACCTCATCGGAGTCAGCAGCTGGCACCTCTGGACTCGACTGAGGGGGCTCGATCGAAGTGGAAGAAGTGATTAGAGGTCCGCCCTCATCCTTAGTCGAAGTCTCAGAAGGTGTGGGCTCTACAGGAGGTGCAGAAGGCCCACCCTCATCAGCAGCTGGAGTATCCTCATCTTCCTCGAAGATGGACTCTCCGAGCTCATCATCACCAGAAAGCTCAAAAGAAGGAGTCAAAGAAGGCAAGGACTCATCAAACGAAACCTCACAAGTCTCGACAAGCTGCTGGGAGTCGAGGTTCCAAACTCGGAAGCCTCGAGAATGCAAAGTGTAACCAAGAAAAACACCGTCCCAGCAACGAGACTCAAACTTGTCCAAATGCCCTCCCTTCTTGAGCACAAAGCACTTGCAGCCAAACGCTCGCAAGTGGCTCACCTTGGGCTATCTGCCAAACCGCAACTCGTATGAGGTCTTACCAAGGTAAGCTCTAAGAAAGATGCGGTTGGCCAGATAGCAAGCCGTGTTCATGGCTTCAGCCCAAAATGCCTAGGAGTCCTGTGCTCATCGAGCATCGTCCTGGCCATCTCGACTAGCGTGCGGTTCTTTCATTCCACAACGCCGTTCTGTGGGGGAGTGTAAGGAGAAGAAAACTGATGGTCCAGACCCTGATCACTACAGAAGCTGACGAACTGAGAGTTCTTGAACTCAGAGCCGTTGTCGAAGCAAATTGCTCGCATCCGACCATTGTTCTCATTCTTCAGCTTCAAAATCAGGTCATGAACAAATTGAAAAGTTCTGTCCTTAGACTCCAAAAAGAAAACCCACGAGAATCGAGAGAAGTCGTCAACAATCACAAGTGCGTACCACTTCCCACCGACTGAACGTACCCGAGCTGGACCAACAGTGTCCAAGAGTAAAAGCTCACCCGGATACGAAGTCATCACCTGAGTCACAGGTGAGTGAGAAGCGGCAACCATTTTCCCATGACGACAGGGATGACAAACTAGATCCTTCTCCATCTTAAGCTTGGGCAATCCTCGGATGAGGTCCATAGAGCTTAACCTGACTAGCAGATCAAAACTCAAATGACCTAACCCCCTATGCCACTTCCAGAGCTCAGAAGAAGATCCAGCAATCAAACAGCGAGAAGGGCCAAAAGAACTAGAGAAGTCAATTCGAAAAACTTTACCAAATGGTAGAATCTGGCAAATCAAAGACCCTCTAGAATCAAACACAGAAGAATTGCCCTTCTTAAAACGCACTTCCAAACCATCCTCAAGAAGTTGCGAAACAGAAATCAAATTGAAGTTCAAATTCTTAACCAAAGCAACATTCTTCAAAGAGAAATGATCTGAAATGCGAATAGAGCCTATGCCACTTACCTTCCCTTGACCACTGTTCCCGAATGTGATGTACTCTTTGGAGCTCGGGGGAGTGAGACTGGAGAACCATCTGCGATGTCCCGTCATGTGGCGAGAGCATCCTCAGTCCATAATCCAAACGTCCTCCAGTCCCCGATCCTGCACAATCAGTGGCTGTAAGGGGGAGCAAATGGTCCGGCACCAGGTTTAGCAAAAGAGATAAACCAGTGTCGAGCCATCTGCTCAAAAGATGGAAAGCGAAAACCATCAAAAGAGTTTGGACCAAAACGCGGCTCAAAGCGCGGTCCTCGGTTCTGCCTAAACCTGCGGCCACGAGGTCCAGGACCGTAGCCAACACGGTCTGGAACTCTGCCAGAACGGACACCACCAACTGGAGCACGGGCAAGAAAGTCGTCTCCTCTACCACCACCTACACGACACGGCCTGGCCTCCAGCCTCTCCCCGCGTCGAGGAACACGCAGTCTACCACCCTGCTGGTAGAACTGCTCCTGATCACCACGAGCTCTCTCTGCTCTCTCAACCCGCTTCCTCCTGAAGCAAAACTCCGCAAGATGCCCGTCTCTTTGACAGTACTCACAATGATAGGTGGGCTTCTTGGGGTGTGGTTGAGGCTTGGGATGTTTGGGCTTGGTGGTGTTAGGTGTAGTCTTCTTGGGTTGAGAAGGTCCAGGAAGAGAGTCTAGAGAAGAGTGGAGGTGTTTGGGCTTAGGGACCCAGATAGGCTTCTTGGGTGGAGCTTTGGATGGTTCATGAATCACTCCATCCTTTAGCTGACAAGCCTGGGAGGACTCAGTGGAGTGAGTCTTGGGATACCTCTGCTCTGGAGTCATTTTACTCCACTCCACTGCCCGGCTAATGGCACTCTCAAAGTCAACCTTGGTGTAGGTATAACCTACTCCAAACCCATCCTGCCTCTTGAACTGCTGGATTATCATGACAAGTTGAGGCTCTCTAGCACTGATCCAACTCAGGATGGAACGGAGGTAAAAGTTCTCATTCTGAGAATCTGCTAGCTCCTCTCTCAAGGAAGCTAGAACCTCCACCTGAGATAAGCAGGTCTCACACTCACTCTCTACTTGGACAGACTTTTCGGCTTTCAGCTTGATCAACTCCATTCTAAGAGACAGACAGTTCTCACAGACAGTGGGTGGAACTGACAGTGTCTCAAGCTCTAGCCTAGTCTGGGCAAGCTCAGCTCTCAACCTCTCCAAATCACCCAAATGTTCATCGCCCTTGGATTTCAGCTCAGCTAAGGCAGCTAGATGAGATGGGCAATCAACACAGGGTGCGACGATAGTGGCTTGAGCATCTTTCAACTCCAGCTGAGTGCTTTCAAGCTCAGTGGCCAAAGTGTCCCTCTCATCAACCCTTTCTGTGTACCTGGACTTTAGAGTCGACAAGTCACACAGAAGCACCTCACACTTCAGGCACTCACTGCTATCACCCAAGCAAGGGGAAGAAGATAGACTCTCAATTCTGCCGTTGGCCACGGCAAGCTCACTCTCTAACTCATCTATCCTCTTCTTAGCCCCCCTAAGCAATTTTTCCCGATATTTCAACTCCTGACGATTGCTCTCAAGTAAATCAACGATTTCGCGCTCGTAGGATGATACCTTGTTGTCGTCGTCGTCGGAGTCGTCGGAGGAGCTCTTTTCTTCCTTATCCCCAAGAGCCATTGAACAGAAGCTCTTGCGGGATCTTCGGCGCTGGTGTGAGCGGCTCTTCGGCTTGTCTCCGAAGGCCATGAAGCAGAGACCCGGCGGATCGTCCTTGTCCTTCCCCTTCCTGATGGTGATCTCCTCATCGCTTGAGCTCGATGAAGAGGAAGAAGACGTGGACCGCTTGGAGTAGCTCTTCTCCATCTCGGCGAAGAAGGCCTTGTCGCGCTTCTTGTTCTCTTGCCGGTAGTCCTTCAGGGCCTTCTTGAAGAATCGAGTCTTCGGCTTGCCCTTGTTGAAGGATGAGCTCTCATGCTTGCCGGAGTCGTGGAAGCTGCCACCGGTGCCCTTCTTGTGTCCATTGCGCTTGGGGTAGTCGGCGATGAAGTGTCCTGGATCACCACACTCAAAGCATCCTGGATCACGCACCCGGTTGTTAAAGAGACACAAATCATCATCTCCCAAAGACTCAAGCTGGTCCTCAGTGATAGACATCAAGGAGAACCCAGCACAGCTCACAACAGAAGGATCAAAAGAAGGTGTAGCAAGGGCCAGGGACTTTGATCCAGAACCAGTGAGATTTGATCTCAACTGGATATCTACCTCAGTGGCCTTCAGCTTGCTAAATAACTCAGAAATGGTTAAGGTATCGTAAGAAGTGCTCTCAACGATAGAGGATACCTTGATCTCCCAGATCTTTGGGTCCAAGGTATGGAGAACCTTGAGCGCCTGCTCGTGATCTGAGACTAACTGAGCACCCTCAGCCTTGTTGTCCCGAAGCTTGTTAATGATCGATTGAAAACGACCAAACAACGCTTCAACAGATTCACCCGGCTTTTGTGTGAAATTCTCATATTCACGCCGGTAGGTCTGATAGAGCCAGGCCTTGACCTGGGCTGTTCCCTCATGGTGTGCCTTGAGGGTAGCCTAGATCTCTCTCGCAGTGGAGAGATGGCTCACACGCTCAAACTCGGTGAGACCTAAACCAGAAAACAAAATGTTCACAGCCTTACTATTGCTCAGATGCTGGGCAATGATACCTGCAGCACCTTGCTCAGTGACTGGCAGTATAACGAACGTGGTGTGAACGCAAATGTCCCATATGTCCGAACCCTGGCTCATAAGATAGGCTCGCATGCGAGTCTTCCAATAGTTATAGCCATAGGCTTCCAAGGATGGGACCTTGCCAGGAGACGTCATGGTCACTACTGGGATTTAGAACCGGTTAAGGTATGGAAAAACCCTAACCTCGCTCTGATACCACTTGTAGGACCGAAAGTAGCGACCAGAGGGGGGGTGAATAGGCGCCTATAAAAAATTCTTTTGAATCAATGGCCTGCTCCCAACACCCAACGCACCTCAAAAGACTAAGCAGCAGAAAATGAACAGATAGCCTAAGTCTAAAGGTATCAAGCCTATGAGCAACAGTTGATAAACTGAGAAACACAAAAGCAGTGCTGCTAGACAGATAGACAGAATACTCAAGACATGGCTAGACAAATCTCAATAGAGCAATCTAGGTGCACTATGGGTGAGAAGAGAAGTTACCTATTCAAATCTGTCTCCTGTTCGAAACTTGGCGAAGCCTGCTTCGCTGGACGAAGCCTGCTTTGCAGTGTCGAAGCCTGCTTCGCTGGCCGAAGCCTACTTCGGAGGTCGAGGTCTACTTCGCTGGCCGAAGTCTGGTTCGGAGGTGGAAGTCGAAGTCTGTCGAAGGTGTGTTGTCTATCTTAGGTCAAGTGTGAATGAGAGCGAAGTATGACTGAGTCGGAGCCTGCTTCGAAGTATGTACTTCGAAGGCAAGGCTTCGAACACAGCTTCGAACTTGCACACAGAGCGGACAACCTTCGAAAGGAAAAGCGAAGGCTGACACGTGACAAAGAAACCAAAACGAAGCCTCCACACAACCTTCGAACAGAACACAATAAGGACCTTCGAAGAAGACAGAAGCAAAACACTGAGCGAAGTCTAACAGAAAGACAAGCTTCGGAGCCAACTTCGAAACCTGTCGAAGTGTGGACTTCGAAGAGCTCGAGTCGGAGTACCTTCGCACAGACGTTCGAAGTATGAGACGTTGTCAGTTCAAAAAGTACTTCGAAGCTAGCAACTCAGGACACAAAACAAAGTTCAAAGTTCAAACGAAGCATTCGAGTATATCGGATCGAAGCCTGCCTCACGGAGCTGAGGGCTTCGAACAGAGAGGGTGGCTTCGCCAGAAAACAGTCAGAAAAGTTACTCGGGCCTGTCGACTTCGATCAAAAAGCTACGCAGTAGAAAGCAAAAAGCTGGCACAGTGTATTGTTGCTACAGTGTAGTAGTACTACTTGCAACAGCAAGAACTAGTACAACTTCTCATGAAGAACACACACAATAGAGAAGCTTCTGTTCCAAATAAATTGACCGCAAGCACAGTGAATGAAATGTTGTGCAAGTAAATGCTTCGCACAAACAAAAAACAGCCAGAATAAATTCTCCCATACAGCAAAGAAACAAGTAAATCTCAGGACGAACAAGACTTGTTGCCTGGCTGCGCACGCATGAACAGGAGAGGAGAGAGAGACAAAGCAAGAGACAAAATGACCCAAAGGAGTAGTATTGATTTCAGCAAAAGGGGGTAGTCCAACCCTAGGGATTGGGGTCCTATTTATATGCTGCCCAACACTAGGAATATTCCACCAGCCCCTTAGGGTTTTTACAGACGCAAGAATAAAGGAAAAGACTCTACTGCCCTTAGGTATTTTTACAGACACAACTGACTGACTGTGGGCCTAGAGATACAGATGACTTATCCGGAAGCTAAGATTTCGTAGCGACTACGGCTTCTCTTCTGGACAGTTAGATACAAGATCGACGGTTGTCAGTTTTGCGCCGAAACTGACAAAGCCTCCACCGGCTTTGCACCAGGTACCCGGATTGGGCCGGCCCGATTCCGCAGCTCTCTCAGCCCGGCAATCACTCACCGCCCGTGTACCTGAGTCAACCCTGGTCAACAGCCCAATGGGTCTTCTACTGCTTCTGGCCCATGTACCCGGATTGGGCCATCCCGACTTCGCAGCCGCCTCTGCCCGACAGTCGCTCGCTGCCCGTGTACCTGAGTCACACGCGGCCCATGAAACAGCAGATCTCTTCTTCTTCTGTCCTCTTTGACTATCGTTGACAATGACTCATCACTTCTGGAGCCATGAGGCCCACGCTATTCAGCATGGCTCCTCAGCGGACAATCGGCGTCAGGATTTGGCCCATGTACCGGAGTCACGTCATCCGTTTCTGTAAGGTTCAGTGGAGCAATCATCCCGTAGAGGAAGCTACATGGGAAAAAGAGGAAGAACTCAAGGCACAACATCCTGAGCTATTCGAGGATTGATCCGAATCTCAAGGACGAGATTCTCTGTAAGGGGGATAGGATTGTAACATCCCAAGATTTAACAAAAAATAAATAAATAAATAAAAGGAAATATATTATTCAAAGAATTTCTGGAATTACTTATTAAAGAAAATCCTAAAAAAACCCTATTAAAGCCAAACAGGGAGAAATATTTAGAATTTCAACATGAAAAATTTATGATAGAATCTAGAGGCCAAGATATAATTTTAGGAATTTTTACCAATTTTTATCAACAGTGATTCAACCCTAAATCAAATAAATGAATTACTGGATTTATTTTAAATCAGAAAACAATTTTAAAACCTAACGGGCCTCAACCTCCAATTCACTCCGGCCCAGCCCAGTCCAAGCCACACGTCACTGACAGGTGGGACCGACCTATCGGCGCCGCCTCCCACCTCTCTCTCCCGCCTGCGCCCCACCTCGGCCCCACCTAACAGCCTCACCAACGCGCCCCTCTCCCTCTGACCGACCGGCCCCGCCTGTCGGCACTTCCTTTTTTGTTCGCCTGCTGACAGGTGGAGCCCACCTGTCTGATTCGTCTTCTTCGATGGAAGGGGATCCCCCCTTCCTTATCTGGCAACCTCCTTCCGATTTCCCACCGTCGGCCGCCCGATTTCGTCGATCCGAGCCCGGGATCATGATCCCCTGTCTCCGGCGATCACCTTCCATCCAAGCCCGACGCGGTTTCGCCTTTATGGAAGCTAGCCCGTGCGTTTGGAAGCCTCGCCGGCGTATGGTAGGAACCCTCTCGGGTTTCCTCTGATTACCTTGCCATAGCAGCGCCGACGACTGTCGCGCCCCGATTTAATAAATCAGGACTTTATTGAAATTCCATAGAAAATCAATAAACAAGACGTTCATCACACGACCACGTACAATACGAGCAATCATTCACGGTTCGTAGACCGCATTAATACAAAAGTGATTAAAGATGAAGAGAAACTAATAAAACAAGGGTCCTAGATGAACGCCTCCTTCCAGTCTCGCCTTGACTGGGTCGCTACTCCAGACCTTCATCCTCCTCGTAGTAGACTGTCTCTGATGTTGTAAGTCAACGGGGTGAGTACAGATGTACTCAGCAAGCCACCGAATGCAAATATAATGCAAGGTAATAACAAGGGAGATATTGGCTAATTTAGCGGAAGCAGCATATGTGTAAAGCTTTAAATGTGAGCAGTTTATTAGTACGGAAAAGTAAACATGTGCATGTGTATCATCATCTTCTAACTCGAGGGGTACAGTCAGCCCCACCTCGCTCAACAGTCCTTACGTGCCATGAATAACTTGAACATTCAAACAATTGTAAGCTAACTGCGAGTAGTCACACAACCCGCCCTTGACCGTGGGCTCGGCTTTTCGAAAAGATTAAATTACTCTGATCAGAGATGTACCACTGTACCCACAAGGCACGCACTCATCACCTACACCGAAGTGTAACGAGATGACCCATCACACGGGAACTCGTGCCAAAACCTTCCATATAGTCCTCCCCGACTCAATAGCACCCTCTTATGGGTTTCATATGGTGTCCCGACGCATCGGAGCCCCACCATACCCCCCCTTGAGCCTCGTCGGTACAAGTCGCCCGCAGGCTAGCCCCTTGCCCCCTCCTCTATGGTGCATCGAGCCGGAGTATTCCATACTTCCAGTTAGGACTTACCCATTAGACTTGTGGTTGGTACGGAAGTGCTTTGCAACAGATCCCGCAGACCGGTCCTTATAGTGCCCCGGGTGCGACAAACCAGTGCCCGAGCTTGCACCCGGAACCCACCATACTTATAACCTAGCCAACTCCAACAGAGTCCAGAGACGAGAATAACAGGGAAATTCATATACAGAATCCAGCTATCTACGACTCGTTCTTTTTATCCTATAGCAGTTGTGCCGGTACATTGGGCACTAGCTAATATCTTTATAGTAGAGTGACAAGGAGTTGAGGCTCAATAAGCATGGCTTGGGTTTGCACACAAGGACGGGGTTCTAATAAATATAAGTGTAAGGCTTGAGTATTTGACTAATGCAATATTAACCTATGGGTTATAGCGATAAGTTATTAAAACATGGGCTCAATTATGATCAACTGTTTCCACAGAGATGGTCGATGACTTGCCTTGCTCAGCAAATGGGGATGGAGGAACCTCGGGGTAGAACTCCTGCTCCTCGACGAACTCGTAGTCTTCTCGTTACGGAAAATAAACAATACATTCAATAAACAGATAAAAATTCACCAAATATTAAACATACACATTTGTAGGTTTTATTATGTGAAGTAATATTTCTAATAATTCAAAGTTTTGTTCAAAACAGTAAAGTTTAATATTTTAGAATTTTCCCAATTTATTTTCTGCATTTTTAATTTTAACCCTAAGGAATTTTTATTCATTTATTTATTAATAATATTTTAAGTAACAGAAACATACTGTTTTTATTGTATTAATGTGTAGAGAATAATATTCTGGTTCTAACAAAATTTGAATGGTGAAATTTGGAGTTCAAATGAGCAAGATATGAATTTTTGAAGTTTAAACAATTTTCTGGAATTTTATTTAAACTAAAATCAGTCTCTGGTCCACGGTGAACCAGGTTCACCGTGAACCCGTGACCACGTGCGTGGACCGCTCAGATCTGGACCGTTGGATCTGGATCCAGCGGCCAGATGCGAGGCGGGGGTTTTAAATGAAATCGGACGGCTCAGATTATAACGTGGCGAAGGGGTATACGTGGACGAACGAGATCGATCCTGGGGTTTAAGTTATAACCAACGGCCGAGATTAAACGATACCGGTTTGACCGGATCTGAGGGCTCAGATTAGATCTCCGCAGGATCTAATCTGGACCGTTCGCTCGGAATCGTGCGGCCTGGATGGATTCCGGCACGGCACGTGGTGACGAGGGTAGTTTACCCTTCGTCTCCGGCGACGGTGGCCTCTGGTGCGGCTGCGACGGCGGCGGCGAGGGCCTAGGAGCGTAGCTAGAGCTAAAAATGGAACGTGGGGAGTGTGGCGATCACGACGGTACCTCGGGTAGCGACGAAGGAGGCCTGGAGGTGACCGGCGGCGAGCGTAGACGGCGGGGAGGCTTCGGGAGCTCGACGGCGACGGCGTTCCGGTGGTCTTCACGACCGATGGAGCGGTGGCCGAGGACGGGTGAGCTCCGGCGGTCTTGTTGGTGGCGGTGGCTAGGACAGGGGAGTTCCGAAGCGAGGGCGAGGGCTCGCCGGAGGCGAAGCAGAGCAAAATGCCAAAAAGAAGGTGGCGGCGCTCTGTTCTCGCTTGGCTTCGGGCTACGGCGGTGTGAGGTGAGTGCGGTGAGGTTGAGGGTATATATAGAGGCTTGCCGGCGTCCGGATGGCAAGAATTGCCGGGGAACCCGAAGGTTTATTTCCAAACTCCGGCGAGGTTCCTTTTTGGCTCGGATTTGCTTCCATAAGCGTAAAAACGCGTTGTGTTCGGATGGAAGGGGGTCGGTGGCGCTTGGGGAAAGAGATCCGAGGGCGATCGAGCGAGATCGGGCGGCCGGCGGCGTGGAAGCAGAAGGCAATCGCCGGAGAAGGGAAGGGGGCGATCCCCTTCCGTTGGAGACGAAGGTCCTGACAGGTGGCCCCCACCTGTCAGCGACCGAACCAGAAAAGGAAGGGCCGACAGGCGGGCCACGGCAGTCAGTAGGCGCAAGGGGCTGGCAGGTGGGTCCAGGCGGGGCGCGAGCGGGAGGAGAGAGGGGAGGGCGGCGCCGACAGGCGGGTCCCACACGTCAGTGAGAGATAGCTGGGCTGGGCTGGGTTGAGAGCACTTTGGAGGTTGCGGCCCATTAAGGCTTTTTAATTCTTTTCTGATTTAAAATAATTCCAGTAATTCATTTATTTGATTAAGGGTTGAATCACTGTTGATAAAAATTTGTAAAAATTTCTAAAATTATATTTTGATCTCTAGTTCATCTCATAAATTTTTCAAGTCCAGGTTTTAAGTATTTCTCCCTGTTTGGCTTTATTTGGGTTCTTTTGGGATTTTTCCTTCATTAATAAATCCAGAAATGATTTAAATATTATTTTCTTTTTACTTTATTCCTTTTTAATTTCTGGGGTGTTACAATCCTATCCCCCTTACAGAGAATCTCGTCCTCGAGATTCGGATCAATCCTCGAATAGCTCAGGATGCTGTGCCTTGAGTTCATCTTCTTTTTCCCATGTAGCTTCCTCTACTGGGTGATTGCTCCACTGCACTTTGCAGAAACGGATGACTCGACTTCTGGTGGTCCTTTCTTTGACTTCTAATATCTTGACCGGTTTCTCCACATAAGTCAGATCTTCTTGGACATCCAACTGCTGAAGATCCACTTGCTCCGTGGGGACGCGGAGACACTTCTTGAGTTGAGAAACATGAAATACGTCATGCACTCCAGCCAATGAGGGCGGTAATTCCAACTGATATGCAACTTCGCCTTGGCGTCGAATAACGGGAAATGGTCCAACATATCGAGGGGCCAACTTTCCTCTCATGTTAAACCGTTGAGTCCCACGAAGAGGCGTAACTCGAAGATAGACATGTTCTCCTTCTTCAAAGGCTAAGTCCCGGCGGCGATTGTCTGCGTAGCTCTTCTGTCGTGATTGGGCCGTCTTGAGTCGGTCTCTGATGATCCGTACTTTCTCTTCAGCTTCTCGAAGAATGTCTGTTCCGAATACTTGGGATTCACCCGTTTGGTCCCAAAGTAGAGGCGTTCTGCACTTACGTCCATATAGGGCCTCAAAAGGAGACATCTGAAGACTGGCTTGGTAGCTGTTGTTGTATGAAAATTCTGCATAAGGCAAGCTCTTGTCCCAAGTGGCTCCAAAATCCAAAACACATGCTCGAAGCATATCCTCTAGTATCTGATTTACCCTTTCTGTTTGTCCATCTGTCTGAGGATGGTAAGCGGTACTGAAATTCAATCTCGTGCCCATCTCCTCTTGGAGGTTCTTCCAAAAACGAGAGGTAAACTGACTTCCTCGGTCAGACACTATCTTCTTGGGCACTCCATGGAGACATACTATCCGGGCCATATATAGCTCTGCTAGCTTGGGGCCACTGAAGGTCGTCTTGACGGCTATAAAATGAGCCACTTTCGTAAGCCGATCAATGATCACCCAAATAGAATCATACCCAAGTTGGGTCTTTGGGAGTCCGGTGATGAAATCCATACCGATCTCTTCCCACTTCCATTCCGGCACTTTAAGTGGTTGTAACAATCCTGCAGGCCTCTGATGTTCAGCTTTTACTCTTCTGCAGGTGTCACATTCGGCGACGAACTGGGCAATCTCTCTCTTCATGCTAACCCACCAATAGCGTTCCTTCAAATCTTGGTACATCTTGGTACTGCCGGGATGAATGGAGTACAATGTCTCATGGGCTTCTCTTAGGATAAGAGCCTTTATTTCAGGTTTATCCGGCACACATATCCGAGTTCCAAACCATATGGTGCCATTCTCGTCTTCTGAAAATCCGGGGGCCTTTCCTTGTCTCATATTCTTCTTGATGGCAGCTATATCCGGGTCCTCTGACTGAGCTTCACGAATCTGCTCAAACAATACTGGTTGGGTCTCCAAGGTGGCCAGATAAGCTCTGGTGGTAAATCCAAGATTTAAGTTTTCCATCTCCTTACATAACAAGGGTGCGTGTTCTTGAATCATCATTGCCGTGCAATATCCCTTGCGACTTAAGGCATCAGCTACCACATTTGCTTTTCCTGGGTGATAGTGAATACCCAAGTCATAGTCCTTGATTAGTTCCAACCATCGTCTTTGCCTCAAGTTCAGATCTGGCTGTGTGAAGATATACTTCAAGCTCTTGTGATCCGTAAAGATCTCACAGCGATTTCCAACTAGATAGTGCCTCCAAATCTTAAGGGCATGCACTACGGCGGCTAATTCCAAATCATGGGTCGGATAATTCAACTCATGGGGTCTCAATTGTCTGGAGGCATAAGAGATGACTTTTCCATCTTGCATAAGAACACATCCCAATCCCTGGCGAGATGCGTCGCAATAGACATGGAAGTCTTTGCGGATATCCGGTAGGGTTAGTATAGGTGCAGACACCAAACGAGTCTTGAGGGTGCGGAAACTTTCCTCGCATTCAGGAGTCCATTCGAACTTTTCTCCTTTCTGCAACAATCTGGTCATTGGCTTAGCTATCTTTGAAAAATTCTCGATAAATCTCCGATAATATCCGGCCAATCCCAGAAAACTCCGTATCTCAGATACGTTCGTGGGTGGCAACCAATCCGTGACTGCTTCTACGGTGGCAGGGTCTACTGCGATTCCTTGCGCAGAGATGATGTGTCCAAGGAACTTTACTTCTGCCGTCCAAAACTTGCATTTGCTGTACTTGGCATATAATTGGTGTTCCCTTAACTTTCCTAGGGTTAACCGAAGGTGAGTCTCGTGCTCCTTCTGGTCCTTGGAATAAATAAGGATGTCGTCTATGAAGACTACGATGAACTTGTCCAGATATTCCATGAATACCTTATTCATCATATTCATGAAGAATGCAGGGGCGTTGGTTAATCCAAAGGACATAACTGTACACTCATATAAACCATAACGGGTAGTGAAGGCCGTCTTGGGTATATCTTCTTCTCGAATCCTCAACTGATGGTAACCAGACCGTAGGTCGATCTTCGAGAATACCGTGGCTCCTTTGAGCTGGTCGAAGAGATCATCGATCCGAGGCAATGGGTACTTATTCTTGATCGTTACCTCATTCAAGGCGCGATAATCCACACACATACGCTTTGCCTTGTCTTCTTTCTTCTCGACAAAGATGACGGGAGCACCCCATGGTGATGTACTTGGTCTGATATAACCTTTCCTTTCAAGATCCTCCAACTGCTGCTTCATTTCAGCTAATTCATTGGCGGCCATCCGGTATGGTCGCTTATAAATAGGAGTGGTTCCGGGTACCAAGTCAATCCTGAATTCGATATCCCTCTTAGGTGGCATCCCTGGTAGATCCTCTGGAAACACGTCCGGGTACTCACAGACTATCGGTATCTCCTCCAAGGTAATCTGATGTAGTCTTGTTCTTCCGGCCTTCATGCTGGGCATCTGGAACGTGACTATAATCCCTTCTTCATTAGTCACCGTTACTTTTCTCTGGGCACATTCTATCACACCTTGGTGCTTATTTAACCAATCCATCCCTAGAATGAGGTCCAAACCTTGACATTCTATTAGAATGGGGTCGGCCCAAAATATCGTGCCTTGGATATCTACCCATATCCTTGGACTAAAGGAACAAGCGAGGGTTTGCTTTCCCGGGGTAGCTATTAGTACTGGCCTGGGTAGTTCACTTATGTCCAGTGCATTATTTTCCACAAAAGCAGTTGATATAAAGGAGTGGGTAGCTCCGGTGTCAAATAATACCACTGCATGAGATGAATGAACCATAAACTTACCCATGACAATCTCTGGTGCAGCCTGGGCTTCTTCGGCGGAGACGTGGTTCACTTTGGCGCGGACGGCGGGGTTGGAGGTGACTCCTTGAGCTCTCTTGGGGTGGGGGCACTGGTGGGAGTAGTGTCCCTCTTGGCGGCAGTTGAAGCATACCACAGGCTTGCCATGCCTGTCTCTCAAGACCTCCGGCTTCTTGGCCGGGGCAACTGGAGCGGTCGGTGCGACTGGAGCGGCGCGAGGTTGACTGGCTCCGGCGTTGGCAGCTGGTGGCGCCGGGCGATATACTGGCCGGGGGTGGTACTGTGGCGCTGGCGGAGGTGGAGCAAAACGGGGTCTTTGGGCCATACCCTGGTTCTGCCTGAAGGCAATCATGCGCTTCTTCTTCAAATCGACCTTGTTCTGCTGGGTCTCCTGTATGATCGCTTTGTTCACCAACTTCTGGAAGTTGGCGAAGTCTCCTGAAATGAGTTGTAGAGACAACTCATCCTTCAGTCCCCGAAGGAACTTAGCTTGCCTGGCCGCATCAGTACGAACCTCTTCAGGTGCGTACCTGGCCAACCTGTTAAACTTGTGTAGATATTCTGTGACAGATCTGCTCCCCTGCTGCAGATCTCTGAACTCTTGTTGCTTCTGAGCAACGATGCCGTCGGGGATGTGGGCGGCACGAAAAGCGGCCGAGAACTCCGCCCAAGTGGGGGCGTGGCCCTCGGGTAGAGTCTCGCGGTGGTTGTCCCACCACTCAGCGGCGGGACCATGCAGCTGGTGGGTGGCGAAGGCCACCCTCTCCTGCTCAGTGCAGGTCAGGAGATCGAGTTTCTTCTCGATCGCCCGCAACCAATCCCCAGCCTCCATGGGGTTGGTGGTGCTTGAGAAGGTCGGTGGGCGGACTCGGAGGAACTCCGAGAGCTGGGTTGCGGGAGCGGGAGCTGGTGTGGCGGGTCGGGGCAGCTCGGGCTGTTGGTGGAGGCGGAAGAAGTGAGCCTGCTGCTCCTGCATCTGCTGCTGCTGCTGCTGCATCTGGTGCAGAAGGGCTGAGACCAACTGGTTTTGCGTGGCCATCATTTCAGCCAAGGTGGGGTGGTTGGCGACCGGGGCCTGCCTCTGCCCGGTGGCTCCCCACTGTGGCAGGTTGCCACTCTCCCCTCCGTTCTGAGGAGCGTCTGATCCCTGGGTGTTGGTCATCCTGGAGTTTCCAATGTACACATATTTATTTTGGGTGAATTTATTTATTTCAAAAGGGTACCGTTCTTGCGGTTACATTTATTTATTCTCTCATTCATGCCTTATATTTTGACATGAATGCTAAATACAAGCAATCAAAATAAAAAGATAAACAATCAATCGTTAATACTACGTCTAAGGCAGCTCGGGGGACGGCTCGATCTCGGGCTCGTGGGAGACGGGTGGGGTCGAGGAACTGGACGGTCCGGCGGGTGGTGCACTGCGGGAGATCCTCTTGGGCCTCACTGTGGGAGTCTGGATGGGTTTCTTCCGGCGAGGCGGAAGAGGTGCGATCTCCTCTATGTCCTTCTTCAACTCCTCGATCTGGTAGCGGAGGTGCGGGTTGGTGGCGACACGCTGTCGAAGAAGCTCATTCTGACGCCGCAACTCCTCTGCCTCGGCAGCCAATCGGTGTCCCTGCTGGATGCGGCGGCGAAGCTCGCCGTTCTCGCGGTTAAGATCCTCCGAAGAGTGTCGGTAGAAGCTGATGGTGTCGCGCTGTCCATTGGCGTCCTGCAGCGCCTCGTAATGAAGATCATCCATGGCCTCCAATAAGCGCATGGTATGTCCAATCGCGGAATGACGCTGGGAGAGGGTGCTGACGAAGACGCTGTGGGGACTCCCTGGAGTGCGAAGAGGCACAAAGCGGAAGTCCGTGTCATAGAGCTCACTGTCGTATCTCATCCGGAGCTCCGTGAGTGCCTGGAGGGCGGTGCGCTGACTGGCCACCAGGAAGGTAGGTCCTCCTCCGCGGTAGGTGTGAGCTGTCTGAGGGGAGGGCTGGACGACGACGGTGACCTCGCAGTAGCTTTCTTCCTCGTCGGGGAAGACTCCATGGTACATCGGCTCCTGCTCGAAGCCGAGGAAACTGACGAGCATGCGTAGCTCGCGGATGAATCCGGCCTCGTCACGAAGGTTCCCGTTCATGGTACGGATCGGCATCTACAAAAGAGAGAAAATTTTTGTGAAAACCTTAGAAGATGAGAGGATAAGTAATCTTTGGTAAAATATAGTGAATATATATAAGTCCTAAGGTCAGGTCTGGTTGGCTTCCTACAGTCAAGTCGGCTCTGATACCATCTTGTCGCGCCCCGATTTAATAAATCAGGACTTTATTGAAATTCCATAGAAAATCAATAAACAAGACGTTCATCACACGACCACGTACAATACGAGCAATCATTCACGGTTCGTAGACCGCATTAATACAAAAGTGATTAAAGATGAAGAGAAACTAATAAAACAAGGGTCCTAGATGAACGCCTCCTTCCAGTCTCGCCTTGACTGGGTCGCTACTCCAGACCTTCATCCTCCTCGTAGTAGACTGTCTCTGATGTTGTAAGTCAACGGGGTGAGTACAGATGTACTCAGCAAGCCACCGAATGCAAATATAATGCAAGGTAATAACAAGGGAGATATTGGCTAATTTAGCGGAAGCAGCATATGTGTAAAGCTTTAAATGTGAGCAGTTTATTAGTACGGAAAAGTAAACATGTGCATGTGTATCATCATCTTCTAACTCGAGGGGTACAGTCAGCCCCACCTCGCTCAACAGTCCTTACGTGCCATGAATAACTTGAACATTCAAACAATTGTAAGCTAACTGCGAGTAGTCACACAACCCGCCCTTGACCGTGGGCTCGGCTTTTCGAAAAGATTAAATTACTCTGATCAGAGATGTACCACTGTACCCACAAGGCACGCACTCATCACCTACACCGAAGTGTAACGAGATGACCCATCACACGGGAACTCGTGCCAAAACCTTCCATATAGTCCTCCCCGACTCAATAGCACCCTCTTATGGGTTTCATATGGTGTCCCGACGCATCGGAGCCCCACCATACCCCCCCTTGAGCCTCGTCGGTACAAGTCGCCCGCAGGCTAGCCCCTTGCCCCCTCCTCTATGGTGCATCGAGCCGGAGTATTCCATACTTCCAGTTAGGACTTACCCATTAGACTTGTGGTTGGTACGGAAGTGCTTTGCAACAGATCCCGCAGACCGGTCCTTATAGTGCCCCGGGTGCGACAAACCAGTGCCCGAGCTTGCACCCGGAACCCACCATACTTATAACCTAGCCAACTCCAACAGAGTCCAGAGACGAGAATAACAGGGAAATTCATATACAGAATCCAGCTATCTACGACTCGTTCTTTTTATCCTATAGCAGTTGTGCCGGTACATTGGGCACTAGCTAATATCTTTATAGTAGAGTGACAAGGAGTTGAGGCTCAATAAGCATGGCTTGGGTTTGCACACAAGGACGGGGTTCTAATAAATATAAGTGTAAGGCTTGAGTATTTGACTAATGCAATATTAACCTATGGGTTATAGCGATAAGTTATTAAAACATGGGCTCAATTATGATCAACTGTTTCCACAGAGATGGTCGATGACTTGCCTTGCTCAGCAAATGGGGATGGAGGAACCTCGGGGTAGAACTCCTGCTCCTCGACGAACTCGTAGTCTTCTCGTTACGGAAAATAAACAATACATTCAATAAACAGATAAAAATTCACCAAATATTAAACATACACATTTGTAGGTTTTATTATGTGAAGTAATATTTCTAATAATTCAAAGTTTTGTTCAAAACAGTAAAGTTTAATATTTTAGAATTTTCCCAATTTATTTTCTGCATTTTTAATTTTAACCCTAAGGAATTTTTATTCATTTATTTATTAATAATATTTTAAGTAACAGAAACATACTGTTTTTATTGTATTAATGTGTAGAGAATAATATTCTGGTTCTAACAAAATTTGAATGGTGAAATTTGGAGTTCAAATGAGCAAGATATGAATTTTTGAAGTTTAAACAATTTTCTGGAATTTTATTTAAACTAAAATCAGTCTCTGGTCCACGGTGAACCAGGTTCACCGTGAACCCGTGACCACGTGCGTGGACCGCTCAGATCTGGACCGTTGGATCTGGATCCAGCGGCCAGATGCGAGGCGGGGGTTTTAAATGAAATCGGACGGCTCAGATTATAACGTGGCGAAGGGGTATACGTGGACGAACGAGATCGATCCTGGGGTTTAAGTTATAACCAACGGCCGAGATTAAACGATACCGGTTTGACCGGATCTGAGGGCTCAGATTAGATCTCCGCAGGATCTAATCTGGACCGTTCGCTCGGAATCGTGCGGCCTGGATGGATTCCGGCACGGCACGTGGTGACGAGGGTAGTTTACCCTTCGTCTCCGGCGACGGTGGCCTCTGGTGCGGCTGCGACGGCGGCGGCGAGGGCCTAGGAGCGTAGCTAGAGCTAAAAATGGAACGTGGGGAGTGTGGCGATCACGACGGTACCTCGGGTAGCGACGAAGGAGGCCTGGAGGTGACCGGCGGCGAGCGTAGACGGCGGGGAGGCTTCGGGAGCTCGACGGCGACGGCGTTCCGGTGGTCTTCACGACCGATGGAGCGGTGGCCGAGGACGGGTGAGCTCCGGCGGTCTTGTTGGTGGCGGTGGCTAGGACAGGGGAGTTCCGAAGCGAGGGCGAGGGCTCGCCGGAGGCGAAGCAGAGCAAAATGCCAAAAAGAAGGTGGCGGCGCTCTGTTCTCGCTTGGCTTCGGGCTACGGCGGTGTGAGGTGAGTGCGGTGAGGTTGAGGGTATATATAGAGGCTTGCCGGCGTCCGGATGGCAAGAATTGCCGGGGAACCCGAAGGTTTATTTCCAAACTCCGGCGAGGTTCCTTTTTGGCTCGGATTTGCTTCCATAAGCGTAAAAACGCGTTGTGTTCGGATGGAAGGGGGTCGGTGGCGCTTGGGGAAAGAGATCCGAGGGCGATCGAGCGAGATCGGGCGGCCGGCGGCGTGGAAGCAGAAGGCAATCGCCGGAGAAGGGAAGGGGGCGATCCCCTTCCGTTGGAGACGAAGGTCCTGACAGGTGGCCCCCACCTGTCAGCGACCGAACCAGAAAAGGAAGGGCCGACAGGCGGGCCACGGCAGTCAGTAGGCGCAAGGGGCTGGCAGGTGGGTCCAGGCGGGGCGCGAGCGGGAGGAGAGAGGGGAGGGCGGCGCCGACAGGCGGGTCCCACACGTCAGTGAGAGATAGCTGGGCTGGGCTGGGTTGAGAGCACTTTGGAGGTTGCGGCCCATTAAGGCTTTTTAATTCTTTTCTGATTTAAAATAATTCCAGTAATTCATTTATTTGATTAAGGGTTGAATCACTGTTGATAAAAATTTGTAAAAATTTCTAAAATTATATTTTGATCTCTAGTTCATCTCATAAATTTTTCAAGTCCAGGTTTTAAGTATTTCTCCCTGTTTGGCTTTATTTGGGTTCTTTTGGGATTTTTCCTTCATTAATAAATCCAGAAATGATTTAAATATTATTTTCTTTTTACTTTATTCCTTTTTAATTTCTGGGGTGTTACAACGACCCCCTATAAAAACCCCTCGGCTCGCCGCCCTCTGCCCACACCACCGTAGCCGAGCTTGAGTGAAACCAGAGCGCCCCCACTCCGTTTTCGGTTTCCTCTCCTGTGCCACCTCCGGCCGCCGTTCATCGTCGACTATAGCCCCCGCCGTCCACGCCGCTGCCACCGTCGGGTCCATCGTCGACCGCTCGACCTCGGCATATACTCCGTTGGCCGTGAGCACCGCCGGATCGCCGTCGCCATCAAGCACCCAAACACCTCTCGTCGTCTACCCTCACCGCCGGTCGCCGTCCGTCGACCATCGTCGTCACCGCAGGTATGGTTGGAACCGTCGTAGTCTCCTCTTTCCATTTTCGCCTAGATCTAGGGCCTAGCCCCCTCGCCGGCGCCGTCGCAACCGCACCCGAGCCCCGCCGGAGCCGAGAACGAAGGGGGTACGAGCCCCTTACACGTGTGTCGTGCCAGATCCATTCCTGGCCGCACGTTTGTAATCGGACGACCCAGATTAAATCCCTACAGGATTTAATCAGAGCCATCGATCTGGTCAAAGCGGTATCGAGGCCTCTCAGCCCTCAATCGCTACTTAAACCCCCTGAGCGATCTCGTGCGTCCACATCATACCGGTTCACACGATTTAATCTCAGCCGTCCCTTTTCACTTAACCCTCCCGCCTCGCATCTGGCCGCTGGATCCAGATCCAACGGTCCATATCAATCGGGTCCACGCGCACAGTCGCTGGTCCACCATGGGCCAGGCTCACCGTGGACCAGAACTCATTTTCTATTTAAATAAAATTCTAGAAAAATGTTTAAACTTTGAAAATTCATAACTTCCTCATTTTAACTCCAAATTAACCCTCCCTGTTGCTCAAAATAATCTTATTAATTAAATAAATAAAAACCCCTTAGGAATAAAATTATAAATTCAGAAAATAAATTGAGAAAAGCCTTAAAATTTGATCTTTAATGTCATTCAATATAACTTCAGAATAATAAAGCTTTATTTCACACCTTAAAAACCATAATACTTGTATGCTTATTATTTTGTGATATTTGGTTTGTTTATTAAATGTTATGTTTACTTTTTCCGTATCAAGAAGACTACGAGTACGTCGAGGAGCCGGAGTTTTACCCCGAGGTTCCTCCATCACCATTTGCTGATCAAGGCAAGTCACAACCCCCATTTTGATCATCATTGAGCCCATGTTTTAATAAATTATCGCTATAACTCATAGGATAATATTGCATTAGTCAAATATCAAGCCCTACACTTATATTTATTAGATCCCCGTCCTTGTGTGCAAACCCAAGCCATGCTTATTGAGCCTTAACTCCTTGTCACTCTACTATAAAAGTATTAGCTAGTGCCCAATGTACCGGTACAACTGCTATAGGATAAAAAGAATGAGTCATAAGTAGATGGATTCTACTATATGAATTTTCCCCGTTATTCTCGTCTCTGGACTCTGTGGAGTTGGCTATGTTATAAGTATGGTGGGTTCCGGGTGCAAGCTAGGACATTGGTTGGTCGCACTCGGGGCACTATAAGGACTGGTCTGCGGGATCTATTGCAAAGCACTTCCGTACTAACCACAAGTCTAATGGGTAAGTCCTAACTGAAAGTATAGAACAATCCGACTCGATGCACCATAGTGGAGGGGGCAAGGGGCAACCTATGGGTGACTTGTACCGACGTGGCTAAAGGGGGGTATGGTGTTGGCTCGACGCGTCGGGGCACCATATGAAACCCATAAGAGGGTGCTGTCGGGTCGAGGAGGACCATATGGAAGGTTTTGGCACGAGTTCCCATGGTATGGGTCATCTCGTTACACTTTGGTGTAAGTGATGAGTGTGTGCCTTGTGGGTACAGTGGTACACCTCTGATCAGATTCATTAATCTTTTCGAAAAGCCGAGCCCACGGTCAAGGGCGGGTTGTGTGACTTCTCGCAGTTAGTTTACAATTGTTTGAATGGTTGAGTTATTCATGGCATGTAAGGACTGTTGAGTGAGGGTGGGCTGACTGTACCCCTCGAGTTAGAAGATGATGATGCATACACATGTTTACATTTTAGTACTAATAAATTGATCACATTTAATTGCTTTACAAATTATGCTCTTCCGCAAAATTAGCCACTATCTCCCTTGCTATTACTCTGCATTATATTTGCATCTGGTGGCTTGCTGAGTACGTTTGTACTCACCCCCGTTGACTTACACCACTAGAGCCCGTCTACTACGAGGAGGATGAAGGTCTAGAGTAGCGACCCAGTCAAGGCGAGACTAGAAGGAGGCGTTCATCTAGGACCTTTTGTTTTATTAGTTTCTCTTCACCTTTATTCACTTTTGTACTAATACGGTCTACGAACCATGAATGATTGCTCGTATTGTACGTGGTCGCATGATGAACGTCTTGGTTTATTGATTTTCTATGGAATTTCAATAAAGGTCCGGATTTATTAAATCTGGGCGTGACACCATCTAAAAAGGATATTTGTGTGTCACGGTAGGAGCAAGTGGAGGACCATCGCCCCATCATTTGACGAGACAAACCCTAGTGCAAATAGTGTACCATCGAAGGTAATCATGGTATGTCGTACTGTCGTAGTCGACCTCCTCATCATCTAGGTCATCCAGTGCACCCTGCCATTGGGAGACCCATGGTTGTATCCTAACCTCCCATGAGTGCCAGTAGGTACTCTCTTCCGTGTGTTCCTATAGCAAACAAGTGTAAATTATGGTACATAACATAATTTAGAATGTCATAACTTGTTCTTATGTATGTATGTACGAGCCAACCGATGCATCTAGCAGGCACCTAGGCCTATATAGGATACTAGATGTACTGCACTCATCCAAACTGCCGAGCAATATGATGGACGTTGTATCCCTCGATCATGACATCAAATATGAGACATCGACATGCCCTCTAGTACACCGAGTCCCATAGGCACAAGACAAAGAGCCCATGTGGCACGTGCCGTCTAATGTTGCTTGGCAAGTAAGGTCTCCAATGAAATTCATGCACCCTAATGTTGTCGAGCTATGTCATGTAGTCCGAGTACGAGTGGTGTGTTTAAGGGTGTACCCAAGATGGTTGTAAAATAATACATGTCAATACATAATTAATTTTAATGAATAGTTAAGTATGACAAATACTTACCCGTCATTGACACCAAAGGATGCCCATTGTCGGGAGGTCGATTTCATCGCCTCGTAGGCTACCTGCGAATGGTGTCATGTCAACCTTGGGTCGATCAATTTGCACCATCTCGTACGACCAAATATGTATCAAAAATAGACACCCAATAATAGATGCACAGTTGTCTATCATCGACATCTGTCACAAAGAATATGATATGTAGCGCAAAGGATGGCAAATCCCCATGAGACTATGTCATGCCATCGTTGGCCGCATCGATGATGGTTCAAGCAAATTGCACTAGGTATCTATAACACTATCATGGTGCATGCTAGTGAACATCACCCAACCGAAAAGCAAAATGAGGTAGACCTCTAGGTACAGACTAATGGTGTAATCATCAGCCTCGAGGTGTAGGTTCTTTGCCTAATAACGGGAAAACATCAGTATGCAACCACTATGGATAAGTTTTTGTTTAATTTTATTACCATGTTAAAATGGCATGCTTGGTACCGATGCAACCAACTCTATATCGGCTCGTGTGTCAATGTGAACTCCTAGACTACCTCGCCATTAGGCAGGATGGGATGCGTGCTAGTAAAGTATGTGAGCATGTCATCATGCCACGATGGCTAAACATTGACTAGGACAACTACTGCTCTTGCTATTGGAATTCATACCAAGAAAGATACATCCTCAAGCGTGATTGTCTCCTCTCCTAAAGGCAGGTAGAATGTGTGTGTCTTTGGCCTCCATCAGTCGACCCATGCCATGATAAGAACTCGGTCGAATTGAAACCTGGTGGATGCATCGACCAATCGAGCCAAAGGGAGTAATCTAGCACCATATAACCTGCATCGAATAAGATGTTAGTCATGTAATGAGATAAAAATAAAACATGAACGACCATTGTGCTTCTGTCACTAACCTTTCAATTCATTGGGGATGGATGATCTAGAGATACTAAGGTGTCTAGACTTTGAACGGAATGAGATCATCTTGGTCTAGATTGGTGGATGTGAGTGCTCATGCCTAGTGGTGATGATCGACAGCAAGGAAGAGAAGCTCGTAGTGGAAATCATCGTTACCCGTTAGGATGCATAAGCTTTCTTCCTCTAGGAAGGACCTTTTATCATCATTGAAGTAACAAGACTAGGGGCCTATAGGCTAATATGAGAAGATAGGCAAGTAGTACCAAACTAATGGAACATCAAGCACCTTCGTCAATTTTATACCTAACAATGATCTATAAAATAGCAGTGTCTAAACATCCATTGATCTCGTGGCACTCCTTCTTACCCGACCTCACCAACTACTTCCCCCAAACACACCACTATGACGGAAAGGGGTAAGCCTTATGGTTGTACACCCGTAGTACAACATATTTTTTTCATCGACATTGTTAACTACTTCCCCCTAGATATGCAACGAGGTTAGGAAGGGGTAAGCCTAAGTGTTGTACACCCACAGTCGAGTATTTTTTTCACCGACCAATGCCAATTACATCCCCTTCGTGTTGGGCGCTAGATGGCCACCATGCATCCAACCAAACCTGTAAGAAGGTAGGCTCTTTAGTTGTACACCCTCAATCGTGCAACTTCACTGACATCACTAACCTATGCAGACCACATATCCCTTCGAGTTGGGCGTCATATGGTCATCGTGTATGCAACCAGACCCATGAGAGGGTCATAGTTTTATCCATATACCTACATCTTCATCGACTTCGCCAATACACCATGTTGGTGATAAAGCACAATTACCTACAAAAAATGGGTGATAAATCCTGCAAGAGAAGGATATTGAATTCTCTTTATCTTCAAACTAATGTTTTGTAGTGACTACATTACTTCAAATAAGGGGACATAGTACTCTTACAAGGACTACATTACTTCAAAGAAGGGGACATAACACTTTTACATGAACTACATACTTCAAATAAGGGGACATAACCTCCTTCAAAAATTCAACAGAAGAGAAAACATAAAAAACGACCAGAGACAACATTCTGCAATCCAATCTTGGCAGTCATGAGCACCGAGGATCTCAAGAGTTGCGACTACGGTAGCATTGACTCTGTGTGATCTTTGTCTCGGTAGGAGGATATGTCCACTACCCTCGAGATATCAGCACAAAGGGATACCACCTTCTTCATCGAGAGAAAAAATAGGGTGGCCCTAACGACGAGTGTTAAGGCACCTACTTTAGTGAATACCGCCAGCCTCTTGCATCTGATTAACTCACCACTCTGGCATCTAGACACTAAGGTAAGCAGCATAGAGGTACTTAGAAGCATAGAGGTACAATATCATCCTACATCGTACTAGGCAGAAGATAACACATCAAGCAATGAATACAAGGCAGATCTAGACAAGGGCAAGTAGATAACCAACAAACTTGTAACCATGAGCTCGTAGCATCGATTCTTGTACAAAATGTGGCCGACGAGAGGGTTGATGCACCTCAAATCTTTGGAATAACAAGCAACATTGGCAGAAACAATGATGACTCCTTCCTCACCTAGCGCATCGAAGATCAAGGGAGATAATGGAGAGCTATGGCAAATAGCCTTGCTGGAAGGAGAAGAAGCATATGAGAAGGTAGGGAAGTTCTTCTATTAAGGCAAGAAGTATTGTGTGGTTTAAATAAAAACACCTCCCCGACCATGATGTAAACCACATCTGGTATGAAGAGGCACCGCTTCAATTACTCTGCACTTTATGGTGGGGTGGATAGGATAGTCGTCCTATTACTTGTGCAACTACACCTCATTAATTGTAGGTGGAGAAGACCAAAAAGCAACTTTTTAGGTGCATTGGTAGGGCCCACAATGTTTGAGTTCCATCTACACTTGAGGACCTCCATGCTTGGGGCTCACGCACCCGAGGGCTTAGGAGCTCGAGGTCTTATGCGCTTGGGGGCTGCCATGCCTAGGGGCTCGCACGCTCAAATACATTGTGTATTCAAAGGCTTAGCAATCAAGGATTAATGCGCTCGAGGGCTCCTATGCCTGGGGGCTCATGTACCTGATGACTTTACACGCTCGGGGGCTTTGACGCTCGAAGACTTGCATGATCGAGGGATCAAGCCTCGAGGTCTCAAAATTGACTATACTTGAGGCCTCATTTGCCTCGGGACCTTAGCAATATTCTTCTCTTGACCAGGCTTCGATACGAACAGTTCCAAAGAATAAGACCATCAACAAGCTTTGAAAAGGTTTTTAAGGGATTCATCATAAGTAGGAAGCTTCGAAGTATTTTTTTCCTTTGTAGGTACCCTCAATCTAAATGTTCCATTTAACTTGAGGCTCAAGGGCTATACCAAGTGGGTGCACCTATGCAGTGCACCTCACACAAAGAGGAAGAATATTGAGAAATTTTTTAGAATCATCAAAATTCAATAGAAGCATAAAGGTTTAGATTAAAGAAGATATCCTCCTAGCTTGGTCAGTCAAAGATTTTCAACCAAGCTAAGAAGAGCTCAGATGTTGTTGTTAGGCATATGAGCCTGGGTACCCCATGATTAGGCTTGTTAGTTTACACCAAGGACATGCCAAGTTTAACATCGTAGTCCGGTATGACCTATGGATGGGTATTTAGTTCTAGGGTAAATTTTTTCTATACCATTACAATTTTCACGGTTTTCCAATGTGCCATCGGTGTGTCACTAACAACTGGGGGCCGCCATAGTCACAGAAATGGTATGCGAGTAATTTTCCCTTGGTTCTAATAAGGTTCAATCCTTATCGGGTAACAGAATCATAGTGTTGACGACAAATTTGGTTAAGGCCCAAGCCTAGTAAGAACCTGACGTGGTCAGCAAAAGTCAAAGAAGCCCGATCAAAGTTGGTCAAAGGAGTTCGTCCGTTTTACGTGACCGGATGTGGAGGAGCTGATAGAGATGAAGATAGGGATGAAAATAGAATCAGTTACAATCGTAGTGGACAATAAGTCTCTGGAATATAAATATGTATCTAGTAGGTAGATTAGAGGACACACACAACTACAACCACAAAAATACTCTCTGTGCATTGCCACCTTTGTTTACTCTAGGTTAATTCTGGTGGGACTTGGCATTTGGAGTTGTGCTGCATCATTTTGATCTCCGGTGAAGAGGTGAGTCCCGTCACCTCGGTGATTGTGTCGACTAGGTTGGTATTGTTCAAGGCTGCATCGCTTCGATTTCTCGTGACGCCGGTTCGGTCGGTATGATCATTGGTTTATCTTGGTGTATTAGCTAGGTTTGAGGTTGCTTCATTATGATCTCTTAAATTGACGTAGACCAGGTATCTTGGTTCAAGGCTTCATCGATCAAGTTCGACATCTTGGTCTATTATATCTAGTTTATGTTGTACATCATTCATTTGAATAAAGTATGCGTGATATGTTGAAAGATTGTTAGTTATTCGTGATTTAGCAACTGTCTTGGTTAGGTTCGATCTTGCTATCATTGTGATTTAATAGTATGGATACATTTTCTGGTATACTAAATTTAGATTCTATCAGAGTACAAGCCGATAGATTACCTTTTAATTCCACGTTGCATATCATTGGCATCAGGGATTACCGATCGGCTCAAATGTATAGTGCATTGCTTTCCCCGCTATCGGTCCGATGGTGTGGGCATTGCGTATGGGCCGATCGCCTAATCGCTCCCGATGGCCCTTCGCCGAGACGTCTAATAATCTATAATATAACATCATCTTTTTTCTTGCTTTTGATGCCCTTAAACCTCCATAGCTTAATTGTGTTATATTGTAACATCATTCACCATATTATATACTAAAACATTGGACATAGGGTTGTTATTCTCCACGGGACCCGAACTAGTATAAATCGTGGCTCTTTTTTATAAAGTCGACCATCAGGTTTGAAAGCGATGCGCTTTCCTTATGCACATGTAATCACCACCTTGGGTAACCCCTTGGGTGAACTTCTCAGTGATTCACCGACAATAGGTGATTTGAAAATTTCTCATGGAAAATCATTAGTTCAAGATTTCCTAGGCCTGGATGTTCCGAGTGAATCCGAATGTTTCGAGCTCCAGAAGAAATTTCGAAAGTTCGGGGGTCTGAAAGTTCTAGGCATACCAAAAAAATTTAACTTAACTAACAACCTAAATGAATACAAGTATGACAAAGATTGTTAGCTACAACTTATACACATGAATATGTGTAGCAAGCTAGCTAGCAAGTAGATCAAGCAATATAAAAATATGAGCTAGCAATAACGCGATGAAGACAATGAGTTCTTTCAGAGAGTTCGGATCTACCAATTCTACGTCTCCATTGAGGACCCCAAATGGCTAGGTATCTTTTAACCCTTTTATTAACCAAGTACTAACTGAAGTCAAGTTTGAATTTCCACTAGTTACTTCATCAAAGCTGAGCTAGAGCTTGTACAAATAGCTCCAAGCACACCACAATCACATTGGGTGCTCACGGATCGACACCTAGCAATCTAGGAGGTTGTTGACGCCAAGATTTGGTAAATAAATGGGCCTAGTACAGATGTCGCACGGTCAACAGAAGTCAAAGAGATGTCAAAGATGGTCAAAGAAGATCGTCCATGTCGTTACAATATGACCGGGCATGAAGGAGCCGATGAAGGAAAGAGAATATGAGGGTGATCCAAAATCGGTTACAATTTAGATTACTTGGACGGCAAGTCTCCGGACTATAAATATGTATCTAATTAGTTAGGAAAAACAACACAACCTTCCAAACAACTACTCTTCGGTGCATCGCCACCCTTGGCTTCCAAAGGTTAATCTCGGCGGGATTCGACTCTCGGAACTAGGCTGCACCATTTCGATCTCCGGTGAAGAGGTGAGTCCCTCCACCCCGATGATTGTATCGGCTAAGTCGGTGTTCTTTAAGGATGCATCTTATTGACCTCTTGAAGACATCGACTGGATCAATATGGTCGCCGGTTTATCCTGGTGTATTGGCTATGTCTAAGGCTGCATCAGATTGATCTCTTAGATTGATGTGATTTAGGTGTCATAGTGTGAGGCTTCATCGGTTAATTCTGGCATCTCTTTCTATTGTATTTGTTTCATGTTGTATATCATTTACCTAAATAAAGCATTCCCGATACTTTGAAGTATTATTTAGTTCATCGTGACTAGCTATTGTCTTGGTTAGGTCCAATCTTGTTATTATGATGATTTTGATGATACTGATATGTTATCTGGCGTGTTTTATTTATTTCTATCGGAGTAAAAGTCAATAGGTTATCTTTAATTCCATGTTCTATTTCATGCGCACTCGGGAGGTACCCATCGTCCCTCGCCCTTGATTAGCTCATCTCATCGGTTGATGGTGTATTCGACCCGATCGTCTTGTAGTGGTCATCGGCCCTATGGCCGATCGGCATACCTCTCACGATTATTTTCTCTTTACCATAGTCATCGGCTTGGCAGCCGATCAGCTCTGCTACTAACGTTATTGTTTTCTTTGACTCCTTATCAGTTGTAGGATCAAACTGATTGGCACGCTCATAACCTTCTAAGATTATAGGACCTGTACTAGAGTTAAACAGATCTCCTAGACCACGCGTGTGACCAAAAACTATACAAACAGAGGTAGTACCTCCAAGAGTAATAAATCAATTGAGTTCAAAAAAATAATTAAACTCAACCACACAAAATCTTCCAAGAAGATGGAGTGAAAAGATTGCTAAAGGATTTGTGATGCACACTCTCAAAAAGAATCTCAAGGTTTAGCTCAAAATCTAGCTTGGAGAGAGTAAGGGTGTGTTTTGAAATGAAGCTCAAGAATTCTCTGAGGTCCAAATAGGGTGAGGGGTATTTAAACCCCTTACTCAAAAAGTGATCGTTTAGAAGCGATTTTTCACCTCTTCATCCGAAAGTTGTAGATCAATCCAGATGTTCTGAGATTCAAAACCCAATTGTTCTAGATTGGTTCAGAAGTTCTAGACTTAAAAATAAATCCAAATAGAACCACATTTTTAGAACATCCGGGGTTAGTCAGAAGTTCTGGGTCTTAAAAAATTCCATACAAAACCATAATTTTAGAAGTTTTGGACTGAATCAGAAGTTTCAGTAATAAAAATATGTTGATACAGAACCACATTTTTAGAAGTTCTGGACTGAACCAGAAGTTCTAGGCCATCAACAACTAAGAAACATAATCATATTTTTGGGAGTTACTGAATCAGAAGTTTAATCATATTTTCGGGAGTTATAGACTGAACCAGAAGTTTCGGGCATGCTGGATTTTTTTGAAATGACTTTGAATAAATCCAAAAAGCTTTCAAAATTTTTTTCTTTATACACAAAGTTTTGAAATAACTTTCAATGCATCTCTCCTTATAGTACAATGGTCCTAGACTCAAATTCATGTGTAGATTATCATTTTATCCAAATTTGTTTTAATTTTAACGTCTTTTTTTCCTAAAATCGTTGCATTCATCTTGGTAATACTATTAGTAGCTTTTGATCAAGATGTAATTTTAGGTACTTAGCGTTACACATTGTAAATCCTTTTGTGGTTCTCACTTTCCACAAAAACAAAAACAAATGCAATTGGCAACACTTGTTGTTCCTGTCAATATCTATCCTCTATGCTTCCTAGTAAAAAATGTGACATCCATACAAAGGATTAGACGATAATATTGAAATGTCCCAATGCATGCATCAAATTAAATATGAAGAAGACTCGCTGCAGAATCTTGACACCCTCTAGGTAATTTGCTTCCTTCTCTTCAAAGGTGTAGGATGTGTCAATATTTTGGCTCTATACCACCTCTAGTAGAAATGACAAGTTATGATACGAGTCTCCATACTTACCGAATGCCATCCCAAGTGCTTTCTGATTTGATTTCCATGCATTTGCATAGCTAATGGTGTATTTGAATCTTATCTCAATTGCAAGTATTGTCACCCGAGGCTCGTCACTAAGATTTTCAATAATCTCTAAATACATTACCCCAATAACATATATAGGTGGAAGACATATTTCTGTGCTTGCTCGTGATTCTGTCTAACACGTAGGTATGCTCTATGTGGCCAAAATGAGTTTGTGGATTATCTTTTCTTTAATTGCCCTCCATATAGATTTCTTTGGTGCATCTCAAGAGATGTTTTGGGTTAGGAGTCCATGCATTCCTAGAGTTGTCTTGCATCACTCCATGCCAAGCTGCTGGAGCCGCAAAGAAGCAAAAGCCAAAACTGGTGGATGACAGAGCATGCAGTGGTCTTGATCTACTTGCTGTGGAAGCGAAGTTCCTCTATTGATAATCTGTGAAAAGCCAGTCACGCATGTGTGTGGTCTTTTTGTGTCTGTTGCTATCTTGTGATGTTTTGTTGTCTGTTATGTCAGCTAGTGATTTTGTGATAGAAACTCAAAACCACTCATGTTATTAGTTGTGGGTAGAGATCTAGTGCCAAAATGTTGAGTTTTATTTTTTGGGAGGTTTTCTGGCTCAGCGCTAGTCACTGTTGGGGCCGGGTTTGCTGTTTCCCCCTCATTGGGTAGACTTTTGTAGTTATCATTGTAAATCGGTGTTCCAAGTATCTACCTTTACGCATTCAATAAACAGAAAATTCCTCATGTGCCATTACATTTTTCGAAAATTTGCAAAATATCACTGCCAGTGACCGTAGCGGTTTAATCTATCAACGACACACTAATAGCATATTACAAAACCATGGAAATTATAATGGCAGACAAAAAAATAACTCTTCCATAAAAAGCAAGCGAAAAATGCCTTTTCCTCCCAATTTCTCTGATTTCTTATATAAATCGTTCTGACATTCTAAATTCTTTTTCGGATGCTAACTATTAGCTTACATTGCTAGCTGACTAGCTGTAGCAATGTAAAACGTGCACATGCAGGGTTTAAGTTTCAGTCGTTGCCCATGCATATATACAAATACAATACAAATAGGCCGGCCAGATCTATGTACACCTGTAGATGTCTTGTGTTCATGAATATATTGATGGCGCACGCCTGATGACTGGCTATATATCCAACACACAGTTAGCTTGCTACAGCAGCACGTACGCTTCAAGCGAAGGCGTCATGCATGTGTCAAGGAGTTGCTCATGATCATATATGCTTCATATACTGTAACATGGGATCAATTTTTACATGGAGGGAATGGTGTGAAGAAAAAAA
Organism: Zizania palustris; assembly: GCA_019279435.1. NCBI lineage: Eukaryota > Viridiplantae > Streptophyta > Magnoliopsida > Poales > Poaceae > Zizania > Zizania palustris. The sequence goes on along the minus strand of JAAALK010000082.1, from coordinate 35,995,055 downwards.
AAAGAAAAAGAAGAAAGCAACCTCATTACAATTGCATCCCGTGATGCCGCTGTCGCTAGTGTACACTAAAAATCACACAGAATGATGACGTCGCATGCCTATCATTCTCTCCATCAGCTAGCCTTCCTCTCCAGAACACGATTCAATCTGCAACGAGCTCAGGCAGCTGGTGAACCTCGCTAGCTGCAGGGACGCACGCCTAACACAGGCTGTGCATATACATCCACTACTGACTAGTTCTGCCCATGCATCGTCGTCGTCGTCGTCTCTCCATCAAAATGCGACAAGAAAGAGGCTACTGGCAATTTATGCAGCTGGAATTGCAGCACTACGACCGACTTTCACTTTGGTTACTGAATGGCAGCCGCTCTGCTCCCCTCTCGATGGTGTCTCTCCACAACCGATATCTTATACCGAGCTTGTCATAGGACACCGGCCAGTTCCAGACGTTGGCACCATTGATCATTCGTTCTTGCTGCCCCAGCACCAGCCGTAGGTCCTCATTCAAGACCTGCACACGATCATACAAGATTACTGTTAATGCCATATACATGATAGGGCAAAACTAGGGCAACTACATATCATAGTCAGGTGCAGATCGATGAGAATGTGAGATTCTATCATCTACTGATTGTTTTCAGTCTGAATCCAACCTAATTGTTTTGGTTATTTTAAGACCATGCCTCAATGGTCTTTGTTTTAGTGACGAAAAATTAGCAATCTCGGTGGGTTGAGTTAAATGTTACTCCCTTCGTCTCATAATATAACAATCTAGTATCGGATAAAACATTTTATAGTACAACAAATCTAAAACTAAATTGCTATATTATAGGACGGAGGAAGTAATAGATTGGCTTTGCTATGATACATCTATGCTCTAGCGTGTATGCACATAGTTGACTAATATGTTGGTCAGGTTGCAATATCTGTGTCTGGAAAACAGTTCTGTTTGATCTTTGATGTGTATGTGGTGTAGAGGTAATCTTAGTCAACAAGGACTGGACTACACTCAGAAAGAAGCTGAGGTTGGTCAAGATGTCAGGTGACAAGTTTAGACTCAAGTATGCACACGGTGGATGGACATCTAGTCTAATGAGAGGAGATCAGTGAGTGTGAGTTTGCTCTGAAATCTTGAGACTTGATTACCTTCTCAGCAAAATGTGACCACAAAAGGTGCATGAAAGGGATGTGCTTGAGCCAGGGAGCGAAGTCGAGGGACATCCGGTACAGCAGCCTGGTTTTATTCCTAGAGGAGGGCAAGCAGATGTGGAGTTGGTGGAGATGCGTCGCACATTGTTTGGTGCTCTTTCCTTCTAGTTTTCCAGGCTTTGAGATGCCAATGGTTGACAAGACCATGCATGGTGGTCGAAACTCCATGTCTATGGGGTAAGGATCCCAGTAACCTTGTAGCCCAGATGCAGGTGTCAAGAACTTCACCAAGCTGAGAAAAAAAAACATAGCATAAGCATGAATGCATGATGATTTGTGAGGGTATAATATTTCACATCATTAATTGTGAAAATATTTATTCACTGGCCAGTTTTCTTCAGTGAGTTGAAATGTATGAAAAGTACCTTGGAACACTCCAACCCTTGGCAAAGGTGGACGTATGAGTGAAAGGAGCATGAGCAAGATCTAATAGATTGTCAAGCAGAAGCCCATGCTCCACTGGTAGCTCCATCACTATCTGTTGATGGTCAAGAAGAACTCCATCACCATTCCAGTCCAGCTCAAAACTTGAAAAATACAGGATGCTTTCCACCACAGTGGAATTGATGCAGCAAGGCATGATTTCTTTACCTCTGCATGGATTGTAAATCCTGAAGGAGGCAGCAGAGACGGGATTGTCGACATCGGTGGGTTGTCTCCAGGCCAGATCCAAACCATACCTTCTTGCTCGAAGCATGGCAATGACCGGATGCGAACGTCGAGCATCCGCGTCGACGGCATTTTCTCGCACTTTCCATCAGTCGAATACTCCCACCCTGAAAGTTATTTCCAGTAAAGTAAAGCCTTTTAAAAAAAGGAATTGTGCTAACTGGTGCTACAAAAAACCAGAATATGAAAGAAGCTGAAGCATGTCAAAACTAAAGTTCATAACTTCTTTTCTTACCATGGTAGGGGCACTGGATTCTACCCTCATTAACTGAACCAAGATCAAGAGGGCAAGCTCTGTGAGCACATGTATTCCGGACACATCCAGGTCTCCCATCTTTCCCTCGGAAAATTACCCACTGCTCCTCAAAACAATCTATTGGCACCTGAGAATGCAAATACCACATCAAAATAAACAAAAGTGTCTTTGACTGCTAGCTCTGACCTCTCAAATGCTTGAATGACTCATTACTTTACCATTGTATCATCTTTCAGGTCACTGGTGAAGGCAACTGGGTACCAGAAGTTTTTCAGGCTGGGATTGTATGGCTGCACTGGACCAGACACGTTCAAATTCCGACGTGCAGGTTTCTTGTTTACCACACGGGCTGGTGATGACGTGCTTGGAGCAAGTGGATTGCACTCGGCTGTAGACGCAGCACTAGAGCCTCCATCTTGCAACAGCCTGCCGTTGACCAGGGTCTCCATTTGTGCTAACTTGTCGAGCGCAGTTGATACTCTAGTTTCCGATAAATGAACCTGAATCGGACACGTAAAAACATCAGAATCCAGATGATACTGAAGGGTTTTCATTTGGATCGTGCGAGTACAATACCTGATTGTGAGCTTTTGCCAATTCTTGCTGTAACTCTGCAAGCTCTTTCCTCATGGTTCCTATCGACTTGAACTCCCTTGCCAAAGGATTGAGAACCTCAACCACCTGCACTTCAATGTTAACAATTAATGGAATCTATGTTAATCCTTCGCAACTTCAACCTTAAGCAATATTCAGTATCCAGGCCATTTTGAGCCTCGCTAGTTTGTATGCAAAATTCAGAACAAGAAAAAACAAGCTGAGACCCTTTGTCTGAAACTTGCTTCTTGGCCAGTGTTTTCATACCTTGTTGTGAAGCACCATGATGGTGAGGAGGTCCTGGCGTGCCCTCCAATCACAGTACTGGATGTCGAATCGGGCCACCTCAAGAGCTTGATTCACATCCAAGAACTTCCCTTTTGCATTGGGAACCCTTGGCCCTGGGTCATCAACATGGAACAAGTCCACCCAGGCGTTGTTCTTGGCATACTCAGCCCCATCATCACCGAGCACGGCATACACCTTGATTCCACCATATCTACCAACACCCTGAATACATAGTTTCCAAGGAGAGGTCACCATCAATTCATCAAGCAACATGAGTTCTATTGCAGCGCGGATGAAGCTGTGCACATTTGCAGAAATAGAGCTGGACTGTAGGCAGATTGCTAAAGAAAAAAACAGTTTCAAGAGCAGCGCTTTAGTACTCCATCACGGATTCTGTTTTGTCTACTCCCATTACACAGGTTTGGACATATGGGCTGGAAGATTTCGGCAACTAACCAAAATTCAGAAAATACTGAAAACCACAGGGGCGCAAAGAATCCAACCAGACGAACAGGAAAGATCTCTCCGTTGAACAAAACAAACTCCCATTTTTCTATTCTTCGTCAAGAAATGGCCATTCTAGCGGAAACTCCGACCAATAAACACTCCCATCGCCAAAGAAACAAAACCAGATCCAAGAACAGAAAGAACTCACCTTTCTGGAGCAACACCTGAAGGAAGGCTTGATGAGCAAGTGCGGCGGCAAAGACAGTGATGCCACAGTGGTCATGGAGATTTGGCGCTGCGGCGATCAATCAGGGCGAGCAAAAAGGAAAAATAAATTTGTTGAAATACCCATATTTTTTGTCCAAGAAGGTGGCTTTTGTCTGAATTTTTTTCTCCCGGGAAAGCTATCTGGAAATCTCTAATCCGGAACGCAATCTGGGCCGCTGCACGTGGCGCGCCTCACGCCGCGCGCTCCTTATCTCGCCGCCGCGACGCCCCCACCCCTTATCTGCTCGCTCGCGACTCACCCGGACGTACACGTGGCACGCCGGAGCTGATCTGCGCCGCCGGTAATTTTTTTTTTCTTTTCAAACAGGTCCGGAAGCTTTTGAGATGAAATTTGGAAGATATCTGCTTTGAGTTGATCGGTTTTGAATTTCCTCAGCGATTCATTTATCAAAATTTACCAAATGCGACACCTTTGCGGCCTTGATTGCGGGTCTACGTAGATGTGTACGTCGATGCATGACATGTATTAATGTATTAATTAAAGGAATGCGAAATGTTTTTCGTGGCCGAGGTGGCCTCGTCGATGATAGGCGGGAAATCCCACAGGGCCCAGCCACGAGCCTTCCACGTGCTGACACGTGTGATCCCTCGTGTTCTGATGTGGCGGCCTCGAGAACCAAGCGTTGAGCTACTGCCCTACTTGTCCACGTCCGGTTGCATACTTGCATGATGCATGGCTGAGAAGCTTCATGGCATGGAAATTATCAAATCAGTGCTTCCAATATGGTTGTATTACATTGAGTAGAATTGAGAAGCATATACTCTCCGTATTTTGAAGTTTTAAAACACATGTATTAAGGAGGTAAGTATGAAAGTTATTGACAATGGTGAGTTTCATAATACTGTTTTCTTTAAATCCAAATCAGTTTTGCAACTAAATGAAATACCCTCTTTCAGTGAAGAGTTTTATTTCACTATTTTCTAGTCTAACCAGTATAATTAAATACAACTAACTCTCATAAAATACCCTTTATCTGATGAAACGATTTGGCTCTCAGTGGGCGTTTCGTTTCGTTTCATACGTCTTGGAAATGAGTTAGCATTATGTCATGGTAATGACACTACTTCCTTCTCTTCCCTCATTAATTAAATGTCATGTCAGCAAAAACTCTGATGTGTCATGGTAATTAATACCATGAAACTCCCGTTGTGAATAGCCTTACCTTTCTCGGGTTAGGTGAGAGGGTGTGAATCTTGGACTTTGAAAATTGAAAGTGCTTCAGTGAAGTAATGAGTAATTAAGGTTGTGTTTAATTCAGTTTTCTAATTCTAAGTTTGAAGCTGAATTAAATAGATCACAAGATCAATCAGTTTTTTTTTAAAAAAAGTAATTTTTTGTAGTACAAACTAAAATCTAGGGGACTCAATTTTCACAGTTCTCCTAAAATTACTCATCATGCCATTATAATTCATGATTACAATGATTTACATGTAAAACTGCATATTAATAATTTAAAAAACATCAGAAACTCCTAAATGTAAATCTACAGCTATTGTAACCAAATTGTTTATTAGCTTTTTCTACAGCTCATAACAACTTTTTTATATCTCATAGCTTACAATATTTTTTTCGAATCTACGGCTCAACCAAACACACCTAAGTCTGATAGTAGTATATGTACTTTTAAGATAAAAGACAACTTTTTATAAATACTATGTTGTTATATTTAAGATTAATTTTAAACTCTAAAACTTATTAGATTCTAAGACACGAGCGAGGTAGTTTTCTTTTCTGCACTATGGCCACTTTTGGGATAACTTAAATTATAATCATGACTGAGAAACCAAGGGTGGTTTCGGTGTATGTGATGAGTGATTGACAGGTTTATTTACCCTCTGTTCGAAGGGTACCTCCGGAGGGGCTTCGGAGGTGGTACCTCCGAAGGGTGTCCGGAGGTGTGTCACCGAAGGGTGTTCGGTGTGTGTTTGCTGCAGCTGTTGCAGCGGAGTGTGCTTGTCGGAGGGGTCCGACAGTACGCGATGACTGGGTTCGTACCGAAGGCTTCGGTACTTTGGACGGTACACCGGAGTGTGTGCCGAAGGTTGCTAACCCGGAGAGGTCTCCGGAGTACTGGATACACTTGTTTGCTTGTCTGTGGTGCGCAGGGACTTCGGAGGCGATGGACAGGGTTCGAGCCAGGTGAACCTGGGTCAAGCGGGAGGCTTGATGCCAGGGGAGCGGGGAGCTCCGTCACGGTGGCTGCGAAGGTGGTCCGGGTCGGTCCTCGGGTCAAGGCGTGCCAGGTGAAGGCAGAGAGTGCGGAGCGTGGCTCCGGCTGAAGGTACTCCGAGACAAAGTCCTCGGAGGTGAGGCACTTCGAAGGTACTCCGAATGGAGTGACTTCGGAGTTGGTGGATCAAGTCCTCTGCGGAGGCAAGGTGTTCGAAGTGTGCTCCGGAGGGAGACACTCGAAGGTACCCGACGAAGGTCTCAGAAGTCGAGGCGCATCGAAGGCATGGTCCGGGTGAGGCTCGTCGAGGAGTGTGCTCGGGAAGAGGCACTGCGACGGAGTGCTCATGGAATGCTTCATGCGAAGGCCTTGGACGAAGGAGGGACTTCGAAGGGTGGTACTCCGAAGGTGGGCTTCGGAGTGAGGATGACTTGTGGTGCTTCGGCCATGCATGGCTTCGGTACACGGACGGACGGTGTTCGAGCTCGGAGTAGCTGCGAAGCCGTGGTGATCCACTCCGGAGGTGGTGGTGCGAAGGCCCAAGGGCTTTGACGGCTTCGGCTCAAAACCGTCACTGTATCGAAGGTCTTCTTCGGCGGAGCGAAGGCCAACAGGCTGCAGGCTTCTCGCCGAAGCTTCCGCACCCCTCGCGTGCGAAGGGAGGTTCCAGAAGTCAACACTGTAAAGGCTGACACTGTCTGTTCTGAAAAAGGCTGACACTGTCCCCTCTGCAGCTGACAGAGAAGCCTCCAAAATAAAGGTAGACTACCTTTTGTACCCCTTAGTTTTGTAGAGACAAAATGGATGTTAACCCTAGGGGTAATGTAGTCACTTCCTTAGGATGAAGCCGTGGGCTATAAATATGGGGGCTCGGTAGGTAACATTTAACACTTTGAGCATTTACTGTTGAGCTCCTGTAGCCACACTTCGATTGAATACATCCTGAGTTCATTTTCAGTGTTCCTTGTTCAAGCGGCGAAGCCCTGTTTGTCTTGTGCTTTTTGCTTGAGCTCGATCTACATACTTCGCTAGTTTAGTGCACCGAAGCCTGTTGAGGCGAAGGTTGTTTTTCGTGCGAGGTGTGTTTTGTCAGTGTGCTGTCGCTCTGTGTAACACGAGGCAAGACCTCGCTGCTTACTAGCGAAGCCCTGATCTTTTCCCGTTGTGCTTCTTGTGTCGAAGCCCTTAGCGTGGTCCGTTTTGTGTGCGTGTAGACCTTCGCGTACGAAGCCCAGCACCAGTTGCTGCCGCCAAGTACTTGGTCGTAGTCCTCAGAGGGCTGTCCACTCCTGCGAAGGGTGAAGTGCGAAGTCTGCTCAAAGCACCCTGTGTGCGGAGCCTGCACTGACTTAGCAGAGTAGATTTTCGAGGGTTGTAAGTGGAGCGAAGTCTTCTTGGCTTCGAACTTTTGCCACTCCGAAGCCTGTGTTCGAAGGTGTCGAAGTACCTCCGAACCAGACCTTCGAAGGTTGTGTTCGAAGCCTGTTCCGCAGAAGACTGAACAGAACCTAAGGCTAAGTTTTTAACCCGAAATTTTAAAAGCTCCCATTCACCCCCCCTCTGGTCGCCGTTTCGGGTCCAACAATTGGTATCAGAGCAGGTTAAGATCACCAGTTGACCTTAACCGGTTTTGTGATCTGTTGGCGACATGGATAGAGGCAGTAAAATTCCTCTGTTCGATGGGACAGATTTTGCATACTGGAAGGTGCGCATGGAGGCTTACTTGTTAAGCCAAGGAAATGCAATTTGGGAGATTGTGGACTCACAATACTCCATCCCTGATACCCGCACCACTCAAACAGAAAAAGATCAGTATATTGCCAACTCGAAGGCAAGGAACATACTGTTCATTGGTTTGAGTCGGAGTGAGTTTGACAGGGTGCAGCACCTTAGGACTGCTAGGGAGATTTGGACAACACTCACTGTCTTTCATGAGGGCTCTGCTCAGATTAAGGCCAGGCGCCAAAGCACCTACAATCAACAGTATCAGCTGTTTGTGCAGGCACCTGGTGAATCTGTAGATGCCATGTTTTCTCGCTTTGACGCGATAGTGAGTAACTTGCGATCCAACGGGACGCTTGCTTACAGTGATCATGATAGGGCTATCAAGCTTCTCTATGCTCTTGACCGTAGCATATGGGAGGTGAAGATATCCAGCATTGAGGAGTCCACAGGCTATGACACTCTAACCTGTGATGAACTCTTTAGCAAGCTGAAGTCCACCGAGATTGCCAAGGCATCTCTTGCTGTGCACAGAAGCTCTTTGCCACAGCCATTGGCATTGGTTTCTAGCACTAGCCGTGGCACCACTGCAGAACCAAGCACATCAGGCACTTGTGTTCTTGCAGATGGTTTTGCTTTGTCCTCCCTGGTCTCCGTCACAAAGGAGCAGGTGGATACTCTAGCAGATGACGAGCTTGCTCTCATTGCCCGGAGGTTCACCCGCTTTCATCATGAGAGACGGGATCAGCGGAGAAGTGGTTTTAGTGGCTGCTATGAATGTGGCGACACTTCTCACATCAAGGCCAATTGCCCCAAGGTCAAAAAGAGAGATGAGAGTGACCGCCCCAAATTCCACAAAAAGGAGAGGAAGCCCTTTGTGAAGGGCAAGCGCGGCAAGATGGCTAAGAAAGTAGCCAAGGCCGCTTCCAGAGCTTTTGTTGCTGCTCTCAGCGACATCGACACATCCTCTACTGAGGAGTCGAGCTCTGAGGAGGAGGAGTCTCCAAGAAAGGAGGACAAGAAGGACAAGAAGGGACGTGATTTCACCGGCCTTTGCTTCATGGCCGACAGCGATCACAGCGGCGATGAGCTTGACTCATCTGAGGTAAACCTATCATCTGACCAGCTACTAATTAAATTAGATGAGCTGAATGAAGTAGTGCTAGGTCAGGATAGATTGCTTGTGCAAGCCGCTAGAGAAAGAAAAGACCTTAGACTTAGGCTAGAAAATGTTTCTACTGAATATGCCATGCTTAAGTCTAAGTTTGATGATGCTGAATGTGAATCATGTTCTGTTGTCATGAGTGAGCTTGCTCAGTTGCGCTCTGTACATGCTCAAACTCTCTCTGAGCTTGAGACTGCACAGAAGCAGCTTTTGGAGGTGGATTCTAGACCTCATGAAATTATTGATTGCATGAACTGCTCCTTATTGCGCGATAGCATTAATTTACGTGATAAGCATGTTCATGATCTAGAGGCTAGATTGGAGAGGGCCGGTAGTTCTAAGGATGTGCAACCTGTTTGTGACACTTGCATTACCCTTAAGGACCAGCTAGGCACTGTTAGAGAGCGGGCTGAAAATCTCATGTCTGAAAATGAATACCTTCTTTCTGTGGTGAATAAATGCACTGAAGGGAAGGGTAGGATGGATTTGCTCTTGGCCAAGACCAAGTTGTGTGCTGATAGAGCCGGGGTAGCTCTAGGTTTGGGTTTTGAGAGGATAGCTTCAGACAGTAAGACCAAAACTGTTTTTACCTCTCCTACCACCCTAGAGAAAGAGAGAGCTCTGTTGGACACCCCTCCAGCCAAAAAGCCTACCCATCCACCAAAGAAAACCACACCTCCTACCAAGAAAAATCCTCCCAAGAAAACCACTGTGAAGAAACCCACGGAGCCTGTGAGAGTTGCTCCTGTGACCCATGAGAGTGCCCCCAGGAGAGTGTTTCATTGTTCTTATTGTCAGCGGGCGGGTCATTTGATTGGTTTCTGTTTCCGTCGCATCAAGGATGAGCGACGTGCTCAGGCGATGAGCTATCAGGACATGCACTACCCATCTTTAGGTATGCATGTGTCTGAGTATTACTCTCGTCCTGTTTTTGAGGCTCCTCGTGCTTCTCGGAGAGGTTTTGCTCCTCGAGGTGTTCACCATGTTCCATATGGTGGTAGACCTCGGGCGAGTAGCTTTGTACCTCGTCAGAGTAGGAGACCTCGACATGCTTTGCGTTCTTTGCATGTAGGTAGACCTCGCACTTTGCATCATTCTGATTTTTATGTGCGTAGACCGTCTACTTTTACTGTGCCTACTACTCGTGTCACTCAGTGCTGGATGCCTCGTCATTATTTTACTCACCCCAGCACTGAGCGATCGAGGCGTTCTTATCATGTGTAGGCGACAGGTCGAGGCTTGGAGGGCACGTGGATCATGGACTCCGGCTGTTCGCGCCACATGACCGGAGATGCAAACTGGTTCTCCAGCCTCACCACAACCAAGCAAAGGAAACATATCACCTTCGGAAACAATCGAAGGAGTAGAGTGAAAGGTAAAGGTGTGGTAAGAATTAATTCAAACTTCACTCTCAAAGATGTTGCTTTGGTTGAAAACCTGGGATACAATTTGCTGTCTGTATCTCAGTTGCTTGATGAGGGCTTCGAAGTGCGATTTCATCGCGATACTTCGCAAGTGCTCAATTCTGATGGCGTTGTGGTGTGTAAGATCTTTAGGGTTGGGAGAGTTTTTGGAGCTGATTTTTCAGAGTCGTCTGGTTCTTCTCATTGTCTTGTTGCACATTCGACTTCTGAGCTTTGGAAGTGGCATAGGAGACTAGGGCATATGAGCTTTGAGTTGCTCGCTCGTCTGAGCGCCCTAGGTTTGATCCGAGGATTGCCCAAGCTCAAGTTTGAGAAGAATTTAGTTTGCGCTCCTTGTCGACATGGAAAAATGATTGCCGCTTCGCATTCGCCAGTCACCACAGTGATGACTGAACAACCCGGAGAACTTCTCCATATGGACACTGTAGGTCCTTCTCGGGTTAGTTCTTTAGGCGGCAAGTGGTATGTACTTGTTATTGTCGACGATTTCTCTCGCTACTCTTGGGTCTTCTTTCTTGCCAGCAAGGATGAAGTGTTTTCACACTTTCGGAGCTTGGCCTTGAGACTTTTCACTGAACTCCCTGGTGCATTAAAATTCATTCGAAGCGATAATGGCACCGAGTTCAAAAATAGTCTCTTTGTTGACTTTTGCATGGAGCATGGCATAGAACATCAATTCTCTGCTCCGCGGGTTCCTCAACAGAACGGTGTTGTTGAGAGGAAGAACCGCACTTTGGTTGAGATGGCTAGGACGATGCTTGATGAGCATAGGACTCCTAGAAAATTCTGGGCTGAGGCCATGAACACTGCTTGCTACATCTCAAACCGAATTTTCTTGCGCTCAATTTTAAACTTGACATCTTATGAGCTGCGTTTTGGGAGACAGCCCAAGGTTACTCATCTTCGAGTTTTTGGCTGTCGCTGCTTTATCCTAAAACGTGGTAACTTGGATAAATTTGAGTCGCGATCTTCTGACGGGATCTTTTTGGGTTATACTACTCATGGTCATTCCTATCGTGTTTATAACTTGGAAACTAACACTGTCATCGAGTCATGTGATGTGACTTTTGATGAATCAACCCCTCTGTTAGTTCTGCTTTTGAACAGGCAAATGAACACGACATGGAACAGACCTTATTCGAAGACGAAGATCCCGGAGAATTCGAGGATGATCCCCTACTACCCTCGACATCGACCCCCGAAGCTGACCCCGCTTCAACTACTTCGGCACGAGGTCCCGAAGCGACTACCTCAACATCGGTCATCTTGGACCACTCCAACACACAAGTTGAGGGGGAGACTGCATCCCGCCGTGAGGCTCCACATCATGTCCAAAGGATGCACCCTCCCGAACAGATCATTGGTGAGCTTGATCAAAGGGTAACACGTTCTCACGCTCATTTTACTAATGCTGCTTTTGTTGCTTCTTTCGAGCCCTTAGATGTTAGTCATGCACTTTCTGATTCTAGTTGGATCAATGCCATGCATGAAGAGCTTGAAAATTTTGAGAGAAACCAAGTCTGGACTTTAGTTGATCCTCCACCAAATGTTCATTTCATTGGAACAAAATGGATTTTCAAAAATAAACAAGGGGAGGATGGAACAATTGTTAGAAACAAGGCTAGACTTGTAGCTCAGGGCTTTTCTCAACTAGAAGGGATTGATTTTACTGAAACTTTTGCACCTGTTGCTCGCCTTGAGGCCATTAGGATTTTGCTTGCCTTTGCGACATCCCGGGGATTCAAACTCTTTCAAATGGATGTCAAAAGTGCTTTTCTTAATGGCTTCATAGGTGAAGATGTTTATGTAAAACAACCCCCTGGTTTTGAAAACCCCAAGTATCCACATAAAGTCCTTAAACTTCATAAGGCTCTTTATGGACTCAAGCAGGCCCCTCGGGCGTGGTATGATAGACTTAAGTCTTTTCTGCTTGAGCGAGGGTATTTAATGGGCTCTGTTGATAAAACACTGTTTACTCTCAAGCATGGCAAAGATTTCCTTCTAGTGCAAATTTATGTGGATGATATCATCTTTGGTGGCTCTTCTCATGCTTTAGTTGCCGAGTTTGCAGATACCATGAGCAGGGAGTTTGAAATGTCGATGATGGGTGAACTCACCTTTTTCCTTGGTTTGCAAATCAAGCAAAGCAAACAAGGTACTTTTGTCCACCAAACAAAGTACACCAAGGACCTGCTCAAGAAATTCGACATGACCGATGCGAAGCCCCTCGCCACTCCAATGGCTACATCTGTAGCATTGGACCCTGACGAAGATGGAGAAGCCGTAGATCAGAAGGAGTTCCGAAGCATGATCGGCTCCCTCCTCTATTTGACTGCCACGAGGCCGGACATACACTTCGCAGTATGTCTGTGCGCTCGTTTTCAGGCTTCGCCACGAGCTTCGCACCGCCAAGCGGTAAAGCGCATCTTAAGGTATCTCAAACACACCCTTGAATTTGGCATATGGTATTCATCGTCTTCATCCTTATGTCTTAGAGGTTATTCAGATGCGGATTTTGCTGGGTGTAGAATTGATAGGAAGAGTACCTCCGGTACTTGTCATTTTCTGGGTACGTCTCTGGTTTGCTGGTCTTCCCGCAAACAGTCTAGTGTTGCACAATCGACGGCTGAGGCCGAATATGTTGCTGCAGCTAGCTGTTGCTCTCAGATTTTGTGGATGGTTTCCACTTTGCGGGATTTCGGGTTAGATTATAAGAGTGTTCCACTTTTCTGTGATAACACTAGTGCTATTTGTATTGCAAACAACCCGGTTCAGCACTCCAGAACCAAACACATTGATGTACGGTATCATTTTCTCAGAGATCACAATGAGAAGGGTGATATTGAACTTCAATATGTTGATACCCAACACCAGCTTGCCGATATTTTTACAAAACCCCTCGATGCTTCTCGATTTGCTTACTTGCGTGGGGAACTTGGTATTTGTCATCCCTATGGCATTTTGTGAGGGGGAGCTGATTTTAATTGTCTTGTATATGCTCTTTATGGGTGAAATTGCATTTACATATTTTGCTATTATATGCCTGCTTTTAATTCAAAGAAATCTTGACAGCTCAGCTCTGTGAAATATGTCTGGAACATTGATTGTGCATGATGTTTTATTTTCTAAACATCAAAACTTGCTCACCGCACAATCTTGTATCTAGCTTGTTTAGGCAGGACTGCTTTTAGCTATCTTTTATCTACTTGACAGCAAGAAACTGTTCCTTGGATGCTAAAATTTGCAAATTGAAAAATGTGTTCTTTATTCATGGATACTCATCAAAATATTAAATTCATCCAATCAAAATCAAAAATCCATGTTTTACCTGGTTTCAATGAAAAGATCCAGGAGGGTTTGTTTGTCGCACTACTCTATTCTAGACTGCTTACCATTGCACTTTGGTCTGAACTGGGATAGTGTAGTGTATGCCAAAATCACCGCCTTAAGCTTCAGATGGCTTTCATGCCTAGGCTTGGCCTGATTGGAAAGTATAAGGTGGACAAACAAATAACCCCTGGCATTAAGAAAAAGAACAACAAAATTAATTGATCATCAAGTTTGCTTTGACAGCTCCTTTTGAACAAGACTTGTCTGTCTAGAGTAGAAATTGTTAGCTTTGCGCAGTCCTAGCCTTCTCATGTCTAGCTACTGTGATTAAGTGGTGATGCTTTTACTTCAAAATGACAAAATCACATGCCATCATCTTGTTTCACAGATTGTTAAATTGAGCTGAGCACATGATCATTTGTGTTAGTTTTGGCATATTTTTGCATTATATGTCTTTGCAATTCTATTCATTTTGCAGCTTTGCATCTTTTGAATGCTCCTTGATGCTTGCATTGCCAAAGGGGGAGAGATTTTGCTATGTTCTCTGCTGCAAGAAGGCATTATTTCTAAAGGGGGAGAGATTTTTGACATAAAGGGGGAGAAAAATTTGCTCAAACTCAGGGGGAGTTTTTTATCCAAAGGGAGTTTTGCCGAAAGGGGCTTTTACTCTTTTACAAAGGGGGAGAAAATTTCTTTTATCAAGTGACATGCTTTGGCTCTTTTCTGAGTTTTTATGGTCACTTGTGTGCTAAAATTTTTACATCTTCTTGAACTTCGATTTGGTTGTCAATGCACTCATCAAGGGGGAGATTGAGAAACCAAGGGTGGTTTCGGTGTATGTGATGAGTGATTGACAGGTTTATTTACCCTCTGTTCGAAGGGTACCTCCGGAGGGGCTTCGGAGGTGGTACCTCCGAAGGGTGTCCGGAGGTGTGTCACCGAAGGGTGTTCGGTGTGTGTTTGCTGCAGCTGTTGCAGCGGAGTGTGCTTGTCGGAGGGGTCCGACAGTACGCGATGACTGGGTTCGTACCGAAGGCTTCGGTACTTTGGACGGTACACCGGAGTGTGTGACGAAGGTTGCTAACCCGGAGAGGTCTCCGGAGTACTGGATACACTTGTTTGCTTGTCTGTGGTGCGCAGGGACTTCGGAGGCGACGGACAGGGTTCGAGCCAGGTGAACCTGGGTCAAGCGGGAGGCTTGATGCCAGGGGAGCGGGGAGCTCCGTCACGGTGGCTGCGAAGGTGGTCCGGGTCGGTCCTCGGGTCAAGGCGTGCCAGGTGAAGGCAGAGAGTGCGGAGCGTGGCTCCGGCTGAAGGTACTCCGAGACAAAGTCCTCGGAGGTGAGGCACTTCGAAGGTACTCCGAATGGAGTGACTTCGGAGTTGGTGGATCAAGTCCTCTGCGGAGGCAAGGTGTTCGAAGTGTGCTCCGGAGGGAGACACTCGAAGGTACCCGACGAAGGTCTCAGAAGTCGAGGCGCATCGAAGGCATGGTCCGGGTGAGGCTCGTCGAGGAGTGTGCTCGGGAAGAGGCACTGCGACGGAGTGCTCATGGAATGCTTCATGCGAAGGCCTTGGACGAAGGAGGGACTTCGAAGGGTGGTACTCCGAAGGTGGGCTTCGGAGTGAGGATGACTTGTGGTGCTTCGGCCATGCATGGCTTCGGTACACGGACGGACGGTGTTCGAGCTCGGAGTAGCTGCGAAGCCGTGGTGATCCACTCCGGAGGTGGTGGTGCGAAGGCCCAAGGGCTTTGACGGCTTCGGCTCAAAACCGTCACTGTATCGAAGGTCTTCTTCGGCGGAGCGAAGGCCAACAGGCTGCAGGCTTCTCGCCGAAGCTTCCGCACCCCTCGCGTGCGAAGGGAGGTTCCAGAAGTCAACACTGTAAAGGCTGACACTGTCTGTTCTGAAAAAGGCTGACACTGTCCCCTCTGCAGCTGACAGAGAAGCCTCCAAAATAAAGGTAGACTACCTTTTGTACCCCTTAGTTTTGTAGAGACAAAATTGATGTTAACCCTAGGGGTAATGTAGTCACTTCCTTAGGATGAAGCCGTGGGCTATAAATATGGGGGCTCGGTAGGTAACATTTAACACTTTGAGCATTTACTGTTGAGCTCCTGTAGCCACACTTCGATTGAATACATCCTGAGTTCATTTTCAGTGTTCCTTGTTCAAGCGGCGAAGCCCTGTTTGTCTTGTGCTTTTTGCTTGAGCTCGATCTACATACTTCGCTAGTTTAGTGCACCGAAGCCTGTTGAGGCGAAGGTTGTTTTTCGTGCGAGGTGTGTTTTGTCAGTGTGCTGTCGCTCTGTGTAACACGAGGCAAGACCTCGCTGCTTACTAGCGAAGCCCTGATCTTTTCCCGTTGTGCTTCTTGTGTCGAAGCCCTTAGCGTGGTCCGTTTTGTGTGCGTGTAGACCTTCGCGTACGAAGCCCAGCACCAGTTGCTGCCGCCAAGTACTTGGTCGTAGTCCTCAGAGGGCTGTCCACTCCTGCGAAGGGTGAAGTGCGAAGTCTGCTCAAAGCACCCTGTGTGCGGAGCCTGCACTGACTTAGCAGAGTAGATTTTCGAGGGTTGTAAGTGGAGCGAAGTCTTCTTGGCTTCGAACTTTTGCCACTCCGAAGCCTGTGTTCGAAGGTGTCGAAGTACCTCCGAACCAGACCTTCGAAGGTTGTGTTCGAAGCCTGTTCCGCAGAAGACTGAACAGAACCTAAGGCTAAGTTTTTAACCCGAAATTTTAAAAGCTCCCATTCACCCCCCCTCTGGTCGCCGTTTCGGGTCCAACAATGACTAAATTAGAATTTTTTTGCCAAACAAGAAAATTATTTTATACCAATATCCTTTGAAGTTACTCTCAATTATCGGCAAACTACCGCCACTACCGGAAAACAAAAGTTTGCCGAGTGCCACGAAGTTTGTTGAGTGCATTTCATCGGGCACTTATCAAACACTAGTTCATTTTTATCAATCATCGAACATTTCAATTTGTTTATTTTGGAACGTTAATGACTGTAAATTAATGTTTTGTAGGCCCAACTAAATGAAGAAGGATCACAAAGGACCGAGTGGCAGACCCAGATGGAGGCTCGGATGCAGGCCCAGATGCAACAGTGGTTTGCGCAGATGGGTGGATCTTTTTCAGGTCATATGGGCCTGCCTGGACTTTCTCAACCTGAACAATCTCCGCGGACTCCATAGAGCGGCAATGTGAGTTTCTAATATTGTTTTCATTATTTTTGTTATATACAATTGTGCTAACTATTTTTCTTTTTTTTTGTAATTTCATTCGTCGGCAACAGGATCAAACACGGAGCCATCTCTGCACACTGGGCATAGCGGTAATGCTAACTTGTGAGACTAACATGTGAGATTCCCTAACTTGTGAGGCGTGGTGTGAGTTGTCGATGTGAACTTGTGAATTAACTTGAACTTGTCAACGTGAACGTGAAGTTGAACTTGAATTTGTGGGGTGAATTTGAACTTGAATTTGTGATGTGAATGTGAATTTGTGACGTGAACGTGAAACTTGAACTTGAATTTGTGATGTGAATGTGAATTTTGTGATGTGAATGTGATTTTTGTGATGTGAGTGAATTTGTGATTCATATAGTGATTGAATGTGAATATTTGTGATTGAATGTGAATTTTAGAATGAATTTTGTGATTAAATGTGAATTTGTGATGAATTTTGTGATTGAATGTGAATGTTTATGATTTAATGTGAATTTTGAGATGAAATATGCATTGAATAAATGAAAAAAAATTCCGAGTGTGGCACTCGGCAAAGCCACCTAAATATCACAGAAACGTGCTCTGAGTGGCTTTGCCGAGTGCTCCCATATGACACTTGGCAAAGCCCCCTGCCACGCGTGCTAGCAAAGTGGCTTCGCCGAGTGCCACGTGTGGCACTCGGCAAAGTGTCTTCGTCGAGTGCCACGTCGGGCACTCGGCGAAGGTCCGTCAAGTCCCCCCTGCCCTGTCAGCCGGCCATGTTTGCCGAGTGCTACACGTAGCACTCGGCAAAGTCTATATTGCACTCGTCAAAGACTTCGCCGAGTGCCCGATAAAAAGCACTCGGCGAACACCCTCGTCGCCGATAAGGCGTGTACCGAGTGAGGTTCGCCGAGTGTGACACTCGGCGAAACCTTCGCTGAGTGGGAAACAGGCTTCGCCGAGTGCCCTAGGCACTCGGTAAACCCTCCTGTTCCCGTAGTGCGCTCGGTATAAAAAGTGAAAATAATCGGTATTCTATCTTCACTAAAGGCCATTCGAGTTTTTTCACTGTTAACACATGATAACACATGCATGTTAACACCTTGATTATTTAAGTTACGTGCATATCTATGAATATATATATATATATATATATATATATCAGATAGATAATCTCAGGGACATAAAATTCTACGTTGAAACGCAATCGGAATGCTGGGTAAGCAATAGCTCAAGACTAAGTTGTAGAAGCTGATAGATTTTTTGTTGCCTTGTCGGGACATGCCCAAGCGGCAGCGAAACAAGAAGACACTGAAAGTGACGAGATATTCATTGCCTTTTCGGTCATTTTTCTCCGCCACATAGTCAAATTATACTGCTCCCTCCGGTTACTATAATTACAACTTTAGATTTGCCTTATAGACAGTACTCCTCTTTAGATATTATAATTACAAATTTGACTCTTTTATAAGCCAAACTTTGATTCTGACCACTTTTATGAAAAATATAAAAATAGTTACAACATCCAAATAGTTTTATTAAATCTATCATAAAATATTTTTTAATATGGTGTTTGTTAAATATTGTAGATATTATTATTCTTTTATCATAAATTTGGTCAAATCAGATAAATTTAACTAAAAAATGAAAAAAAATTATAATATGAAATTAACGGAGTGCTTTAAATTCTCATAATTATTTTAAAAATTATAACTTATTATAATATAAAACTACAGACAAAAATGTGAGTCTAAAAGAGTAAAAAAAGTATTTAGCAACAAAAAAAAAACATCTCATATTCGCATGGCATGCTAACGAAAGCCCAGTGGGCTGATGCGATGGAAGCCCAGTCTGTCTCCAGGTCGCCACAGCTGGCGGCGGCACGAGGAAATAATCCAAACCTCACGACGCCGGCGGCCACCGCGAGGGTTTTAGCTTTCCGCCCTGCCTGCTCTCCGAACTCCGATGCCTCCGCCCCGCCGCGCGCAGCTCGCTTCCCTCCTGCGCCTCCGCGCCTTCTCCTCCCTCGCCCACCACCCGCCGTTGTCGCCTACCCCGCGCCGCCACCAGTTCGTCGCCGCCGACCCCAGTGCTCCAGCCGCCACGGGCCGTGCTGGCGTCGGCAACCCCCTCGACCCGGCGCAGCTCCTCCGGGACGACCCGGTCTCGATCACCGCGTCTCTGTGGGTATCCTCCTTCCGCGCAACGCCTGCCGCGGCAGCGCCGTCGCTAGCGCCCTTCCTCTCGCGCCTCGAGCTCTGGGTGCTCGCCTACCAGAAGGCCTACGCCGACGAGACTGGCTCCTATCTGCCCCGCTCCTCCATCCCGGTCTCCACGCTCTCCTCCCTCCTCGCGCTCCGCAACGCCGTCCTCGACTCCCGCTTCCGCTTCGGCAACCGCCTGACCCCCTTCCTCCATTCCCCACGCGCTGACGCCGCACACGACCCCGCCACCCTCTCCAAGCGCAAGCTCCGCGCCCTCCTCACCACCCCTGGACCGGCCCCATTCCAGGACCGAGTCGTGCAGGAGCTCCTCCTCCTCCTGCTCGAGCCCGTCTATGAGGCCAGGTTCTCGCCCAAATCCTTTGCCTTCCGCCCCGGCCGATCTCCGCACGCTGCTATCCGCACCATCCGCCGCAGCTTCGCCCCCTACCTCTGGTACATCAAGGGTGACCTCTCCCCTCTCCTCCATTCCCCCGACCCTGCTCTCGTGGTCGGTGCACTTATCCGTGATGTGCGCGACAAGAAGGTTGTTGATTTGATTCGTTCGGCGCTGCTCACCCCGGCTGTGACCATGAGGCCCGGTGATGAAGATGCAGCAAACAAGAAGAAGAAGAAGAGGAAATACCAGAAGAAGAAGGTGCTGCCAGAGGGGGAGCCGAAGCCTGACCCCTACTGGTTGCAAACGTTCTTTGGTTTTGCACCAGAGGAGGCACTAACCCAGCCTGATTGGGGGCACTGTGGGGTGCTGAGCCCATTGCTCGCCAATGTGTGCCTAGATGAGCTTGATAAATGGATGGAAGAGAAGATGAAGGAATTTTACAAGCCATCCAAGTCAGATGTTGTGGGAGGGGACGATGGAGTCGAGCAAGGGAATACTTCATGGCCAGAGTTTGTCCCCACGAGTGGGCCTGACAAAACGAGGAAGGTTGATTACATTCGATATGGTGGCCATTTCTTGATTGGGGTGAGGGGTCCGAGGGCAGATGCGGCAGTGCTCCGGAAGCAGCTTGTTGAATTCTGTGACCAGCGGTTCAGGATCAAGCTTGACAATGAGAACCTTCCGATCGAGCACATCACTAAAGGGATCATGTTCCTTGATCATGTGCTATGTCGTCGTGTTGTGTACCCAACCCTCCGTTACACAGCAACTGGAGGCAAGATCATCAGCGAGAAGGGGGTTGGAACACTGCTCTCGGTGACAGCTAGTTTGAAGCAGTGCATCAAGCAATTCCGGAAGCTTGAGTTCTTAAAGGGGGACCGAGAGCCAGACCCACAACCATGCTTCAGGATGTTCCATGCCACACAGTCTCACACAAATGCACAGATGAACAAGCTTTTGCTTACAATGGCAGAGTGGTATCGTTATGCTGATAACCGCAAGAAGGTTGTCAACTTTTGCTCATACATTTTAAGGGGATCACTGGCAAAGTTATATGCTGCCAAGTACAAATTGCGTTCAAGGGCAAAGGTCTACAAGATTGCTTCAAGGAATCTTAGTCGACCATTGAAGGATAAGAAAGGGCAATCACCAGAGTACCACAATTTGCTGAGAATGGGTCTTGTGGACTCGATTGATGGACTTCAGTATACAAGGATGTCTATGGTTCCTGATCCTGATTACACACCATTACCAAGCGGATGGCGCCCAGATCATGAGAAGATTTTGCTGGAGTATATAAAGCTCACAGATCAACAAACACTGGAAGAGCAGCGGAGCTGCATTAGGGAGGAAGGGCTTATAACTCCACAAGATTACATTTCAATGCTTGTATGGAGCTACAAGAAAAATGCACTTTTACTACCTTCATCCAAAGAGAGTGATCATGAAGGTTTGACAAAAGACTTGGGCTCAGATACAGATGAATTGGGTGACAAGGAGCTGGGAAATCTAGATCATCTGCATTCCTCTAAGGTTGCTGAAATGTCATGAGTGCCAAATTGTTGAAATGTCTATTCTGGTACTCTGAAGGGGCAGTTAACAAAAAAGTTGGTTGGTGCCTCTGGAGTTACAAGAAACCATCTAACTCATGGAGAACGGAGAGTCAGAGACCATGCTTTAAAGCTCCAATATGCTGTCAATTCTCTAGCAATTAGCTGGGCTGGTTCCTAACTGCCTACCTATATGACTGCTCCTACTCAGGGACATGAAATTTTCTGCAGCTTCACCTTCAACAATATTTCTTAATGCTCTGGACCATGCTGGATACTTTCTGTGTTGCAACTTGCAAGCACAAGACACGGGCATGGAATATCAGTGAAATACTGGGGATTAATTTTTTCTGCCAAATTGTGCATCTGCATGCAGAGCCAGCTGCTTACACCTCAAGCCTATATCAAGACTAGCCTTACCAATCCGATCTATACATCTCCAAAAGTTCATTGTGTACACATTCTGTCCAAAACTCCAAACATCTGTAGAATGTTTTATGAAAAGCAGAGGTCACAAAATTTATGACACAGATGATAAGTAATGTCTTTGCTTTTTGGAAGATTTGCTTATCGATAGCATGTATACCATACTGTGAAGTAATGGTTGACTAGATGCTCGTTTTTTAGAGTCTGGATGCTCGTTTTTTAGGAGGCTGGATGTTTGTTGGTCAGTCTAATTAAATTCTATTTGTTAGGTCTCTTTATTCTATGTTTGTTCCATTTGCTTTTGTTTTAGCATTAAACACTTCAGTCCACAGTAAGTTGTTTGCAATTAGCTATAATTTTGGCAACTCAAAGTGGCAATTTCTTCAATGTTTCAGTAAAGAGCATCACTGTAAGGTTCTTCCTTTTAACAATCATTTCACAGTTTACTGCTTCTATTTGTTTCCATTGGGCATGTGTATTGTGGGGTGCACTTTACTACTTTAGGACTGAAAACAGAGAAATTAGCTTTGATTTTTGCATGGAGATTACTGTCAGTTTAGTAAATAAACAGAGAGATGTTCATTGGCTTAAGGAAAACAACAGAGAAGCTCATATAGCACAGATAATGGCACCCATTACTTGTGATATAATTTGATCCTTAATTCCTTACATTTGGCATGTTCGAGTGGTTCTCTCTCAAATACCACATGTGTAGAATAACTATTCTACACCGACTACTTTCAGCAGTTGATTTTCTCATTAGAATAGCAATTGAGTACTTTTTTTTTCTCAGTAGTAGATTTCTCGGTAGAATAGCTATTCTACACCTGTGGTGTAGGATAGCATTTGTTATATATATATACACACACAAACACACACACACACGACAGCGCTATTTTACACCGACCACTTTCAATAGTAGATTTTCTTAGTAGAATAGCAATTGAGTACTACTTTTTTCTCAGTAGTAGATTTCTCGGTAGAATAACTATTCTACACCCGTGGTGTAGGATAACATATATATATATAATCACCTTGCTTTTGATGTGCAATGCCTTGTTCATGTTACGTACCATTATGTGAAACAGTTTTCTAATGGAGCAGATACACGACTGTTATTTATAGTTCCAGTGCTGGATACACCAAAACTCCCCATCTTTCCATATTTGACTTTGGTTTTCATGGTGATTGGTGAATATTGTGTTATTGATAATGACAACTTCTCTTGAAGTCAGTACTCAGCAGTCAGCAGTAGATAGTAGATAGGACTTTTTTATGACAATGTTCTGAAATATCACTAGAAAAGGCAAGAGAACCCAAGAGAAGTGGAAGTCAAGCACATGATGTGCAACTAATGTTAAAGCTGCTTTTGCAATGAAAGGTACGTGTCAATGATTTTTTTTGTTATTCCCTATCATGTATAAATGTATAACTACCATCAACCTGTGCTCCTTATATGTTACTTGGTTCTCTGTTGACTGTTGAGGGTCACATGATTACACCAGTATATTGGTAGCGAAGGTGCAGTAGCAAACGGTAGTGGCTAGTGAAGAACAAGCAATTGTTAGATCTCACATCTTCCTGTTGCATTAGGTACAGTGAAGTTCTCTTTAAAGAACAAAATAATACCGCAGCATCACGAATTTTCTTCGCTTGCACCAGCTTGTATTGAACAAACAATGACCCTTAGGCCTTAACAACATAATGTTCTCTATGTGTTCGAAAAAGTCTACATGTAATCTAGGTCATACATGTTCAGGGGTTTTGTTGCCCTTTCATTTATGTAAATTAGCTATGGCCTCTTAGTATGTTGTGGTAATGGAAATTTTGTGGCATAAGCATGTTGCTGGTAGTGCACTTAGGCGCCTAATTGAAAAATATTGCTTACTCCGAAACTATATGTTTCTGCAAATACCAGCTTGTAATGCTCAATAATCCTGACAGACTCCAGACAACTGGAGACCAACTAAGGGGAACTCAAACACTACGTGAGGAAACTTGGACTCTCAAAAACTAGTATGCATGCATTTTATTTTTGAGGACTAGAATTCCTATTGCTTTTGTGGGATGACTTTATTCCTCATTTGCAGTTAGCATTGAGGGTGAAGGTGGACACGCTTATTTCATCCATAACCAAACAAAATGATATTTTTTTCTCAATCAAATACTCTGTAAGTGACTGACAGACTATATACTTTTGTTATTTGACTATTTGATATTTGTTAATTGTAGACATTTCTGTGTGAGGTTTTAGAGCAATAACAACAATATGTGCCCTTTGGTCATAAGGTTTCCTGGATTAAAAGGTGAGACTCATATTTTTCCTGGAAATTAGGCCCTGTTTAATAATTCCTGTTTTGTCTTATGCATTCTTGTTATAGATTAAATAATAGAAGATTAGATTTCTTCTGTTTGTTTCAATTCAGTTTAGATTTCCCTAGATATTAGTAGATTGATCTATTAGAGTCCTTAGAGATTAGATTGCCTTGGCTTATAAAAGGGCAGCAGTCCTAGATGTAAAGATCATCAAGGAATAAAGGTCTCCCCGAGTTGGGCAAGATTACCTTGATATCCTGGCTGACCAGGGAACCGGCGCCGGCAACTCCAGCAGCGCCTTACCTCCCTACCCCCTGCGTTCTCTCCCTACAGCCGACCTCAGGCTGTTCTCCCCCCTGCGCACTCCCAAAAGAAGGCCTAAAACCCTAGCCGGTATCAATTTGGTATCAGAGACAGTCGGAACATTGACAAATATGTTCGGTTCTATCAAAGATCCTGCAGCAATGACTGCCGATGAGAAGCTCGACTTCCTCATGGCAGCAGTGACTCAAATAATGGGCCAGCTGTCCACGATCAACGGTCGCCTCAACTCTCATGATTGGAGGTTGGCACAGGTGGAGAAGACCGTGGAGAAGGATGACAACCTGTCCCAAGGGGATGTGGCTGGGCAGAAGGCTGACGGTGAGGTGATCTGTGATGTATGGGATTCCCTTTGGCCGGCGCAAGAAGCACCAGAAGGCCTAGGGCTAAGAGATAAGTTTTGAGATAGATTTTGTTAGAGATAAGATTTTGTTAGAGATAAGTTTGTTACTAATCAGTTTTGATTAAGAGGTAAGTTTTGTTAGAGATAAGATGGGTTTGTTAGGGATTAGTTGTAAATCAGCATTATATAAGCTGATCAAGTAGAGAGGGGAGAATAAGCTTCAGATTGTAATCCACCTTGGCTAGACCTGCCCTTCTGGTGTGCCGTCGCAACCATTGCGACTCCGGCGTGCCGGCGGGGTCCAGGGCCACGGCCTACTACTTTTGAATACAATCTGCGGCAAATTCCTAGTTCCAATCTGTCCCAACCCCCTGCCCATAACAACTTGGTATCAGATAAGCCTTGTTCCGTGTCCATGGGTAGCAGCGACGACATGAAGGAGCTGATCGAGAAACTCACCGCCAAGATTGACGACTTGAAGACATCCCTCATTCCCTCGACAAGTTGGCGCCCCTTGCGCCGGTGGCAGACCAGCTCGCAACGCTCCTGTCCAAGGTGGTGGCGCTGTAGTCCTCCGCCTTTGAGAACCAGGAACAGGTGCGGGCCCTCAACCTCGTGCTCCTCCGCGTGGAAAACGCGTAGCGCGAGGGCAAGGCCCACGCCGAGGACAACGGCAACACCACCGGCGATGGCTCCATCAACCGATCCAGGCAGGGCCCGGTCCCACCGTCGGAGAACGACCGCCCGCCTCCCAGGGATCGGTTCTGCCAACTACCGTCGGAGCACGGACGCGGGCAGTACGATGAGGAGGAAGATGCCCCCGACAACAGATTCCACCCTCGCGTCCGCTTGGAGTTTCTGTCCTTCGACGGGAAGGAGGACCCCCTGCCATGGCTGAACCGCTGCGAAACCTTTTTCCGCGGTCAGAGCACGCCGGAGCGCTGCCGCGTCTAGTACGCTGCCAACACCTCACCGGAGCGGCCTAGCTCTGGTATGCGCGGCTAGAGCTCACCTCCAGCACGCCATCGTGGCGCCGTTTCGCGCAACTGGTGCTGCAACGATTCGGTTCGCCCATGACAGACAGCCCAGTCGGCGAATTAATGCTGCTACGTCGCACATGGTCTGTGGAGGATTACACCGACCGATTCTACTCCTTTGTGTGCCGCGACGCTGACCTCACCGAGCAACAATTGATACAAATATACACAGCGGGCTTAGTGAACCCTTTGAAGACAGACCTGGCCCTCCGCCAACTAGCAACCCTGGACGACGCCATCATGCTTGCCCGCGCCTACGAACATCACATGACCTTGGAGTCCTCGGTTCCAATGGGCAGCCGCGTGGAGCGATCGGCGGGCCATTCCTCAAGGGTCGCCGCCGCGGCCAGGAGCACCACTATAGGCCCGATGGCGGCGTCGACATCTTCGGTCGCGCCAAGGCCAGCCAAAACCTCTGCCCTGTCGTCCACGCTTCCTCGCCGCCGTTTGTCACCAGGGGAACTCGCTCAACGTCGGGCCGATGGTCTATGCTTCAATTGTGACGAGAAGTACGCGCCCGGCCACCGTTGCAAGAAGCTCTTTGTCCTCGAGATTCTCCAGGCCGATGACTCAGAGGAGGAGATTGACGAGGAGACAGAGTGCAACGCCATGACAAGCCACCCTACTGTGTCGAGCATCTCTCTGCACGTAGTCACGGGTATTCGTGTCAAGGACTTCTAGACCATGAAGATCATCGTCTCCATCGGGGACGCGGTGGCGGTGGCGCTACTCGACTCCGGATCATCACATAATTTCATCGACGTACAGATGGTGGTACGGGCGGGCATTGTTCTACAAGCAGTACCAAGTCTATCTGTCACAATAGCCAATGGCGAACGCGTCACATCGCCAGGGCGCGTCAAACAACAGTCGATGCGTATAGACGGGGAGGAGTTCCACGTCGACCTGTACGCCCTCGCCGTCAACGACTACGACATGGTCCTTGGTGTCCAGTGGCTCAGGACGCTAGGGCCCATCTTGTGGGATTTCCTGCGGCACACCATGGCGTTCAAGCTCGGCGACAAACGCATCCGGTGGCATGGAGTTGACGCCACTCCTAGTCCAGCCATGGCAGCTATCTCGGGCAGGGACGCCAACCTCATGACCGCCTTGCTCGAGGAGTTCACCGGACTGTTCAAGGAGCCCCAAGGGCTACCACCGTGAAGACATATTTGCCACCACATTCGCCTCAAACCGGGCGTCGACACGGTAGCAGTGCATCCCTACTGCTACGCCCACGCCCAGAAGGATGAACTGGAGCGCCAATGCGACGACATGCTTTGCCTCGGCGTCATACGACCAAGCACGTCCGCATTCTCCTCCCCGGCGTTATTGATCCGCAAACAAGACGACACCTGGAGGTTCTGCGTCGACTACCGCGTCCTCAATGATGCCACGATCAAAGACAAGTTCCCCATTCCGATGGTGGAGGAACTCCTTGACGAACTGCGCGGCGCCAAGTACTTCACCAAGCTCGACATGAGATCCGGATACCACTAGGTGTTGATGCACGAGGAAGATATAGAAAAGACGGCGTTCCGCATACATCAAGGGTTGTTCGAGTTCTTGGTGATGCCGTTCGGTCTCACGAACGCCCCCGTCACATTTCAAGCACTGATGAACACCATACTACTGCCATTCCTTCGTCGGTTTGTCCTCGTTTTTTTGATGATATTTTGATTTACAGTTCCTTATGGGCGGATCACCTCCGCCATGTACGTGTTGTTTTTCGCACTCTCCAAACATCAGCTTCGTCTAAAGCAATCCAAGTGCGCATTCGGGCAGCCGTCAGTGGCCTATCTTGGCCATGTCATCTCGGAGGCAGGTGTGTCCATGGATCGCCAAAAGGTCCAGGCCGTACTGGACTAGCCAACACCCAGGTCGGCACGAGCGGTACGGGGATTCTTGGGCCTGGTGGGGTACTATCGCCGATTCATCAAGGATTTCGGTATCATCGCCGCCCCACTGACGGCTCTACTAAAGAAAGAGGGTTTCCGCTGGGGGACCGAGGCAGAAGGGGCATTCCACAAGCTCCAGAGAGCGCTCACAGAAGCCCCCATATTGCAGCTGCCAGATTTTGACAAAGACTTCATCGTGGAGTGTGATGCATCTGGCTCAGGATTTGGGGCAGTGCTACATCAGGGCACAGGGGCAGTAGCATTCTACAGCCAGCCAATCGCCCCAAGACACGCCAAGCTCGCAACATACGAACGCGAACTCATCAGACTCGTACAGGCGGTGCGACATTGGCGGCCATATCTCTGGGGTCGGCGTTTCCTAGTCCGCACCGACCATTGGAGCCTCCGGTTCCTCCTCGACTAGTGCCTCACGATGATTCCACAACACCAATGGGTGAGCAAACTGCTGGGTTTTGATTTTGTGGTGGAATACAAGCCGAGCAGCTTAAATGTCGCCGCAGATGCCCTATCTCGCCGCGATGAGCACGAGGCTGAAGCAATGGCGCTGTCGGCACCTCAGTTCGAGTTGTTTGATACAATTCGGCAGGAGATCAATGAGTCAACATCTCTGTCTACTCTTCGGGAGGCAATCCGAGGAGGCACAAAACCAGTAGCATGGTCCGTGGTGGACGACTTGATCTTCCTCGTTGAGCTTGCAGGCACCGATTCTGGAGATGGTGCACAATACTGGTCATGAAGGCGTCCACAAGACACTGCATCGCCTATGTGCTGATTTTCACCTTCCCAGGGATCGGACGGTCGTGCAGGAGTTTGCGCGCGCCTGTGAGGTGTGCCAACGCAATAAGACAGAGCATTTGAGGCCTGGGGGGCTGCTTCAACCCTTGGGGGTGCCGACCTTAGTGTGGGCGGAGATAGCAATGGATTTTGTGGAGGCCCTTCCGTGGGTTAACGGCAAATCAGTCATCTTGACAGTGGTGGATAGGTTTTCCAAAGCAGCTCACTTCATTCCCTTGGCCCATCCATACACGGCGACATCTGTGGCTCGGGCATTCTTCTCAGAGATAGTACGCCTGCACGGGATGCCTTCTTCTATTGTCAGTGATCGTGATCCGGTCTTTACAAGTAACTTTTGGCGTGAGCTGTTCCGATTGGCAGGGGTGAAGCTTTAGCTTACTTTAGCATTTCATCCCCAGTCCGACGGCCAATCAAAAGCAACTAACAAGATCATCGCGATGTATTTAAGGTGTCTGACAGGTGATCGTCCCAGGAACTGGTTGGAGTGGTTGCCATGGGCGGAGTTTTGTTATAACTCCTCCTACCAGCAGGCTCTACAGACTTCCCCATTTCAAGTGGTCTATGGTCGGGCTCCACCATCCATCTGTTCTTATGCTCCAAGTGATGCCCGCTTGCCGGCAGTAGATAAAGCAATGAGGGACAGAGATGAGTTCCTGGCAGAGGTACGAGACCGACTTGACCAAGCCCAGTAGCATTACAAGGCTGTTTATGACAAGAGCCATCGACAGTTGGAGTTCCTGCCTGGCCAATGGGTTTGGCTTCGTCTTTTGCACCGGGCGCCGGCCTTCCTGCAGATTCGTGGTCGCAGTAAGTTGGGACCGAAGTTCTTTGGGCCATACAAGGTGGCTGCACGCATAGAAGTGGCCTACAAGCTTGAGCTGCCAGCAGGTGCCCGCATTCATGACGTGTTTCATGTGGGATTACTCAAGCTATTTCATGGGACACCTCCTGCTCACCCACCGGTGTTGCCACCAGTGCAGCATGACAAAGTTATGGTGGAACCAGAGAAGGTGCTGAAAGGAAGATTGGCCCGGGGTAAAAGAGAGCTACTGGTGTGCTGGAAGGGCGCGCTGGCTTCAGAAACAGCATGGGTGGCATTGGAGGATTTCCGTAAACAATTCCCTGAATTCTAGCTCGAGGACGAGCTGCTTGTCCAGGGAGGGAGAGATGTGATGTATGGGATTCCCTTTGGCCGGCGCAAGAAGCACCAGAGGGCCTAGGGCTAAGAGATAAGTTTTGAGATAGATTTTGTTAGAGATAAGATTTTGTTAGAGATAAGTTTGTTAGAAATCAGTTTTGATTAAGAGATAAGTTTTGTTAGAGATAAGATGGGTTTGTTAAGGATTAGTTGTAAATCAGCATTATATAAGCTGATCAAGTAGAGAGGGGAGAATAAGCTTCAGATTGTAATCCACCTTGGCTGGACCTGCCCTTCTGGTGCGTCGTCGCAACCATTGCGACTCCAGCGCGCCGGTGGGGTCCAGGGCCACGGCCTACTACTTCTTTTGAATACAATCTGCGGCAAATTCCTAGTTCCAATTTGCCCCAACCCCCTACCCATAACATGATCACACAAGGGCGAAGTGCTACTAGGGGTTGTGATGATGCACACACTCCTGTTGGGCGATCGGCAGGGCGTGAAGGCAATTTTTACGGGTGACAAGATCAGGGCGTCCAATCTGACCAGGGCTGGGCTCATGGTGGTCGCGACAGAGGTTGGGTCGGCAACAGCTTCCACGGTCGCAGACATCAGGATGATGACAATTTTCGTTGTCCTAAATTCAAATTCCCATCCTTCGATGGTGAATCAGATCCCCTGACTTGGGTCAGCAAGAGCAACACATTTCCGGGGCATGAAGACCATGGAGGAAGAAAAGGTGTGGATTGCATCACTTCGTCTGGAGGGTGTGGCAGCAGAGTGGTACTATGCATTGGAGAGGGACCATGGCATCCTCTCGTGGGCGTGGTTCGTCGACTTCGTCCACATGCGATTTGGGCCACCTCTCAGACATAACGGCCTAGCTGAATTGAAAGATCTCTACAGGACAGGAACAGTGGAGGAGTACCAACACCAATTTTCTTCATTATTATGTCATTACGATGATCTATCTCTTGTGCAGCAGGTGAACTTATTTACAGCAGGCCTAGGTGAACCTCTACGAACGGATGTCGAGCTATATGCTCCGTCCCATCTACAGACAGCCATGAGTCTAGCCTAGGCTTATGAATGCAAGGAGACAGCCACTCTAGGGATCAACAACAGAGGCACGGGACAACCGACATCAATTACCACCAAAAGGGGTGGGGTGGCCGACACAGTGGTGAAAATAACTACCAACCAGCCACGCTTCAAACACCTCACAGAGGAGGAGCTGGCAGCAAAACGAGCCAACGGGGAGTGCTATCACTGCCCTGAGAAGTATTCCGCTAATCACAAATGCGCTGCCAAAGGAGTTTTTCTGTTGGAGATGGACGACAACGGAGAGGATGGTGACACGATGGTGACACTGTAGAGTTCAAGTAACGCTTCACAACAGTACAACTCGCGGACGAGCTGTTTGTTGGGGAGGAGGGAAATGTTATAGATTAAATAATAGAAGATTAGATTTCTTCTGGTTGTTTCAATTCAGTTTATATTTTCCTAGATATTAGTAGATTGATCTATTTGAGTCCTTAGAGATTGATTGCCTTGGCTTATAAAAGGGCAGCAGTCCTAGATGTAAAGATCATCAAGGAATAAAGGTTTCCCCGAGTTGGGCGAGATTACCTTGATATCCTGGCTGACCAGGGAACCGGCGCCGGCAACTCCAGTGGTGCCTTACCTCCCTACCCCCTGCATTCTCTCCCTGCAGCCGACCTCAGGCTGTTCTCCCCCCTGCAGACTCCCAAAAGAAGGCCTAGAACCCTAGCCAGTATCAATTCTACTCTACAGGAACTGCATCTTTTATGTCCTTGTTTGTGCTTTATGCTGCTATTTCCTTTTTTCTTGTACCTTTTCAACCAAACTCCTGTAATGCTGTACAATATTGGATTGTTAGCTGCCTTTCAGATGATCAAATCTAAATGGAAGTATGGATCTTAATGTGAAACTTGGGCCCCATCGAGCACAATGAGGTATGGCAATCATGTAGCCCCACTAATCTTCTACTATGTGCCCATGGATATGGACATGAAGGCTCTCGATAGTTGGGATGATTTTGTTTCCCACTATAGCCCGATGAGAATCACTTGAGAGTTGTGACCCACGGGCCACAAAGCTCACATTGTTGCAGATGTCTCAATTTAGAGACCTGTCACACCTTTTCACCATTGTTTTTGCTCAGTTCCTACAAAAGTCTCTTCTAGAGTTCTAGGGGAGAGATTATGAAGCAGGTTCCCTGATATATGATATCACATACGTGTTCTGCTGTTCATGGTTA
Source organism: Zizania palustris (assembly GCA_019279435.1). NCBI lineage: Eukaryota > Viridiplantae > Streptophyta > Magnoliopsida > Poales > Poaceae > Zizania > Zizania palustris. Next base: position 35,963,549 of record JAAALK010000082.1, on the reverse strand, counting down.
GCATTTGCACGCAATGAAGTAGCTTTGAAAAACAACACAAGCTGAAATCCGTGGTCTGATGCTTGAGTTATTGAGTTAGCCCATATGCTGCAAGTTGTAGATTCTGTTCATTCACTAATTATTTTTGGGGTCAGGTTCATGTTAGCGTCGACGAAAAGAAAAAAGCTTAACTTCCTAGTACTTTAGAATTCAAAACAATGGACATTAGAAAACTAGAGAAGTCCCACAAGATTAATACTACCATATAAAAATGTGGAATCAAATTTGCTGCCTAATAAAGGATAAGTGTGAACATCAAGACACTGTGCCACTTTGACTAATTATACTATGATTCTCAGTGGAGCTTTCAACTCTTGGGCACACTGCTTGCTTGCTTGATCCATTTAGTGTTGTCACAGTCAGACCGCCACTGATAGATTGGCCCCATACTAATTGGCACCTGACCAACACCTACTAGGAGATCTGGCTTTTGGCCTGGCACTTTCGCGTGAGAAGGAAGGCTGGTTACTTATGTGGAAAGATGGTAATCAACTACTAATATTCCCTTTGACAAGACACTCCCACTCACTCAGTTATTTCAGTGTAATAAATATATTTAATTTGAAGTGTTCTTGGTTGTATGAATCCTTCATCCTTCGTAGTTGGTAGAAAGGGATCAAGTAGATGGGGGATGGAACTATGGAAGAGCTGCCCAGTCCAATTATCCAGCACGCCATCAAGCACCAACCACTAACAATTGTTCACAATGCAAACTCAATAGGGCCTCCTGCTTGATCGAAGTTTCTTTCAAGTTTCAACGCCAAAAGCTGATCACTTGGCTATTGCATTGTATGGCCAGTGTACACTGTATAGTTGACTTACACCTTACTGGCTATCCTGCAGGGGCCATGGAGACAAAAATAAACGAGAGCAAGTTGCAGGCATTTCCCACCCATTTGTTTATGGTGTTAAGTGGACGCAGCGTATCGAAAGACGAGCGAATACCCTGTATTAACTATTGATTATGCATATGTATGAGCTGATTATTTTGTGCTTCCATGTACTTTTTGAAGAAATACGAGCTTATTTTGATTATCTTGTAAATCCCAGGAAGGAGAAGGCAAAGAAGTAGAAGAGAGAGACAATGCATTCAGGAAACTGGACCGGTAGTGTGCTGTCATCGTGGACGGGGCAAGACTGCCAGATGTTGCAATCTTGCACACTGAAGGAAAGCACCAGCTCAACTCTCCATTCATGGATGGTATGGCAGACAAAGAAAACTGTAAGTAAGGTAATGAATTTGCTGCAAATTCTGCTGCCTAATTTGCTCAAAATTTTGGTAACGCGGGTATGGATGATACAACTTCGCTTGAAGACGTGGGGACTCTCTCAGGTAGGCTCACTCGCTTAACTAGTAGGTAGTGCTGTGTTGGGATTCCTTTCTTATGTGATGATTTGTTCTATTTGATCTACGGATATGTTGCCATCAACTACAGCGTGCTCTACGGGCTGTGGTGTATGTCGGCCTCGAAGGTTTCCAGCGATGCAAGGTCATAGTTGTTACGGCGTCGCGCAGCGACCTACCACCTTCACAACATTACAACGCTTATGGCGCGCGGTGTGGCGTCGCCATAGACACGTCAGCGCGGCGAGCAATCAAATATATTAGGATCACTAAGACATGTAAATGCAAAGTTGATAGCAATACTAATGTAGCACAAAAGAGATTTAATGTAGCACAAGAGTCATAGTCTAGGACTTATTACATGAAAGTAGCATTGCAAATGTATCACAAAAGACAATACTTCATGACGATGAGACAATCACAAGTAACCCAATGCAAGCTTATCCAAACTATTAGAGTCATCTATGTTTTGTCCACCATCTTCAGTAGGATGTGTTGGTTGCTCTCCAAAGTCATCTATGTCATCATCATCTAAAATCAAATTTTCTTCCTCTTCTTCCTCTTCCACCACTCTTGGTGCATGACTTGTAGTTGATGCACGACGACCATAAGTCCTAGGAAAGTGTCGACCTTGAAGCTCACGGGATGCACCAATGGCATCATCAACTTGGTCCCATGTGAGGTCTAAACCATGAACACCTTCAGGATTAGCTGTTGGGTTAACCCATTCATTGTTCCAATCAAATTCTTCCACAACTAAAGGTTCAAAGCCTACTCCCACAGTCTCATGACGCTTTTTGAACCTACTACTCATCTTCCGGTTATAAGAAACATAAACCAAATCATTTAATCTTTTATGCTCCAGTCGGTTTCTCGTCTTAGTATGAATCTACAATTGACCATAAAAGGAATCAAAATTAATGAGAGTTATGCATCCAATTGAATTATGAACTTCAATAATCCACTTACAAATTCAAAAGTGCTCCAATTACGCTCACAACCAGATGATGAAGCACAAAGACTAACAATACGCTTTGCAAATCTTTGCAAGTCAATAGACCGACCTCCAAAGGTACGCCACCAATCAACTAAATGGAGTAATAGACAATATATTAGGATTTAAGTCGGTAACATAACACAAAATATTTAAGTTTTAAGCACTTACGAGGGCTTTTTTTCATTAATGGTGTCAACGGCCAAGCTATTCTTAAAGATAGGTCTACTTTGAGCTTCGTAACTCTCAGATTGTGTACAAATCTTTCTTTTAAGGACATCATCATGCACCATCCGTGCAAGCACATCATTGAAACAACCCCTTAGAAGTTGAAGAAGTTCATCATTCTCTTTGTCAATGCTAAAGAATTTTCCTGGATTTAAAAAGAGAGCAGCACCATAGAGAGGGGTGTCCATTTGCCTATCCCAACGGCTCTCAATAATTTGTATGATCCTTTTGAGCAAACTCTTCTTATTATCAGTAGGAAACCCATCCTTGATCTTCTCTTTTGCATGATCCATGAGAGAAGCAACTTCTGGCATAGCAGGCCTCTCATCACCATCAGCAACTCTCAACACAATTAAAAGAGGCAAAGAAGCTCTAAGGCAATCCTCAACGGAGTTCCAATACTCTCTAGAGAGCACAATGTCATATGCTTTTTTCCCAGCCTCTGTATTTGCTAGCTTGCAACTAGTCCATTCAACACATGTAAACAAAGCTCTCAATGCATCTCTATGTTGATGTAAGCTTTGTAAGGTGAGGAATGTTGTAGCAAACCGAGTGGCTGCAGGTCGCACAAGATCCTTACCACCTGTCTTCTCCCTCATGGCACTAAGAAGTCTTCCGTGTCTATATATGAAAGTAGTGATATGTCGAGAACGTGAGATAGGCTTCTTGAATTCCTTCAATTTTCTTACATCTTCCAACATAAGATCTAAACAATGTGCAGCACAATGAGTCCAATAAAGTGTAGGAAACCTCTCCATAAGAAGCTTGCCTGCTGCCTTATAGTTAGCTCCATTATCAGTGACAACTTGCACAACTTTATCTACTCCAATATCACGGATCTTCTTCTCTAACAAATCAGCCAACATTACTTGATCATGAACTTCACTTGATGCATCCACTGACTCTAAGAAAAAAGTACCTTCCGAACTATTGACTAAAAAATTGATCAAGTGGTGTCCCCTCCTATCTGTCCATCCATCTGACATCAATGTGCAACCAAATTGCTTCCATGAGATCTCATGTTGCTTCCTCAAATCATCTGTCACATGAACAACCTTGTGCAATAATGGCTCTCTAAGCTCATGATAGCTAGGAGGTTTATACCCAGAACCATATTGTGTAGTGGCCTCTATAGCAATCTCAAATTGCCTAGAATTTGCAGCATTGAATGGTATGCCACACTCATAGAAGAACCTAGCCCACTCCAGATTGACAGCTTCTCTTTGCTCTTTTGTTTTCATACTTGCTTGGATTGTAGTTTGAGCAGGACCTTTGGAATGTCTTTCTTCCACAATCTCCATTGGAGTTTTTCTAACCATTGAAGCAACTGATTTGGTGCCTGTCTCGTGGGAAGGATAGAACCTAAAGAGAGATTGTTTCTTTTTGTTCTTATAAATAGTCCCAGAACTAGGATGCACAACACCAACATCTGCAGACTCCTCTTGTCCTATATTCTCTTCATCATCGTCAAGAATGAGAGGCCTTTTCTTTTTTTCATAGCATCGTGCAATTCTGTAGCAATAGCTGTGGTGGTTTTGGAGCATTTTGCTACATCTCCATAACCACCCACTAGATGCTCCTTGAGCCTTGTAATTCCTCCGCTTACTCTTCTATCACACAAGGTACATTGCACAACATCTCTATTGCCAATAATTGGCCAAAATCCATACTTCCAACCAGGATCATTTGATTTTGCTGGTTTCTGTTCTGGATCAGCGTGTGATGAGGCCTCAACACTTCCACTTGTATGCCCTGGTGGCGTGCTCATGTCTGACAATGAGTAGTAACTACAAGTCTACAACACAAGAATAACAACACAAATACCTTGTAATCCATGAACTAGATGCTAGTAATCTAGTATAGAATAGTACAAAACAGAGAAGAGTACAACTGTACAAGATTAAGAATTTACTGTTGGCTGTTGTTCAAAATAGTGAGTCTGGACCGGCAGCAGAGCAGAGAGCACTAGAGCAGCAGCAGACCTCGCCGCCGTGGGGCACCCTCGCCGCACCCTCGCTGTGGAGCCCCCTCGCCGCGCCCTCGCCGCGCAGCGGAGGGCCACGCAACGCCCTTGGCCCTCGCTGCGCAGTCCTCGCCGCGCAGCCCTCACCGCGCAGCCCTCGCCGCGCCGCACCCTCGCTGCACCCGCGCCGCGTCGCGCCCAGAGCCCAGACAGTGGCGGCGGCGGCGGCTGTGTTTCAGGAGAGGGAAAAGGTTGGGACTGGGAGGAGGACCGACGGGCTGTGTTGAGAAGAGGGAAAAGGTTGGCTAGGGTATTGAGAGAGAGATGTGGGCTCGGGGTAATTTGCCTACCTTGTATATGGCGGGCGCCACGGCCGTGGTGGACGCCACACGACGCCATACCGATGCCACACTACTGTGGCGCTCGTCATAAGCCTTCGGCGATATGATGTGGCGTGGCGAATAGCAAAAAACCGCCACGGCGATATGGCGACGATATGGCGACGCCATAACAACTATGTGCAAGGTTACTCGGTCAATTCCCGGGTGAACAGGTGATGAAAATTCGGTTGTTCCTGTAGGAACAGGTAATGAAATTGTGCATGTTATTCAATGATACAAAAATCGGTGTTCGGTCTCTCCATTAATTGAATTAATCGGTCCTACTCGTCTAGGCCCACCAAAGGACTAATGAGGAGGCAACGCGAGGTCTGGGGGAGCGATGCAGGCTAATAGAAAAGGGGGGCAGGGATGGCACTAGCAAATCGAGTGGATGTAAGACGGCGGATCTCGAGCGATGGTGGAGCGATTGCTTCTGCTCAACCCTAATCTTGACCATACTGATTATCACCTGACGATCGATTACTTGACAAAAAATCGTTTTGATGATTTATTCCTCGATTATGGCCTAATCGACGTGGTGCTATGTCGGGCATCGATTACTCAACCGTGCAATTGGCTGACTGGTTGATTTGTTCATCACTGATGTTATTATTGGTGCCTTGCAGGTTATTACTACTATAATTTTAGTAGGGAATCGTAGGCCCCTTTTAGACAAGATTTGGTTTATTCAAAGTCAGCTTAAATTTAACAGTCTAAATAAACTGTTAAAAAGGTTTTAAGAAACTCGTTCTATTCTAAACAACTTCTGAAATATAAGTTTATTTTATATGTGGTGTGTTAAAAAATATTGTATTATTATTCGATTTATTTTGTTTGATGTTTAATTGATAACAGCAATATCAATTTTTCTTATATTAGTTGAAATGAAGATAGATAAGCTTGGAAAGCCTCAAAACAATATATTTTTCTACTAACATACCTAACATGAGCTTATGACTTATTTGGATAATTAATTTTAATTTGTAGATAATTTATGCCTTTTTTAGATAATATTGCAATTTAGAATTGGATTTGACATCATAATACAATGAATCTAATCATATTACTGTTCAAATTTGTTGCACTGTGTTGTGCTAAATTTCTTCTTAAATTGTAATATTATGAAACTGAGATTAGATATATATGTCTAGTCTCTTTTCACCGCGATTGTACGTTGTTACTTTCGCCAACGTCTGAAAAGAGCTTTTGGCGAATAGCGATGGACGAGCGGGTATGCAATTGGATTTTGACTGAAAAATTCAGAGCAGAGTAGTGTCATGCACGCAAGGTCACGCGCCGAGCCGTGAGAGGGAGTTTGCTGTGTGTAAAAAGACCCGTGTCCTTGTAAAGTGTCAATGGGACTGGACGGATGTGATAATCTTGTTTTTACGATGTTTGTGAGAGTGAGATGGAAGGAAGTTGTTTTATTAAGAAATGTTTTTTTAATATCTAGGACAAGTTCGTCTAAAAAAGAAAAGACAGATAAGTTTATCTTACCTTACCTGCGGAGGCTTAATGTTTTAGAGCGGGCCGAAAGTTCTGAAGTAAAAGCTCGAGAGATGGGTTAGAGGTTTTGGAGCGGGTTAGAGGTTTCGAGATAAAGCAGATGTTCATACTGATATCTCATTTCTCTCAACCCACTAATCAAACACAAAATTGAGATAAAAAACTAGAACATAATCTCATACAATTTGTCTCTAAAGCAAACGTAGACTAAAAAGAGAAGACATCCATCACCCCGGAGGCCAGGACAGGAATTGCAGCCACACAGTGACGCTGAAGGCCAAGAGAATCCCATTGCAGTTTGCGACACATAAATCCGTCTCACTCACTCACGTTCTTTGATTCTTTCGCGATGATTGTTTAGTAGGATGTCTGTTCTTTGATTCTTTCTCCGTGGCCCCTCTAAAATAAGGGGTGGGTTATGATTACCGTCGGCATGCTTCCTAAGCTCTTAAATGGTACACTTTGATAGAAAACTTTTTTCACTACTATTTCTTAGAATATTTTTAAATCAGTTTTTAACTTCCTTATATTTAATTTATTTATTTGAGCCCTTAAATAATTGCTATACATTTAGTTTCATTCCTAGTTTATCATCCCTCCCCTGTTTTTTTAAGGATATCATGTAGCAGTAGTAGATCAATATGTCACGCGCAGTGCGTCGTCATGATCGCTCAAGGCATGCGTTCATCATCTCATCTCAATGTAATAACTTTGTTGTTTGGGGTAGTTTTGCTTTTGTTTTTTATCATAGCATTAGCACAAATATACTACTAGTTAATACAAATGCTAAAACGATATGCATTGTAAGATAACCTGCGTAAACTAAAATGAATTCTATAATGGAGAGAGTATATAATACTCTTATCAACGTAGTAGCAGGTAGAGGCAGCTCGGAGCTTTGAAAAAAAAAAGCTGTTTTTCTTTGGACTCTTTCCAAACGAAGATACTGCTGGTGTGGTTGGAACTTGGAAGCTTCAACCATTCACTAATTGATAGCAGATGACTGATCTATGTATGTATGTAGGTAATCACCTGTATGCAAAGCCGTGTCGTGCAGACCGATTCAGCCTGGAGCGTCTCTCTCAGTTAATACCTGCTGTCAATTCAATGGCCTATACGTGTATGGTGGCAGTGGCTGTAGTAAAACTTGCGTAGAACGTGTTGAATTGGCCAAGCAATCGAGATGTCCACACGACACACCACAGAAACAGCAGTTAATGGCGCGGGAACACGACGAAAGCCATAGGCGATCCATCGAGCTGCAATGCAAATATATACGCCACGGCATCACGTATCCACATCTAACCGAGCAACACAGTACAAAACTGGGGTTCGTAGGGCATAAGTTTCAACCCCAACTTCTTGTTTTTATTGAAATTTTATCAAATCACTTTAAAAATATTTGAAAATATTTAATTAAGGGTATTGAGATCAGGCTAGATGTAATATATTTTCTATCTGTTCTGCTTGCCCTTATATTCTCTCTCCTTCTCAATAGAGGAAACTTCTCTCCTTGCAAATGAAGTGTAGTAACATGCTATACACCGGTCTTTGTACTAGCGCGTTTGGTTTTGGGATTTTTTTTTCCCCATCTGCTACTGGAGTGGAGCACGTTGCAACTTGCAAGCGTCGCACACATTTCGAATACTGCATCTCCACTCTAGTGTGCAGTGGTTGTACTTACGGCAATGAAGGATGCCGTGATGTACGCCTACTGTTGCCAACCCGAAATAATCGAATCCCGAATTTTCCAACTGTTTGAAACGCAGGCAAATGAAAACGGCACGAAACATCACACACAAGTGACAACCACTGAGGCGTCGAGTCATTAGGCTGTTTGCATAATGTGAAATGCAGCTTCCAAATTCCTTCTAAAACTAGTAAGTTTTACCGTCTAGATTTAAAGCTTCCAAATTCAGTTTATTTTCAGATTATAAAACTATTAAAATTTACGATCTATATTTGCTAAACAAATGGGGAGAAGCCCAGCAGAAACGAACAAAACTGAGGTCGAAATAAGGAGGTCAGAGCAGACACAGTGTGCTAAGTCGTCGCAATTGACATATTTTGCATTGCTTCATACTTGTTTAGACACATCGCAGGGGAATAAAATAAAAATTGAACGAGTCTTTCCAATGTGTGAATGCTACATTGCTACTGACCAAGCAGAAAACAAACCAAATCGTCAAATTTCCGATCGAATTTCTTTTCAATTTCTCTTCACCTCTCGTCAACACGTAGCGGCAAATACTACCATACAAATCGTTATATCCTCGAGATGGTCAAATTCTGTAGGAAAAAAATAAAGAGAAAATTGATAAAAAAAAAGAGAAGGGGGAAAGCGCTCGAGATGGCGTCATCGGAACCTGCCCATGTCGGCGAGCTTGCGGGAGGTGTTGCGTCCGAATGACGCGGCGCCGCCAGCCGACAGGTGCCGCCGGTGGGTGTCCCCGAGGGACGATGGATCCGGCGGTTGGCATCGCCGACGTCCGCCGCCAGAACTGGGACGGACGAGCGGGCTCAGGCACACAGTGAACCCCGAGATCCCGTCCCCGCTGGTGCTCACGCCGTTGTGCCTGCGTCGGTGCTGCCTGGCCGGAGAGGGCGAGGGGAACCACCAGCTACTGTTGCTGCCACCAGGGGAGTCGAGCACCTCCTCCAGCGGCGGCGGCAAGGACTCCGTCGCGGTGTTCGGCCGCCGCTTGCGGCGGACTATCGCCGAGAGCCAGGAAGTGGACCGCCGGGGAGGGTCCTTGGAGTCGGTCTCCTCCCGGCCGTGGCGGCCACCGCCGAAGATCGAGGCCAGGAAGGACCGCCTGCGCGCGACCTTTTTGCGCCCTTCAGGCTCCTCGGCACGGGCGGCCACGGAGGGTCCGACCTGCGGCGTGCGGAAGAAAAGGATGTTGGGCTGGTCGTCGGCGGCCGAGGAGGACGCGTACGCGCAAGCGTCGGAGCGGCGGGCCGCCGCGGCGTAGGGCGAGACGGAGCGCGCGAACAAGCCCCTATTCCTGTGGTGTCCCCGCGGCGGTGGCGTGAGCGAGCTGGCGAGGTCGTCGTCTTCGCTCTCGCTGGCGCCGGCCTGGTCTCTCTGAGCGGCGAGGTCGAGGAGGCGGTCGCGGAGGCAGGGCGCGCAGACACCGACGGTGTTGGCGTAAGGGTGGAGCTTGCACCTCATCTCCGGCTCATCTCATGCGGCAGGCGGCAGGTGAGAAGCCGCGGCCAGGCCAGTGGAGCGGTTGATTTGGATTTTGGCGTGGCGAGCAACTGCCGATCAAGGCGAGCGCAGGTTGGAGCTTTGGAGGAGTGGGTGGTGCCGTAATGGCGGATGGATTTATTTGGGAGGAAGGCCGAAGGCGCTGTATCCTGTTACATGGATACGCGATACGGACTGCGATACAGCCGTATGAAATTTATAGCGATATGATTTTTTCAGAAAACACGATATAGCAAATATATGCATATTTTAAAAAATAAAATACATATATTAAGGCATAAATTATTGGCGTATTGGTGAGTATATATAGAATTTTTTAGAAAACATGCATGTTAAATTATGGAGACATTATACATGTATGTACGTATTACTAGGAAAAAAATATTCTATCTAGAATAGAGAGGATTCAAGCATCATTGTGTTGTTGTCTGTCGATGCTACAAGGCAAAGGTGACACTGGTGGGTAGAGGGGAGATGAACGATGGTGTCACAACGCAGTTGGCGGCAATGGTGGGGCGGTGCTGTTGGTAGGGTGGCACTAGAGGCATTGACAGCGACGGACCGACGTTGGTGAAGAGAGAGGAGCATATGATATCATGGTACTGTTGTTGGTGGCGGCGGGGCGGTGTTGGAAGCATTGCTAGCAACTAGTGAGAGGCCCGTACTTTGCAACGAAACTTTATTTTTAATGAAAAAACTTATTTAAAGCATGCCATTTGTTCAAATTCAAATATGATTTGTAATGATTTTGATAATAAATCCTTATAATGTGTTGTGATCAAGTTATTCTCTAGCATACAAGACATGTATTGCCGGCTCATAACAATATTCAAAACTTTTATGTCTAAACTATCAAAATAGTAGATACTGGTAGAGAAAATAACTAATAAAACAATAAAACCAAGACACAAATGTAAAGTGTGATTATAACTAATACAAGAATGAAACTAAAGGAAAAGGAATCATATATTACAACAGTACTAAAATTAATTCACGACTTTGCCTTTACTCCCCATCTGCACCCTCTACCTTTTTCTGAAAGAAACAACTATTAAGATTCCTTAACCATATGTTCATACCACCCAAATGCCATAGAATATCTGAAACAAGTCCTGAGTTCTCACTACTGAAAGGCCTTGGAGATGATATCATAGTGGAGGCAGACATTCAACCAAGAGCATGGCTGTGTCCATCCCCTAATGACATATACTTTGTGTTCCTTGGTTGCATGTTCACAAAAATGGATACTTTGAAAAAAACTAAGTTTGAAAAAAACTAAGTGATTATCTTCAGAAAACAGCAATGATTATCTTCAGAATACAAAAAAGATAGGCAAACTACTGCAATTTTTATGTGCATATGCAAGCATAGAATAAATTGATCATATGCAAGAAATAGAGAATTGCTGCTTTGTAGCTTCCTCTAAAAGTCTCAATACATACCTCCATTCTCTCACAGCTACAACAACGAGGTGTTCTGTCATGCTCATGTAAAGAGCAATACTTCTACCCCCGGAATGGATGTGCTCTATATTCTATCATGCCAGTCCTATTCGTTGGAATCTACAGGAGTGGAAACACACAAAAAGGGTTATTTGCAATGCTGTTGAATGCAGCTCTATGGCTTCTACGAAGAGTTCATCAGAAAATGTCTTACAATCTGGAGGCAGCAGTCATCACACTTTGGGAACCTACAAAGATTTCTCCCACTATTGATTCCAGAGGTGGCAGGACACCACCCGGAACTGACTAATCAATCAAAAAATCAAGCCAAGAAAGAGGAGCCGAGGAACAATCGCACGCAAATATGCCGCAATTCTTCTCCACCTTCTCGAGGCTGGCTTTAATGACCTTGGCCAGCCCGGCCTCCAAATCAACGTCATCTAGCGAGCCGACACGCAATGACTTCTTGTGGTGCGCGCTGACCTCCTCGCCATCACCGTCACAGGAGCTCATGCGAATGGAGGTGCAGGTCGAGATGTAGTCACCGCGGCACAGGGATGTCCTCTCGTGGATCCGCCGAGCACCACCGCAAGCTGCCGCTGAGCCGTTCTGACCCACACAATCCCAAATCTAGAAGCCCGGACATCCAGACACCACCACCGCCTCGACCCCATCACGATGTGCCATGCTAGTGTAGTTGTGGTCGCTGTAAACGGTGTGGGAGGCCAACGTGGGCGCGGAGGAGGACAGGGAGAGATGCGGTGGGGCAGAGGAGAAATGTGAGGACGGCGAGGAGATGAGGCGTGAGGAAGGTGACGTGGGTGCGGCGGTTGCATGCAGAGAGAATAGAGAGTGGGAGACTGGGAGTAGCAGTTGTGTGCAGAGGGGGAGCGGCAGTTGCGCGACGAGAAGGAGAGGGAAGATGAGCGTGGGCGCCGCCCGCCGGCATAGGTGGTTGCTGCGTTGCTAGTGTGGGACGTGCGCGCTGTGGCGTTGGAGGGGAACTGTGCGGGCAGACGGACGAAATGGGCTGGGCCGGCGCGCGCTTCATACTGGCCCGACGCGTGCTATGTGGCGGACGGACGAAATAACATTACGTTTGCTTTTTGCACGCGGGACGCTGGCGCATGCACGCGGGAGAACAGTTTTGCGCGGAAAGGCGCGTATGGGCGGACGGATGATCTAGCAGCTTTATATTAGTTAAGAAATGGGCTACGACTCCTTCTTCTATGCGATGTGTGTCTGGAGGTGCAGTGTGCTGGGTGAGATGGGCACTACAAGAAAACCAAAACATTTCGTCGGCTAAAATAACTTTCGTCGGTTTTTCCAAAAGCCGACGAAAGTTATTTAACTTTCGTCGGCTTTAATGCGACCGATGGAAGTTAAGGCATTAATTCCCCAACTCGTGCGCGCACTAGGAAACATAGCCGCCATCGCCCACTCTCGGCGCCGCCGGCCCGTGCCATCCCGAGCGCCCCGCCGGCCCCGAGCGGCCGCCCGCCCCGCCGCCGACCCGCGCCATCCCGCCCACCGCCACCAGCCGCTGGCCACCACCCCCGATTCGGCCGCCGCTATCCATCGCCGCCCGCCGACCTCTACCGCCGCAAATCAACCAAGTATTTTTTTCACCGCTTTATGAATTTTTTCGCTTTTTATTTGTGAATTTTGTTGTTGTACTGGATTGTAATATATTGATTGGAATGAATTGATTGTAATGAAATTGCAATATAATGATGTGGAATGATAGATTGCAATATAATGAGTGTAATGAATTTTGTAAATTTTGTCATTAGTATGCATGAGCAAATACACTCTAATAGACGTGTATAGGGAGAAAATGTAGAATGATAGTATGCATCTCGCTTTATAAAGGTTTCCTGGATGTTTTTCAGTATGATTTGCTTCTTGGTATTTTTTTGCTACATATATGAATTTTGTGAATTTTGTCATGTATTAATATTGTGCTTTTACATATGTTTCACGCTTTTAAATATGTTTCATATGCGATGTTCTTTTTTTATATGCAATATGTGTTGTGATATTATGTATATGGTACTAATTATATTATTGTATTAATTTATAGTTTTTTCGATGATTTCTTTGGGTGATTAGTATTATATATATACTTTCTTATATATATTTCTTTTCGTATTCAATTTTTTATTTGACAATAACGTAAATAGTGTAAAGAAACCTAAGCGTCACCCGTTTCGGACCAACATGTCTCATACGTGTCATGTGTGTGAGATCTGTAGGTTCATAATTGTCTCTTTTTAGACAGCCTCACAGTGGGCGACAGAGCATGATCTTTATGATGAGTCATGAGTCTGAATGAGATTTCAGTGACATAACTTTGTTGCTCTCCATTGCACCACTATTAGGCGTGCATTTGGAGAACAATGGAGTTGTGCTGCTGAAATTTTGTTCGGACTCATGGCTCGTCATAAATACCATGTTCCGTCGGTCACTCTTGGGTGGGTTTAGGACCTATCTTTTCTTACAGACATAGGGACATGATATGTAGAAAACGTTAATACTTATGATGTATTCTCGATTGAATGAATGTTTTGCCTATAGAATGACTGAGGACGACCGACGGTGGATGTATAGTGGTTGTAATGCAATATGGTTACCACACGGTTCAACTCCATAGAGAGGACTATGATTGGCGAAGAGAACCTGTCAACCCAATGGACGTGTACTCCAGCAGAGGTGGAAAAAGCCATGGACGGTGAGGCGATGTTTTTCTCAATGTTTTGTGTATGATATTGTAATGGTAACTATCTCATTCAATGTTGCTGGTACTCAATGTTCAATGGAGTTATTGACTCGAGGGCGGTGAGAGCTCAGAAGTCAGCTTAATCGTCGCAGAGCTCCATCGGAGTTGGCTCCAGCCGTCGTCGCTCAGAAACAAACCCGGAAGTGGTTCAGCTGAGGGAGGAAATGAGGCCGCGCGATGAGCACATAAGGAAACAACAAGAGTATTATACCGCCTGCTTAGCACAACAGCAAGCGATGATGCAAGTAAGTTTAGTTTACTGTGTTGCAGTTATAAAGTATTTAGCAATATGTTTAGAACTAGCTGATTGCATTACAACATGTGTAGCAAATGACCCAGCACCTTCATGGATTTGACATGACCTTGTTCCAACCGCTACCTGCCCCGCCACCAATAATTCCATTTGTTTCTCCTCCAGCAGTTGAGGTACTGTAACACCCCAAGATTTAAAAAGAAATAAAATAAAAGAAATATATTAATAAAGGAATTTTTGGAATTATATATTAAAGAAAACTCCTAAAAGAGCCCTATTAAAGCCAAACAGAGATAAATACTCAGAATTTGGACTTGAAATTTTACCTGGTCAAGCTTAACAACATCCCCGACCATGACAAGAATCGATCGCTTCTTTTGCTCTCCGGAATGGGACACCCTTTTCAACCATTGCTCCCTCCAGGCTTTGTCCTCTCACACTTCAGACCACTGCCCTCTTCTCTTGATGGGCGAAGTTGCCTCTCCCCCAAACAACTCCTTTCGCTTTGAACGGTGTTGGATTCACATGGAAGGTTTTCATGAGACGGTTCATTCGGCATGGGCATTGACTTCTCGAACTACATATGCCTTTCTCTCCCTCTTTGAGCGTCTAAAGCGGACGGCACGCTCTCTCAAAAATTGGAGCAGGTCCCGCATTGGTGTTTTTCGACTTCAATCGGCCATCGCCACTGAGGTTATCTTCCAACTCGATAAGGCAGAGGAGCTTCGTTCCCTATCAGAGGGAGAACAATCTTTGAGATCTCGGCTAAAGCACCGCCTCATTGGTTTGGCGGCCATTGACAAAATTTGAATCAGACAACGTTCCCGCCAAATTTTTATCAAAGAAGGAGATGCGAATACTAGGTTCTTCCACCTCAAAGCCAATGGTCGTAGAAGGCGAAACTTTATCCCGACACTACAAATCGGAGAGAGGCTTTCTTCTACTCATGAGGAGAAAGAAGCTGCCATCCTTGATCATTTTCGGGCATTCCTTGGGATGAAGTCTCATAGGCAAGCCACCTTCAATTGGGAAAATCTTGACCTCCAGCGTCATGATCTTAGCGATTTAGACCTTCCTTTCTCAGAGGAGGAGATCAAATGTGCTATTTTTGAACTTCACCCCGAAAAGGCGTCGGGTCCAGATGGCTTCACCATGCAATTCTTTCGTTTCTTTTGGGACTTGGTCAAGTCGGATCTCCTAGCGGTGTTCTCTCAGTTCTTTAACCTCCGACCTGGGAACCTTCGCCTTCTCAATAACGGTCATATCGCCCTCCTCCCCAAAAAGGAGGCATGCAGTGTGGTAGGAGACTATCGACCGATAAGCTTAATAATCTCCGTCTCAAAAATCATAACTAAGGTGCTTGCCTCCAGATTATCGAAACATTTAGACGCACTGATCTCTTCCTGTCAGAGTGCTTTCATCAAAAAGAGAGCTATCCAAGACAATTTCATCTGTGTGCAGCATGCGGTGAAGAACCTCCACGCTTCAGGCATCCCAACTTTATTCGTCAAATTGGACATTGCAAAAGCTTTTGACTCGGTCAGCTGGGAATACCTCTTAGATCTCCTTCATCATCGGGGCTTCGGTCCTAGATGGCGAGAGTGGATTTGCATGCTCCTTTCAACCTCGTCTTCGCGTGTCATTCTAAATGGAAGACTGGGTGGAGCTTTCTCGCATCGTCGAGGCCTCCGTCAAGGGGATCCCCTCTCTCCAATGCTGTTTATACTTGCCATTGATCCTCTCAAGAAGCTTTTGGACCTAGCAACGTCCTCTGGAGTCCTTTCCCCACTCCCTTCAAGGGGCAACATCCCTAGAGCCTCTCTTTTTGCTGACGACGCTGCTATCTTTCTCTCCCCTTCACAACATGACCTTTTTAACCTAAGAGACATATTAGACTATTTTGGTAAAGCGACGGGCCTCATCACCAACATTGAAAAAACAGAGATTTATCCTATCTGTTGTGATAACATGAACATCGACGTTCTTCAGGGTATCTTCCAAGCAAAATGGAGCAGCTTCCCGTGTCGCTACCTCGGCCTTCCCCTCCACTATAGAAAGCCGAGGAAAATTGATTTCCAACCCCTCATTGACAAGATTGCTGGTCGCCTCTCAGGTTGGAAGGGTGGCCTCCTATCCTCTCAAGGGCGTCTCACACTTGTTCAGGCAGTGCTTTCGGCAACCCCCACTTACCATCTCTCTGCGCTCCAAGCACCAAAATGGGTGATACGACAAATTGACAAGCTTCGACGTGCTTTCTTATGGAAAGGCACAAACGAAGTCAATGGTGGTCACTGCCTTGTTAGATGGTCTTCGGTGTGCACCCCGAAGTATCTCGGGGGACTTGGAGTGCTAGACCTCAGTCTCTTTGGCCGAGCGTTGCGCCTCCGTTGGCCTTGGAAGGCTGCTTCAGACCCCCTTCACATTTGGAAAGGCTTTTCGTTCCCTTTGGACAACATGGATAAGGATTTGTTTGATGCCTCAGTTGAAATCTTCATTGGAAAAGGGGATCGTTTTAGTTTTTGGAACTCTCGCTGGCTCAATGGCCAGGCTCCAAAAGACTTGGCTCCTAGTCTCTATCGTCTTACATCTCGGAAACACAGGTCAGTTGAGAAAGAGATCTTCAATAACAATTGGATTAGGAGCATCCGTCATCTTCATGACAACTCCCACATGACGGAATTCATCTCTCTTTGGGGCTTAATTTCCAACATCCATCGGGATCCTATGGAATCAGATAGAGTTCGATGGAAGTGGACAACAAACGGATCCTACACGGTGAAATCGGCCTACATCGCCCAACTAGCTGGCTTCATTCGGCCTTCTTGGCCATCGACCATTTGGAGAGCGAGTGCGGAAGGAAAGTGTCGTTTTTTTGCTTGGTTTACCATTCAAAAGAGGATTCTAACTGCTGACAATCTTTCTAAACGAGGGTGGCCATGTAGACAATTTTGCATCTTTTGTGACCAGGAGGTTGAAACTGTTGTCCATATCCTTTTTAATTGATCCTTTACAAAGGAGGTTTGGCTCCTCGTCTCTGTGTGGCAAGCCTCCCCAAGCCTTTTTCCTTCATCACCGGTGATCTCAATGGCGGACCACTGGCGGCTCCTCACGAATGCTATCCACAAAAATCAGCGACGTGCTTTTAATGGTGCCTTCATCTATGTTATATGGAATATTTGGAAAGAACGTAATCGACGTATCTTTCAAAGCTCCTCGTTCTCAGCCCTTCAAGTCTTTCACCAGGTTGTACAAGATGTTTCAATTTGGCTTCAGGTTCATGCTGGAGAGTTTCTCTAGTACCTGTGTTGTAATAGAGTCTGTTCCTCTCCTTTCTTTTCCCTAATCCCTTTCTTTTTCCGTTGATGTTCCCCGCGTTTCCGTTTCTTTTTGAGTGCCCTTGCGGCTACTCCCTTCTTGTACCTTCTTCCTCTTTTTAATACAAGGGCATATCTCATGCCTCCTTTCAAAAAAAAATTTATGGGATAAACTAGAGGCCAAAACATAATTTTAGGAATTTTACAAATTTTATCAACAGTGATTCAACCCCTAACCAAATAAATAAATTACTGGAATTAATTTAAATCAGAAATACATTTTAAATAGCGTTGGGCTGCAAAACCTCCAAACTGCCCCGAGCCTGGCCCAGCCCAACCGCCAGCCACCGACAGGTGGGGTCCGCTTGTCGGCGCACTCCCCCGCCTCTCTCTCCCGTCCGCACCCCGCATGGCCCCACCCGTCAGCCTCTCCCCTCCCGTTTTCGCCCCTGACAGCCGTGGCCCGCCTGTCAGCCACTTCCTTTTCTGTTTCGGCCGCTGACAAGTGGGGGCCACCTGTTAGAAGCTTTGTCTTCGATGGAAGGGGATCTCTCCCCTTTCCTTCCGGCGACCCTCTTTCCAATTTCTCGCCGCCTGCCGCCCGCGTTCGCTCGGATTTCCCCCGGATCACCTTCCCCGAGCGCCACCGCCCTCTTTCCATCTATAGCCGACTCATTTTCGCGCTTAAGGAAGTTAGCACGTGCTTTTGGAAAGCCTCGCCGGAGTTGGCAAGGGACCTTCGGGTTTCCCCCTATTCCCTTACCATATTGCGCCGGAAAACCCCCTATTTATACCCCTCGGATCACCGCACTCCGCCCACGCTCCTAACGCCCTAGCCGAAGCAATCCCGAGCGCCCTGCTCCATTTTTCGGTTCCCTCTCCTGCTCCACCTCCGGCCACCGATCGCCGCCGCCTCGGACCCCCTCCGTCCTAGCCATCGCCACCATCGTGACCACCGGAGCCCACCCATCCTCGGCATCCGCTCCGTTGGCCGTGAACGCCATTGGATCGTCGTCGCCTTCAACCGCCCGAGACCTCATCGCCGTCTACCTTCGCCGCCGGTCGCCGCCAGACATCCGCCGTCGCCATCTCCGGTACCATCACACTCCCCTCGGTTTCCTCTTTCCATTTTTGCATAAAGCTAAGCCCGTAGGCGCTCGCCGCCGCCATCGCCGCCGCACCCGAGGTCGCTGTCGCTGGAGACGAAGTGGGGTACGTGCCCCTTACGCCCGTGTCGTGCCGGATCGCACCGTGGCCGTTCGATCGTGATCGGAGGGCTACGATTAAATCCCTTCGGGATTTAATCCGGGCCCTTGGATCTGGTCAAAGCAGTATCGTGCGATCACAACCATCGATCGTGACTTAAAGCGCTGGGATTGATCCCGTGCGTCCACGCGTACCCCTTCGCCCGTTTTAATCTCAGCCATTCATTTTCATTAAACCCTCCCGCCTCGCGCCTGATCGCCGGATCTGGATCCGGATCCAATGGCTCTGGTTGATCCGGTTCACGCGCACAGTGCGCCTGTCCACCGTGGGCCTGGCTCACCGTGGACCAGAGCCCATTTTCTGTTTAAATAAAAATTCCAGAAATTGATTTAAACTTTGAAAATTCATAACTTGCTCAATTTAACTCCAAATTTCACCATTCAAATTTTGTTAAATTCAGTATTTTATTCTCTACATATTAATGCCATAAAAATAGTATGTTACTATTGCCCAAAATAATCTTAATAATTAAATGAATAAAAACCCCTTAGGATTAAAATTTTTAATTAAGAAAATAAATTAGGAAAAACCTTAAAAATTAATCCTTAATGTTTTTCACCCAACTTCAGAATATTAACACTTAATTTCACATAATAAAACCCATAAACTTGTATGTTTATTATTTGGTGAAGTTTTATCTGTTTATTGAATGTATTGTTTATTTTTCTGTATCGAGAAGACTACGAGTTCGTCGAGGAGCCGGAGTTTTACCCCGAGGTTCCTCCATCACCATTTGCTGAGCAAGGCAAGTCATCGACCCACTCCTGTGGAAATAGTTGATCATCATTGAGCCCATGTTTTAATAAATTATCGCTATAACTCATAGGATTATTATTGCATTAGTCAAATATCAAGCCCTATACTATATTTATTAGATCCTCGTCCTTGTGTGCAAACCCAAGCCATGCTTATTGAGCCTTAACTCCTTGTCACTCTACTATAAAGATATTAGCTAGTGCTCAATGTACCGGCACAACTGCTATAGGTTAAAAAGAATGAGTCGTAGACAGATGGATTCTACTATATGTATTTCCCCATTATTCTCGTCTCTGGACTCTGTTGGAGTTGGCTAGGTTATAAGTATGGTGGGTTCCGGGTGCAAGCTAGGGCATTGGTTGGTCGCACCCGGGGCACTATAAGGACCGGTCTGCGGGATCTGTTGCAAAGCACTTCCGTACCAACCACAAGTCTAATGGGTAAGTCCTAACTGAAAGTATGGAACAATCCGACTCGATGCACCATAGTGGAGGGGGCAAGGGGCAACCTGTGGGTGACTTGTACCGACGTGGCTCAAGGGGGGGTATGGTGAGGCTCGACGCGTCGAGACACGATACGAAACCCATAAGAGGGTGCTGTCGGGTCGAGGAGGACCATATGGAAGGTTTTGGCACGAGTTCCCGTGGTATGGGTCATCTCGTTACACTTTGGTGTAAGTGGTGAGTGCGTGCCTTGTGGGTACAGTGGTACATCTCTGATCAGAGTATTTAATCTTTTCAAAAAGCCGAGCCCACGGTCAAGGGCGGGTTGTGTGACTACTCACAGTTAGTTTACAATTGTTTGCATGATCGAGTTATTCATGGCATGTAAGGACTGTTGAGCGAGGTGGGGCTGACTGTACCCCTCGAGTTAGAAGATGATGATGCATACACATGTTTACATTTCAGTACTAATAAATTGGTCACATTTAATAGCTTTACAAAATTATGCTCTTCCACAAAATTAGCCACTATCTCCCTTGTTATTATCTTGCATTATATTTGCATTTGGTGGCTTGCTGAGTACGTTTGTACTCACCCCCATTGATTTACACCACCAGAGCCCGTCTACTACGAGGAGGATGAAGGTCTGGAGTAGCGACCCAGTCAAGGCGAGACTGGAAGGAGGCATTTATCTAGGACCCTTTGTTTATTAGTTTCTCTTCACCTTTATTCACTTTTGTACTAATACGGTCTACGAACCGTGAATGATTGCTCGTATTTGTAAGTGGTCGCATGATGAACGTCTTGGTTTATTGATTTTCTATGGAATTTCAATAAAGGTCTTGATTTATTAAATCGGGGTGCGACAAGATGGTATCAGAGCCGACTTGACCGTAGGGAGCCAAACAGACCTGACCCTAGGACTTATATTAACCATATTTTCGTGCAAAATTACTTACCCTCTCATCTTCCGAGGTTTTCACAAAAAATTTTCTCTCTTTTGTAGATGCCGGTCCATACCATGAGCGGCACTCTTAGTGACGAGGCCGGATTCATCCGCGAGCTTCGCGTGCTCGTCGACTTGTTGGGATTCTCCCATGAGCCCGCGTTCCACGGGATCTTTCCCGATGCAAGCGAGAGCTACTGCGAGGTCACGGTCGTCATCCGCTCCTCCTCCACGCAGCCTCCCTTCTACACCCACGGAGTCGGAGGACCCTCGTTCGTGGTGGCTAGCCAGCGCGCTGCACTTCAGGCCCTCGTCGAGCTTTGACTGGTTTACGACTGTCACCTCCGCGAAACCATCTACCGCTTCATGCCCATGCGCACGCCCGGGAGTCACCGCAGCATCTACATCAGCCCCCTCACACAAAGCAACTCCACCATCGCCCGCACCATGAGACTTTTGGAGGCCATGGACAACCTCCACACAGAAGCCATCATTGACACGGACAACCAGCATGACACCATTGACTTCTACCGCCATACCTCAGAGAACCTGAACCATGAGAATACTGAGCTTCGTCGACAGGTCCAGCAGAACCCCCAGTTGACCCTCGAGGTAGAGGACTTGAGGCATCAGAACGAGCTTCTACGCCAAGGCGTCATCATCAACACTCAGCTCCGTCATCAGCTCAAGGAATTGAAGAATGATATTGAGGAGATCGCACCCCTTCCGCCTCGCAAGCGGAAATCGCTTCGGATTCACAACGTGAGGCCCAAGAGGATTTCCCGCAGTGCACCTCCCGCCGGACCCTCCAGTTCCACCACCCCGACCGTCTCTGTCGAGCCCGTGGTTGAGTCGTCCCCCGAGCTGCCATAGATGTAGCATTTACGATTGATTGTTTTTCTTTTTACTTGTTTGAATTGTATTGCCACTCATGTCGAATATAAGGCATGAGTGAATAATTAACTAAAAGACAATAAATGTAATCGCAAGAACGACACATTATGAAATAAAGCTTAGTATCAGTTTCCCCTAAGAAGAGGTTATCTATTTTGGAAACTTCAGGATGACGAACACTCAGGGTTCTGATGCTCCTCAGAACGGAGGAGAAAACGGCAACTTGCCATAGTGGGGAGCAACCGGGCAAAGGCAAGCCCCGATCGCCAACCACCCCACCCTGGCCGAGATGATGGCCAACCAGAATCAGCTGGTGGCCGCACTACTAAACCAAATGCAACAGCAACAACAACAAATGCAAGAACAACAGGCACAATTTTTCCGCCACCACCAACAACCAGAGCTGCCTCGCCCCGCCACTCCCGCTCCCGCCCCCGCCTCACAGCTCTCGGAGTTCCTCCGAGTCCGCCCTCCCATGTTCTTGAGCACTACCAACCCCATGGAGGCTGGTGACTAGCTGAGAACGGTCGGGAAGAAGTTGGACCTCCTGGCTTGTACTGAGCAGGAGAGGGTGGCATTCGCTTCCCACCAACTCCAGGGTCCTGCCGCAGAATGGTGGGACAACCTGCGCGAGACCTTGCCCGAGGGACACGTCCACACTTCGGCGGAGTTCTCTGCTGCCTTCCACGCAGCTCATGTCCCCGACGGCATTATTGCCCAGAAGCAGCAGGAGTTTCGGGACCTGCAACAAGGAAGCAGGTCCGTCACCGAGTACCTGCACGAATTTAACAGGTTGGCCCGGTACGCACCTGAGAAAGTCTGTACCGATACGGCCAGACAATCTAAGTTCCTCCGGGGACTGAAGGATGAGCTGTCCCTTCAGCTCATTTCCGGAGATTACGCCAACTTTCAAAAGTTGGTGAATAAAGCTATTATTCAGGAGACCCAGCAGAACAAGGTCGACCTAGAAAAGAAAAGAATGACCGCCTTCAGGCAGAACCAAGGCATGGCACAAAGACCCCGCTTCACACCTCCTCCACCGGTGCCACAATACCATCCCCGCCCGGTGTATCATCCGGCACCACCCGCCGCCAACGCCGGAGCCGGACAGCCTCGCCCCGCTCCCACAGCACCAGCCACCCCACCCGCCCCGGCCAAGAAGGCGGAAATTCTGCGCGACAAGCACAGCAAGCCCGTGGTATGCTTCAACTGCCGCCAGGAGGGGCATTATTCTCACCAGTGCCCTCACCCCAAACGCGCACAAGGAGTCGCGACCAACCCGGCCATCCTCGCCCGCGTTAACCACATCACCGCCGAAGAAGCCCAGGCCACGCCAGAGATCGTCATGGGTAAGTTCATGGTACATTCAGCCCTTGCAGTGGTTTTATTTGACACTAGAGCTACGCACTCCTTCATATCAACGACTTTTGTGGAAAAGAACAATCTAAACGTAAGTGAACTACCAAGAGACGTACTAATAGTCACCCTTGAAAAACAAACGCTAGCCCAATCCTATAGTCCAAAGGTATGGGTAGATATTTCGGCACAATATTCTGGGCCGACCCCATCCTAATAGAATGCCAAGGCTTGGACCTCATTCTAGGAATGGATTGGCTCAATAAATACCAAGGAGTGATAATATGTCCCCGAAGACAAGTAACTGTGACTAGTGAAGAAGTGACTGCCGTCACATTTCAAATGCCAAGCCTGAAGTTCGAAAGACCAAGGCTGCACCAGATTACTTTGGAAGAGATACCGGTAGTCTACGAGTACCCAGACGTGTTTCTAGAGGATTTGCCAGGGATGCCACCCAAGAGAGATATTGAGTTCCGTATTGATTTGGTACCCAGAACCACTCCCATCTACAAGCGACCATACCGAATGGCCGCCAATGAGCTAGCTGAGATGAAGAAACAGCTGGAGGATCTTGAGAAGAAGGGATACATCAGACCTAGCACATCCCCGTGGGGAGCCCCCGTCATCTTCGTTGAGAAGAAAGAGGACAAGGCTAAGCGTATGTGTGTGGATTACCGAGCTTTGAATGAAGTGACCATCAAGAACAAGTACCCGTTACCCAGGATCGATGACCTATTTGACCAGCTGAAAGGAGCTACGGTACTTTCCAAGATTAACCTGCGGTCCGGGTATCATCAGCTGAGGATTCGAGAGGAGGATATACCCAAGACGACTTTTACCTCTCGCTATGGATTATATGAGTGCATGGTTATGTCTTTTGGATTGACCAACGCCCCTGCCTTCTTCATGAATATGATGAATAAGGTGTTCATGGAGTATTTGGACAAATTTATCGTGGTTTTTATAGATGACATCCTCATCTATTCCAAGGATCAGAAGGAGCATGAGACCCACATCCGGTTGACCTTAGGAAAACTAAGGGAACACCAATTATACGCCAAGTACAGCAAGTGTAAATTCTGGACAGCGGAAGTAAAGTTCCTTGGACACATCATTTCTGCACAAGGTATTGCAGTAGATCCTGCCACCGTGGAAGCCGTTATAGACTGGCTGCCACCCACCAACGTATCGGAGATACGAAGTTTTCTTGGTTTAGAAGGGTATTATCGGAGGTTTATCGAGAATTTCTCCAAGATAGCCAAGCCTATGACCAAGTTATTGCAGAAGGGAGAGAAGTTTGAATGGACTCTTGAATGTGAGGTAGGTTTCCGCACCCTTAAGACCCGGCTAGTGTCAGCACCCATACTGACCCTACCAGATATCAGGAAGGACTTCCATGTTTATTGCGACGCATCTCGCCAAGGATTGGGATGTGTTCTCATACAGGATGGAAAGGTTATTTCATACGCCTCTCGTCAGTTGAGACCCCATGAGTTAAACTACCCGACGCATGACTTGGAATTGGCCGCTGTTGTGCACGCCCTTAAGATATGGAGGCATTATTTGGTTGGAAATCGCTGCGAAATCTTTACGGATCACAAGAGTTTGAAGTACATCTTCACGCAGCCGGACCTCAATCTGAGGCAAAGACGATGGTTGGAATTAATAAAAGACTACGACTTAGGTATTCACTACCACCCCGGAAAAGCAAATGTGGTAGTTGATGCATTAAGTCATAAGGGATATTGCACCGCCATCATGATTCAGGATCACGCGCCTTTGCTCTATAAGGAGATGGAAAAGTTAAACCTTGGGTTAACCACCGGAGCATATCTAGCCACCTTGGAAACCCGGCCTGTCTTGTTCGAGCAAATCCGAGAAGCTCAGTGTTGGACCGAAAACGACGACCAGAGGGGGGGGGGTGAATGGGAGCTTTTAAAATTTCAGACTAAAAATTAGCCTTCTGTTTTAATTCTGTCTTTTGCGGAACAGGCTTCGAACGCTACCTTCGAAGTTCTGGTTCGGAGGTGTTTTGACAGCTCCGAACACAGGCTTCGCAGGAGCAAAAGTTCGAAGCCAAGAAGACTTCGCTCCACTCACAACCCTCGAAAATCTACTCTGCTAAGTCAGTGCAGGCTCCGCACATAGGGTGCTTTGAGCAGGCTTCGCACTTCACCCTTCGCAAGAGTGGACGACCCTCTGCGGACTTCGACCAAGTATTTGGCAGCAGCAACTGGTGCTGGGCCTCGTACACGAAGGTCTAAACGCACGCTAACAGACTTCGCTAGGGGCTTCGACACGAGAAGCAAAACGGGCTACGGTCAGGGCTTCGCTAGTAAGCAGTGAGGTCTAGCCTCCTGTTACACAGAGCAAACGCACACTGAAAACACACTTCGCACAAAACACCCTTCGCCTAGACAGGCTTCGGTGCACTAAAACTAGCGAGGTATGCAACAAGCTCAAGCAGAAAGATGAACACAGAAGCAGGGCTTCGCTGCTTGAACAAGGAACACTGAGAAAGAACTCTCTGGATGAATACAACGTGTGTGGGGCTTGTACAGGAGCTCAACAGTAAATGCTCAAAGTGTTAAATGTTACCTACCGAGCCCCCATATTTATAGCCCACAGTTCACCCAAGTGAATTGACTACTTTACCCCTAGGGTTTACACCATTTTTGTCTCTACAGAATGGAGGGGTACAAAAGGTAGTCTACTTTATCCTGGAGGCTTCTCTGTCAGCTTTGCAGAGGGGACAGCGTCAGCTTTTTGCAGAGCAGACAGTGTCAGCCTTTGCAGTCTTTGACCTTCCTGAAGCCTCCCTTCGCACGCGAGGGGTGCGGTAGCTTCGGCGAGAAGCCTTGAGCCTGACGGCCTTCGCTTCACCGAAGTCAGCCTCCGATACAGTGACGGTTTTGAGTCAAAGCCGTCAAAGCCCTTGGGCCTTCGCATCACCACCTCCGGAGTGGACCACCACGGCTTCGCAGCTACTCCCAGCTCGAACTCCGTCAGTCCGTGTACCGAAGCCATGCATGGCCGAAGTACCACAAGTCATCCTCACTCCGGAGCTAGCCTCGCTCTGAAGCCTTCCTCACTCCAAAGCCCCACCTTCGGAGTACCACCCTTCGAAGTCCCTCCTTCGTCCAAGGCCTCCGCACGAAGCATTCCATGAGCACTTCGTCGCAGTGTCTCTCCCCGAGAACACTCCTCGACGAGCCTCACCCAGACCATGCCTCCGATGCGCCTCGACTTCTGAGACCTTCGTCGGGTACCTTCGAATGTCTCCCTCCAGAGCACAGTTCGAACGCCTTGCCTCCGCAGAGGACTTGATCCACCAAACTCCGAGGTCACTCCATCCGGAGTACCTTCGAAGTGCCTCACCTCCGCGGACTTTGTCTCGGAGCACCTTCAGCCGGAGCCACGCTCCGCACTCACTGCCTTCACCTGGCGCACCTCGACCCGAGGACCGACCCAGACCCCTTCGCAGCCATCGTGACGGAGCTCCCTGCTCCCCTGGCATCAAGCCTCCCGCTTGACCCAGGTTCACCTGCTACGAACCGTCCGTCGCCTCCGAAGTCCCCTGCGCACCATAGACAAACAGACAAGTGTATCCAGTACTCCGGAGACCACTCCGGGTTAGCAACCTTCGGCACACACTCCGGTGTACCACCCAAAGTACCGAGACCTTCGGTACAAACCCAGTCATCGTGTACTGTCGAACCCCTCCGACACGCACACTCCGCTGCAACAGCTGCAACAACCAAACCATCGAACACCCTTCGGAGGTACCCCTTCGAACCAGAGGGTAAAAAGCCTGTCAATCACTCATCACACTCTGTTGGACCGGAAATGGCGACCAGAGGGGGGTGAATGGGAGCTTTTAAAATTTCGGGCTAAAAACTAGCCTTCGGCTTTAGTTCTGTCTTCTGCGGAACAGGCTTCGAACACTACCTTCGAAGGTCTGGTTCGGAGGTGTTTTGACAGCTCCGAACACAGGCTTCGCAGGATCAAAAGTTCGAAGCCAAGAAGACTTCGCTCCACTTACAACCCTCGAAAGTCTACTCTGCTAAGTCAGTGCAGGCTCCGCACACAGGGTGCTTCGAGCAGGCTTCACACTTCACCCTTCGCAAGAGTGGACACCCCACTGAGGACTTCGACCAAGTACTTGGCAGCAGCAACCGGTGCTGGGCTTCGTACACGAAGGTCTAAACGCACACTGACAGACTTCGCTAGAGTCATAGACACGATAAACGTACGGGCTACGATCAGGGCTTCGCTAGTAAGCAGCGAGGTCTCGCCTCCTGTTACACAGAGCGACAGCACACTGAAAAACACACTTCGCACAAAACACCCTTCGCCTAGACAGGCTTCGGTGCACTACAACTAGCGAGGTATGTAAAACGAGCTCAAGCAAAAAGCACACAGAGGCAGGGCTTCGCCGCTTGAACAAGAAACACAATAAAATTGAACTCTGGATGAATACAACGAAGTGTGTGGCTAGTACAGGAGCTCAACAGTAAATGCTCAAAGTGTTAAATGTTACCTACCGAGCCCCCATATTTATAGCCCACAGTTCACCCAAAGGAATTGACTACTTTACCCCTAGGGTTTACATTGGTTTTGTCTCTACAGAACTGAGGGGTACAAAAGGTAGTCAACTTTATTGGAGGCTTCTCTGTCAGCCTTTGCAGAGGGGACAACGCCAGCTTTTTACAGAGCAGACACTGTCAGACTTGCAGCCTTTGACCTTTCCGAAGCCCCCCTTCGCACGCGAGGGGTGCGGTAGCTTCGGTGAGAAGCCTTGAGCCAGATGGCCTTCGCTTCACCGAAGTCAGCCTTCGATACAGTGACGGTTTTGAGCCGAAGCCGTCAAAGCCCTTGGGCCTTCGCACCAACACCTCTGGAGTGGACCACCACGGCTTCGCAGCTTCCGCCCAGCTCGAACTCCGTCAGTCCGTGTACCGAAGCCATGCAGGCCGAAGTACCACAATACAATCACATTCCGAAGCCCCACCTTCGGAGTACCACCCTTCGAAGTCCCTCCTTCGTCCAAGGCCTCTGCACGAAGCATTCCATGAGCCCTTCGTCGCAGTGTCTCTCCCTGAGCACACTCCTCGACGAGCCTCACCTGGATCATGCCTTCGATGCGCCTCGACTTCTGAGACCTTCGTCGGGTACCTTCGAATGTCTCCCTCCGGAGCACACTTCGAACTCCTTGCCTCAGCAGAGGACTTGATCCACCCAACTCCGAAGTCACTCCATTCGGAGTACCTTCGAAGTGCCTCACCTCCGAGGACTTGTCTCGGAGTACCTTCACTCGGAGCCACGCTCCGCACTCTCTGCCTTCACCTGGCGCACCTCGACCCGAGGACCGACCCGGACCCCTTCGCAGCCACCGTGACAGAGCTCCCTGCTCCCCTGGCATCAAGCCTCCCGCTTGACCCAGGTTCACCTGCCGCGAACCTGTCCGTCGCCTCCGAAGTCCCTGCGCACCACCGACAAACATACAAGTGTTTCTAGTACTCCGGAGACCTCTCCGGGTTAGCAACCTCCGGCACACACTCCGGTGTACCGCCCAAAGTACCGAAGCCTTCGGTACACACCCAGTCATCGTGTACTGTTGGACCCCTCCGACACGCACACTCCGCTGCAACAGCTGCAACAACCAGCCACCGAACACCCTTCGGTGAAACCACCTCCGAACACCCTTCGGAGGTCCAACCTCCGAACCCCTTCCGGAGGTACCCCTTCGAACAGAGGTTAAAAGCCTGTCAATCACTCATCACAAATACTGAAACCAACCCTTGGTTTCTCAATCTTCCCCTTGATGAGTGCATTGACAACCAAATTCAGGATCAAGAAAATTTAAAAAATTTTCAGCACACAAGTGACCATAAAAACTCAGAAAAGAGCCAAATCATGTCACTTGACAGAAGAAATTTTCTTCCCCCTTTGTAAACGAGTAAAAGCCCCTTCGGCAAATCTCCCCTTTTTTCAAGACAAAAACTCCCCCTGAGTTAAGTTTTCCCCCTTTGGCAACAAAGAACCTTCTCCCCCTTTATGTCAAATTTTCTCCGCAGAGAACGTAGCAAGTCTCTCCCCCTTTGGCAATGCAAGCATCAAGGAGCATTAAAAAGATGCATAGCTGGGAAATGAGCAGAATTGCAAAGACATATAAAGCAAAAATATGCCAATAATAACACCAATGATCATGGACTCAGCTCAAATTAACAATCTCTAAAACATGATGAAGCATGTGATTTGATCAGTTTTGAAATAAAAGCATCACCACTTAGTCAAGGAAGCTAGACAAGTAAGAACAGGGACTGCGCAGAGCTAGATCAATTCTACTCTAGACAGACAAGTCCAGTTCAAATGGAGCATGAAGAGCAAACTTGATGATCAATGAAATTTGTTGTTCTTTTCTTAGTGCCAGGGGTTATTTGTTTGTCCACCTTATACTTTCCAATCAGGCCAAGCCTAGGCAGAAAAGCCATTAGAAGCTTAAGGCAATGATTTTGGCACACACTACACTATTCCAGTTCAGACCAATGTGCAATGGAAAGCAGTCTAGAATAGAGTAGTGCGACAAACAAATCCACCTGGATCTTTTCACTTGTAGCATGCAAATCATGGAATTTTTGATTTTAACTAAATGAACCAATTGTTTGGCATTTTATGAATATCCATGAAGATGTAGAACAATTTTTCAAGTTGCAATTTTTAGCATCCAAAGAAATGTGTCTTGCTATCAAGTAGATAAAGGATAGCTAAAGCAGTCCTGCCTAAACATGCTAGATTCAAGACTAAGCAGTGAGCACAATTTGATTTTGAAAAGAAAACATCATGCACATGAATGTTTCAGATAAATTAAAAGGAGCTGAGCTGACATGATTTCATGAATTATAAGCACGCATATAAATGCAAAAGATGTAAATGCAATTTCAACACAATTAGCAAATGCACATCCATCTAAAACTGCTCCCCCTCACAAAATGCCGTAAGGGTGACAAATACCAAGTTCCCCACGCAAGTAAGCAAATCGAGAAGCATCGAGGGGTTTTGTGAAAATGTCGGCAAGCTGGTGTTGGGTATCAACATATTGAAGTTCAATATCACCCTTCTCATTGTGATCTCTGAGAAAATGATACCGCACATCAATGTGTTTGGTTCTGGAGTGCTGAACCGGGTTGTTTGCAATACAAATAGCACTAGTGTTATCACAGAAAAGTGGAACACTCTTATAATCTAACCCGAAATCTCGCAAAGTGGAAACCATCCACAGAATCTGAGAGCAACAGCTAGCTGCAGCAACATATTCGGCCTCAGCCATCGATTGTGCAACACTAGACTGTTTGCGGGAAGACCAGCAAACCAAGGAAGTACCCAGAAAATGACAAGTACCAGAGGTACTCTTCCTATCAATCATACACCCAGCAAAATCCGCATCGGAATAACCTCGAAGACATAACGATGAAGATGCTGAATACCATATGCCAAATTCGAGGGTATGTTTGAGATACCTTAGGGTGCGCTTTACCGCTTGGCGGTGCGAAGCTCGTGGTGAAGCCTGAAAACGAGCGCACAGACACACATCGAAGTGTATATCCGGCCTCGTAGCAGTCAAGTAGAGGAGGGAGCCGATCATGCTTCGGAACTCCTTCTGATCTACGGCTTCTCCATCTTCGTCAGGATCCAATGCTACAGATGTAGCCATTAGAGTGGCGAGGGGCTTCGCATCTGTCATGTCAAATTTCTTTAGCAGGTCCTTGGTTTACTTCGTCTGGTGGACGAAGGTACCTTGTTTGCTTTACTTGATTTGCAAACCAAGGAAAAAGGTGAGTTCACCCATCATGGACATTTCAAATTCCCTGCTCATGGTATCTGCAAACTCGGCAACCAAAGCATGAGAAGAGCCACCAAAGATGATATCATCCACATAAATCTGCACTAGGAGGAAATCTTTGCCATGCTTGAGAGTAAACAATGTTTTATCAACAGAGCCCATCAAATACCCTCGCTCAAGCAGAAAAGACTTAAGTCTATCATACCAAGCCCGAGGGGCCTGCTTGAGTCCATAAAGAGCCTTATGAAGTTTAAGGACTTTATGTGGGTACTTGGGGTTTTCAAAACCAGGGGGTTATTTTACATAAACATCTTCGCCTATGAAGCCATTAAGAAAAGCACTTTTGACATCCATTTGATAAAGTTTGAATCCTCGGGATGTCGCAAAGGCAAGCAAAATCCTAATAGCCTCAAGGCGAGCAACAGGTGCAAAAGTTTCAGTAAAATCAATCCCTTCTAGTTGAGAAAAGCCATGAGCTACAAGTCTAGCCTTGTTTCTAACTATAGTCCCATCCTCCCCTTGTTTGTTTTTGAAAATCCATTTTGTTCCAATGAAATGAACATTTGGTGGAGGATCAACTAAAGACCAGACTTGGTTTCTCTCAAAATTTTCAAGCTCTTCATGCATGGCATTGATCCAACTAGAATCAGAAAGTGCATGACTAACATCTAAGGGCTCGAAAGAAGCAACAAAAGCGGAATCAATGAAATGAGCATGAGAACGTGTTACCCTTTGATCAAGCTCACCAATGATCTGCTCGGGAGGGTGCATCCTTTGAACACGATGTGGAGCCTCGCGGCGGGATGCAGTCTCCCCCTCAACTTGTGCGATGGAGTGGTCCAAGATGACCGATGTTGAGGTAGTCGCTTCGGGACCTCGTGCCGAAGTGGTTGAAGCGGGGTCAGCTTCGGGGGTTGATGTCGAGGGTAGCAGGGGTTCATCCTCGAATTCTCCGGGATCTTCTTCTTCGAAGATGGTCTGTTCCATGTCGTGTTCATTTGCCTGTTCAAATGTAGAACTAACAGAGGGGGTTGATTCATCAAAACTCACGTCACATGACTCGATGACAGTGTTAGTCTCTAAATTATAAACACAATAAGAATGACCATGAGTAGTGTAACCCAAAAAGATCCCGTCAGAAGATCGCGACTCAAATTTATCCAAATTACCACGTTTTAGGATAAAGAAGCGACAGCCAAAAACTCGAAGATGAGTAACCTTGGGCTGTCTCCCAAAACGCAGCTCATAAGATGTCAAATTTAAAATTGAGCGCAAGAATATACGGTTAGAGATGTAACATGCAGTGTTCATGGCCTCAGCCCAGAATTTTCTAGGAGTCCTATGCTCATCAAGCATCGTCCTAGCCATCTCAACCAAAGTGCGGTTCTTCCTCTCAACAACACCGTTCTGTTGAGGAACCCACGGAGCAGAGAATTGATGTTCTATGCCATGCTCCATGCAAAAGTCAACAAAGAGACTATTTTTGAACTCAGTGCCATTATCACTTCGAATGAATTTCAATGCACCAGGGAGTTCAGTAAAAAGTCTCAAAGCCAAGCTCCGAAAGTGTGAAAATACTTCATCCTTGCTGGCAAGAAAGAAGACCCAAGAGTAGCGAGAGAAATCATCGACAATAACTAATACATACCACTTGCCGCCTAAAGAACTAACCCGAGAAGGACCTACAGTGTCCATATGGAGAAGTTCTCCGGGTTGTTCAGTCATCACTGTGGTGACTGGCGAATGCGAAGCGGCAATCATTTTTCCATGTCGACAAGGGCACAAACTAAATTCTTCTCAAACTTGAGCTTGGGCAATCCTCGGATCAGACCTAGGGCACTAAAACGAGCGAGCAACTCAAAGCTCATATGCCCTAGTCTCCTATGCCACTTCCAAAGCTCAGAAGTTGAATGTGCAACGAGACAATGAGAAGAACCAGATGACTCTGAAAAATCAGCTCCAAAAACTCTCCCAACTCTAAAAATCTTACACACCACAACACCATCAGAATTGAGTACTTGCGAAGTATCGCGATGGAATCGCACTTCGAAGCCCTCATCAAGCAACTAAGATACAGACAGCAAATTGTATGCCAGATTTTCAACCAAAGCAACATCTTTGAGAGTGAAATTCGAGTTAATTCTTACCACACCTTTACCTTTCACTCTACTCCTTCGATTGTTTCCGAAGGTGATATGTTCCCTTTGCTTGGTTGTGGTGAGGCTGGAGAACCATGTTGCATCTCTGGTCATGTGGCGCGAACAACCGGAGTCCATGATCCACGTGCCCTCCAAGCCTCGATCTGTCACCTACACACGATAAGAATATCTCGATCGCTCAGTGCTGGGGTGAGTGAAAAAATGACGAGGCATCCAGCACTGAGTGACACGAGTAGTAGGCGCAGTAAAAGTAGACGGTCTACGCACATGATAATCTGAATGATGCAAAGTGCGAGGTCTACCTACATGCAGTGATCGACAAGCATGATGAGGTCTCCTACTCTGACGAGGTACAAAGCTACTCGCCCGAGGTCTACCACCATATGGAACATGGTGAACACCTCGAGGAGCAAAACCTCTCCGAGAAGCACGAGGAGCCTCAAAAGCAGGACGATAGTAAAACTCAGACTCATGCATACCTAAAGATAGGTAATGCATGTCCTGGTAACTCATCGCCTGAGAGCGTCGCTCATCCTTGATGCGACGAAAACAGAACCCAACCAAATGACCCGCCCGCTGACAGTAGGAACAGTGAAAAACTCTTCTGAGGGCACTCTCATGGGTCACAGGAGCAACTCTCGCAGGCTCCTTGGGCTTCTTCTGAGTGGTTTTCTTGGGAGGATTTTTCTTGGCAGGAGGTGTGGCTTTCTTTGGTGGTCGGGTAGGCTTTTTGGCTGATGGGGTGTCTAACAGAGCTCTCTCTTTCTCTAGGGTAGTGGGAGAGGTAAAAATAGTTTTGTTTTCACTTTCTGAAGGTATCCTCTCAAAACCCAAACCTAGAGCTAACCATGCTCTGTCAGCACACATCTTGGTCTTGGCCAAGAGCAAATCCATCCTACCCTTTCCCTCAGTGCATTTATTAACCACAGAAAGAAGGTATTCATTTTCAGTCATGAGGTTCTCAGCCCGCTCTCTAACAGTGCCTAGCTGGTCCTTAAGGGTAATGCAAGTGTCACAAACAGGCTGCACATCCTTAGAACTACCGGCCCTCTCCAGTCTAGCCTCTAAATCATGAACATGTTTATCATGCAAATTAATGCTCTCGCGC
Source organism: Zizania palustris (assembly GCA_019279435.1). Lineage (NCBI taxonomy): Eukaryota > Viridiplantae > Streptophyta > Magnoliopsida > Poales > Poaceae > Zizania > Zizania palustris. The sequence goes on along the minus strand of JAAALK010000082.1, from coordinate 35,929,321 downwards.
AATAATGAACAGTTCATGCAATCAACATTATCATGAGGTCTAGAATCCACCACCAAAAGCTGCTTCTGTGCAGTCTCAAGCTCAGAAAGAGTTTGAGCATGTACAGAATGCAACTGAGCAAGCTCACCCATGACAATGGTACAAGAATCACATTCAGCATCATTAACTTTAGACTTAAGCATGGCATATTCAGTAGAAACAGATTCTAGCCTAAGTCTAAGGTCTTTTCTTTCTCTAGCGGCTTGCACAAGTTATCTATCCTGCCCGAGAACTACTTCATTTAGCTGATCTAATTTAATTAATAGCTGGTCAGATGATAGAGGTACCTCAGATGAGTCAAGCTCATCGCCGCTGAGATCGCTGTCGGCCATGAAGCAAAGGCTGGTGAAGTCTCGTCCCTTCTTGTCCTTCTTGTCCTCCTTCCTTGGGGACTCCTCCTCCTCAGAGCTCGACTCCTCAGTTGAGGACGTGTCGATGTCGCTGAGAGCAGCAACAAATGCTCTGGAAGCGGCCTTGGCTACTTTCTTAGCCATCTTGCCACACTTGCCCTTCACAAAGGGTTTCCTCTGCTTCTTGTGGTATTTAGGGCGCTCACTCTCATCTCTCTTCTTGAGCTTGGGGCAGTTGGCCTTGATATGAGAAGTGTCGCCACACTCAAAGCAACCACTAAAACCACTTTTCCTTTGATCCCGTCTCTCATGATAAAAATGGGTGAACCTCCGGGCAATGAGAGCAAGCTCATCATCATCTAGAGTGTCCACCTGCTCCTTTGTGACGGAGACCAGGGAGGACAAAGCAAAACCATCTGCAAGAACACAAGTGCCAGATGTGCTTGGTTCTGCAGTGGTGCCACGGCTAGTGCTAGAAACCAATGCCAATGGTTGTGGCAAAGAGCTTCTGTGCACTGCAAGAGATGCCTTGGCAATCTCTGTGGACTTCAGCTTGCTGAAGAGCTCATCACAGGTCAATGTGTCATAACCTGCAGACTCCTCAATGATGGATATCTTCACTTCCCATATGCTACGGTCAAGAGCATAGAGAAGCTTGATAGCCCTATCATGATCATTGTAAGCAAGCGTCCCGTTGGATCGCAAGTTACTCACTATCGCATCAAAGCGAGAAAACATGCCATCTATAGATTCACCAGGTGCCTGCACAAACAGCTGATACTGTTGATTGTATGTGCTTTGGCGCCTGGCCTTAATCTGTGTAGAGCCTTCATGAAAAATAGTGAGTGTTGTCCAAATTTCCCTAGCAGTCCTAAGGTGCTGCACCCTATCAAACTCACTCCTACTCAAACCAATGAACAATATATTTCTTGCCTTGGAGTTGGCATTATACTGATCCTTCTCTGTTTGAGAGGTGTGAGTCTCAGGGATGGAGTATTGTGAGTCCACAATCTCCCAAATTGCATTTCCTCGGCTTAACAAGTAAGCCTCCATGCGCACCTTCCAGTATGCAAAATCAGTCCCATCGAACAGAGGAATTTTACTGCCTCTATCCATGTCACCAACAGATCACAAAACCGGTTAAGGTCAACTGGTGATCTTAACCTGCTCTGATACCAATTGTTGGACCGGAAACGGCGACCAGAGGGGGGTGAATGGGAGCTTTTAAAATTTCGGGCTAAAAACTAGCCTTCGGCTTTAGTTCTGTCTTCTACGGAACAGGCTTCGAACACTACCTTCGAAGGTCTGGTTCGGAGGTGTTTTGACAGCTCCGAACACAGGCTTCGCAGGATCAAAAGTTCGAAGCCAAGAAGACTTCGCTCCACTTACAACCCTCGAAAGTCTACTCTGCTAAGTTAGTGCAGGCTCCGCACACAGGGTGCTTCGAGGAGGCTTCGCACTTCACCCTTCGCAAGAGTGGACACCCCACTGAGGACTTCGACCAAGTACTTGGCAGTAGCAGACACTGTCATACTTGCAGCCTTTGACCTTTCCGAAGCCCCCCTTCGCACGCGAGGGGTGCGATAGCTTCGGTGAGAAGCCTTGAGCCAGATGGCCTTCGCTTCACCAAAGTCAGCCTTCGATACAGTGACGGTTTTGAGCCGAAGCCGTCAAAGCCCTTGGGCCTTCGCACCAACACCTCCGGAGTGGACCACCACGGCTTCGCAGCTTCCGCCCAGCTCGAACTCCGTCAGTCCGTGTACCGAAGCCATGCAGGCCGAAGTACCACAAGACAATCACACTCCGAAGCCCCACCTTCGGAGTACCACCCTTCGAAGTCCCTCCTTCGTCCAAGGCCTCCGCACGAAGCATTCCATGAGCCCTTCGTCGCAGTGTCTCTCCCTGAGCACACTCCTCGATGAGCCTCACCCGGATCATGCCTTCGATGCGCCTCGACTTCTGAGACCTTCGTCGGGTACCTTCGAATGTCTCCCTCCGGAGCACACTTCGAACTCCTTGCCTCAGCAGAGGACTTGATCCACCCAACTCCGAAGTCACTCCATTCGGAGTACCTTCGAAGTGCCTCACCTCCGAGGACTTGTCTCGGAGTACCTTCACCCGGAGCCACGCTCCGCACTCTCTGCCTTCACCTGGCGCACCTCGACCCGAGGACCGACCCGGACCCCTTCGCAGCCACCGTGACGGAGCTCCCCGCTCCCCTGGCATCAAGCCTCCCGCTTGACCCAGGTTCACCTGCCGCGAACCTGTCCATCGCCTCCGAAGTCCCTGCGCACCACCGACAAACAGACAAGTGTTTCCAGTACTCCGGAGACCTCTCCGGGTTAGCAACCTCCGGCACACACTCCGGTGTACCGCCCAAAGTACTGAAGCCTTCGGTACACACCCAGTCATCGTGTACTGTCGGACCCCTCCGACACGCACACTCCGCTGCAACAGCTGCAACAACCAGCCACTGAACACCCTTCGGTGAAACCACCTCCGAACACCCTTCGGAGGTCCAACCTCCGAACCCCTTCCGGAGGTACCCCTTCGAACAGAGGTTAAAAGCCTGTCAATCACTCATCACAAATACTGAAACCAACCCTTGGTTTCTCACACTCCGAAACCAACCCTTGGTTTCTCAATCTCCCCCTTGATGAGTGCATTGACAACCAAATTCAAGTTCAAGAAAATATGAAAAAATTTCAGCACACAAGTGACCATAAAAACTCAGAAACGAGCCAAATCATGTCACTTGACAAAAGAATTTTTCTCCCCTTTTCAAAAGAGTAAAAGCCCCTTCGGCAAATCTCCCCTTTCTCAAGATAAAAACTCCCCCTGAGTAATTTAATTGTACCCCCTTGCAACAGAGAACTCAAAAATCTCTCCCCCTTTGGCAATGCAAGCATCAAGGAGCATATAAAAGATGCATTGCTGGGAAATGAGCAGAATTGCAAAGACATATAAAGCAAAAATATGCCAACAGTAATACCAAAGATCATGGGCTCAGCTCAAATTAACTTTCTTTAAAAACATGATGACAGCATGTGATTTTATCATTTTGAAATAAAGGCATCACCACTTAGTCAAGGAAACTAGACCAGTAAAAGCAAGGACTGCGCAAAGCTAGTCAATTTCTACTCCAGACAGACAAGTCCAGTTCAAATGGAGCAATGAAAGAAAACTTGATGAGCAAAGAATTTTGTTGTTCTTTTCTTAATGTCAGGGGTTATTTGTTTGTCCACCTTATACTTTCCAATCATGCCAAGCCTAGGCATGAAAACCATAAGAAGCTTAAGGCAATGATTTTGGCAGACACTACACTATTCCAGTTCTGACCAATGTGCAATGGAAAGCAGTCTAGAATAGAGTAGTGCGACAAACAAACCCACTTGGATCTTTTCACTTAAAGCATGCAAATCATGGAGTTTTTGATTTTAATTAAGTGAATCAATTTGTTTAACACTTGATGAATATCCATGAGGATGTATAACAATTTTTCAAGTTGCAATTTTTAGCATCCAAAAAACAGTGTCTTGCTATCAAGCAGATAAAAGATAGCTAAAGCAGTCCTGCTTAAACATGCTAGATTCAAGACTAAGCAGTGAGCACGATTTGATTTTGAAAAGAAAACATCATGCACATGAATGTTTCAGATGAATTAAAAAGAGCTGAGTTGTCATGATTTCATGAATTATAATCAGGCATATAAATGCAAAAGATGTAAATGCAATTTCAACCCACAATTAGCAAATGCACATCCATCTAAATCTGCTCCCCCTCACAAAATGCCGTAAGGGTGACAAATACCAAGTTCCCCACGCAAGTAAGCAAATCGAGAAGCATCGAGGGGTTTTGTGAAAATATCGGCTAGCTGGTGTTGGGTATCAACATATTGAAATTCAATATCACCCTTCTCATTGTGATCTCTGAGAAAATGATACCGCACATCAATGTGTTTGGTTCTGGAGTGCTGAACCGGGTTGTTTGCAATACAAATGGCACTAGTGTTATCACAGAAAAGTGGAACACTCTTATAATCTAACTCGAAATCCCGCAAAGTGGAAGTCATCCACAAAATCTGAGAGCAACAGCTAGCTGCAGCAACATATTCGGCCTCAGCCGTCGATTGTGCAACACTAGACTGTTTACGGGAAGACCAGCAAACCAGAGACGTACCCAGAAAATGACAAGTACCAGAGGTACTCTTCCTATCAATCCTACACCCAGCAAAATCCGCATCGGAATAACCTCGAAGACATAAAGATGAAGATGCTGAATACCATATGCCAAATTCGAGGGTATGTTTGAGATACCTTAGGATGCGCTTTACCGCTTGGCGGTGCGAAGCTCGTGGTGAAGCCTGAAAACGAGCGCACAGACACACAGCGAAGTGTATGTCAAGCCTCGTAGCAGTCAAGTAGAGGAGGGAGCCGATCATGCTTCGGAACTCCTTCTGATCTACGGCTTCTCCATCTTCGTCAGGATCCAATGCTACAGATGTAGCCATTGGAGTGGCGAGGGGCTTCGCATCGGACATGTCAAACTTCTTGAGCAGGTCCTTGGTGTACTTCGTCTGGTGGACGAAGGTACCTTGTTTGCTTTGTTTGATTTGCAAACCAAGGAAAAAGGTGAGTTCACCCATCATGGACATTTCAAATTCCCTGCTCATGGTATCTGCAAACTCGGCAACCAAAGCATGAGAAGAGCCACCAAAGATGATATCATCCACATAAATCTGAACTAGAAGGAAATCTTTGCCATGCTTGAGAGTAAACAGGGTTTTATCAACAGAGCCCATCAAATACCCTCGCTCAAGCAGAAAAGACTTAAGTCTATCATACCATGCCCGAGGGGCCTGCTTGAGTCCATAAAGATCCTTATGAAGTTTAAGGACTTTATGTGGGTACTTGGGGTTTTCAAAACCAGGGGGTTGTTTTACATAAACATCTTCACCTATGAAGCCATTAAGAAAAGCACTTTTGACATCCATTTGATAGAGTTTGAATCCCCTGGATGTCGCAAAGGCAAGCAAAATCCTAATGGCCTCAAGGTGCGCAACAGGTGCAAAAGTTTCAGTAAAATCAATCCCTTCTAGTTGAGAATAACCCTGAGCTACAAGTCTAGCCTTGTTTCTAACTATTGTCCCATCCTCCCCTTGTTTGTTTTTGAAAATCCATTTTGTTCCAATGAAATGAACATTTGGTGGAGGATCAACTAATGACCAGACTTGGTTTCTCTCAAAATTTTCAAGTTCCTCATGCATGGCATTGATCCAACTAGAATCAGAAAGTGCATGACTAACATCTAAGGGCTCGAAAGAAGCAACAAAAGCAGAATTAGTGAAATGAGCATGTGAACGAGTTACCCTTTGATCAAGCTCACCAATGATCTGCTCGGGAGGATGCATCATTTGAACATGGTGTGGAGCCTCGCGGCGGGAAGCAGTCTCCCTCTCAACTTGTGCGTTGGAGTGGTCCAAGATGACCGATGTCGAGGTAGTTGCTTCGGGACCTCGTGCCGAAGTAGTTGAAGCGGGGTCAGCTTCGGGGGTTGATGTCGAGGGTAGTAGGGGTTCATCCTCGAAGTCTCCGGGATCTTCTTCTTCGAAGATGGTCTGTTCCATGTCGTGTTCATTTGCCTGTTCAAGAGCAGAACTAATAGAGGGGGTTGATTCATCAAAAGTCACATCACATGACTCGATGACAGTGTTAGTTTCCAAATTATAAACATGATAAGAATGACCATGAGTAGTGTAACCCAAAAAGATCCCGTCAGAAGAACGCGACTCAAATTTATCCAAATTACCACGTTTTAGGATAAAGCAACGACAGCCGAAAACTCGAAGATGAGTAACCTTGGGCTGTCTCCCAAAACGTAGTTCATAAGATGTCAAGTTTAAAATTGAGCGCAAGAAAATTCGGTTTGAGATGTAACATGCAGTGTTCATGGCCTCAGCCCATAATTTTCTAGGAGTCCTATGCTCATCAAGCATCGTCCTAGCCATCTCAACCAAAGTGCGGTTCTTCCTCTCAACGACACCATTTTGTTGAGGAACCCGCGGAGCAGAGAATTGATGTTCTATGCCATGCTCCATGCAAAAGTCAACAAAGAGATTGTTTTTGAACTCAGTGCCATTATCAATTCGAATGAATTTTAATGCACCAGGGAGTTCAGTAAAAAGTCTCAAAGCCAAGCTCCGAAAGTGTGAAAGCACTTCATCCTTGCTGGCAAGAAGGAAGACCCTAGAGTAGCGAGAGAAATCGTCGACAATGACTAATACATACCACTTGCCGCCTAAAGAACTAACCCGAGAAGGACCTACAGTGTCCATATGAAGAAGTTCTCCGGGTTGTTCAGTCATCACTGTGGTGACTGGCGAATGTGAAGCGGCGATCATTTTACCATGTCGACAAGGAGCGCAAACTAAATTCTTCTCAAACTTGAGCTTGGGCAATCCTCGGATCAGGCCTAGGGCGCTCAGACGAGCGAGCAACTCAAAGCTCATATGCCCTAGTCTCCTATGCCACTTCCAAAGCTCAGAAGTCGAATGTGCAACAAGACAATGAGAAGAACCAGATGACTCTGAAAAATCAGCTCCAAAAACTCTCCCAACTCTAAAGATCTTACACACTACAACGCCATCAGAATTGAGCACTTGCGAAGTATCGCGATGAAATCGCACTTCGAAGCCCTCATCAAGCAACTGAGATACAGACAACAAATTGTATCCCAGATTCTCAACCAAAGCAACATCTTTGAGAGTGAAATTCAAGTTAATTCTTACCACACCTTTACCTTTCACTCTACTCCTTCGATTATTTCCGAAGGTGATATGTTCCCTTTGCTTGGTTGTGGTGAGGCTGGAGAACCATGCTGCATCTCTGGTCATGTGGCGCGAACAACCGGAGTCCATGATCCACGTGCCCTCCAAGCCTCGATCTGTCACCTACACATGATGAGAATATCTCGATCGCTCAGTGCTGGGGTGAGTGAAAAAATGACGAGGCATCCAGCACTGAGTGACACGAGTAGTAGGTGCAGTAAAAGTAGACTGTCTACGCACAGGAAAATCGAAATGACGCAAAGTGCGAGGTCTACCTACATGCTGTGATCGAACAACATGTCGAGGTCTCCTACTCTGGCGAGGTACAAAGCTACTCGCCCGAGGTCTACCACCATATGGAACATGGTGAACACCTCGAGGAGCAAAACCTCTCCGAGAGGCACGAGGAGCCTCAAAAGCAGGACGATAGTAAAACTTAGACTCATGCATACCTAAAGATGGGTAATGCATGTCCTGGTAACTCATCGCCTGAGAGCGTCGCTCATCCTTGATGCGACGATAACAAAACCCAACCAAATGACCCGCCCGCTGACAGTAGGAACAATGAAAAATTCTCCTGGGGGCACTCTCATGGGTCAGAGGAGCAACTCTCACAGGCTCCTTGGGCTTCTTCTGAGTGGTTTTCTTGGGAGGATTTTTCTTGGCAGGAGGAGTGGTTTTCTTTGGTGGTCGGGTAGGCTTTTTGGCTGATGGAGTGTCTAACAGAGCTCTCTCTTTCTCTAGGGTAGTGGGTGAGGTAAAAACAGTTTTGTTCTCACTATCTGAAGGTATCCTCTCAAAACCCAAACCTAGAGCTAACCCTGCTCTGTCAGCACACATCTTGGTCTTGGCCAAGAGCAAATTCATCCTACCCTTTCCCTCAGTGCATTTGTTAACCACAGAAAGTAGGTATTCATTTTCAGACATGAGGTTCTCAGCTCGCTCTCTAACAGTGCCTAGCTGGTCCTTAAGGGTAATGCACGTGTCACAAACAGGCTGCACATCCTTAGAACTACCGGCCCTCTCCAATCTAGCCTCCAAATCATGAACATGCTTATCACGTAAATTAATGCTCTCGCGAAATAAGGAACAGTTCATGCATTCAATATTATCATGAGGTCTAGAATCCACCACCAAAAGCTGCTTCTGTGCAGTCTCAAGCTCAGAAAGAGTTTGAGCAGGTACAGAACGCAACTAAGCAAGCTCACTCATGACTACAGTACAAGATTCACATTCAGCATTGTTAACTTTAGACTTAAGCATGGCATATTCAGTAGAAACAGATTCTAGCCTAAGTCTAAGGTCTTTTCTTTCTCTAGCGGCTTGCACAAGTAATCTATCCTGACCTAGAACTACTTCATTCAGCTCATCTAACTTCATTAATAGCTGGTCAGATGATAGAGGTACCTCAGATGAGTCAAGCTCATCGCCGCTGTGATCGCTGTCGGCCATGAAGCAAAGGCCGGTGAAGTCTCGTCCCTTCTTGTCCTTCTTGTCCTCCTTCCTTGGGGACTTCTCCTCCTTAGAGCTCGACTCCTCAGTTGATGAAGTGTCGATGTCGCTGAGAGCAGCAACAAATGCTCTGGAAGCGGCTTTGGCTACTCTCTTAGCCACCTTGCCGCGCTTGCCCTTCACAAAGGGTTTCCTCTCCTTCTTGTGGTATTTGGGGCGCTCACTCTCATCTCTCTTTTTGAGCTTAGGGCAATTTGCCTTGATATGATAAGTGTCGCCACATTCAAAGCAACCACTAAAACCACTTTTCCTCTGATCCCGTCTCTCATGATGAAAACGGGTGAACCTTCTGGCAATGAGAGCAAGCTCATCATCATCCAGAGTGTCCACCTGCTCCTTTGTGACAGAGACCAGGGAGGACAAAGCAAAACCATCTGCAAGAACACAAGTACCAGATGTGCTTGGTTCTGCAGCGGTGCCACGGCTAGTGCTAGAAACCAATGCCAATGGCTGTGGCAAAGAGCTTCTGTGCACTGGGAGGACAAAGCAAAACCATCTGCAAGAACACAAGTACCAGATGTGCTTGGTTCTGCAGCGGTGCCACGGCTAGTGCTAGAAACCAATGCCAATGGCTGTGGCAAAGAGCTTCTGTGCACTGCAAGAGATGCCTTGGCAATCTCTGTGGACTTCAGCTTGCTAAAGAGCTCATCACAGGTCAATGTGTCATAACCTGTGGACTCCTCAATGCTAGATATCTTCACTTCCCATATGCTACGGTCAAGAGCATAGAGAAGCTTGATAGCCCTGTCATGATCATTGTAAGCAAGCGTCCCGTTGGACCGCAAGTTACTCACTATAGCATCAAAGCGCGAAAACATGGCATCTATAGATTCACCAGGTGCCTGCACAAACAACTGATACTGTTGATTGTATGTGCTTTGGCGCCTGGCCTTGATCTGAGTAGAGCCCTCATGAAAAATAGTGAGAGTTGTCCAAATCTCCCTAGCAGTCCTAAGGTGCTGCACCCTATCAAACTCACTCCGGCTCAAACCAATGAACAGTATATTCCTAGCCTTGGAGTTGGCATTATACTGATCTTTTTCTGTTTGAGTGGTGCGAGTATCAGGGATGGAGTATTGTGAGTCCACAATCTCCCAAATTGCATTTCCTTGACTTAGCAAGTAAGCCTCCATGCGCACCTTCCAGTATGCAAAGTCTGTCCCATCGAACAGAGGAATTTTACTGCCTCTATCCATGTTGCCAACAGATAACAAAACCGGTTAAGGTCAACTGGTGATCTTAACCCGCTCTGATACCAATTGTTGGACCGAAAATGGCGACCAGAGGGGGGTGAATGGGAGCTTTTAAAATTTCAGACTAAAAACTAGCCTTTTGTTTTAATTCTGTCTTCTGCGGAACAGGCTTCGAACGCTACCTTCGAAGTTCTGGTTCGGAGGTGTTTTGACAGCTCCGAACACAGGCTTCGCAGGAGCAAAAGTTCGAAGCCAAGAAGGCTTCGCTCCACTCACATCCTCATCTATTCCAAGGATCAGAAGGAGCATGAGACCCACATCCGGTTGACCTTAGGAAAACTAAGGGAACACCAATTATACGCCAAGTACAGCAAGTGTAAATTCTGGACAGCGGAAGTAAAGTTCCTTGGACACATCATTTTTGCACAAGGTATTGCAGTAGATCCTGCCACCGTGGAAGCCGTTATAGACTGGCTGCCACCCACCAACGTATCGGAGATACGAAGTTTTCTTGGTTTAGCAGGGTATTATCGGAGGTTTATCGAGAATTTCTCCAAGATAGCCAAGCCTATGACCAAGTTATTGCAGAAGGGAGAGAAGTTTGAATGGACTCTTGAATGTGAGGTAGGTTTCCGCACCCTTAAGACCCGGCTAGTGTCAGCACCCATACTGACCCTACCAGATATCAGGAAGGACTTCCATGTTTATTGCGACGCATCTCGCCAAGGATTGGGATGTGTTCTCATGCAGGACGGAAAGGTTATTTCATACGCCTCTCGTCAGTTGAGACCCCATGAGTTAAACTACCCGACGCATGACTTGGAATTGGCCGCTGTTGTGCACGCCCTTAAGATATGGAGGCATTATTTGGTCGGAAATCGCTGCGAAATCTTTACGGATCACAAGAGTTTGAAGTACATCTTCACGCAGCCGGACCTCAATCTGAGGCAAAGACGATGGTTGGAATTAATAAAAGACTACGACTTAGGTATTCACTACCACCCCGGAAAAGCAAATGTGGTAGTTGATGCATTAAGTCATAAGGGATATTGCACCGCCATCATGATTCAGGATCACGCGCCTTTGCTCTATAAGGAGATGGAAAAGTTAAACCTTGGGTTAACCACCGGAGCATATCTAGCCACCTTGGAAACCCGGCCTGTCTTGTTCGAGCAAATCCGAGAAGCTCAGTGTTGGACCGAAAACGGCGACCAGAGGGGGGGTGAATGGGAGCTTTTAAAATTTCAGACTAAAAACTAGCCTTCTGTTTTAATTCTGTCTTTTGCGGAACAGGCTTCGAACGCTACCTTCGAAGTTCTGGTTTGGTGGTGTTTTGACAGCTCCGAACACAGGCTTCGCAGGAGCAAAAGTTCGAAGCCAAGAAGACTTCGCTCCACTCACAACCCTCGAAAATCTACTCTGCTAAGTCAGTGCAGGCTCCGCACATAGGGTGCTTTGAGCAGGCTTCACACTTCACCCTTCGCAAGAGTGGACGACCCTCTGCGGACTTCGACCAAGTACTTGGCAGCACAACTGGTGCTGGGCCTCGTACACGAAGGTCTAAACGCACGCTAACAGACTTCGCTAGGGGCTTCGACACGAGAAGCAAAACGGGCTACGGTCAGGGCTTCGCTAGTAAGCAGTGAGGTCTAGCCTCCTGTTACACAGAGCAAACGCACACTGAAAACACACTTCGCACAAAACACCCTTCGCCTAGACAGGCTTCGGTGCACTAAAACTAGTGAGGTATGCAACAAGCTCAAGCAGAAAGATGAACACAGAAGCAGGGCTTCGCTGCTTGAACAAGGAACACTGAGAAAGAACTCTCTGGATGAATACAACGTGTGTGGGGCTTGTACAGGAGCTCAACAGTAAATGCTCAAAGTGTTAAATGTTACCTACCGAGCCCCCATATTTATAGCCCACAGTTCACCCAAGTGAATTGACTACTTTACCCCTAGGGTTTACACCATTTTTGTCTCTACAGAATGGAGGGGTACAAAAAGTAGTCTACTTTATCTTGGAGGCTTCTCTGTCAGCTTTGCAGAGGGGACAGCGTCATCTTTTTGCAGAGCAGACAGTGTCAGCCTTTGCAGTCTTTGACCTTCCTGAAGCCTCCCTTCGCACGCGAGGGGTGCGGTAGCTTCGGCGAGAAGCCTTGAGCCTGACGGCCTTCGCTTCACCGAAGTCAGCCTCCGATACAGTGACGGTTTTGAGTCGAAGCCATCAAAGCCCTTGGGCCTTCGCACCACCACCTCCGGAGTGGACCACCACGGCTTCGCAGCTACTCCCAGCTCGAACTCCGTCAGTCCGTGTACCGAAGCCATGCATGGCCGAAGTACCACAAGTCATCCTCACTCCGGAGCTAGCCTCGCTCCGAAGCCTTCCTCACTCCGAAGCCCCACCTTCGGAGTACCACCCTTCGAAGTCCCTCCTTCGTCCAAGGCCTCCGCATGAAGCATTCCATGAGCCCTTCGTCGCAGTGCCTCTCCCTGAGCACACTCCTCGACGAGCCTCACCCGGACCATGCCTTCGATGTACCTCGACTTCTGAGATCTTCGTTGGGCACCTTCGAGTGTCTCCCTCCGGAGCACACTTCGAACCCTTGCCTCCGCAGAGGACTTGATCCATCCAACTCCGAAGTCACTCCATTCGGAGTACCTTCGAAGTGCCTCGCCTCCGAGGACTTTGTCTCGGAGCACCTTCAGCCGGAGCCACGCTCCGCACTCTCTGCCTTCACCTGGCACGCCTCGACCTGAGGACCGACCCGAACCACCTTCGCAGCCACCGTGACGGAGCTCCCTGCTCTCCTGGCATCAAGCCTCCCGCTTGAAAATAAAGATATAATTATATTAGCAACACTTCGGAGGTGTTGTCTCCTTTCGGGAACTCGACTTAGAATTATGGCTCTTGCGCGAAACCAAGGAACTTTGTTAGGTGGTGAAGCTCTTAAACGAACCCTTTAAACTCACGACAGTAATTATGCACCATGATGGATATCTAAATAGTAGTTGTGAACCATAATCCGGTGGTCGGAGATCCGATCGGAGTGGCGGCCACATACGAGGAGGGGATGGTGGACCCAATGGAGTCCACAGTGAGAACGGATGCAACTGTCGGTGACGAATGCGAGCGACAACAGAGCAAAAACGCACAGCGCGGGTTCAGGTTCGCGAGGCTAGGGCTAGAATTAATGGTGAAATTTGGCCATAGACTCCAAATTTTATAGGGAGGCGCCAGAGAAGGAAAAAGGCCGAGTATGGAAGAGGATTTCGAGTCTTACAAAAATAATATTGCACCACGAATACATTTTCCATTTATTTATTAATTCTATAAAAGACTAATTGAATTTTCATATATTTCCATATATATGATCAGCATTTCATATATGGATGATTTCCATATATTAATAATCTCTATATAAAATAGATTGACTTCTATATATTGATGATTTCCATATAATAATAATTTCTATATAAACCAATCAATTTCCATATAATAAAATAAGCGGGGTCAATGACAGAGAAGGCATTACAGATCCATATAATAAAACAGACAGGACTCAACAGCACAAATCCAACGATTAGTGAATGAAAAGCTAGGATCTTTCAGACAAGTGAGTAAATAGAAATACGAGGCTATGTCAAAAAAGCAAAGTTATAGTAGTAAATTATCAAATATTTTATTTCTAAATTTGCAATTTGGAATTATCTGGGTTTCTACTGTTGTAATCTAACAAAACCGTACTAACTACCTATGTCTATTTACAAGTGACTCATTTTTTCTTATCTGTTAATTGCTTTTAACCTATTAGATTAACATCAAATAACTCAAACACCTCTTTTGTCTTTTAGTGAAGAAAAATTCTAAATTGAAAACTGTACTTTAGTTAAGATTTATGATTTATATAAGTATAACAACCTAAGTAGGTTAAGCTTGAAATTACTCTCTCTCTCCGTTCTACATAGATTTTAGTTTAAGGTAAAATTAAAATCAATAAGAAAATTAAAGGACTAAAATATTTCTTTTTATTAAGAAAGTAATATTAGTTCAATCTAAGAATGCAAATTCACCGAAGCTTACACCTCACAAAGTAAAACAAATGAGTTAAGCATGTGTTTTGTGTAAAGTGGAATGAAACTATATTTTTTGAGAAATCTTTTGTGCTAATACTCTCTCTGTCCTCCAGGCGAGTGGGACCTTGGAGTCGGTGAAACTGAAACTGTGAATGCCCTCCATGTATTTTCATATTGAGATTCCACATGTATTAGAGAGGTCTTCACACAAGAATTGGACCTACCTTACACAGTCGAAGGAGGTTTGATCATACAGATCGAGTGTAAAGTTAGGGCAATATTGAAACTGTACTTTCTAGTAGTATCGCTGCTGTTTTTTTTTTTGCAGCTTTCATAGTTGCCAGATCTATGTGGTATGGGTCAGCAACTACCCCAATCGAATTATTAGATAATCGAAAACAGAGGATCTTGAGTACTATTCAAAATTCAGAAGAATTGCGTAGAGGGACCGTTGAGCAGCTCGAAAAAGCTCAAATTCGATTACAGAAAGTCGAACTAGAAGCGGATGAGTATCGAATTAATGGATACTCTGAGATAGAACGAGAAAAAGCAAATTTGCTTTTTGACCCCATATTGTAGGGTGGATCTCGAAAGATAGGAAAGATCTTCCTCCAAGCCATACATACGATTTTCATCGAATACGACTTTCCACAAATTTCTATAGGGATCTATGAGATCGTCGCAGAGCAGGCTAAGTCCTGTTCGTCGGGTTTGACCGACCCGGTGGTGGGGCCCACCATCCACAAAATGGATGCCGACGATTGGGCCGGCCTATCCCCCATCCAAAGCCTGCCCCCGGTGAACTCCCCGGAAGGGCGGACCCTAACTCCACTCTTGTGGTTTCCTCGGTTTCTGTTTTCTTATTCGGGATCTTGCTTTTCATGGTTCTCATCTATGTAACTCGCGATTTTCGCGAGAGAACCAAATCTATGAGTATAGAATTAATGGATACTCTGAGATAGGACAAGAAAAAGCAAATTTGATTAATGCCACTTCTATTAGTTTGGAACAATTAGAAAAGTCTAAAAATGAAACTCTTTATTTTGAAAAACATCTATCATAAATGAGTAAATCTATCATATACATGCAGCAACCGCAATTTTTTCTATAAAAAGAAATAGGATTCTAAGTTGTGAAGCAAAAGATGGTGTTTCTTTTACTGTAGCAAGGGCAAATGAATTCAAAGTTTCCGTCGCTTTCTGAAACAGAAAGATCGAGGCGGGTCTAGTAGTGGTACTTCTGCTAGTTATGCTACTTCCAGTTCGAGGCCATTTCAAATCAAACCTTGACTTTGTAGGTCATTGTTCTGTTTGCAATTCGAAATACCCCGACTTTTTCAGAACAGGTCCGCGTCAAATAGCAATGATTCGAATCACTTCTTTTTCCATTACACTATTTCGAAAACCTAAGGACTCAATCATATGGATATGGAAAATACAGGATTTCTGATCCTAGCGGGAAAAGGAGGGAAACATATACTCAATTTAAAGTGAGTAAACAGAATTCTATACTCGATCTCATAGATCCCTATAGAATTATGTGGAAAGCCACGTAATAGTGCACCGATACACCTTCATCGACGTTGTTTTTTGACCGAAAGACCTAGAGCTAACTATCGAGACTTTAGGCTATTCGGACATATACTTCGAGAAATGGTTTATGGATGTTTGTTACCGGGTAAAGTTAGGGCATCCTAATGCAATGACTAGGATGGTTTCTATAGCATTAAATAGCAGTCCACATAAGCAAAAATCTGATGTGACATGAGAGTTAATGAGGGAAGAGGAGAAAAGTTGAGGAAATGATTTCTCATGTAAGAAATGATTTCTATCACTAATATCAAGGATGAAAAAACCACTCTACATGTATTGGGAGAGTATAGTAATTTCTATACATGAGGCTCACTCATTTGTGATTGAACAAATGAGAGAAAAGTAAATGAAGACAAGAAATCATGCATTGTAAGATATAGTTTATATGAGTAGTTTCTTAGTGACATTCATGTATAGAACCTATTAGATGATTTTTGGGTTGGAAATGTCCTTAGAGGATCGTGTTGTGTCGACCCAAGCCCAACTAAATGTACTTAAGCAGGTAATTAGTGCATAATTAATGAGACGTTAATGTGGACTAATGTTAATAAAGGCTAATAATGGGTATTGATTAAGAAAAGAGTTATGGATTTTGTTTGTACAGTCTTATCTCTGATATCCCTATCCGGCCAGCATATTTATCCGGAGTATCAGGCGTCGATTTTGGGTCCTTTTTTGATGCAATTTGTTGCAAAGAGATGATCAATACCGGAATTAGAGTTAATAATGTATTCACATTAGCAACTAATCAAAATTTAGATATATAAATATTCATCTATAGACGCGTCTATCTATAGATATGTATTTGTTTCTATAAATACCCATCGGTTGGTTTGTAATCTAACAAGTATATTTTGTACAGTTTCATTTATGTGAATAGTGCTGAATTCAGAATTTGTATAGTATGATAAAATAATTTAAAATTTTTGTTTTTAATCAAAAATAAAAATTAAATCACTCAACTATGGGACTGCTCCACTCCACATTTTATTACTATGCTCCACAAATGTCTAGCTAAAAACAGGTTCAACTTTCGATTTTTAAATCCACACAAAATAAGAATCTGAGGTGTTGATCCACGTTGCAAAATAAGGTTTTATACTTCCTCGTGAAGTTGGGTGGTAATTACTTATCTGCCATCCATTACACATAAATACTCTTAATTTATCTACAACTACAGATCCAAAATTTTTTGGAACTAGATTGAACCAATTCCAAAAAAAAATCTAGAGCTGGTGCTATTTGTAGGAAATTAAGAGTTGAACTTCCCTCAAGTGTAAAATCTTACAAATTCATTCGAAGCTTATTGCATTCAAAATACACTTTAACCTAGATGAAGAGCCGGAAGCAACCAAACAATCTCTGGATGCAGAGCGGAGAACACGGAGGGAAGAGGATACAAAATTACAAAATTGCAGGCCACTGATGCGAATGGAAGGTGTACGAATCGGTCCAATAATCAAACGAAGCGGATTTTTTTAAGCGGCTGCGTGCACGAAGGACTGATTCAATGTGTGCAGGTACGCGTACTCGCTGAGAAGGAAACGAAGGGGCGACAGTTTTATCCTCTAACGGGTTCCTGTTCTTGTTTCGGGGGTTAAATTCCCACAACTAGGGAAAAATTGCTATTTAAAATGTGTATTTTGTTTATAATGATATTTTTGAGACTGTCATATAGAATCATTGAGTCAATAAAAATGAGTCTGGATGTTAAAAATGTAAAATCACTTCTTTGAAGTGTCAAAATAGCAAATCTCTCCACAACTAGGTATACTGAAACCGAATAAAAAATTTATTGGCCACATCTATTTTTTCATGATTTTCTACCAAAGAATGCCATAGATCAATCTGAGCAACCCTACATCACGTGTTCTTGTTCATAGCAATAATTTCTTGAGTACACCTGGTAGCTGAAGTTTCTCAATATGTCATAAGCACAAAACTCTACTGTGAGAGAAACCATCTACATCACGCGATCTATTGGCATCAAAATATGCGAAAACTTGTGTCTTTTATTCTCTGAATATATCTACTTGCTAGATCACATTTTGTACATCTAACAAGAATTGAATCTAAAATGCCACCTCCACGTGGCATGGATGACCACCCACACGTGGTATGCACCTGTATGTGACTGTCACTAATATCATACTCACCAACATGTGTCAACAGCAAGGACACCTCATGCTCGAGATTGTATTATCTTCCACGTCAGTTGATAGTGTTCTCATCTTCTTTGTTAGTGATGGATAATGAGCCTACCAGTATATTGTCAAATATGAAGAAGCCGAAAAGAATGCCATCGAAACTGAAGTGACTAGCTTTTTTCACATATTCTATCTAGAATTAGTTTTTATCACTACGGGACTGGGCATATTTGCCGAGTGCCTAGGGCACTCGGCGAAGCCCATAATGCACTCGGCAAAGGCTTCGCCGAGTGCCACACTCGGCGAACCCTACTCGGCACTAGCCTTATCGGCGACGTGGGGCTTCGCCGAGTGCATTTTATCGGGCACTCGGCGAAGTCTTTGCCGAGTGCAATATAGACTTCGCCGAGTGCCACGTATAGCACTCGGCAAACGTAGTCGGTTGACGGTCGGGGTGGCCGTTAACGGGGCTTCGCCGAGTGCCCCACGTGGCACTCGGCGAAGGGGGTTTGCCGAGTGCCAAGGGGGGCACTCGGCGAAGGGGGCTCGGGGGGGGGGACGTGGCACAACGGGGCTTCGCCGAGTGCCCCACGTGGCACTCGGTGAAGGGGGTTTGCCGAGTGCCACGGGGGGCACTTGGCGAAGGGGGCTTGGGAGGGGGGGACGTGGCACTACGGGGCTTCGTCGAGTGCCCCACGTGGAGGCACTCGGCAAAGCCTCCCCAGAATGCACAGAAACGTGCCACGTGGCACGTTTCTGTGTATTTTAGGTGGCTTTGCCGAGTGCAACACTCGGCAAATTTTTTTTTCATTTATTTAATGCATATTTCATCCAAAAAACACATTCAATCACAAAATTCATCACAAATTCACATTTAGTCACAAAATTTGCCCCAAAATTCACATTCAATCACAGATATTCACATTCAATCACTATATGAATCACATTCACATCATAAAATTAACGATCACGTCACAAATTCACGTTTACGTCACAAATACAAGTTCAAGTTCGCGCTCATGGTGACAAGTTCAAGTTAATTAACAATTTCATAATGGCAACTCACACCACGCCTCACAAGTTAGCATTACCACTATGCCCAGTGTGTGGAGATTGCTGCGTGTTTGATCCTGCTGCCGAGTGCCAGGTCCAAATGCACTCGGCAAACATTTTTTTATACTATTTTCAAAAAAACAAAAATAGAATAAAGACTGTAAAAAATCTCATAATTTGGCATTATATAATATACACTAATATTTAATCATAGAAAATTTCTAACTTCAAATAAACAAATATAAGGCACTTGTAGTTTAAATTTGGGATCTTTTACTTAAAATCCTATAAACAACTTTCATTAACCAAAAATAGCAAACTAACTCAAAAAAGGCCAATTTTTGACATGGTATAAGATAAATTGAGTTTCAGTAGTACAAAAAGTTTTAAGTTCAAACAAATATTTGAATATCGATTTCCTTCTAAACCTAACTCATTTCATCCCTAAACTCCTAAACCTTCTCGAAGATTGTCCAATTTCTAAAGGTCGTACTTGAAAACTTTGTCGAAACATTATGAATTTTTACCATACTATATGTATGATATAATGACACCATGTCAAGTGTCATATTTTTTAGGCATCAATTACATTTTCTATAATTAAAAAACCATTAACCTTCATATTGTCGGTCGAGTGTCGTAAATTAGATTGTAAATATTTAGTTATATTTCGTAGTAAAAGATTACAAATGTAATCATGAACACAAATAAGATTTTTCCATATTTTTTGAATCATTATTTTCATGTACATGCATTTCAAATTTGTCCCACTTGGAATTAAAACCTATAGTAAAACGATTAATTTATTAAAAATATCAAACCGACTCATAAAAGTATGAAAATTTTCCATGGATTAAAAGATGTTGAATTATGACTGTAAAAAAATTCTAGGTTCAAAACATTTTTAAAATGTGATATGGACTCAAAATGTGTTTTCACATGAAATAATGGGATTATACATTTTGCCGAGTGCATTTAGATATGGCACTCGGCAAAAGTCTCGGCAAAAGTGTTTTTTTGGTCTTTGTCGAGTGCCATATCTAAATGCACTCGGCAAAGCTTTTTTGAACTATTTTTTTTTTAAAAAAAACTAAAATAGAATAAAGACTTAAAAAATCCCATAATTTGGCATTATATAGTATACACTAATATTTCATCCTAGAAAATTTCTAAGTTCAAATAAACAAATATAAGGCACTTGTAGTATAAATTTGAGATCTTTTACTTAGAATCCTATAAACAACTTTTATTAACCAAAAATAGCAAACTAACTCTTAAAAATGCCAATTTTTGACATGGTATAAGATAAATTGAGTTTTAGGGTGTGTTTGGTTCTGCTTTTCAAATCTGCTTCTGCTGTGAAAAAGCAGAAGCTGAACCAAACGGGTTTACCAAACTGCTTCTGCTGTGAAAAAGCAGCTTTTTTCTAGTACAAATTTAGAAGCAGCCTGGACTCTGCTTTTCTGCTTTTGCTTTTCTGTTTTTCTGATTTTTAGTTCAGATTAAAAAGTATGAATTCAAGGTGTCTTAATTGATTTAACATTATTATGGTTTGTATTGATTTGCACAATTTCATGAGATAATATGTGGTTGTCGGTTACTTTATAAAATAAACTATGCACTTTTTTATTTATCTAATATATTTTTTAGTTATTCAGTTGCATCAATGTTGAGTGTTTCCTATTTATATATATGTATAGAATATTATAATGATGAAAATTACGTAAGTTATAAAAACAGTCAGCTCACAGCAGTTTTTTCACAGCAGCTTCAACCAAACGACTTTTAGCTTTTTCACAGCAGGCAGCTCACAGCAGCTTTTTCACAGCAGGCAACTCACAGCAGCTTTTTCACAGCTCACAGCAGAACCAAACACACCCTTAGTAGTACAAAAAGTTTTAAGTTCAAACAAATATTTGAATATCGATTTGCTTCTAAACCTAACTCATTTCATCCCTAAACTCCTAAACCTTCTCGAAGATTGTCCAATTTCTAAAGGTCGTACTTGAAAACTTTGTCGAAACATTATGAATTTTTTATCATATTATATATGTATGATATAATGACACCATGTCAAGTGTCATATTTTTTAGGCATCAATTACATTTTCTATAATTAAAAAACCATTAACCTGCATATTGTCGGTCGAGTGTCGTAAATTAGATTTTAAATATTTAGTTATATTTAGTTGTAAAAGATTACAAATATAATCATGAACACAAATATGATTTTTCCATAATTTTTGAGTCATTATTTCATGTACATTTAGTTGAAATTTGACCCACTTGGAAGTAAATTCTAGAAACATGATTAATTTATTAAAAATAGTAAACCCACTCAGAAAAATATGAAACTTTTCCATGGCTTAACATAGGTTGCATTATGAGTGTAAAAAAAATTCAAGTTTAAAACATGTTTAAAATGTGATATGTGCTTACATTGTGATTTCACATAAAATAATGAGCAGTTTAATTTTGCCAAGTGTTTTCACATATGGCACTCGGCAAATATAAGGGTTTGCCGAGTGTCCGTTAGTGGCACTCGGCAAACCCTAATCTCTCCCTCTACCATTACAACAGCGTCAGGAAAAATGGTGCTCCGGGATTTTTCCACTTGTTTGCCGAGTGTCTCCCCCGTGACACTTGGCAAAGTGTAGTTTTTGCCGTGTGTATAAGGTTTGCCGAGTGTATATTATGGTACACTCGGCAAACTAGAGTTTGCCGAGTGCCCGAGGGAATGCACTCGGCAAAGCCACGGGCACTCGGCAAACAGAAAGTTTCCGGTAGTGTATGTCATCATAGCTAGATAGTAGAGATTGAATTCTTGTGCAAACTTTTCCTGAATTTTGATATTAATTAAAACATTTGTTTAATTTTGTTACAATCTTCCTCGCAATGTGATTATTTAACGTTTTACTCTAGAATTTTGGTGTATGAGGAAGTGTGTAATGTGGACAGCAAAACCACAAACACCATGTTGAGAGAGAAACAATATTTATAAATAATTCTAAGAAATAGTAAGAATGTTACGACCATCACTGAAAGCGATAATTGCATGGCATTAATAGACGCATTCGCGGAATGGTCACCCATATGTCTATTGTCCACTAGAAATTATGCATTTGCAAAATTAATCTCGTAAATCATACAAATCAGAAACACATCTCCTGACCATCGAGTGAAGTCCATCATAATGGACAATGCGGAGAAATTCACTTCCAAAACATTCAATGATTATTGTACCGTCATGGAAATCAAAGTTGAATATTTTGTACCACATGGCCACACTCATAATGGACTGACTAAAGCACCGATCAAAATAATAAATTTTATTGCTAGACCTCTATTACAATATAGTCATTTGCCGGTTATATGTTGGAGACACTAGCGGCGGACCTAGGATCTTATTAATGGGCATGCCTCGTCGAAATCTCTATATATAATTCGATAAAAATATTTTTCTGATTTAGTAAATAAATATTAAATTTACATTGTAATTGAGTATACATGTACTAAATAAAAACATGATAAATCTTAAATTGAATTATTAAGTTAGAAACATACTTAAATATAAATAGTTTAAACATCATACTAACATAGTCATACTTTTATTATGATATATAGTAAAAAACAAAGTACCATGCATGCAATAAGGTAGAATGCATGTAGGTAATAGGTTTTGTTCAAACATGGAAGACCAAAAAATGCTAAATTATTTACTGCTCTGCTAGGATCTGTCTAAAATGACACTAATGTCATCTAGAGGGGGATTGAATAGATGTTCCTAAAAAATTCTTGCGGAAATAGTTAGTTTGAACAACTCCTAAATCGAAAGTTCCTATATGGATTCAGAAAAATGCCACAAATGAAGTTTGTCTCTTGAACAAAGTAAATGAATGCAACTATGTGCAATGATGTAGGAAACAACTTTTATACAAGAATTTGTTCTAGAACCTTGCTAGCAAGTTGATTGGGCAATATCAAGTATGAGCTAGCAAGAACATGAAGAACACAAGATGAACACAAGTAGTTATTTACTGGAATTTCGATATCTCGATCCTACATCTCCGTTGAGGGACCTCAATAAGCTGGGTCTCTTTCAACCCTTGTCGTCACCAAACCTTAGCCAACGCTAAGCTTGGATTTTCTATGAGTTATCTTGTTTAAGCCAAGGTAGGTCTTATACAAACTTCTACGGGCACTCCACAATCTCTTGGATGCTCGCGGAGCGACGCCTAGCCATCTAGGAGGTAGCACTTCCAAGAGTAACAAATTCATTGAAAATGTTTTGCCAACTCAAATATGTTTGCTCAAGATTTCTTAAGAAAAGGAATCAACCCACCAACCCAAAATCATCTCAAAATATTCAGCAACAAATATGCAAAAAGATTTTGTGAATAACTCTCAAGCAGAATCGCAAAGATTTGCTCCATATTTACACTTTAAAGAGAGGGAGAATTCTAGGGTTTGGGATTCAAGGCTCATGAAAAACTTTGCCCACTTGAAAGTTTTCTCACAAGATTTTCAACAAAAATCCACCAACTCAACTACCCAAAATCTTCTCAAAAGATGAAGCAACAAAATCACAAGAAGATTTCAAATGAACTCTCAAGATGAATCGTTAAGATTCACTTTAGATCTATACTTGAAAGAGTGGGAGGGTTCTAGGTTTTAAAAGCTAGGGTTAGGGTTGAGTCTCTCTCAAAAGAGAGGTGAAGAGGGGTTTATATAGAACCCACCCTCGGGCTAGTCGTTGGGGGCAAAATACAGCAAAATCGGAAGTTCCGACCAACAAAAAACTCGAAACAGAAAGCTCAAATTGGAAGTTCCGATTTTTCATCGGAAGTTCTGACCCCCCAAAAAAATCCCAATCTGAGAGCTCAAATCGGAAGTTTCAATTTTTCATCGAAAGTTAGAACCTTCCGAGCTAGGATCGGAAGAAACCCAAGTCCATTAGAGAAGTTTCCATAGGCGATCAGAACAAGGGACGCAAAAACCAAACCAACATTTTTGAGGCCATCAAACAAACAGTCGAGTCGGAGGGGACAGGAAACGAGCGACGTACCGAAGCTTCCGGCGACACACACTCCTGTCGATTTGACCGGGAGAAAGATGAGGAGACGACGACGAGGAGGAGGATTCATTCAGTTCAATATTGGGAGCAGCGAAAGACGCCAACGGGTCACAGATAATCTCCTCCTCCCTGCACAGTGCAAACCGGCAACGCAACGCGACATGCGAACAACGACATGTCGCTGCCTCTGCATCAGAAGCATGTGGCATCCCATTCTCATATGGGGGTGCCCAGCATGTGGCGAACAGAAGGGCACACATCTCCGCCTACTGCTCATCTTTTAGCACAATATCACATCACATGTGCGATAACTATAGTTTAAGGAGAACGGTTCAGGGAGTGGTTTGCTTGCGACCTGCGTCCAAGTAAGTACAACAAAGAAGGAATGCCGCATCAGCAGAGCACACTAATCTCAGTAAATATATGTACCTTTAAGGCTTAGTAACAGATGAATTTTACATTTAGTTTAAATCCTCCAAAATCTATTTAAAATTCTTTCATTCCATGGGAGGCACTACACTTTTCTAAAGGGAGTAAAGAATATGGAGAAATTAAGGACTTAAACATAAATTTTACAGAATTTTTGCAAGACTTAGTTCAAATCCTCTAAAAACCACCTAAATTTCCTCTAATCTAAAGGAGGCCTAAAAGAAAGAGTGTTACATGTAGTTAAGATAAAAAACTATATAAAGAAATTAGTCAAAGAAATACCTATAGAGGAGAGAGTCGACCGATTAATAAAAACGCACAAGCTAAGAATTACAATCTACTACTCGTCGCTACTAATCTACAACTACTAGTACTCTAGTAGTACTAGTCATGCCACTAGTGGCGCCATTGGTCACCGGAGCAACCATCTCATGTGATTGATGTATCAATAAGTAATGGTCAATAGCCACCCGCCGTTCTTTCACCTCTAAAGTCCAAGCGGCCGGGTGATCTTAGCGATCGTTCAGACATTACCATCATGATTGTGACACATGGCATGACTAATTAATATTGGCCGCAATTTTTTTGTTCTACGAATAGTCAGTACTATAGGAGTAGTAGTATAGGAGTAGTAGTAGTATAGTATCAATGAATCGACATCCATGTTGGTTTGGTACATCTGAGGAAATATCTGACAAACAAACCAATGGTTTAGGGTCTGTTTGGTTGTTAGCCACAAATTGTCACGCCTTTGTTAGCCACAAATTGCTACTCCTCAACTTAAGTTTGTCACAAGTACTTTGGTAGTTATTTGGTTGATAATTGAAGTGAAGCTCGCCACATGCCAAAAAACTCCTCTCGCCACAGATTTTTGGAGCAAAAGTGTGGCGTTGGTTTTTCCGTCACGACACTTGTGGCACGCCAAACCGCAAAATAAGCACTCACAAGAGCGTTGCCACCCCCTCCCCCATCGTCACCATCCTAGCATGAGTTTCGCCCTCATCAGCCCCACTATCGCCGGTCGCGGCCGACCTTACTGTCACCGACTACCGACACTCCGCCCCCACCAACCACCCCCTTCCTAGAGCTCCAATCGTCTCTAGTCCGAGCTCCATCCCGAGCTCCCCTCACCGGCCATCGACCCCTGCCCAACCTTTGCCTCCGCCTCCACTGCCCAAGGTCTGGGCCAACCGGCCACCCGAGCTCCGCTCTAGCAGACCGCCTAAGCTCCTCCAAGTGAGTAATTTTTTCTATAAGCACTTGTTGATTTGGCAAGCAAGGTCAAGTTGCTTTGCTCATTTTTTTCTTTACATATATACTGAGATCAGAAGTTCTTGAGTGAAATTTTTACTGAATTTTTATCTTGTTTCTATAATGCTCATCTAATTGAAAAATCTATTTCTAATTGATGCTAGAATAGAAGTGTTTGTACCACACACACGAAAGAGAGGGAGAGAATATACAGAACAAAACCATGTAGTTCAGACCTGTCCGAACTGCACACACACACTAGTCACACTGGTCCGAACTAGACTACTCCCATACATACATACTAAACACATTCATATTTAACACCCCCTCAAACTTAAGGTGGTTCTGACACATTAAGTTTGAGTAAATGAAGTCGATGTTGTGCTTGAGTTTGTGCTTTGGTGAAAAAGTCTGCAACTTGTAACTCGGATGGCACATACTAGAGCTCAATAGTTTTCTGATGACAATGGGACCTGGTGAAGGAGGCATCAACTCCAATATGTTTGGTAAGCTCATGCTTCACAGGATTATTAACAATATGGATGGCCCCTGTGTTGTCACAAAGAAGAGGTGTAGCTTCAGCACAAGAGACCACAAAATCAGCCAAGAACCATCGTAACTATACAATTTCAGAAGTAGTAGTAGCAAGTGCACGAAGTTCAGCTTCTGTACTGGACCGAGAGATTGTTGCTTGTTTGTTGGACTTCCACACAGAGGAGAAGAGCCAAGAAGAATACAATAGCCAGTAATAGAGCGATGATCTGTTAGATCGCTTGCCCAAGTAGAGTCGGAGTATGCATGAAGCTTAAGTGGGCTATCATGAGAGTAAAACAAACTCTGAGATGACGTCCCTCTCAAGTATTGCAATACGCGAAGTAAATGTCCAAAAATGAGTGGAAGTGGGAACACTCACAAACTGACTAAGGATATGGACGGCATGAGCAATATATGGTCGAGTAACGGTGAGATAAACCAAGCTGCCCACAATATGCCACTAAGCAAAAGATGCAATGGAGGCAGCGGATGACACATATGTGGTGGTAATGGTAGGAGATGGAAGACGAAGGGTATCCAAAACGTAGAGGATTAGAATACCTCTATGACGATGGTTGGTCCCAATCACATCCCTACTATGACGATCTTGAATGAAACATGATGAATCATCAAAACCAACAAAACAATTATGATCAATGACTTGACCTACGGAAAGAAGATTCATGGATAATTGTGGGACAAAGGAAACATTAGGTAAAGAAAATTTGGTGTTGGAAAGAGAACCCTGATGAGTAATGTGACAAGAAGTACCATCTACTGTCTGAACTGAGGCTCCATCAATAACCGGCTTGCAATCTGTCAACTGAGACTAATCGAATGTCACATGAAAAGAAGCTCCTGAATCAAGAATCCATGAAGACTGAGAGGTACTGACAGGAGCAGCAGTGGCAATGGAGATGGAGCCTCTAGAAGTGGTTGACGTACTACGTCCACGAGTTGCTCGACGGGCACGATACTCAGCCAACTTTTCTGTGTATTGAGTGAAGCAATTCTCAGGGCGATGACCAATCTTTTTACAATGCTCACAAACCTCATAAGTACCGCCTCGAGATGTATTGTCTCTTTGAGGGGCTGCCAACACATTGTGAGTCACTAGCATAGAAGGAATATTCAAGGACTTGAGTCAAAACTCTTCAGCAATCAAGTCAAACAAGGCTTGCTCCATGGTCAAATTGGCAAAAGTGTGAAGCAATCTTGTGCGAATAGCCTCAAAGTCAGAGCGTACTCCCATAACAAAACGACATGTAAGAAATTTTTCCATGAAGATGTGAGTAGTACACTATTCTGCTTCACATTTTGGTATCATGACACTAGAAGTCCCATCAACCGATCAAACGCTGGATAATACTCATCAATAATCATGTCATTCTGTTCTATCATTTGAATTTGTTGCATAAGAGTGTAAGAGAGCATCACTATCTTGAACATAATGTTGCCTTAAAAAGGACCACAACTCTTTTGATGTCTGAAACTTGGTCAAACTCACGATCATGGATTGTTTTATGTTATTTACAATGGTTGTCATCGCTTTACCATCATTAATTTTCCATTCTGTAATATCAGCCATATTGGTATTATATGAAGATGGATCTTCACTTAAATGAAAAGCTAATCCATGACCTCTCAATACAATTTCTACTGAAAAAGCCCATTTCCGATAATTTTGGTCATCAAGAGTAATGCTAATAACAATTGTACTTGGCTGAGACCTTTTGAGAGGTCAAAGAAGATTACCACCAAAATGAGATCTGTTGAAGAAGATGCGGAAACCAGACTCAAAGCTTTCTTAAAATCTGCCAAAAGCTCCACAAATTTCTAAGGTTTCTTGAAAAATAACTTGAAATCAGCACAGTACAACACACAACTTCTCTCTG
This sequence comes from Zizania palustris, assembly GCA_019279435.1. Taxonomy (NCBI): domain Eukaryota; kingdom Viridiplantae; phylum Streptophyta; class Magnoliopsida; order Poales; family Poaceae; genus Zizania; species Zizania palustris. The sequence goes on along the minus strand of JAAALK010000082.1, from coordinate 35,901,351 downwards.
TCTCCACGCACAAAATAAATCTCCTCAACACACAAAACAAGTCTCCACAGCAAAGCAACAAACGGGGAGCGCGGTCTTGGCAACAGGCCATGGCAGTGGCCGAGGGTAGGCCGTGACGGTGGCCGACGTGATGACCCGCGATGGCCACATGACAAGCCGCAACGACGACAGAACAAGCCATGACGAAGGAAGGGACGCGGATCTGGAGCGTACGCAAGAGGGCCACCACGTGATGGCATGGAGGTGGACTGCCGCGACAGCGGCAAGCAGCGGGCGGCAGACGACCGCGACGACAGTGGAGGACGTCGGCAGGTAAGGAACTCTAGATCCGCTCTAATACCATGTCACATTTCAGAATAGAAGTGTTTGTACCACACACACACACGGAAGAGAGGGAGAGAATATACAGAACAGAACCATGCAGTTCGAACCTGTCTGAACTGCACACACACTAGTCACACTGGTCCGAACTGAACTACTCTCATACATACATCCTAAACACATTCATATTTAACACCCTCGCCGACCATCGCCCCTAGCCCAACCATCGACCCCTGCCCAACATTCGCCTCCGCCTCCCCTGCCAAAGGTCCGGGCCAGCCAACCGCCCTAGCTCCGCTCTAGCATGTCGCCCAAGCTCCTCCAGGTGAGTAATTTTTTTTCTGTAAGCACTTGTTGATTTGGCAAGTAAGGTCAAGTTGCTTTGCTCATTTTTTCTTTACATATATATTGAAATCAAAAGTTATTGAGTGAAATTTTTACTGAATTTTCATCTTGTTTCTGTAATGCTCATCTAATTGAAAATTCTATTTCTAATTGATGCTAGAATGTGATTGTTTTATGATGATGGCTAATATTTAAACATGATATTTGATTGTACTATTCTAATTAATTAACACTAATGTAGTGTTGAGGTGTTTTAGTCAATATTTGACAACAATCCAGTGTTCTAATAGGCGCCGGGCGCTAGTCGGGCGGCGACCCGGCGCCCAGCGCCTAGCCGCGCCTAGGCGGCGCCTAGGCGGCGCCTAGGATTCTGCCCATTTTCTCCTTTGTTTTTCATGTTCCTGTGAGTTCCAAAGATTTTTCCTAGTTACGAGGCATTAATTTTACTGCTTCCCAGATGTTTGTCTAGTTTCAAGGCGTCCTCATTATTTTTCCGCACAGTTCCCCACTGGTGTCTCTTCCACTCCCTTTTCTTTCCCTCTCCTCTCCCCCTCTGGTCACTTTTCTTCCCAGCCTTTCTTTCCCTCCCCTCTCTCCCCCTCCGACTGCTTCTCTTCCAGGCGTTTCTTCCCAGCCTTTCTTTCCCTCCCCTCTCTCCCCCTCCGACTGCTTCTCTTCCAGGCGTCTTCTTCCCCTCTCCTATCTCCCTCTCCGGCCCCGACATGCTCTGCTCAAGCGTCTTCTTCCCCTCCCCTATCTCCTCCTCCGGCCGCGACATTCTCTGCTCGAGACTCCCCTCTGGAGCATGGCGCACGGCGCCGGAGATCTTGCGAATGGTGCATGGGGGCGGACGGCCGACGGCACATGGTGGCTGGTTCAGGGAATAGGCGGCGCCATAGCCGCCCAGGGCGCCTAGGCCCGCGGTCAACCGCCTAGGCCGCGGTTGACCCGCCTAGGCGCCTCCGCCCGCCCAGCCTCCCTCCGCGTGGCGCTGGGGTGGCGCCCAGCGCCTTTTCCCGCCTAGGCGCCCGCCTAGTTCCGCCTTTTAGAACACTGCAACAATCCAAACAATTTCATAACTTTTGGCCAAACTTTTTTAGCAGCAATCCAAACAACAACCATAGTTTTTTTTTGCCACAACTTACAAGTCAAACACCATACTTTTGCCATAAAATATGGTTAGCCACAAGTATGGTTGCTGAGGTGTGGCAAAATGTAGCCTACAACCAAACATACCCCTATAGCAATGCAAATATGCTCTTAAGAGAAGGCTAATGATTTAGCTAGTTATTGGCTACATACTTATATCATGTTACATGCAGTTAAACTAATAATTCACCCATATAATAATTAAATAGCCCTATATACTATACATTTAATATGTAACCTATCATACTATCTCACAAAGTTCGTGAGAACTTATATATTAGCGAATTGTTAGCTAATAACCCACTTTTCTTTTTTATCTCAATACTAATCTGATATGACAAGTCTTATAATCTGCTTATATCAGCTTATTATAACTTATTATAATGACTCACATTGATTTAGGACATTGCCAACCTTCCATATCACCTAGTATTCATGAGTCATGACACTAATGGTAAAGGAGATGGTGGTAAGAGAAATGAGAAAGAAGATAGATTATTGGATAAAAATATTTTTTGAAAAACTATCTATTTGAAAGATGGTGTCTTACTTTTTCTTTTATCTAAAAATCATTCATAAACACTATGGATTAGGATAGCAATTGCCCATTAGAACATTGATAGCTGCTAATTTCTGAGACCAATGAATCAACAGGAAGCTGTTGATTACGGTTAGTTTGTTGCCAGTGAATATATATTCTATCAGATAAAGGTAACATCCAATCAGAGGGCGGCACATCAACATGCCCATCATCATGGGGGGATACGCCACCCATTAGCAGTTTGCTTTATATGACCTGTTCTGTGCAGGACACCCGTACCTACAGGAGAGGAAAAAAACTAGTTCTAGAAAGTGTGAATCTATTACCGCTAGATAAGGAATTATGAAAGCTGGAACAGATCAAAGATCAGTTCATCACAGCGTAATGCAGAGTCAAGTTTACCCGTTGTATGCAAGTGACGAGAAACACTCATCAACCAACGCAAACAATCCAAACGAACAAGCAAAAAATTAGCCAAAACTTATGCACGATCTGAGTAGCTGACTAACCTGATCCCTCTCTTGGATGGTTCTGCTTCTGATGTTGATGTTCAGATAAAACCAGAGAAATACGAAGTCGCAACATCAAAAGTCACAGAAATGGAAAATACTACATATAACAAACTACCAGACCGAGATGGATTTTGCAAGTCGAGTTACGCCAAGAATGTTAAAACGCACTACTGGTAGTTTGTTATAGGTAGTGGGCCAGAGATATTAGGCCCAGCCCACATCAACAGTACTGCATGGTACTGTAGCATGAGTTATAATTTTAGATTTGACAGGTAATATTAAATAAGAAGATGTTGGTTTAAAAGATAATATTAGATTGAGTCTTTGAAATGTAAGGTTAGATTGAGTCTTTAAAAGTAATATTAGATTGAGTTCTTGGAAGGTAACATTAGATAAGAAGATATTGGTTTAATTAGGAATTAGATATAAAGATTGGGTTAATTTTTTCCGTGCCATTACAATTTTCACGGTTTGCCAATATACCATCGGTGTGTCACTGACAGATGGGGACCGCCACAGTCACTGACAGTGACATATAGGCAATTTTTAAAAATTATAATGGCATGTGAGTAATTTTCCCAATTATTTATCTTCTATAATAAGGATTACTTCCTTAGAGCATCTCTAAGAGATGTCTTAAATTGTATTCCCTAAAATTTGATATAGGGATCATCCTATTAATGTTAATCTCTACAAACTAATTTGATTTCCAATAGTTTATCCCTATTTTTAAATAAGGAATGAGAAATTAATCTTAAATTTAGGATAGATAACAAGGGATTTAGGAAATAGTTTAGGATTGAGGATTTGTTTAGGAATATTGTTGGAGTCTATTTTTTTCATCAAAACCTTAAATTTTAAATTTAGGAACCTATATAAAATCTCTTTTGGAGATGCTCCTAGATGTCATGTCAATTCTCCTTATATAAAGGGACTTTTTGTATTCAATTGATAAGCAAGAAAGAAGTCTAACATCTCATCCCAATGTTCGTCTCTCTCACTTAAAGTCTACCTCTCATCCCAAGCAACCGACGCCGCCCGGCTATCCTCTCGGTGATGTTTATCCCGTCATGAATTTAACCCATGACAACTTGATATCAGAGCCATAGTTCCGGCATTATCTTAACATTATTTTTTATTCCAAATATTGTAACAAGTCGAAATGTAAAATGCTTGAGTCTTATTTATATTAGGTGTCAAGTTACAATTAAGATCGTCCTACAGCTCGAGGACGAGCTGTTCGAAAGGAGGGATGCAGTGTTATAGGTAGTGGGCCAAAGATATTAGGCCCAGACCACATCAACACAGTACTATAGCATGAACAGTACCACAAGGTACCGTAACAAAAATTAAGGATTTTGTGTTTTAAAAGGTAATATTAGATTGAGTCTTTGAAAGATACAGTTAGATTGAGTCTTTAAAGGTAATATTAGATTGAGTTATTGAAAGATGAGATTAGATAAGAAGATATCTATTTAGTTAGGAATTAGATATAAAGATTTAATTATCTTCTATAATAGGATTACTTCCTTAGATGTCATGTCAATTCTCCCTATATAAAGGGACTTATTGTACTCAATTAATAAACAAGAAAAAGAAGTCTAATATCTCATCCCAATGTTCATCTTTCTCACCTAAAGTTTACCCCTCATTCCGAACAGCCCGGCTATCCTCTCGGTGGTGTTTATCCCGTCATCGTCATGGTTTAACCCATAATATAGTTTGAATTTATCAGGCGGCTGTTGTCCAATTGCTTGCTTCTCAGCAACACCGAAAACAAAATAATCACCGAACAACGGCCCTAATCTACGGCAGGAGCTTTAGTAGCCATTTAAATTTAACTTTACAGATCAACATTTTAAATATACCAGATTGGTAATATACAACTTATGCATAGTCAATGTCGTCAACTATATGCTTAATTGGCAGTTTAATAGACCAAGATTTATTTCTGAAAATACACACCAAAATGCAGTAATCTGGAATTCTAGATTCTAGACAAGTGGAAACAGTCCTAAAAAGGTGGAGGCTTAAAGAATCTACATGTGCATCCTCCTATGGAATCTTAAACAAACATACAGGAAAACTTCATTCGTACTTGGACTTAAAAGTCTGCATACATATTATGAAAAATCATAGCAATGAAGACTCATCATATACAGCACAACAACTAGTGATGATTACAGATCAATCATCAAGCATTTGACAACACAAGTGCAGATCAACAGGCTATTAATTCTACATGTCTAATTGCAAAGGCTATTTCTCATAAAAAAGCATGGCGATTGCCGTTTAGCTAAACAGAAAAATATCATTACAGGCAAACATAATGTTACCTTTAACGTGCCCATGACACAGCATCAATCTCATCCCTGGCAGATTTGTATAACTCAAGCCTCTTAAAGCACTGTTGCCTTTGCTCCATAAGAGCAGGATCCTCGTCAAGGAGTTCCGCAAGCTGCTTAGCCTACACAGGGAAGTGCTCATTGGGAGGACTGAAAGGAGAAGTGAATATAGTTATATTATTACAATGCGAAATAATAACTAACTCACATCTTTCCTGCCCACTTGGGTATAGAAATAGTTCAGCAAGGAACGCTTAGCTTCCCGGACTTGACAATGGACAACAGCTTTGGGAATAGTATTCTTCAATGTATCAGATACCATGCCAATGTATGACGAGACATTAGAAGCGATCCTTCTGAAGTGCGCGTCAGTGTAACGATCAACAGGAGTGGAAGGGTTTCCAGTTCCAGTCTTGTCCACTTCCTGTGGAAGCTTGCGGAAGAACTCCACTGTCAAGTATGTTGCCTCCATATCAACCAACCGTACAGTGGTTTTACGACCATCCTCACGGAATCTCTCCAGGGCATGAAAGCATGCAGCAGCAAGTTCCGCTTGAAGAGTGGGAAACCTTTTTAATTCCTAGTGATATAACATGTTTCAAAAAATATTACATAACTAGTGGGAAAGGTATAATGATGATATGGTATAGATGTGCAAAACAGCCAACCTGAGTCTCACCAATGGATTTCCTTACCAGCTCTTTCAAAACATAATGCACCTGCAGCAATGGTAAAAGAGATTTCAGAATAAATAAAATACTGAAGCAGATGACAGCAGGAGGATTCTTAGTATATTACAGCATCTACAGAAGCTTCAGCTGGTCCTCTAAAATAATTGAGAGCAGACTCAATCAGTCGACGGTACCCTTGCTCAGGAGCAATTAAATGAGGTTGATAACCATCAGCTTCTGATACAACTCGCTTAACATTTTGCAGAGAGAGGTGGCAGTCAAATGGAAGCTTCCGCAGAGCAGAAGGGAGTTGGTTATCAAAGACACCATAAATCCGAGCACCACCAGGCCGTCTGCAATATTAATTAAGCAAACATTTCAGATCTCTAGAGAAAACATTACATGACCATATAATAATGCAGGTAATAAAGAAGACTAATAACAAATATGATATTTACCCTCCATCAAGATGTTCTCTAAATATTTTTTCAAATGCACGGCAAAGCTCCAATACAAGGTATAGTTGTGCCTGCACAGGAACATAAATGTTGCATTGTCCATTTGACTACAATGCAATTTACCATAAAGTTCAGTAGGTTACCCCAGCATCAGAGGCAATAGGTCTACCAATGTGATCCATCTCAGATTCAAGTTCATCAATAGTTTTGTTGATCAGAGATGTTATGCTTGGAATACGTGCCCTGATCACAGCCTCTAGGTGCTGAGATGTGGAAAGTGGAAACAGCAACTCAGTATTGGTGACTTACAAAGTCTAAAAAGGCAAACACCAAATGGATCTTTCAGGACCTGTGAAAGAAGTTTAGCAAGATATTCTGAACCCATCCTGCTAGCTAAATGAGAATATTCAGAACTAGAGTCAAAGAACTCCTGTTCTTTTCGTCTGGCAATAATCATATCAACATTCTTATTGATATCTGCTTGTGAACGGTTGACAATCCCAACCCATGGATGCTGAAGTCTGTAAGCTCGTCCTTCAAGAACCTTAATAAAAAGAACATATATTGGGAGAACTAAAAATTACATAGTAACCCAAATTGCACATAATAGAGTAAACAGAAACATACATCAAGTGCATTTGTTCCCTTGTCCATCAAATCAAGCTTAGTCAACACACCAAATGTCCTTTCACCTGAGCAAAGATGATTCCACAAGCAAAAAAATAGGTGAGCCGAAAGGATGGAATTATCTCTGACTCTCAGCGTGCAGAACATATTAATATGAGCTAGTGTTATGAAAACTAGAACCAGCAATCTAAGCCATTGGTTTCAATCTACATATCTCACATCAAACATCAAAACCACGGATGATCCCCAAAGGCTCTCAACAATTCCATTTTACTCTTGTGTGGTTGCTGGGTTGTGCTTGCCCAAAATTTCCACTTGGCAATATACAACATTTAAAGTTGATCTAGTGGCTGAGATTTTATTTCTCATTCTCCTATTTTAAGGTTACTTCCTAGTCCTACAATATATTCCCTCTGGAATGTCAGTGTTTTACAACTATAGCCATTGCATGCAAAATCTCCAGGCATCTATACAAGGTGAATATTTTGGAGTTTGGACAGCTTTGGAGAAGAAATGTGTATTGCTAATGAGATAAGAAATCAGGCTGTCACATTTTTGTAGTTTACAAATGGTAGGCACAGGATGATCTTCATTTATAAACTGGTTGGTAGCAGCGTAGGTTAAAATCAGTAGCAACTGGCATAGTAATTAGTAAATTCCCCGTACTACATAATTCATAGGAACAAACATTTAACAGAATTATGTAGCTATGAAACTAGGGCAAGGGAACAGTTTTCTGATCCAATCAAACCACCAAGGGATGTGCACAAACGATGAAAATGCTTAATTATGAATGGGGTTTTTCCAAAAAAAACATGAATATCTTATAATTTAAGTTAAATTATTTAACATTATTAGGCAATAGGAGATTGTATCTTGCATATTTAGGCAGGGCAGTCAATTAGGATCAGACCTGCCATGTTTAGAGATTGTGATCTTGCATATTTGGGCAGGGCAGTCAATTAGGATCAAACCTGCCATGTTTAGAGATTGTGATTTATTTCCTATCCATGTAATTACTGCCATATATAGCAGCAGCAGCTGCCCTATAAATACAGGCCCCCTCTCCATTGAGAGCATGGCCAATTGCCTCAACCTCACCTTTCTACATGGTATCAGAGCAATCTGATCTTGGCCCTCCCTCTCCTTCCCCAACCTAGCTGCGCCGCCCAACAGCCGCGCCAGCATGTCCTCAGAGTCCTCCACCACCTCCGCCATGGCTGACGCCATCAACCCAGCCGTTTGCCCATATGCTCTCGTAAACGTGAAGACCCACATTCCCATGACCCTCGAGCTGCGACCCTCTAACTACACCAAGTGGTCGACAGCCTTCCACGCCATGTGTGGCAAATTCGGGCTGCTCCAGCACCTTGCCATCGTCTCCCCTACGCCCACCAATGACGCATGGGTGCAGGCTGACTTTTGCATCCGCAGTTGGATCTTCGGCACCGTCTCCGACTCCGTCCTCAACCTCGCTATGACCGGTGCCCAACAGACCGCCGGCCAGCTCTGGACGGCAATCGCCGCCCTGTACCAAGCCAACAAGGCACCCCGCGCCGTCTTCCTAAGTCACGAGTTCCACTCGATGACCCAGGGCGACTCCTCCATCGACGAGTACTGTGTGCGCATGAAGGAGGCTGCCGACAGTCTTCGCGACGTCGACCAAACCATCACCGAGCCCGACCTCGTCCTCAACCTACTCCGCGGCCTCAATGAGAAGTACCAATCTGTCGCCGACAACATCGCCGCCCAGGAACCTCTCACCTTTGCTGTTGCCAGGAATCAGCTCCTCCTCAAGGAGCTGCGTCTCAAGAACGAGGACAAGGTCCGCGCCGCTTCGGCCCTTCTCGCCACCTTCAACGGCGCCCCTGGTGGTGCCCTGCCGACCGCAGTCCAGCAGCAGCAGCCGCGCCAGCAGCAACAGCCGCGCCAGCAGCAGCACGGCAACGGTGGCCGACGCGACAACAGGCGCAACAACACCCGGCGCGACAGCAAGCGTCAGCCCTGGGGTTTTGATCCTTGGACTGGCGCACGTGTCAACCCCGGCGAGCGCGTCATACCTCCCTGGGAGCGCGACCAGGGCAGTTCCGGCGCCCCTGGCAGACACCCATGGCAGCCCCCACGCCAACAGGGGCTGCTCGGTGCCCCTCCTCAGGCGCACACAGCGTTCGCCCCTGTCCAGCCTGGTGGACCGACATGGGACTCGGCTGGCCTAATTGCTGCCTTGCAGCACCTAGCTGTCCAGGGCAGCCCCTCATGGGTTGTTGACTCCGGCGCTTCAACTCACATGGCGACCTCTGATGGTATGCTCCTCCAGCGCCTTCCCCCCTCCACCTCATCTATAACAGTAGGCAATGGCACTAGTATTCCGGTCACGTCCAGAGGTCACTCCATCCTACCCACCACCTCAGCAAACTTCTCCCTTAATAACATTCTTGTCGCCCCTTCTCTCATTCATAATCTTTTATCCGTTCGTCAATTCACCCGTGAAAATCGTTGTTCTCTTGAATTTGATGCTCTTGGTTTTTCTGTTAAGGATACCCAGACGGGACGAGTGATTCATCGCTGCAATAGTACCGGCGATCTCTACACCATACCTGCTATCCCTCCGACCGCTGGCACCTCCTCACATGCTCTCCTGGCTGTTTCGTCGACCCTGTGGCACCAGCGTCTCGGCCATCCAGCACCTGCTGCTTTAGAACATCTAAATAAACTTCATGCTGTTTCCTACAATAAAGTAGACCGCTCCCTCTGCCATTCATGTCAGTTAGGCAAGCACACGCGTCTACCCTTCAGTACCTCCCAGTCTTGTACTTATGCACCGTTTGAACTAATTCACTGTGATGTTTGGACCTCTCCCATCCCTAGTATTTCTGGTTTTTCATACTATTTAGTCTGTCTGGATGATTACAGTCACTATTGTTGGGTTTTTCCTCTCCACCGCAAATCCGAGGTCCACCAACACTTAGTTCAGCTCACAGCCCTTGCACAAACCCAATTTAACCTCCCTGTAAAATGCTTCCAAACCGACAATGGCAGAGAATTTGTCAACACAGCCAACACCACCTTCCTCGCTGCTCGGGGAACACTTCTTCGTCTCTCCTGCCCATACACTTCCCCTCAAAATGGCAAGGCAGAACGCACCATTCGCACACTCAACAACTCAATTCGCACCATGCTGCTCCACGCTTCAATGCCACCCACATACTGGGCTGAGGCTCTTGCTGCCGCCTGCTACTTACTCAACAGGCGCCCTTCCTCCTCCATATCCCATGAGGTTCCTTTCACTCGCCTCCATGGACAGCCACCCACCTACAGCCACCTTCGCGTCTTTGGGTGCCTCTGCTATCCAAACCTACAGGCCACTTCCCCACATAAGCTTGCACCTCGCTCTGCGGCTTGCATTTTCCTTGGGTATCCTTCCTCTCATAAGGGCTATAGGTGTCTCAACCTGACAACTCAAAGCATCATTATTTCTCGTCATGTTGTGTTCGATGAGACTGTTTTTCCCTTTTCCACCACCGGTGTCATCCCATTCCCTCGCTCCCTGGATTTTCTTCTGGACAACGATTCGGTTTCGGTGCCTTGCTCTATTGTTCCTACAGGTGGAGGTTCCTCCTCGACAACCACGGTTGCCCCGTCCACCTTGGACGCTGTGCAGCCGCCCCCTGATGATGAGCCGGACCCGGCTTTTCTCCTGCCTGGGGGACGCAACCATGTGCCCCCCAGCCCCAGTTCGGCTTCTCCACCACCGGGCGGGTGTGGTCACGTACCCCCGCCTGGTCTTCCTGTGGTTCCGTTTCCACGGACCTACAGTCGACGACCACAGCCGGTGCCTGCGCCACCAGTTGTGCCTGCCGCACCGACGCCCCAGGCTGCGTCCACAGCTGCAGCTCCATCTCCGCCGCTCACGCGCACCAGGACCGGCGCCCTCCCACGTGTGAGCTACGAGGGGCTCGCCGCCACCTCCTCGCCCTCACCATCGCCTCTACCGGCGAACTACCGCAGCGCTCTGGCCGATGCCAACTGGCGGGCTGCGATGATGGATGAGTACCAGGCCCTCGTCGACAACAACACCTGGCGTCTTGTTCCGTGCCCTCCTGGCGCGAATGTTGTGACAGGCAAGTGGATTTTCCGGCACAAATTCCATGCCGATGGGTCCCTCGCTCGTCACAAGGCCCGCTGGGTGGTCCGCGGATTTTCTCAACGAGAAGGCATTGACTACGACGAGACCTTTAGTCCGGTGGTCAAACAGGCCACCATTCGGACCGTTCTCAGCATTGCCGTCTCCCGTGCCTGGCCGATCCATCAGCTGGACGTGAAGAATGCCTTTCTTCACGGCCACCTCAACGAGACAGTCTACTGCCAGCAGCCACCGGGTTTCGTTGACCCCGCCGCTGCAGATCACGTCTGTCTCCTGCAAAAGTCCTTGTACGGACTGAAGCAGGCCCCAAGAGCTTGGTACCAGCGGTTCGCGACCTTCCTTCAACAGCTCGGCTTCGTCGCCTCCACCTCTGACACATCCCTCTTTGTTCTCACCGAGGGGACGAGTCTCGCCTACTTGCTGCTCTACGTCGATGACATCATCCTCACCGCCTCGACTCCAACTCTTCTGCAACAACTCATGGCCCGACTCCAGTCTGAGTTCGCCATGACCGACTTGGGTGCTCTCCACCACTTCCTCGGTGTCGCCGTCACCCGCACCTCCGACGGCCTGTTCCTGTCGCAGCGATAGTACGCCATCGATCTCCTCCAACGGGCAGGCATGGCTGAGTGTCATCCTACGGCAACCCCTGTTGACACTCAGGCCAAACTCTCCGCCCATGAAGGCAACAAACTGTCAGACAAGGACAGCTCAGAATACAGGAGCATAGCAGGGGCTCTTCAGTACCTGACTTTGACACGTCCTGATCTGGCTTATGCAGTTCAACAGGTGTGTCTCTTTATGCACGGCCCACGGGAGCCTCATCGCGCGCTGATCAAGCGAATCCTGCGCTATGTGAAGGGAACACTCTCCTCAGGTCTTCACATTGGGCGCGGCTCCATCCAGACGCTGACTGCCTACTCCGATGCCGACTGGGCCGGCTGTCCAGATTCTCGACGCTCCACCTCCGGCTACTGCGTCTACCTCGGCGATAATCTGGTCTCGTGGTCCTCCAAGCGCCAGACCACGGTGTCCCGCTCTAGTGCTGAGGCCGAGTACCGCGCTGTGGCCCACGTTGTGGCTGAGTGCTGTTGGCTTCGCCAGCTACTTCAGGAGCTCCACCTCCAGCTGCCATCTGCCACTGTTGTCTTCTGCGACAACGTCAGCGCCGTATACATGACGGCCAATCCGGTCCACCACAAGCGCACGAAGCACATCGAGATCGACATTCACTTTGTGCGCGACAAGGTGGCCCTTGGCGAGGTTCGGGTGCTTCATGTTCCTTCGTCTCATCAGTTTGCTGACATCATGACGAAGGGCCTCCCAACGCCACTATTTACAGAATTCAGAACCAGCCTGTGCGTCCGCAAGCCTCCTGCTTCGGCTGCGGGCGGGTATTAGGCAATAGGAGATTGTATCTTGCATATTTAGGCAGGGCAGTCAATTAGGATCAGACCTGCCATGTTTAGAGATTGTGATCTTGCATATTTGGGCAGGGCAGTCAATTAGGATCAAACCTGCCATGTTTAGAGATTGTGATTTATTTCCTATCCATGTAATTACTGCCATATATAGCAGCAGCAGCTGCCCTATAAATACAGGCCCCCTCTCCATTGAGAGCATGGCCAATTGCCTCAACCTCACCTTTCTACAAACATATTTATCATCTGTAGTCCAGAAATATTTTAAGCAAAATGGACCCAGCAAAGAACAAAAAAGAATTATGTTCAACAACAAAAAATAATTATTCATCACAACAATGGCCAGAGAAGCCACAATATAATCAATTAATATAACACGGTAAAATAACTGTAATAATTTGATCCATACCAGCTGGATCAACATCTCGAGCAAGCTTAATGGCATCGGATGTTGCTATATCTTGATTGGCAGGAGATATAGCAAGTATAATGCAGTTTGGCTACAAAAGAAAATATGAAATTGTCACTGAATAGGGTAAAACCAATGCATACTTCATAGTGTCAGCAAAGTTGCTAAGGTATGGTCACACTGTTGCTTTAATTTGCAGTATAGCTTTATGCAACATGCAAACAAAAGCACCAGTGAATCTAGGAATTAATTTTAAGAGGAAAATCACAATATAAACAGGTTATATTGGAGTAAGTTTGTCTAAAACCCAGAAAAATTATAGCCAACTTGGAAAAGAAATGCTGTATAGAAGGCAAACAGTATTAACTATTAATTGCTAATGAAGAAGAGGCATTCACAAAAAGTATTTTTGAATCTATATTTAGTAGCTCCGACAGCATTAAATGGTAACAAGACTGTGCGACACAGGAGTGGGAGACCTATCACAGAAGTATGGCATCCTTCATTCAAGACAGCAAGGATGTAACAAGTTGAGAGGCTGAGCGCAATAGCATTGAATTTATTTTTGAGGAGCATCAGATAAAATGCAAAAGAAAACCAATCACTGTTCTGATATATGAATGTGCAGACCTATATTCTATATTGAAGTAATATACCTTGTCAACATATGAGCGCACCATATTTTCAATATCCTGGACAATGCTTTCAGGCTGTCCTTCTGAAAATCAATGAAATCAGTGAAAGTTCTCTGGCTAACATTGATTAATAAATGCAAGTAATAAAATTGGTATACATTTGCATACCTACAGCAACTTTAGTTAGGCCCGGAAGATCAATCAATGTCAAGTTGACCACTGCAATAATTCATTGAATAGAGAAAATGGTATATTAGGAAGATTCAGGGGCTGAATCAATGATGAAGGTGTGTATAGGTAAGGTCAGTGGAAAGAAAAGGAAATCAAAGATGCCCTGCTACTGTTGTCAAACAGAAAACATATGGTCTTATTTCTGTAAGATGGAACTGGAAAATTAGATTAACAACTAAAAGCAGCTGCAATAATCTCCTTTAAATAAGAAAGAAAACAGCAATAAGTTAAGCAATGGGTGTGAGCACCATGTGGTGAGTAAATGCTGAGATGAATTGGAACTGGAGATATTTGTTTAGTCTTCCCCGTCAGCCTATCAGTTTCATCTTGAATTTCCTTCCGCACAAGAGCTGCAGTAAACAAACATCACCATCATGTCTGTAATAAGTATTTGTTCAACTTCAGTCGTTTCCTAGATACTGAGACTCTGAAACCATGCAGAATTCATTACAAGCAAGCACCCTTTTGTGCATTATGTGATCCCAAACTAGTCCAATCACAAACACATAATATGAACTAACAGCACAATACAGATACAGAAAATTAAAAGCCACTTGTATTAGTAAAATAAAATCATTTTAATCTGCTTCTCTTATGACATTGTACTGATTGTTTAAGCAGAAGTTAGTATTCACAACATGGGGTGGGGATGAGAGAATAAGCATGGTGCTTTATCTAGGGAAATGATATCCTTGTGGAGCTGAAAATTACTGCCAATTTGCCAAACTTTGTCAATAAGCAATATAATCACATATGTAGTTGTTATGTGTTGCAGGTAACGATCTGATGGGATACAAGTGGGATGTAGGAGGCCTCGGCGCAGAAGGCTTCCCTGGTGGCTACCCCTTGATGGGAAGAGTTAGCGCTGTAGCAGATCTGATACAAGAGAAGCTGGATGAGAAGTAGAGAACTAGATGAGATAATAGACTTTCCTCTTTATTGTCTTTAACCCTAATTACAGCTTGCTATTTATAGACACAATAGAAGATCTAATCTACTAGGAAACTAACTGAATTCTAATTCTAACTTAAGGACTCAATAGGACTCCGTATAAAACAGATTAGACTCTTTAATAACTAACAAACTGGACTTCTTTAATAACTACCAGCTAGGCCAGCCCAATCCAGGGCTTTAGCCCATGACCAGCCCTACCTAGGGCTAGCCCAAGACCGGCCCTTGCGGAAGGGCTTGATCCTTCTTCCTTCTGGCATATACAATGTCGACCCTGACATCTCTCCCCTCTTTCAAAATCATCTCGTCCTCGAGCTGAAAATCAGGGTAGTTCTGACGAAATTCTTCGAGATCAACCCATGACGCCTCAACTGGATGCTTGCCTTCCCACTGAACCAATACATGTCGAATGCCACGAGCTAGTCTTCCATTAACAACTTTACTGGGTACTGGCAAAACCCGGCCTTTTGAGACATGAGGCAATGTTGGGGGTGCTGCTGGCGGATCACCATGAATTTTTTTAACACCCCAACGTGAAACACGTCATGAATATGAGCTCCTGCTGGTAAATGGAGTCTATATGCCACGTCACCAATCTGCTCAATAACTTGATATGGCCCATAGAAGCGAGGAGCCAATTTGCCCTGACGATAGCCGGGAAGTGAAGAAGCTTGTCGATGTAAGAGGCGAATCCATACCCAATCGCCAATAGCAAATGCAGCATCCCTATGCTTGTTATCATAATACAACTTAGCATAATCTTGTGCCTGTAATAGCCTTTCCCGAATATCTGTAAGAAACTCATCATGCTCTTGCAACGGCCTATCCACCGCTTGTACCTTTGTTGTCCCTTGGTCATATGAACAAAGTGAAGGTGGTGGCTGACCATACATTTTTCGGGCGCCCAGCAACAACCGATCAGTCCGGCCTGCTATGGCCGATCTGACCGACAAGGCCCGGTCTGACCAGCCCAACACGGCTGATCTGACCGACAATGCACAGAAGGATTCCCACGGCAAGCGCAAAATTATCGAGATCGACCCGAGTAATTCCCATTCGGCCAAAAATTCCAGAGGCAAGTTTGCAGCCCTTAGTACAAAGCCACAACCATTGTGGGCACCTCCAGACATGACTAAATCCCAGAAGAGGCGTCTGCAATGTCTCCGAGCACAGGAGATGAAAGAGAAGAAAGCCAAAGATGAGCGGGGTGCGATCTTTGAGGAGATTCGCCCCTAACCAGTACCCAAGCAAGTATGGAAGCCCAAGCCAGTTGCAGTGGAAAACCCGGCTCTCACTCCAAGTGATGACGATGATGACATGCTAGACGATGACTACACACCTGTCTCGGAGGGACCTCTTCCTCAAGCGATGGATGTGAATGTGGTGATGCTTCCCGCTGAGTTTGGTTTGCTAGAGGATGAGGTTGAGGTCGCTCAACTAAACCTCAGCCCGTGTGAAGCCATGTTCGAGAAGCCCGGGGAGTCAGCTCGTCACTTGAAGCCCCTCTACGTTCGAGGGCATATCGACGGCAAGTCGATCTTAAGGATGTTGGTAGATGGAGGCGCCACTATCAACCTGATGTCATACTCACTTCTAAAGAATCTCGGCAAGAATGAAGAAGACCTGATGAAGACCAATTTGACATTGAACGGCTTCAATGGCAAGAGCTTTGAGGCGAAGGGCGTTCTTTCACTAGAGCTGACAGTGGGTCACAAGACGCTACCTACGACATTCTTCGTGGTAGATATGCAAGGTAACTACAGCGTGCTACTAGGGTGTGATTGGATTCATGTGAATTATTGTGTTCCTTCTACCTTGCATCAGTATTTGATTCAGTGGGATGGCGATGAAGTGGAGGTCGTACCAGTTGACACTTCGACCCAAGTAGAGTGCTTGTCAGGTAGAGACCTCTTAGACTTTGATTTTGTTAGTGTGTTTGAGGGGAGGTTTGTTCCTATTTCTGTAAAGTCAACTGGTGTAGCTCGGTTGTTTCTCAACTAGTTGTCATGTCAGGTAAGAGCAATCTTGATTGGCTAAAGTCTCATGTAGAGCAATATTGGTCTTCTAAAGATGGTATCACTGAAGCCATTGAAGATTTTAGTGAAGTAGAGAAATTAGGTCAAGGTTTTGCGTCGGTCGATCCTTTAGAAGTAGACATAGAAGATGGTAGTGTTCCAACGCCGACTTTTGTAAATCAAAACTTACAAGCCAGTGACAAGGCTGAAGTAATAAAGTTGCTTCGGTCGTATATTGATTGCTTTGCTTGGGAGTACAGTGAGATTTCCGGACTTAGCCGCAAGCTCGTGGAGCATTGCCTGCCTATCAAGCTCAAGTTTAGGCCTCATAAACAGTCTCCTCGTCACTTTAATTCTGCCGTGTATAACTAAGTTAAACAAGAGATAGAATAATTACTGAAGGCAGGGTTTATCAGGCCATGCAGGTATGCTGAATGGGTTGCTAACATTGTGCCTATTGAAAACAAAGGGAATGGCAAGATTCGTGTGTGTATTGATTTCAGAGACTTGAATAAGGTCACTCTAAAGGACGAATATCCCATGCCAATAGTTGACAAGTTGATCAACAATGCTTTAGGATACAAGGTACTAAGTTTTCTTGATGGTAATGCTGGTTACAATCAAATTTTCATGGCCAAAAAGGATGTTTACAAAACGGCCTTTAGATGTCCTAGTTTTATCGGCTTGTTTGAGTGGGTAGTAATGACTTTTGGTTTGAAGAATGTTGGTGTTACATATCAACGTGCTATGAATTTGATCTTTCATGACTTGCTAGGTGTTATGTTAGAAGTCTACATAGATGATATTGTAGTCAAATCGGATATTATGGGTAACCATTTAGCCGATTTGAGAGTTGCTTTTGAAAGAATGTGTCAGTATGGCTTAAAAATGAACTCACTCAAGTGTGTTTTTATCGTGTCGGTGGGCAAGTTCTTAGGATTCATGATTCATGAGAGAGGTATCAAAATCGATCCTAAGAGACTTGGGAAGATTAGAGAGTTTGAAGCGATATAAGCCTGGTATAACCGGTCAGTCCGAATTGAATTATTTAATCTCGGGTTGTTTTGATCTCTAAACAATTTGTAACTACTTGGACTCGTACCCTAATCCATCTAGGGTGAAAATTAAGCCCAGGGACGACAAGACCACCCCTTATAAATATAGGGGTAAGGCCGATTCAAAGGGGACACGCAATTTCAATCCAATCTAATCTACTACCCAGTAGAATCATTCTTTTTTCAATCTACTACCTTTTTGCCCTAGTTTAGCCATAGCACGTCCATCTTTGTTGGTTTGCGTTTTAAACCTTCAGTCCATCGCGTCATAATCGTGGTAATCCTTATCGATTCGCTTGTGAATCGTCTGTTTAACCCCCGTAACGGGTTTTTATTGGTAATTTGGCCTCTATGCTGAATTGCTACTGATCTTACGTGTTTTTGCAGGAGTCAAGGCGACCATCTTCATCAACAAGAGGACCTGCATCGACTTTGGACACCACCGCACGCGCCGGCTAGTCGGAGCACCTGCTATCCGCTTATCGGTCTGACCGACAGCACACAGTCGGTCTAACCGGGCCATGCCGACATGCGCCGATCTGACCAGTACACGAGCAATCTGTCCGCCGGTGCGTAGTCAGCCCGATCACCCACTCCTTCGCCTAGTCAGTTTGACTGGCCCGCCTTGGCCGGTCTGACCACCCCCTTTTACTCTCGGCCAATTGGGTCACCCCCTCGTGGTGTGATCTAATTGACTAGCGACTCCACCCTAAATTCCCTCGTCACGATCAAGGGTCGTCGGAATGCGGCGTCGGCATCGTGTGACGTTTGGAGGACTACTTTGAGCGTCTACGTGCTTTTAGATCACCAGATCGACATCGGTGAGGTTTGACGTTTTGTCAGACGATTTTAGCGTCTAACAAACCTCTCCAAACAACTGCACATCACTGAAAATGTCTGAGCGCACGCATGTGCATAGAGACTAGAGACTAGACTACAGAGTGAGTGTGGGCGCTCACAGAAATCGTTGAACCGTCGCTTGGGTATATGCAGGAACTCGGCGTACTCCTGCACCCCATCCTCTGTCTTGTGCAGCTGCAGAACAAGCGGCCTTCTCGTCACGATTCCTGTGAATCGAAGCACAAAGCTCGTGGCCGTAAAAATCACAGCATTGGTACTCGAAAATTCGGACCCAGGAGCAGAATTCACGACCATACCTGAGCCTCGAGGCAGGAAATCGCGCCCAACGATGCTCTCCAGCACCGATGACTTGCCAGAACTCTGCACGTAACCGCGGAAAATCAAAAGCAAGCGCCATCGGAATTAAGCTACGACGCTAAACCCTAGGTGGGGAGCAGAGGCGATAGGCGGGGGCGCACCTGGCCACCGACAACGGCAACAGAAGGGAGCGCCTCCCACAGGGTGGGGAGGGATGCGGTGCCGTCGCCGCCGCCGTGATCGCCGAGGACGGTGCAGGCCCGCTGGATGCGGTTCACGAGTACGATCACGTTCCCCATGGTCGCCATCTCCGGCCGGCGGAGGAAGCGGCCCGCACGAACGGGCAGTGGAATGGAAGGTTCTAGAAGGAGGGGGATGGTGCGAGGCGAGGGTGGAGAGAGCGCGTGTGTGGGCGAAGCAAGCCGCGCGGGGAGCAGAGCGAGGCGTCACTGTCTCGATAGTATCGGATAGGGACAACTATGTCAATGTGTAACCGCCTTTCTTTTTTACGGTTTTGCCCTTGTAGTTCCAAGTAGCCCAGCGGGAACACCGAAACTCAAAATTCAAAAAAAAACGTTTTACCTTCGTTACTGTTTATTTTAGACGGATTGAATTTCAAAACGATTTGATTGTTTATTTTAGTGTACCTTCTTCGAGAAAATATCCTGTGCAACCGTGCAATCATGGAATCGTGCGATCTGGTGCATTCAATTAAGACCTAACAGTTATATATGAAAAAAAGTAAAAAAAAGTACTAGATTTTATATATAACCATTGAATCTTGATTGGATACACTAGATTGCATGATTGCAGATTACACATAATATTTTCCCACCTTCTTTTTCGTTAAGAACTTTATAAGAGACTCAAACAGTCAAACTATGGACCCCAGATCTATTCACTACTCAAATGCTACCATTTCAAATCCTCTTGTGAGGTGAAAACAAATCTAGTAGCATTCTCACCAAAATTAAACAATTTCTCTCATCCAGGGTTGAGTAGAAATAAACCACAAACCAAACCAAGAGAGAGTAAATGGCAAATAAAAAATCATATAAACTTTTAATAGTATATAAGAAATTATTTTTTTATAAGTTGATATATTAAACTATGATATAGTTTTAATTTTATAAAGTTCACCAAATGATGTTTAAAAGAGTGTCGTAGTATATTTCAGTTAAAACAAAAAAAAAATCAAATTGTTTTTATTTTTGTTATTTTAGCACAGTGCTTGGTTTGTATTTGCAAATAATTAAATTTGTTAGAAACAGGAGGAATTGATTGTCCACCATTACACCAATCCTTCAAAATGAGTGTTTTAAAAACACTAGTCTCATCTGCATTTGTTTGATTTTCATAACTGACTGTTTAGCTTGCTTTTATTTTATATTTCCATGGCAAATGGGAAGTTTATGCCTCCTAACTCCTAAGCTTTATACTCCTCAATATATATTTATTTATCTTGAAATCAAAATGCAAATGTATAGCCATCTCAGCAACATGAAGACCGAGGGCAGTTTGGGAATCGGACGGCGGATAAGTGCGACGGACGACGGCCGGGTCGGTTCAAATGTCTTCCAATAGTGGGGCCCGCGTATTCCTCCTCCGTTAGCCGTTGCGCCACGGCTGACAATTGGGCCCCACTTGGAGCAGCGATTCATACAGGAATATTGTGGTCTTAAATGGATAACCTGATTAATTTCATTTAACAATTTTACTCGGTACGTACTAAAATATAAAGTAACTTATATTTGAGAAATAGTTAATAGCTAAGACTAAAATAAATTATATAGGAAATCAAAAAATTATATAAAAATCGGAAGAAGTGTGTATATATGTACTCGATGATACATAAAAAAGCACACAGGATGCATTTATATTTTCTAAAAAACCAGGATGACAAAGTGTGGTGAGGCCCATGAAGAGAAAAGTGTTAGAGTATATGGTATGTATGCATGTATGTATATGGTAAGTTGGGTATATGATAATAGAGATGATATTAGGTAGAATTAGATTATATCTAATCATTGCATACCTTATTTTCGCTCATGTACTCTTATATATACCGGTTTTTAAGGCTCAAAGCAATCTATCCATACGTCGACCCATAATTTATTCCTTCCCTATACATTCCACAATTCAACATGGTATCAGAACGAATGATCTAGCGTCGTTCATCCTTCCATTGTCGCTCGCCCTTGGAAGTGGATCTCGATCCTTTCGAAGGCGGCTATTTTCGTCTTCCAGCTTCATTTTTTATCACTGGCCAAATCTGATCATCGCCTAGCCCATGGCAGTGATGATGGATTCATCGCTGATGATAGCAACATTACTGGTATGGTCGACGGTGCACTCGACCTTGCCTTGTCTACCCTGCATGTCGGCCCCTGTCTTTCTCATGCACCGGCCTTTGTCTTCCTCGAGCATCAACATGTGTCTTCCACACGTGCTACCGAGAACTGCTTGCGTCTTCGTCGTGCACTGCATAGACCTACCTGCGATGGTGATGACCTAGTAGTCGGCCCATGCCAGCACCTCCGCGTCGCACTCCTCCTCCCCTTCTCTATCGGCTTTGTCCTGTGCAACGCCTTCCTCTTCATTGAACTGTGATGGCTACCACAATGCTATATTTGCAGCGGCGTGAGGTCCACGAACTCCTTCCCTAGGGCTAGCAATGAGCCGAGTCGAGCCTAGCTCAGCTCGGCCAGATAACCGAGCTCAAAATTGGGCTTGGCTCGAGCTTGGCCGGGCCGCAAGCCCGTCCAACTCTACAACCACATGTGTGATGGGACTAGGGAATGTGCGCCTGCATGGACTTTTGACGAGGGATTGTAGCAGTGATGTGGTTTCCAACGAGGGTGCGGCGGCGTGAGGGTGCGACCAAGCAGGCACCGGGCAGCCGCCAACCGAGCGTACGACTGGAGGCGGTGAGGCCTAAGGTAGTGTGGTCAGGTGTAGCCACATGAGAAGTCAGTTGCCGGGTGGAGGATGGAGGTAGGCGATTGGCGGTTGTGCGGGGTCCCAACGAGGGGTGGCGTAACGAGCTCCTGCCTCTCGACGAGGACCAGCGGCGTGGGCATGGTGGTGGAGTGTGCCAAGGCGGGCACCGCCACATGTGGCGCTGATCGACGAGCGCTGAGGCGGTAGTGGCAGCTGGCGGTGGGAGGTGGCGGGTGGTGGGCGACGATGACTGCTGGCAAGCGGTTGTCGGTGATCCTACCGATCCATCTGTTCCTAACGCCAGAAGCTTGATGCTAGAAGGAAATTAGGGATTTAGGGGAGTGCACTTGTACTATGGGTGCATGTTGACCGATCCACGGAATCACTCATAAGAGAGCTCGACTCGTCTCAACTCGGCTCGACCAGCTACCGAGCCTGAGAGTGTGGCTCGAGCTCGGCTTACAGAAGACACAAGACGAGCTAGGCTCGGCTCGCCCGAGCCCGAGCTAGCTTGTGAGCCTTGAGCCAAACTACCAATCCTATCCTTCCCTCGTTGTATATAGCGTATTCGTTCTTCCTGCTCATAGTGTGCAAAATTAAAAAAGAGAGAGAAAACAAGTTGGTTGTTGGTTGTTGCATGTAAGACCAACAAATTAGTCACTTTGGGTCGTGGTCCTTTTGACCCATTTTGTTTTCTTTTTTATTTGCTAGTCATCGATCGGTTTGAGTTGCCTACTGTCATTGTCGACTTCGTGCATCACTGATTCCACTCCAAAGGTTTTGGGCACCTTCGACTTGATCACCCGATTGAGTGTTTGATCTTTTAAGATGGATGATCTTCGACTATGCGCATCTCGCTATCAACCTTTGGGCCACCACTGTATCACCTCTCAGGCTATAGTGTTGTTGCTCGTGGTCTTCAATTGCTACATCGACATGGATCCATTGTTGTGTCGCCTCCTTGGGTCATGATGTCATCGCTCTCGTTGTCTTTAGCACCACTTTGATCATCATCATCTGCTCAGGATCCTCTTCGCCTACTTCTAGCATTGTCGTCGTGTTTTCCTCATGTTGTTAGTGTCACTGCTCAAGGCTATTGGTCCAGCTACCTCTACATCAATTTTATTCGTCTTCGTCCACTACACCATGTCGCCAGCTTTGTTGTATCTTCCTCGACTACTTCTATCTTCTCTGACAATAGCGAGCTACATCGACACTTCTTCGTCTACGCCACTTTACATCGTGATCATCTCAGAGACCTTTTTCTGCTAGTCTTCTTCGACAATGGAACATAATTCATGATGGTCCCTCTCCTCGCTCGCACAGTATTGGCAACACCGTTGTGTACGTTCATTTCGATTCATCCTTAGGTCTGGCAAACCCAATGTGTGTCTCGTCCTTGACAACTTCGACGACATCAACTCTCCAGCATCTTCTTCCTCAACGATTGCCATGATCGCGTCATTGTATTCGTCTTATCTTGGTTTGTCGGCACTATTCCACGTGTGTGACCACTTCACGATGCATCTGTGGCTTTAGGCTACCTCATCCTCGACAGTCCAACTTCTTCGACTACATCGACCACGACTACCTTACGTAGCTACCATGACCATAGTTTCTTCAACTCTATTGCTTTTGGCTACCTAGACTATGGCATAAAGGGATATCATCTCTGAGTACTCATATCAATATCTTCTCCTCTCTAAGCGTCTGCTTTGCTCATGCTTGGACTATGGGGATATTAGAGTATATGGTATGTATGTATATGGTAGGTTGGGTATATGGTAATAGTGATGATATTAGGTAGGATTAGATTATATCTAGTCTTTCCTTATCTATAGATCACCTACCTTATCTCTGCTCATGTACTCCTATATATAGCAATCCCTGAGGCTCCATGCAATCTATCTACACATTGATCCACAGTGCTTTTTAGGGAATAGCTCATCTTAAAACTGTTAAAATCTAGTTATATATGTTTCATATGTTTTGAGATAGTATTATAGTTACATAAGTTTTGAGATAGTATTATAGTTACATATGTTTTGAGATAGTATTATAGTTAGAATCTAGACGATTCCTACTAGTTTTCTAATAGTTCATGATTCCTACTAAGATTCAAGTGTTTAGTAGATCTTATAAATATTGAGATGTAATCTATGTTTTAGATGTGGTGAATATAATATTAAATTTGTCTCGCATTATTTATGTTTTTGCCACCACTTTTATTTATTAAGTCAGGTGTTCCTAGAGATGGCAATGGGGGAGATCTCCGACGGGACCCTCGCCCCGTAACCAAGACCCGACAGAATAACCTCCCCAAAAACCTGTCCCTGTCCCTAGTCACGGGGATGTGTTTTCACCGTTTGCGTCCCCCGCTAGGGATGCGGGTCCCCGATGGGGTATATTCACCGATTAATCAGTGCGGTGGAGGTGGGGCGATGTGTCTGGTCGAAGCACGGCGCGGCGGGTCGGCGAGGGCGGGGCGATGCGTCGGGCTTGGCCGCTCAGGTACGACAGGGCGAGGCAATCACGATGGGTCGGCGAGGGAGGGGTGACCGGGCGGGGCAATCGCGGCGAGTCGGCGAGGGCGGGGCGACCGGACAACGCGTTGTGGGCGAATCAGGGGCGGCCGATGGGGTGACGCGATTGCGTGGGCTCATGGCCAAGGAGAACAGGCGGCACGCCAGCGTGAAGGAATGGTAGATGGGGGTGCTGCGGCGTGCGGCTAGGGCGCTGCGGTGTGCGGCCTACGCGTACGGGCTTGCGGGTTGCGGCTGGGGGCTGGGGACTGGGAGGTGGGATGGGAGTGGGAAGTTTTAGGTTTAGGGTTTCTTATTTTGCTGATTTATATATGTATTATCAGGGTCCACATGTCAGCCCCTACTATCGAGTTCCCCGACGGGTAATGGGGATGGTAGAACTTTCCCTAGCCCCGACCCAGCTAGCCCCGATGGGGATAGGTTTTTGCCTACGAACCATCCCCGCGGGGGCAAAAAAACGTTAGACCCATCCCCTAATAGGTGAATTCACCATCGGGTATCGGTTATCGGGTCCCCATTGCCATCCCCCGTGTTCCCAAGCCCTTTACCGAGTAACGAATGCGGTATAAATCATTGTGTATAGTCTCACGAGCCTGAGCACAAACACAAAAAGTTTTTTTGCATAGTCAGGTGTGCATGATATTTTTCATACACAAACAAGCAAATATGTTTTGTGTATGGTATCAAGGAGATGACCTACTAGTGGCAAGTTGGTATGGTTTATGATTGCCACACATCAACGTGGAATATATGCAATGTGGTTTGCACATCTGGAAAGGTAAGTGTATGAGTCCATATGATAGATGGTAATCCGTCCACTGGCTTCAACAAATAAAACAGTAATTAGCCACCAAGATTTATATGACAAGGCAGAATGATTCTGATACCAGAAGAAAGGACTAGCATTGGTTGGATTTCTTGGATACTGAGTGGCAGCCAAAACAAGATGGGCAAACCACCACGAAGGATCACCAAAGGGGAAAATATAGGGTCAATTTGACAAAAGCATCCATTTTTTGCATCGATTCTTGGTTTATGCATTTCCTAATTGAAACTTGAAGGAAATATCAACGCTACCTGCCAGTGACATATGCACAAGCCGCCAGCGGCTTGCGGGCCACATCGGTGGTGAATCACTTTGATCTCTGGTAGTTGATGCATAGGCGACAAAGGAAGCGGTGGGTGCAGCCGCCGCCAACTAGGGACTCGGCTCACTGGTGATAGGAGTAGTGGGAGTCATCGGCCCGATGGGTGCCCCTGTACCGGTTCTCTCTCATGCATCTCTCGGGTAGGGATGGCAACGTCCCTAGCAGATTTTACTACTCTATCCTTGTTCTCATGACAAAGAAAAACGATTGTCCCCATCCTAATCTCATACATGGGTGGAAAATTTTTCCGTCCCTGTCTCCAAGCGGGTATGGGGAACTCGACGAGTCCCTATACCTGAGTCATGTTACAACGGGAATCATCACATATTTACAATATTTATTCAAAATTACAATCATAAATCCATAGAAGTAACATGAACACAACACTATTTAAGCAATAACAATACATACAACATCACCATTCACCAATCATTCAATAATCATACAAACAACTTTCATTAATAAAGCAACTCAATAAGACAATAACAAATTCAGCATTAAGCCACTAAGGCACTAACCAATCCATTGTGCCATATATGTCATAGTTCCATTCCATACTCCACCATGGTACCATGGGGTCCAAGTGAG
The DNA here is from genome assembly GCA_019279435.1 of Zizania palustris. Lineage (NCBI taxonomy): Eukaryota > Viridiplantae > Streptophyta > Magnoliopsida > Poales > Poaceae > Zizania > Zizania palustris. The sequence continues at coordinate 35,875,144 of JAAALK010000082.1, read as the reverse complement.
CAAGTGTATAACAAAACAAAACTTCATGACTTAACATACATCCCATTAGTCATTACAACAAAAGTTGTTATATAAATAGTTAGATTCACATATATTTCAGATTAGCAGTCCTTCACTTCTTTGCACTTGTATTGTTGTACATGCACTACTAAACTGGTGGCATATGGTCGGCAACATGCAAGCGGCCTACAACGGTAGTCGACAGGACTACGACCTGCAGGATACTGATGGCGTGTGTGATAATGCGGCGCGTTGGCACATGTATGGGCAATCGTGGCACTATGAAAGATGGCGATTAGCGGTGTGCGACGTGCATGAGTGTGTGGGGCTGCTGGCATGCAAAAGACACCCACTACTTTGCTAGGGTTAGGTGTATGCATGTGCATAATACGGGCCCGTGCAGCACTGCGACCTAGCTAACTAGGGTCTTGACTCTCAGTCTGGGCACCTAGGTCACCTTGTCTGGACTGCGGGCGTGCGGCCTAGGGGCTAGGCTGTAGTAGCACTATTGGCTGGCGGGGCTATTGGGCCCGTGGGGAAATGGGGATGGAGTCCGAGGAACATCTTTGGCCTTGGTCTAAGGATTAGTCAGAGTTATTTTTTCCGAGCAAGTACTAGATTTCTCCCGTTTTTAGCCTTACTAGAGTTTTTGCTGACATCAAGGTTCTTGCTCGACCATTGCTTCCACCAGAATAACCTATATGGTGTGTAATACCTCTTGATAGCAAAAAATGGCATTAACGGCTAGATTGTCAAAATATCAATTTTTGACAATTTGGGCCGAAAGTACACGTGTCCAGGGTCTGTCCGAATCCCTATCGGATCAAAGTCTGTTGAGCTATGGGCTCCGAAAGCCTCTAGCCAGCCCATGGGCTTTGGCCAGGAAGCCTTCGGAGGCCCATGCTGCCAAAGCTTCGGCCCGAGGGTCTGTCCGAAGCCCTGTTGGGCCGGAGTCTGTTGGGCTATGGGCTCCGAAAGCTTCTAAGCCAGCCCATGGGCTTCGGCCAGGAAGCCTTCGGAGGCCCATGCTACCGAAGCTTTGGCCCGAGGAGCAAGCCTCGACAGGCCTGGCCGAAACCCACGCTTCTGAAGCTTTGGCTCGAGGAGCAAGCCTCGACGGGCCTGGCCAAAGCCCACGATACCGAAGCTTCGGCCCGAAGAGCAGGCCTCGACGGGCCTAGCCGAAGCCCACCTCGGCAGAGATAGAGTTGTACGCGTTTCTAGCTTAATCTCTATCTCTATCTTGTCGGGTTAATAGCAGATTAGATTGGGAGTAAACCCCCTATAAATAGAGAGGCCTTGCTGGCGTGGAGATCCCCTCTCAACTCAAACCAAACCAAAGCCATGCTTTGATCGTACCTTTACTTTTACCTTTACTTTTCTGTACCTCTTCGTGGGTTTGCTTGGAAGCCCTCCGTCCGCCACTACGGAATAGTGGTAAGCCTTGGTACTTCGCCCATGAAGTCCCTGTTAATCTACGTAACAGATTGCTATCACCTTGTTACTTCGCCTGTGAAGTATCCGCTAATCTGCGTAATAGATTACTACCTTCGCTACCCGTGCAACACCTCGCAAATTCGGTCCTAAGTCCGAATTGGTACTTCGCATCATCCCTGTTGCAGGTTCGCACGTTCGGAGCCCCTTCGCCAGAGGTGTTCAGAGGTGAGAGATCAGTTCCGGAGGTCCCCAGGACACTCTTCAACAGGATCGCAGGCTTCGACAACAGACTTCGTCGGTATACTTCGTCGTGACAGGCTTCGCCATGACTACGCTCCGCACCAGACGAAGTTGCACCCGCGTGTGGCCTTCGTGTCACTACTCTGTAATTCGCTGCATCGGAGATCGCACGCCGAACCCCGCTGTTCGGAGGTGGTCATCGCATTCAGATCAGTTCAGAGTCTATCTTCGGCCAGATCAGTCTGAACGCCGAAGCACCCTTCGGCGGAGCACTTCGCACCAGACGCTGAAGGTACCCTTCGGCGCACCCTTCGCATCAGACTTCGAACCAGGGGAGCTCCGACTGGTTTGCTGAATTTAACCCGTTTAATTTATTTCTTTCGGCTGATTGGATTATTTCTTGTAATCTGGTTGCCTGGCGACTCCACCCCCCTTATCACTATTAAGGGTAGTCGGAACGCGGCGTCGGTGTCACGTCACACTTAGGCCTGTTCCTAAGTATCCGTGCACTTTTGGATCGCCGGACTAACCCAAGTGTGGGGGCACGTTTTCGTGTCAACACACTTTTTGGCGACTCCGCTGGGCAAGAGCTGCGCCAACATGATGAGTATATCTACATCGGCCGCCGGTACATCTACTTCAACTACTACATCTACACCACCGATGGACACAATAGGGGGCGCAGATATCGACAACCGCAACATAATGTCACCTACACTTGAAGATATCCCCCAGAAGACCAAGCAAAGATCGAGGCAAGGCTTAAGGCGCTCCAAGACATGATGCTTGGAGGCTACATCAAGACACGCGTAGGCTTCGTCAAGCGTGACATCATCACCCTCGACCCCGCTCAGGTCCAGGTAACACCGGTATCGCCTCGTTTATCTTCTTTAGAAATTGAGCAAAAAATAGTCACATCAGTAGATCAGGCCATTAGCGCTTCGCTAGCCAACCGTTTAGATTCGGCAGTTAGCTCCCAAGTAGAGGGGACTCTTAGAAGGTTCGGCTTCACTAAGGCCGCACCCCCGGTTCCTATAGCTAGTGCACCTCCGACAAACATGTCTCCGGCCTCATCACTTATGGCCAAGACCAATCATTATACATATGGTCAAACTAATACTGCATACCACACAACACCTGCACATGGCCGACACGCCGATATCCCACCGCGTGTCGCGCCCCCACATGAGAGGTGCATGCAAATAAACTACCAAGATGATTTAGATGAGCGGGTCCGCACACTGTTTAGGGAGTGTGCCGGCTTCGTGCCCAAGGGACGAATTAGGGTTTACCGCAAACCATACCCCGATCATCTTGATACAGTACCCTACCCCCGTGGCTATAGAATCCCCGAGTTCACTAAATTCGATGGCGAGGGTAGCAGGACCACACTAGAACATGTTAGTTAGTTTTTGGCGCAGTGTGGAGAAGTTATCGGGATAGATGCCCTCAAGGTTAGACTATTTTCTCTCTCGCTATCCGGCACAAATTTCACTTGGTTTTCGGTGCTCCCGCCGAATTCCATTCACACGTGGGACGATTTAGAGCAGAAATTCCATGATTATTTCTACACGGGTGAAACAGAACTTAGACTTTCGCATTTTACATCGGTTAAGCAAAAATCTAGTGAGAGCGCCTCTCAGTATATCAAGCGTTTCAGGGATACTAGAAACCGATGTTTTAGTCTTAATATTTCAGAAAGGGACTTGGCGGAATTAGCTTTTAACGGGTTGTGTTCTGAACTTAAATAAAGGTTAGACAACCAAAACTTTTTAGAAGTTAGCCAAGTTCTACAGCAGGCTCTGGTCCAAGAAGGCCGAACCAAGGATAAGAAATTTATTATGACGTTTAGCAAGCCTAGGGCTGAAATCCACATCATGGAACGCTCTGATGAAGAGGAGTGAGAGGAGGAGGATTCAGCCAACATGTACGTGGCCGAATGGGTTACAAACGCTAAAAACAAACCTGTCACTTGCTCCGAGCTACGACCATCCCCCACAAAGAATAGACTTAATGAGGTCAAGTACTTGTTCTACGTGACTAAATGTGATAAAATATTTGATTTCCTCTTAAAGAGTCAGCTTCTCAGGTTACCTAAGGGTCAGGTTATCCCACCTGCCGATGAATTAAAGAAGCATCCATACTGTAAGTGGCATGATTCGCATTCTCATAATACTAATGATTGCAATGTTTTTCGACGGCAGATACAATTGGCCATAGAAGAAGGACGATTGAAAATAGACCATGATCCAAAAATGAAGCTGGATAAAGATCCTTTTCCAGTCAACGCCGTCGACCTCGGCAAGAAGAAGGTGTTGATTCGGCCAGAATAGACCGAGTCTGCTAAAGGAAAAGATGTGATTATTGGATAACCGCGTACTCGCACACTCGTGCCAAAGAACTCTGAGGTAGGAGTGTGGAAACGGAACATCAATACCCCTTCGGCTAAGGCTCGCAAGAGGCCGAATGTGACATATGACATGTTGTTGAACAAACATCAGAGGAGGGCCAAAGAAGTAGGCCCGCATGCTCAGCTGAAGCAGCCGAAGGGGCCAAGACCTTCGAAGGGTACCTTCGGACCGAAGGTTGCGAACCCTTCGCACGGAGGCTTCGGGCCGAGGTATCCTGGTGCTCCGCACGGTGGTTTTGAGCCACAATGGCCGAACCCCCCGTGCAACAACTTCGAACCCCAATGGTCGGGTTCTCCGCACGACAACTTCGCACCCCAATGGTCGGGTCCCCCATGCGACAGCTTCGGCTCCCAATGGCCGAACCCCGCACCCTGGTGGACTTCTCCGATGGGAGGCTTCGGCCCACAGTGGCTGAACATACCTCCGGCCTAGCGGGATCCTTCGCTGGTGTGGTCGGAGACACCTTCGACTTGGCCGAACCCCCCTCCGGGTGATGGGTTCAGCTCGCAATGGCCAAGACCGCTAGAACCTCCGATGCCTCCGCTGTATGACTGGGCGGGGACCCCGTGGGCCCCGTACGTATCCGGGTCAGGGTACCCTCCGCAGATTAACCCTATGCCTTGTTTTCCTTCGGAGTATTATGAATGGCAGGGGCAAACAGACGCAGCAGAGGGGGGCATCGTCAACAGACTGTCTGTGGTACCTCCGAATCGGACCCTACAGAGTGAAGCCAAAGGGTGCGAGCACGCGGAGACCGAAGTCAGGGAGTCTGAAGCCATAACTATCAGGGTTGGGTCTCAGGAAGTCCCAATCCCGAAGACTTTGTCGCTGAAGGCTAACGGAGGTAAGCCGCATGCTTCAGCCGGACTCCGCGCCGAAGCCTAGTTCGATCGTCCGGACGAGGTCGATCCGTTCGACGGTTTTCGCAGCGAAGCCCCCTTTGAACACAGGGCGCCCGAGGCCGAAGGGCACACTTCGGCTAGAATTAACAGGGGTCAAACAGTAGCCCCAGGCACCAATACGAAGCCATCTTGGGCTCCTCTAGGCATGTCCAAGTCACAGAAGAGACGCCTACAAAGGTTGCAGGCACATGAAATGCGCGAGAAGGTATCTGAGGTCGAGTGCGATGCTATCTTCGAAGAGATCCACCCTCGACTAGCCACAAAGCAGGTATGGAGAGAGAAGCCGGTTGAGATAACCAACCCGGCTCCCAGTCCAAGCGACGACGAGGACGACATGCTTGACGATGATTACTCGCCCGTCTCTGAGGGGCCCGCACCTCAGGCGATGGACATCAACATCGTCACATTACCCACCGAGTTTGCACCACCACGGGACGAGGCCGAGGTCGCTCAATTAAACCTCGGTCCGCGCAGCGCCGTCTTCGAGAAGCCCGAGGACTCAGCTCGCCATCTAAAGCCTCTCTATTTCAGGGGTCACATCGATGGGAAGCCGATTTCTCGGATGCTCGTCGACGGCGGCGCCACATTTAATCTACTGCCTTATTCATTGTTGAAGAAACTTGGCAGGGACGAAGATGACCTGAAGAAGACCAACTTGATGCTCAACGGCTTCAACGGTGAGAGCTCCGAAGCCAAGGGAGTACTCTCTATGGAGTTGACGGTGGGCAACAAGACGTTGCCAACAGCGTTCTTCGTCGTCGACGTACAAAGTAACTATAGTGTGTTACTCGGACGCGACTGGATCCATGCGAACTGTTGCATCCCCTCTACCCTACACCAGTGCTTGGCACAGTGGGACGGCAATGAGGTGGAGGTCATCCCCGCGGATACTTCGGCCCAAGTAGCTTTGGTCGATGTGTCGGTTGGCGCTATCCATAACAAAGTAGAGTGTCTGTCTGGTAGAGACCTTTCGGACTATGACTTTGTTAGCGTATCCGGAGGACGGTTTGTACCAGTGTCTGTAAAGCCGGCTGGAGTAGCACGGCTATTTTTGTACTAGTAGTCATGTCTAGCAAGAATAATCTAGATTGGCTAAAGTCTTGAGTGGAGCAGTATCGGTCTAATAAAGACGGTATTACCGAAGCCATCGAGGACTTTAGCGAAGTAGAAAAAATAGGACAAGGTTTTGCGTCGGCCGATCCCTTGGAGGAAGTTGATATAGGCAATGGTAGCATTCCAAGGCCGACGTTTGTAAACCAACATTTACAACCCAATGAAAAGGTTGAAGTAATAAAGTTACTTCGGTCGTATGTCGATTGTTTCGCGTGAGAATATAGCGAGATGCCAGGACTAAGCCGCGAGCTCATGGAGCATCGGCTGCCCATCAAGTTTGGGTTTAGGCCTTATAAACAGCCTCCCCGCCGCTTTAATTTGGCCGTCTATGACCGAGTTAAGGAGGAAGTGGAACGACTACTTAAGGCTGAATTTATTAGGCCATGCAGGTACGCGGAATGGGTTGCTAACATTGTGCCTGTAGAGAAGAAAGGGAGCGGCAAGATAGGGTATGCATTGATTTTAGGGATCTGAACAGAGCCACTCCAAAAGACGAGTATCCGATGCCAATAGCCGACATGCTGATCAACGACGCCTCGGGACATAAGGTACTAAGTTTTCTTGATGGCAATGCTGGTTATAATCAAATCTTTATGGCTGAAGAGGACGTCTATAAGACTGCCTTTCGATGCCATGGTTTTGTCGGTTTGTTCAAATGGGTCGTCATGACTTTTGGTTTGAAAAATGCCGGTGCCACGTATCAGCGCGCTATGAACTTGATCTTTCATGACTTGTTAAGAGTCATGGTAGAAGTTTACATCGATGATGTCGTGGTCAAATCGGACGCTATGGGAAACCATTTAGCCGATTTGAAAGTTGCTTTCGATAGGATGCGGCAGTATGGGTTGAAAATGAACCCACTTAAGTGTGCTTTTGGTGTGTCGGCGGGTAAGTTCTTAGGTTTCATGATTCATGAGAGAGGTATAGAGATTGATCCTAAGAGACTTGAGAAGATTAGAAACGTTGCAGCGCCGGCATGCAAAAAGGATGTGCAAAAGTTGCTAGGCAAGTTGAACTATTTGCGTTGTTTTATATCCAACTTGTCCGGCAAGATTGATGCCTTTGTCCCCATACTCCGGCTAAAAATGAAGCCGAGTTCGCTTGGGGGGCAAGCCAGCAAAGTGCTTTTGAGAAGATCAAGGAGTGCTTGTCATCACCACCCGTGGTGAGAGCACCCAAGGCCGGGATTCCGTTTCGGCTATACATCGCCGCTGAAGACAGCGTGATTGGAGCCGTGCTAACCCAGGAGGTGGAGGGAAAGGAGTACATCATCACATTCTTGAGCCGCCGCCTACTGGACGCCGAAACCAGGTACGCGTTTGTTGAGTGATTATGTTTATCACTTTATTACGCATGCACCAAGTTACACCATTATCTTCTCCCCACCACATGTGTTGTCGTTTGCCAAACCGATGTTATAAAGCACATGTTACAGAAGCCGATTCTAAGTGAAAGAATTGGAAAATGGGCTTACGCGTTAATTGAGTATGATTTGGCCTACGAGCCCTTAAGAGTGATGAAAGGCCAAGTCGTAGCAAACTTTATAGTTGATCATCACATAGATGCTAGCCGGAGTGATGCTATTGCTCTAGTTGAAGTAGTGCCATGGAAAATCTATTTTGATGGTTCGGCTTGCAAGAATGGCCAAGGTATTGGAGTGGTTCTCATATCACCTAATGGTATGTGCTTTGAAACCTCGGCCCGACTAGATTTTTCTTCCACTAATAACCAAGCCGAATACGAAGCGTTGTTGCTAGGTCTTGAAATACTAGAGTCTGTAGACGCTAAGCATGTTCACGCGTACGGTGATTCATTATTAGTAGTACAACAAGTAGTACAACAAGTTGCTACTTTTGATGATTTCAAAATATCTCACGTGTCAATAGAAGCCAATTCAACCGCTAATGATTTGGCTCAGCAAGCATCTAGCTATCAAGTCAGGAGAGGGAAATTTTCTGTGTTGAAAAAGCCGATGTTTGGTCTCATTGCCGAAGCAGTGATGCTGGACAGGCGCACCCTTCGGGTCGAAGCCCTTAGTTCGCCGAAGGCCACCGCATGCCGGAGCCCCTGGATCGGAGTGCTCCGCCCACCGAGGGGTCCAGCATGCCGAGGCCTATAGTCCGAAGTCTCTCGGATGGGGAAGGCTCTCTAGAGTCCAAACCCTCCGAAGGGCTTCGGCCCAGCACACTCCGAGTGGCCACTTCGACCGGGCTTCATCAGGAGCTGGAATGGCTCGAGGGGCACCCCAAAGTCAGTGTTTTAGAAGTTCTTCCAGAAGGTGGACCAGCGAAGCCCTCTAAAATCTGTGAGGGCGATTGGAGAGTCCCAATCGTCCAGTATTTGAAAGACCCTAGCCGAAGGGTTGATCAGAAGGTTCGGTGACAAGCGTTCAAATTCGTGTTGGTAGACGACACATTGTATCGCCGAACCATTGACGGAGTGCTATTGAAGTGTTTAGACCATGAGCAGTCCCATGTGGCTACAGGAGAAATCCATGAGGGGCTTTGCGACACTCATCAGTCAGCCCAAAAGATGAGTTGGATTCTCAAAAGAGCGGGTTTTTATTGGCCGACTATGACTGAAAATTGTTTCAAGTACTACAGAGGGTGTGAGGCATGTCAGAAGTTTGGCAACATCCAGTTAGCTCCTGCCTCATTGCTCAATCCTATTGTCAAGCCATGGCCGTTTCGAGGATGGGGTCTAGACTTCATCGGCCAGATCTACCCTCCTTCCTCAAAGGGGCATCGGTTCGTGTTGATGGCGACAGATTACTTCACCAAATGGACCGAAGTCGTACCTCTCAAGAACATGACTCACAATGAGGTACACGATTTCATTTTGAAGCATATCATACACAGATTCGGCATCCCTCAAACCCTCACTACGGATCAAGGTAGTTCATTTGTTTCTAAAGAAGTGAGGGACTTCGCCGAATACTATGGCATTAAGTTGATAAACTCTTCGCCTTACTATGCTCAGGCCAATGGTCAGGCCGAGTCTAGTAATAAAACCGTGATTAAGATTATTAAGAAGAAAATTGAAGAGTTTCCTAAAAGGTGGCATGAAGTGCTTTCCGAGGCATTATGGGCTTGTAGGATTGCAAAGCCATAGAAGTCATAGAAGTAGACAAGAAGAGAGTAGCTAAAGCCTACAACAAAAAGGTTAAACCAAAATCATTTCAAATAGGAGACTTGGTGTGGAAAACGATTTTGCCCTTAGGCACGAAGAGTCCCAAATTTGGTAAATGGTCACCTAGTTGGGAAGGTCCTTTTAGGATAGCCGAAATCACTCCCGGCAATGCATACGTGTTGGAATCCCTACAGGGAGAGTGGTTTCGAAGAGCTTTGAATGGTAGGTACTTGAAGAAGTATTTCCCAAGTGTGTGGCAAACATCCTAAAAGTGTCGGAAAGCGATACAAATGGTATCGTCTTCAGCTCGTTGTGCTTTTAGTTCACTAGTTCACTAAAAGGCAGCGGGACATGTGTTGATAGCAAAAAATGGCATTAACGACTAGATTGTCAAAATATCAATTTTTGGCAATTTGGGCCAAAAGTACACGTGTCTAGGGTCTGTCCGAAGCCCTGTCGGACCGAAGTCTGTTGAGCTATGGGCTCCGAAAGCCTCTAGCCAGCCCATGGGCTTCGGCTAGGAAGCCTTCGGGGGCCCATGCTGCCGAAGCTTCGGCCCGAGGGTCTGTCCGAAGCCCTGCTGGGCCGGAGTCTGTTGGGCTATGGGCTTCGAAAGCTTCTAAGCCAGCCCATGGGCTTCGGCCAGGAAGCCTTCAGAGGCCCATGCTGCCGAAGCTTCGGCCCGAAGAGCAAGCCTCGACGGGCCTGGCCGAAGCCCACGCTTCTGAAGCTTCGGCCCGAGCAGCAAGCCTCGATGATCCTGGCCAAAGCCCACGATACCGAAGCTTCGGCCCGAGGAGCAGGCCTCGACGGGCCTGGCCGAAGCCCACCTCGGCAGAGATAGAGTTGTACGCGTTTCCAGCTCAATCTCTATATCTATCTGTGTGACGACCTGCCTCGTATCGACTCGGCTAATACGAGACGGGGGAATCACTTTACAATCGAGTCAATATCATCTCTGACATTATTTCGAATTGTCGGTGGCCATGGCCAACAATAGTAGCTATTTTATTACAAACACCGTATGAGGTATTCCTCGCGGTATTAATAAAAGTACTTCAGAGTCTAGCAGCGAAAAGACAACATATTTTATTCAATCACAACTCATGTTGGGAACTAGGACGGAAACTCTAATCTTCACAAATCTCCTCCTCTTCAACTTCTTCTTGAAGGACGTAGTCTTCTTCTTCCACGCCTTCGTATTCTGGATGTTGGGGGTGGGGTGAGTACAGAAGTACTCAACAAGTCCCGGAATGTTTTTATAGATGCATCCGGGTTCAAGGAAAGGCTTATGGCTCATATAAAAGATGATGCATGAAAGATCTATGTGTATTTTCAACCTCATATTAAATACCTCAACCATAATGAACTAATTTTCATTAAACCAATGGCTACCATTATTCCACGAAAGAACATTTTATTCTTTCGAAACTAACCCAACTTCCCATGAACAGTATCAACAAGACCTTCATCATTTTAGATTATAATCATTCTCCTCCCAGCGGATACCTTACACTTCCTATTCTGCTATTATAACTTAATCACAAAAATTCTCACTCATCTACACAAGGGAAAACAATCGATGCACATGCCCATGACAGTGGGCACGGCTGTTCGAACAGATTTAACTTCAGCTAAAGGTGTACACTTTACCCTCACGACACAAAACACTCCTACTACCCGCGAAGTATAGGAGGTTTCGTGACAAGGTCTTTCACAAGTGAGCCTAGGATACTGTACCGCCAGCAAGAAGGGTCCGCGACCAAGGATCATGGGCATTCGCCCCCTGTTTCCTCAGGAATCCCGCAAGTGCTCCACCTTTCACACACACACCTTCCATAATATGCCCATTAGGCCAAGATTTTCCCCATGAGCCACTTCAGCGATTCCACATCTCCCGGCAACTACAGACTATCCTAAACTTACTAGCTACTAAACCAGGAGCAGAGCCATTATACCCGTGAGGTTGCATGAGGGTGGTGCAAGATGTAGTTTCCCCAAGGAATCGGTCCTTAATCGCCATATGACATCGAGCCTCCAATGCAACGAGTCCATAAAGCGACATCTATATCACTACCCTTTTCTTCCGATCCATCTTCCAAAGCCTAGTCCTCACTATTCTTTAAGTATTTTCCTAAACTCCCATTACGTCCCACACTCAAACATTTATCAATTCATAGATTAGTAATGTAAAGAGTTTATCCATTATACAAGTTTGTTATCAAGACAAGTTTGACTTCATACAACCCATCACAATATTAGGATAAAGTTGTATTAATCATCAAGGCTTCAAGGCAATACAAGTACAATTTCACAGGGAAGGCTAGTGCAGCAAGTTTAGGTTTTATATGACTTAATCGCTCAGGCGATGTCCTAGTTCAACAGTGCATGTGTTTGTGACCTAATCATGCATATATATCAAACAATTTTTGCAACGCATGGGATCAACATGTTCAAGGTAGGAGACTTGCCTTGCTCAAGAGGGTGTTCCTGATCTTCAAATTCTACACCTTGAGGGTCTTCTGTTTCAATTCCTAGCGCAACAAAATTTATAATTAAAATTTTACTCAAGCAACCATTTGGTTAATCCCTAAAATAATCTATCTGGAAAGTCAAAATAAACATTGTTATAAACTTTATATATATATTTGAAAACAGTATATTCTGTTGTAAAGATTATTCCTTAAAATACACTACGATGTTACTTGAACTAATTTTCTTAAAATGGCAAATTGCACTGTGTAGTCGTTGTGCTAATGGGCCAAAATAGCGGCCCAGGTGGAGTGCTACGCACGGAGCGCATGCGCGCAGGCGCCCAGGCGCGCGCAGTGACGGCGCCGGCTGCAATGCGGGCCCTACCGTCGGGGCTGACGCGTGGGGCCGGACTGCCAGCGACTCCCAGATTTTCTGCGCGGCTGACCAGCGGGCCCGATGTGGCAGTGAGGGAAAAACAGAGGAAAACGGGCGGCTGGAGGAAGAAGACGACGCGGACGACCGAAACTTTCTGGTCATCGTTCTCCCTCCGAACAGCACGGATTGACTTGAAAATTTCCATATAACCATAACACAACTAGAGGAACACATCCATCGGTTTGGATTAAGCATTAAGGCTATATTTTGGTTTATAAATCGAGAAACAGAGATCTCAGGTGGGGGTGTCCATGGCTACGGTGGAGCTCCCGATTGTCTAATAAACGACAAATAAACCTTCTAGGGACTAACTAGAATCTACCAAAAGGCTCTGATCATGCTACGGGGTTCCCTATTGGCCTGGCGACGGCGACCCGAAAAGCTACAATGCGGACCTCGTCGCCGGCGAGATACGAGCTACCACTAAGCTAGGAAAGTGAGGGGAAATGATTTACACAATGTAAGCATGCTCTAGATCAAATTAATCGGATTAAAATGGTACCTTGGTCGGGGGTCGACAGTGAGCGGCGGTTGTAGATGGAAATTGGGCGTTTTCGATGGGGATGAAATCCGACGGGGCTAGCTGCAAAAATGAATGGAGCTATGCACTAGGATCATGCTCGATCAAGAATCGATGAAAATGGCAGAGCGGGGATGGAGAATTTTGGAACCTACCGAGGCGGTGGATGACAGAGGCGGCTGAAATCCGGTGCTCTGGAGCTCCGGGAAAGTTGGGGAATGTCGGCCTGAGCATGCTAAAATAGCCAAGGGCACGGGGGAAGCTTCGGGGAAGTTTCCTTGCGCTTATCCGGAGAGAGGGCTGCGGCGGGATGTGACAAGTAATCGGCGGCGAGCGGCGCGGTTGAGTTGGCGATGGATCGGGGCTTGAGGTAACGGTGAACATGTACGGCCTGTGAGTGTTGTTGAGTGCGGATTGGTGTGTACGAGTGATGGCATCGGCTGGCATCAGCAAAACGATGATGGCGGCGACGGCGCGACAGTTGGCGACGGGACGGTCGAACGGTGAACAGTAGTCAGGCGACGCGTGTCCAGTTCATGATTATTCGAACGACGCTTGTACGGAGGTTTGCTGTCGGAAAGGAGGAGACACGCGCGATGCAGCGCATGCGGCCGAGCGGGAGCACGCACGCGCGCTCAGGAGGCGTAGCAGCCCGCGGCTGGAGCAGCCGCGCGACGGGCGGGCGTGACAAACCTCCCCCGTTAAGAGGATCTCGTCCCGAGATCCCGCCATTCTTGAAGGAGCTCCGGATAACAAGATTGCATGAGGTTTTCTTTTTCCCAAGTTGCTTCTGACTCAGAGTGATTTCTCCATTGTACCTTGTAAAATTTCATAGTTTGATATTTGGTATGTCTTTCTTTTTCATCTATAATGCGAACAGGTATTTCCGTGTATGTTAGATTGTCTTCAAGTTCTACTCCCTCCAATGATACTTGCTCCTCCGGAATCCGCAAACATCTTTTTAATTGAGACACATGGAATACATCATGTACTCCTGACAATGAGTTAGGCAGTTCTAGCTGGTAGGCTACCTCTCCTTTCCTGGCAATAATAGGGCACGGCCCTATATATCGAGGGGCTAATTTCCCTGAAATCCCAAACCTTCGAACTCCTCTCATGGGTGATACTTTTAAATATACGTGTTCCCCAATTTCAAACTCCAAGTGCCTTCGTCGGTTGTCGGCGTAGCTCTTTTGACGAATCTGTGCGGCTTGTAATCGACTTCGGATCACTTTGACTTGGGATTTTGCGTCTTCAACAATTTCAGGTCCGAATGCTAGATTGTTCCCTTCCGAGTGCCAACTTAATGGGGTCCGACATCTTCTCCCATATAATGCTTCATTTGGTGACATCTGAATACTTGCCTGGTAACTATTGTTATAGGAGAACTCCGCATAGGGCAAACACATATCCCATGTCCTCTTATATTCTAGAACACATGCTCTCAACATATCTTCCACTATCTGGTTTACCCGTTCAGTCTGTCCATCGATCTGCGGGTGATATGCCGTGCTAAAGTTGAGATGTGTCCCAAGAGCATCATGTACTTTCTCCCAAAACTTTGAGGTGAATTGAGTACCTCTGTCTGATATGATCTTTTGGGCACCCCATGCTGACATACTATGCGACTCATGTATAGTTCTGCTAATTGCTTACTGGTGTAGGTAGTCTTGACTGGTAAGAAATGAGCTGTCTTGGTCAATCGATCTATAATTACCCATATGGAGTCATACCCCCGAGGTGTGCGGGGTAATCCGGTGATAAAATCCATGCCTACCTCTTCCCATTTCCATTCGGGAGTACTGAGAGGTTGTAATAGTCCAGCCGGTTTCAAATGTTCTGCCTTTACTCGCTGACATGTGTCACATTTCGTGACATATTCAGCTACATCTTTCTTCATTCCGGCCCACCAGAAATTTGGTCTTAAATCTTGATACATCTTGGTACTACCGGGGTGAATGGAGTAGGCTCACTCGTGGGCTTCCTTCATAATCAATTCCCTGATGTCCCCCTTCGGAACACAAATCCTATGCCCCATCCATAATGTTCCTTGTTCATCAATGCGGAACGGTGAATCCTTTCCTTGTCCCATCCCCTCTTTAAGTAGCTTTATTTCGTCGTTATCTTCCTGAGCCTTGCGGATTTGTGACTCCAAGGTTGGCTATACCGTTAGGGTAGGTACCGGAGGGTACTATGGAGAGATGAACTTTTCAAATTCTCTGCATAGTTGATCCTGATTGCTTACTGACATGGTGTGGTTGCAATAAACCTTTCTGCTCAAAGCATCTGCAACCACATTGGCCTTGCCCGGATGATAATGGATGCCAACATCATAGTCCTTGATCAATTCAACCCATCTTCTTTGCCTCAAATTCAACTCAGTTTGAGTGAATATATATTTTAGACTCTTATGATCGGTATATACCTCACATCGATTCCCTAAAAGATAATGTCTCCATATTTTTAGGGCATGAACAATCGCGGCTAGTTCAAGGTCATGGGTAGGGTAATTTTGCTCGTGAGGCTTTAGTTGTCTTGAAGCATAGGCGACCACTTTGTGATCTTGCATGAGAACGCATCCTAACCCTTTTCTTGAAGCATCACAATAAATGTCAAAATCCTTTGTAATATCGGGTAACGTGAGTACCGGGGCAGAAGTGAGCTTCTTTTTCAACTCTCGAAAACTCCTCTCGCATTCTGGGGTCCATTCAAACTTCTTTTCCTTCTTCAGTAGTCCCGTCATTGGCTTGGCAATCTTGGAGAAACCTTCAATGAATCGGCGATAATACCCAGCAAGTCCTAGAAAGCTCCGAATCTCTGTGACAGTTGTTGGGGTTCGCCAGGTCATAACAGACTCAATCTTTTCAGGATCAACTTCAACTCCGTTTGAGGTTATAATATGTCCCAGAAATGCAACCCGGTTCAACCAAAACTCACATTTATTAAATTTAGCATATAACTGATGTTCTTTCAATTTTTCTAGTACGACCCGAAGGTGTCCAGCATGTTCTTCCTCATTCTTAGAATATATCAAAATATCATCTATGAATACCACCACAAATTTGTCCAAGTATTCCATAAAGACCTTATTCATCAATGTCATGAAAAAGGAGGGGGCATTAGTCAGTCCAAATGACATGACAGTGTACTCATATAAACCATAACGGGTCGAGAAGGCGGTTTTTGGAATGTCTTGTGGTCTTATTTTCAGTTGATGGTACCCAAATCTGAGATCGATTTTTGAGAACACCTTGGCTCCTGCCAACTGATCAAATAGATCATCAATATGGGGAAGTGGATATTTATTCTTTATCGTAACTTCATTTAGGGCCCGATAGTCTACACACATGCGGGCAGTCCCGTCCTTCTTCCTTACTAGGAGCACTGGGGCTCCCCAAGGGGATGTGCTAGGTCTAGCAAACCCTAATGTTTGTAGCTCTTCTATCTGCCTCTTCACTTCTGCTAATTCGTTTGCCGCCATTCTATATGGTCGTTTTGCAATGGGCGAAGTGCTTGGGACTAGTTCTATAGAGAACTCTATTTCCCTATTCGGGGGCATCCCAGGTAGTTCTTCCGGAAATACCTCAGGGTATTCATTTACTACTCGTATGCTTTCCAAAGGTTGAACCTCCAAATGATGAACAAGAACTCTGGTAGAACTTACCTTGCCCATAGTGTGAGTTACATCCTCTCCATCCGGTCCGGTTAAGGTTACGGTTCGACGGTTACAGTCTATATGACCCTGATGTTTGGATAGCCAAGTCATTCCGAGGATTAGATCTATTTTCTGCGTAAGCAGTACTATAGGACTCACCGGAAAGGTTACCCCTTGGAATTCCAATGATAGGTTAGGACAAAAATGTTTTGCCAAAATCTCACCTCCTGGTGAGGAAATTTCCATGGCGACCTTAATTTATTGACCCTCCACACATTCTTTTTCACAATATTTCCCGAAATGAAAGAATGTGATGCACCAGAATCAAATAATATTGTAGCTGGGGTACGGTTTAGGAGAAATGCACCCATTACAACTTCTGGTGCTTCTTGAGCTGATTCAGCCTGAACATGGTTCACATGTCCCCTTCCTGTGTTGGATTTTCTGGAACCTTGGACACTGACGGCGGGTGTTGCTTGAGCTTGTCCCGTAGTAGGGGTACGGGCGGTGCTCATGTTGGATCGAGCTGGGGTGATATTTCCTCCATTTTGTGGGCAATTACGAGACATGTGTCCTAGTTGCTGACAGTTGTAGCATCGAACATTTTCCAGTGAGTTATTGTCCTTGGGATAGGTGGTAAAGGAAGATACATTCCCTCCTGGACGACTGTAAGTTGGGCGAGGTGGAGTAGGGTGGTTGGATCGCTGAGGTGGTGGATAATGCATTGAGGCTGCAGAGCGAGGCCTGGAGTTATGAGATGAGTTGTGGTGAGGTGATTGAGAGATGGGATGAGTAGTGGGGTCGAGGCGTGAGCGAGGGGCGCCTCGGGATGATCCTCCTTGTTGTATATTCTTTCTCTTACGGTATTCTTCTGCTTCTTTGCGTGCATTCTCAATGAGAATGGCCTTATTGATCAAGGCTTGGAAATTAGGAAAATCCAAGCCTACCAGTTGTACCTTCAGCCCAGAGTCAATCCCTTTTAGGAACCTTCTGATCTTCTTTTTGTCGGTATCCACTTCATCAATGGCATATCGGGACAACTTATTGAAGCGGCTGAGGTAGTCCATGATAGTGGAACCTCCTTGACGCAGGCGGTCAAATTCAGCCCTCTTTAAGTCCATGACGCTTTCTGGCACATGTGTGGTCCTAAAGGCTTCCGAAAATTCATTCCATTCTATGGCTGCGGGATGGGCGTGAGCTGCCCAGTAATTATCCCACCAGGTGGCAGCAACTCATCACAGCTGATGGGTAGCAAACAACACTTTTTCAATTGGATTGCATTGCACTAACTCCAATTTTCTCTCCACATCTTTTAGCCAATCTTCTGCTTCTGCTGGCTCCGTTACTTGAGAGAATTTAGGAGGTCTAGAACGGAGAAACTCAGTAAGCTTAAAGCGGCCATGATGTTGACCTGGCATGGGCGCTATCTGTTGTTGCATAGCTGCAAAACTCTGGGCTAATCCTTGGAGAACCTGTGTCTGAATAGCCATTAACTGAGCTAAGTCTTGTGGTGGAGGTGGTATTTCTTCTGGTATAGGATTTGGGGGTTGTTCTTGATGGTGGTCTTGTTGAGACACCTCATCTTTCACTGGCTGCTTTGGGTTATTTTGGTTAGCCCCTTCATACCCATAACATATAGGGGCGCGAATTTGGCGATGACCTCTATCCATCTAAAAATAATAAAAGAAAAAAATAAACTTAGCCACATATCTAGGGTACACAATCACATAGATGATACTAACAACCACATGCATAAATAGGGGGAAGTGTCTCAGCACATAGGTGTCATCACAAAAGTACATCCAAAATTCCACTCATCAACAGTACAACTAACACACATGTCATGTCCTGCATCCATACTACCGATGTTCTACTAAAACTACCCTCAAAAGTACTACATATACTACTAATAAAGTGCTACTACTCCTCGTCCTATGAGTAGTACTCTCGCTCCTCCGGCTCCTCCTCCTCAGACTCCTGCTCGGGCTCAGCCTCCTCGATCTCAGGCTCCTCTAGGAAGTCGTCGAGCTCCATATCGATGTCATCATCATCCAAATCGTCAGCATCAATCATCTCATCATCAACACCATCATCCTCATCATCATCATCATCATCATCGCTAATATAAATCACCTCTGTCGAAGCAACTGGAACAGATGCTGGATCACACACGATCTCTCTAGTGGGCGATGGCGGCGGTGAACGGGGAATGGGTACGGCAATACCTAGGGACTAATCTGGCGGGACAACTAAAGCGAGGAGCTGGGAGGGATCTATGGCTGGGTCGGGAAGTGGAAAGTAGGAATCTAAGTCAGTAAAGGGAGAGGCTGCTGGGTCAGGGGTGTAATCTGGAGACTGGCTACCGAGTAAGGTGGAACTCGAGGGAATATCAAGGTAGTGGCGGGTAGGGGAATATGGTCTAGTAGGGGAGGTGGGTGGCAGGCGAATGAAGCGGGCTAGGAACTCGATCTCTGAGGGGGTCACCGTAGGTATGGCTAGAGACGAAGGCTCTGTGACAAGGGAAGGGGCCATAAGGTGGTCTAACTGCGACAAGTCAAGCAGAGGGGACACTACAACTGGAAGAGGTGAGGGTATCGGCTCTATAGGGGAAAGTGGGATGGTAGTAGGTGGTACCATGGCTGGGGCGGATGTAACGGGGATGACAAGTACGCTAGGTGGGGCTACTGGTGCGGCTGGGGCAACTGGTGGTGCGTGCGGTGGGATGAGCATAGCTCTAAGACGGGTGGACTCCAGATCTAAGGTGATGTAAGCATCTAAGAGTCTCTGATACATATGATCTTGAGCCTGACTGAGTCTAGATAACATGCCTAAGGCTGGGTGGTCCTCTAAGCAGGTACAAGGATAGGTGAAGGCATCAGTTCCCTGATCTAGGGTAGGCAAAAGGCAAAAATGGCTAGAGTGGAGACGATCACCGTACCTTTGCATCAAGCGTCCTATGGTCAAGTAGGCGACATCCTGCATGGCCAAAACATAAGTAGGGTGGACTATGGAATAATGGGGAAACTCTACCTTAGGGGTCAATGGAAATAGGGTGACTGTCAGGTGGCAAGGGTAGGGTGGAGTGGTGTAGGCGAAACCTAAGTAATTGGGTATGGCATATCCTAGGTATTCGGCAAGCTCACGAAGGATACACACGAATCCATCAAATCCCAAACCCTGAGTGTGGTGCACTGGTTCAAAAGACATCTACAAAAATTTGCAAGAAGTAAAAAGTGAGTAAACAAATAGAGTATAAAAGAAATTAACATTTTATTTATGCAAAAAAATTTATTCTTATATATATCTTATCATACATATATACTCTCATACATTTTTGGACAAAATTTATGGTAGTCTCGTGTTCCCATCCTAGGGCCAACTTTGCTCTGATACCACCCTGTGACGCCCTGCCTCGTATCGACTCGGCTAATACGAGACGGGGGAATCACTTTACAATCGAGTCAATATCATCTCTGACATTATTTCGAATTGTCGGTGGCCATGGCCAACAATAGTAGCTATTTTATTACAAACACCGTATGAGGTATTCCTCGCGGTATTAATAAAAGTACTTCAGAGTCTAGCAGCGGAAAGACAACATATTTTATTCAATCACAACTCATGTTGGGAACTAGAACGGAAACTCTAATCTTCACAAATCTCCTCCTCTTCAACTTCTTCTTCAAGGACGTAGTCTTCTCCTTCCACGCCTTCGTATTCTGGATGTTGGGGGTGGGGTGAGTACAGAAGTACTCAACAAGTCCCGGAATGTTTTTATAGATGCATCCGGGATCAAGGAAAGACTTATGGCTCATATAAAAGATGATGCATGAAAGATCTATGTGTATTTTCAACCTCATATTAAATACCTCAACCATAATGAACTAATTTTCATTAAACCAGTGGCTACCATTATTCCGCGAAAGAACATTTTATTCTTTCGAAACTAACCCAACTTCCCATGAACAGTATCAACAAGACCTTCATCATTTTAGATTATAATCATTCTCCTCCCAGCGAACACCTTACACTTCCTATTCTGCTATTATAACTTAATCACAAAAATTCTCACTCATCTACACAAGGGAAAACAATCGATTCACATGCCCATGACCGTGGGTACAGCTGTTCGAACATATTTAACTTCAGCTGAATGTGTACACTTTACCCTCACGACACAAAATACTCCTACTACTCGCGAAGTAGAAGAGGTTTCGTGACAAGGTCTTTCACAAGTGAGCCTAGGATACTGTACCGCCAGCAAGAAGGGTCCGTGACCAAGGATCATGGGCATTCACCCCCTGTTTCCTCAGGAATCCCGCAAGTGCTCCACCTTTCACACACACACCTTCCATAATATGCCCATTAGGCCAAGATTTTCCCCATGAGCCACTTCGGCGATTCCACATCTCCCGGCAACTACAGACTATCCTAAACTTACTAGCTACTAAACCAGGAGCAGAGCCATTATACCCGTGAGGTTGCATGAGGGTGGTGCAAGATGTAGTTTCCCCAAGGAATCGGTCCTTAATCGCCATATGACATCGAGCCTCCAATGCAACGAGTCCATAAAGCGACATCTATATCACTACCCTTTTCTTCCGATCCATCTTCCAAAGCCTAGTCCTCACTATTCTTTAAGTATTTTCCTAAACTCCCATTACGTCCCACACTCAAACATTTATCAATTCATAGATTAGTAATGTAAAGAGTTTATCCATTATACAAGTTTGTTATCAAGACAAGTTTGACTTCATACAACCCATCACAATATTAGGATAAAGTTGTATTAATCATCAAGGCTTCAAGGCAATACAAGTACAATTTCACAGGGAAGGCTAGTGCAGCAAGTTTTAGGTTTTATATGACTTAATCGCTCAGGCGATGTCCTAGTTCAACAGTGCATGTGTTTGTGACCTAATCATGCATATATATCAAACAATTTTTGCAACGCATGGGATCAACATGTTCAAGGTAGGAGACTTGCCTTGCTCAAGAGGGTGTTCCTGATCTTCAAATTCTACACCTTGAGGGTCTTCTGTTTCAATTCCTAGCGCAACAAAATTTATAATTAAAATTTTACTCAAGCAACCATTTGGTTAATCCCTAAAATAATCTATCCGGAAAGTCAAAATAAACATTGTTATAAACTTTATATATATATATTTGAAAACAGTATATTCTGTTGTAAAGATTATTCCTTAATTACGTTATTAATTTCTATTTTTTTATTTAAATTCTGAAAATACAGTACGATGTTACTTGAACTAATTTTATTAAAATGGCAAATTGCACTGTGTAGTCGTTGTGCTAATGGGCCAAAATAGCCGGCCTAGGTGGAGTGCTACGCACGGAGCGCATGCGCGCAGGCGCCCAGGCGCGCGCAGTGACGGCGCTGGCTGCAATGCGGGCCCTGCCGTCGGGGCTGACGCGTGGGGCCGGACTGCCAGCGACTCCCAGATTTTCTGTGCGGCTGACCAGCGGGCCCGATGTGGCAGTGAGGGAAAAACAGAGGAAAACGGGCAACTGGAGGAAGAAGACGACGCGGACGGCCGAAACTTTCCGGACATCGTTCTCCCTCCGAACAGCACGGATTGACTTGAAAATTTCCAGATAACCATAACACAATGAGATGAACACATCCATCGGTTTGGATTAAGCATTAAGGCTATATTTTGGTTTATAAATCGAGAAACAGAGATCTCGGGTGGGGGTGTCCATGGCTACGGTGGAGCTCCCGATTGTCTAATAAACGGCAAATAAACCTTCTAGGGACTAACTAGAATCTACCAGAAGGCTCTGATCATGCTACGGGGTTCCCTATTGGCCTGGCGACGGCGACCCGAAAGGCTACAATGCGGACCTCGTCGCCGGCGAGATACGAGCTACCACTAAGCTAGGAAATTGAGGGGAAATGATTTACACAATGTAAGAATGCTCTAGATAAAAGTAATCGGATTAAAATGGTACCTTGGTCGGGGGTCGACGGTGAGCGGCAGTTGTAGATGGAAATTGGGCGTTTTCGATGGGGATGAAATCCGACGGGGCTAGCTGCAAAAATGAATGGAGCGATGCACTAGGATCATGCTCGATCAAGGATCGATGAAAATGGTAGAGCGGGGATGGAGAATTTTGGAACCTACCGAGGCGGTGGATGACAGAGGCGGCTGAAATACGGCGCTCTGGAGCTCCGGGAAAGTTGGGGAATGTCGGCCTGAGCTTGCTAAAATAGCCAAGGGCACGGGGGAAGCTTCGGGGAAGTTTCCTTGCGCTTATCTAGAGAGAGGGCTGCGGCGGGATGTGACAAGTAATCGGCGGCGAGCGGCGCGGTTGAGTTGGCGATGGCTCGGGGCTCGAGGTAACGGTGAACATGTACGACCTGTGAGTGTTGTTGAGTGCGGATTGGTGTGTACGAGTGATGGCGTCGGCTGGCATCGGCAAAATGATGATGGCGGCGATGGTGCGACAGTTGGCGACGGGACGGTCGAACGGCGAACAGTAGTCGGGCGACGCATGTCCAGTTCATGATTATTCGAACGGCGCTTGTACGGAGGTTTGCTGTCGGAAAGGAGGAGACACGCGGGACGTGGCGCATGCGGCCGAGCGGGAGCACGCACGCGCGCTCAGGAGGCGCAGCAGCCCGCGGCTGGAGCAGCCGCCCGATGGGCGGGCGTGACAATCTGGCGGGTTAATAGCAGATTAGATTGGGAGTAAACCCCCTATAAATAGAGAGGCCTGGCCGGCGTGGATATCCCCTCAACTCAAACCAAACTAAAGTCATGCTTTGATCGTATCTTTACTTTTACATTTACTTTTTTGTATCTCTTCGTGGGTTTGCCTGAAAGCCCTCCGTCCACCACTACGGAACAGAGGTAAGCCTTGGTACTTCGCCCGTGAAGTCCCCGTTAATCTACGTAACAGATTGCTATCACCTTGTTACTTCGCCTGTGAAGTATCCGCTAATCTGCGTAATAGATTGCTACCTTCGCTACCCGTGCAACACCTCACAAATTCGGTCCTAAGGCCGAATTAGTACTTCGCATCATCCCTGTTGCAGGTTCGCACGTTCGGAGCCCCTTCGCCGGAGGTGTTCGGAGCTGAGAGATCAGTTCTGGAGGTCCCCAGGACACTCTTCGACAGGATCGCAGGCTTTGACAACAGACTTCGCCGGTATACTTCGTCATGACAGGCTTCGCCATGACTACGCTCCGCACCAAACAAAGTTGCACCCGCGTGTGGCCTTCGCATCACTACTCTGTAATTCGCTGCATCGGAGATCGCACGCCGAACCCCGCTGTTCGGAGGTGGTCACCGTATTCAGATCTGTTCGGAGTCTATCTTCGGTCGGATCAGTCCGAACGCCGAAGCACCCTTCGGCGGAGCACTTCGCACCAGACGCCGAAGGTATCCTTCAGCGCACCCTTCGCATCAGACTTCGAACCAGGGGGGCTCCGACTGGTTTGCTGAATTTAACCTGTTTAATTTATTTCTTTCGGCTGATTGGATTATTTCTTGTAATCTGGTTGCCTAGCGACTCCATCCCCCTTATCACTATTAAGGGTAGTCGGAACGCGGCGTCGGTGTCACGTCACGCTTAGGCCTGTTACTAAGTATCCGTGCACTTTTGGATCGCCGGACTGACCCAAGTGCGGCGGCACGTTTTCGTGTCAATAATACCTTATTTATTTTAGCTTACGATTGTAGTAATCTAACTTTTAGAAAAAAAAACTAAGTTGCTCTAGCTTATTAGATTGTTATAATTTTCAATCTAAATTATAATAATCTGACCTACTTATTTTAACTTATTAAAATAAGTTGGATTAATATAATTCTAAGCTAAAACAAAATGTAAACCGTTATTATTGTAGTGTAGTTATTGGACAGATTCTAAGAGTAAAGCTTGAACCTTTTTAGTTTTACTAGTGAGAGGCCCGTGCGTTGCAACGGATGCATAATGTTAACGGCAATATATTTAGAACATGATATATTTGCCGAACACATTTGTTTAGTAATATTGCGATGATAAGAAACAATGCAATATATTATTCCTCAAAACAATGCATAGAAGTATGCTTTCTATATAAAGTGTCATTAAATATTTATAATTACAGATCTGGTATAAAATCGTACAATATACTATACAGTGAGCACATCTTCTTTTATCTACTCAGTGAGCACTTCCTTGTAGACGATATTCTTCGTTAGCGTGCTTGCTGAATTGATTCCACTATTTTTCTCTGGAGCGGCGAGTATTTTGATGTTGCTACGAGAAGTTGCTCGTGACAGAGCTACATATAGTTGTCCATGAGAGAACACCGGGTTCGGGAGGTATATGCCAACATGCGGTATTGTTTGACCCTGTACTTTATTAATTGTCATTGCAAAACTCACCCTAACAGGAAATTGACTTCTCTTAAACTTGAAGGGGAACATCTCATCGTCGGAGGGGCACAAGGGTATGCGTGGAAGGAAGACTCTCTCACCAGCATGTTGTCCCAATACAATTTCAGCATCGATAGTATTTCTTTGAAATGCTCGGACTATCAACCTAGTCCCATTACACAGACCATTGGCCGGGTCAAGATTTCTGAGCAAAATCACAGGACAATTAACCTTGAGTTTTAATATATGTGGAGGTAACCCATTTGGCGTTAATGAATTCAAGAACTCAGACGGATAATGGTTGCATGGATCATCGACTGCTCGATCATGACTGTGATAAATCATCTCGTCACCAGGAAAACGTTCGATAAGCTTCATGTTTATTGCATCAACGTTCTCATTCCTCGTTGACAAAATAGCTCGAGACGTGATGTAGTCTGCATCAGTCATGTTTGCACCTAACATTGGAAATACCATGTCAATAAGACTATCAATGTCTGATTCTGCACCAGTGTAGGGTACACATATTTCGTCGGGTAAATTTACATAGTCATCATCGATGGTCTCTTCAATGCCATTGCCAATCCGTAGCAGGTAGTCTGAAAACCATATATCTGATCGAGCTCTCATGTTATGGACAAGTCTCAACTGATGCATGTTATCCCATAGGTAAGATCTACGCAATGTTGCGTTTACAATTTGAGCCCTATTCCCCTTTCGTATAACTGGAAGAACTTGTCTGAAGTCACCTCCAAAAACCATTGTTTTGCCTCCAAATGGTAGATTGGGCTTTTCCATTATGTCCCTCATGCTCTTGTCCAACGCCTCAATTGCCTGTCTTTTTGTCATGGAGACTTCATCCCATAATATAAGCGAAGCTTTTTGAAGAAGCTTCGCAGTACCACTTTGTTTGGTGAAGTTACACACTCCATTATCTTGTATGCTTAGTGGTATCTTGAACCTTGAATGAGCCGTCCTACCTCCAGGCATGATGGAAGCAGCAACACCGGATGTTGCAGTAGCAATAGCTATCTTCCCCTCGCTACGGACTTTTGCTAATAAAGCTTTATACAGAAAGGTTTTTCCTGTTCCTCCTGGACCATCAACAAAAAACACACCTCCACTATTGTTGTCAACGTATGATAGTATAACATCATAGGCATATCTCTGTTCTGCATTAAGAGAGGATGTGCTCGCTAGTAGCTCATTATCCACCTGTATAGAGGACTCTTCACAAATCTCCCTCACCTCACCCGCCATGGCGTCATATGATTCATCAATTTCTGGAAGAGGAAATGATGTTATCTCTTTACCCATTGACTGAAGCAATTTTCTTATATCCAATAACACCATTTGTTCAACTGCATATGCATTCATCTGGGATCGTCGGATGTCATCAGACATTGCTTCGAAGTGTTTGTTCCAGAGTCCACGCACATCGCTAGGTTCACAATATACCAATATTGTAGCAAACAACCTTCGGAGGGACGAAGGCATATGAAATACTTCAGCTTCAGAGAGGCACTCATCAATGCTGTTATCTGACTCAATAATACCTCTTTTCTCAGCGCTTTCTCGAAATGTAGGATATACAATACCATCATATGTCCTCAAATTCTCAAATGAAGTAGCACCAACCACATGGTTTAATAGCACCCTCAAGTAGTATCTTTCTCCCTCTGCTGGATGTGCTGAGATGATCCTCCCAACCTGCGTGCTTCGTTCTCTTATTTTCCAAAGCTTACGTCCAGGCAACCACACTGCATATTGTGGGAAATCCCTATAAAGTAATGTGCGTGCCCACGTAAATTCTTGATTTGCCTTGAAATACTCAGTCAACATGGTTCTTGAGGCACCCTGTTGGTCGAGAACTTCACGTACATCAGCATTCTCTCTATAGGACACAAGATGCATTCCTGGGAGGTGGAGCTGTAACTGTAGCACTGGTGGCGAAATCCCGCTAAGATCAAATCCAAATATTCTCCACAATGCCTCCTGTGGTGTTACCCACCTAGCATCCCTATATTCATTGATCTCATTAATCTCGCGGTTTTCATCAGCTTCATTGACGGACACAGACGCCCTATCATGACCCTTATAAATATACTTGTAGAGGTACTTAACAGCCTTAATACTCGAACAAACTTCTGCATTGATGTGACAGTCATACCTTCTTAGAAGCATGGGATTATATGGGACAACCCATCTGTTGTCTAAGTCATGACCTCTCACTCTTACCCTTTGTCTGTCATCCCTTCTCCTGTAGATAGGATAAGAATCTTCGCCTTGGATAGTTGTGTCACTAAACTGGCGTGGATAATAGCACTTGCAACTACCATTTTTCATGCATGGACTCTTCCTATTTAGTGGACCACACGGGCCATGCATCATATGTTTCACTACCATTTCATATAGCTCCGGGTATTTATCCTTATCCGGAAGTTCTGCTGATATAACATTATCATACTCATCGGGACAACTCAATTTGTATGTTGACTCCATGATAAGGAGGAAATGTGCATGTGGTAGACCCCTTTTTTGGAACTCGATAACATGGACTTGTGCTGCAATGATTCCTAGGATATGTTTACGAAATAGCTGGAATTTGAGATCCTCTAGCTTGGCTTTAAATACACGCACAACAAGATCAGGACGATCTTGTGGTGTTTGGCCAGGTGCAAGGTCCCTACTTATCTCTTCCCAATTAGGATTACAAGTCATTGTGATAAATATGTCGGGTTTTCCATACTTCTGCACTAAGGCCATAGCATCCATATATCTTCGTCTCATATCCCTCCCGCCACCGATAAACGATGCAGGTAGGACCCATCTTTTTCCCAATCTGCTGGCTCTATGTTCTCCAACAGATACACTATCCATCAAGCCCTGGTAAAGATCCGCACGAATCTTCTTCTGATTGTATAAGAAGTAATTCAGGCGAGACGTTTCAATTTTTATGTAGGTATCAACTACAAACTGCTGGAATAGACGTCTCCCATACAAGACCGTGTTGAAGATTCCACTACGCATCTGGAATTTATAGCAATAATATTCGCGCATCGAAACAAAAAACTTGCTGGTAGTATCTACAAAGAAAAGAGAAATCAGTTAGGTGATTAGCGTATGGATTAATAGTATCGTAATAACATGAATACGGGTCACTTAGCTAACCTGCGTTGTCAGCATTTCTTTGTCGGGTTGTACTTATCTGACTAAGGTCAATACCTTCTCTCGGTATATCAGAATGCCAACCGAGCTCTGCTCTTGGAAAAAATAGGGGGTATGACAAAGGGTCGTAGCACCCATCACTCGGTCTAATTGAATAGTAGTTATTGTTATTGCCAAACAAGGTGATGCTACGATCAAAATGTTTATTAATATCATTCCCCTCAACCCACACAGCAGCAACCTCTGATGTTAACGGTCTGTTATAAGTTCTTTGGTCTAGCTTGTAGTCCATATTTAGCACAATTCGATATTCATCAACGTCTTCAACCTGTCCTAGGCTTCTGAATGTTTCAGAGTAGGGATTATCTCTCAAAATATGTACCAAACATCTAATAATAGATATGTCCCTTTCTCTATATATCTCATCTCGAGCACGACGGAAACGATGTGATAAGCTAGGATCATCATCATAGAAGTACAACTGCAAGTGGCTAGGTTCATTGCCTCCATTTCCGAAAGAGTGTATGTTATGGTACATTTGCCCATGCGCTTTAAATGTGTACACTCCATCCCTTGCACTTGCGAGGTTCTTGTCGTAATCACAGTACATTGTGGTGAAGGAAAAATGGCTGTTGAAATATCTAATATTCTCCATAAAGTGTTGTGATTGAATGTCTTCACCTGAGTACAACCGTCGAAGCTCCTCAGGTGGCTCAGGCATTTGAAGTTTGACCTTGCCATTCATACAACAAAATCCTGGTGGCTCATATTCAAACCTCTTTGCACCACAGTGACGACAGTCTGGCTGAGTCTTTAATAAGTGAGTGCTACCCGGTAGGTTCTGGTAGATAACATTAGTGGAGCCATGTGTTGCATTAGCATAAATACAATTTGGATCAAGAGTTCTCCGTCTTGCGGAATTTCGTCGGTTCATTTGATCTCTCTTCAACTGCCTCTGCTCATCCGGCATACTTGCATATCGAGCTCTGTCACGTGCACGTCTGTTGTTTCTTTGCTCTGGTGTCAACCTTGCATAACTGTCAGATTTTCGTTGGTTATTTTGTTCTCGCATCACATGCCTTTGCTCATCCGTCATACTTGCATATCTAGCTTTATCACTTGCACGTCTCTTATTCCGTTGCTCTGGTGTCAACCTTGCATATCGTGATCTTTCACGTGCTCGCCTTATTTCAGCACGATCGACCGATCGGTCAATAGGATTTTGTTGAACAGAGAGAATTGATTGCTGATCTTGTGAGTCGATAGTTGCAGATGGTACCGTAGCAAATTTTGCACCTGAACAATGTTTATGTAATCACATGAGGCATAAATTATGTTATTAGTAATTGCACCAATTACTTAGTAGTAGTTTATACCATTAGAGCTTTGTCCTGGAAATAATCCCAATGATGTAACGGTACTTTGCGTAGGAATAACAAATGACGACGATGGTCGACGTGTCACATCTTCACTGTCCGATGAACTTTCTGATGGAGTGTGCGATGATTGTCGAATACAAATTCCAGAAGGACCGTGAGGCAAATTGTTACCGCGATTTCTCTTTTGTCTATGACGACCATCGACGACTATAAACATTTGAAATGAGTACACATTGTTAGACAATAATTTTAGTGTAATGTTGTAACACAAATATCTGAATAGACAAATAAACAGGATAAATTATCCTATTATAATTATAAAATAAAACAACCTTCTTTCCCCTCTCTCCTCACTATATTTTCTGACATGGTTGATAGCTTTGTTATCGCGGCGTCGAGCGACCTGTCGATTGCATATAATTGGTTAACCACCAAACAAACGATACTTGAGTAGAAACATTAGAGAGGAAACATGAATTTAAATGAGAGAAGTGTTTGAGTTTTTAATTTATTTTTCTTGGTACTAAAGAGTGATTTAGAATACTTGTTTTGGATGAAAGGGTTATTTTGAGGGTTAGGATTACAAATTTGTTATTTTAAATAGGGCATTCGATGATTATTAATCAAGATTGGATATCGAGATTGTGTTAGAGGAAAGAAAATATTCTTCAATGTTAGAAATGAGAGTATTACAGTGAATGATGTTTTCAGTTTATAAATAAGCGTACTTGAATTTGAGAAATGTATTCCAATACAAATATTACATTCAAATAACTTCAAAGGGAGTACACAATAGATTAAACGAAATGAACACAAAAACCAATATTACATTCAAATAACTTCAAAGGGTGTACCCAATAGAAATAAACACAAAACATCCGAATATGAGGAAGTACATAAACAACGCACAACACAATACACACAAGACTGTAACACTATGGACAGTCAGATCCATAAATCGTTGCAAAATATCTCCATCTAGCTTCCATGAACCGATTCACAAAGCTTAGATCCATAGTTCCTGAACTCACACGTTGCCGTAAGTCTGCATTTATATTTCGAAGAAAAATAATTAACAATATCTATAATATTATGTGATGTATTGCCATTATTCTTAGCTTGTGTTTGTATTGTTGGGACTACTTACTTTGCAAAGGTAGTGTGGCTGGATGCATCGGATTAAACTTGACTGTAGTGTGTTCTGAAGTCTCTAAACATCCTATCGCCAAGTAGAACAAATATTAGTGTAATTCATCACTATATATTTATTAATGATAAAATGGGTTAGGACTAAATTACTATGCTTCTTGTGAAGTCGAAGCATGGTTCCTAAAACAATGTGGTTGTTACGATGAGCTTCTGTCCATTCAGAGATGTGATCAGTGAGGGAGTCACCCCAAATTCCAACAACCATCATGTTCAAGCTAAAAAAGATCAAATTCTCATTAGCTTTCGATTTGCAAAAACAATGTGATTGTTTATGACGATATAAGTGGTTGTATCTAACTTATGAATTACCTAGTGTCCATCAGTGTAATCTCCCTATATAGACCTCCAAGCCGTTCCAATTTCCCCCAATAGACAACCACTCCAGCTATGTCTGTCCAAATAATCATATCATACTATAAGTAAGACAACTATTTTTTTTGAAACTATGCATCGCCGATTCAATTTACGTACGTACCCACAAACGTTTTATTCGGACGAATCCACGCGTCATGAAACGTCAATAGATATTTTGGATAGGGAGGGAATTGGATTGGAAGAATGTATGGCTCAACTGTTGTATTTCTTCGAAGAGAACCTTCATAGGCATGGGCAATGCTCCGATAGTACAATGCCTCTTCAAGATTAGGTTGAAAATATAGACAATGAATAGTATAACATTGTCCTTCATTTAGGAGAATGTTAAACCTATGAACTTCCTCCCGCTCCCATGCAATGACTTCTATTTTAGCACCCTACGTATAATATTAGGGTTTAGAATAGTTCACATGTTCACTACTATGTAAAATTTAGTCCAAATTGTGTGCAACTTACGGTAATATCCATTAAAATAAATCGTTGTTTTTCTCCATATTCATCAGGGAGAAACTTAACTTCTACTCTGGCGACGGCACTCCATGCATAGTTTAAGTGCTCGAACTCTATCTCGTCAAATTTCATAAACCTTAACAAAAAAATGAAATTTAGAACATCTTTCGTCGTTGCAGGAAAGTTGGTTTTAGTAATATAGGCTCACCTAGGTACCACCGCATTACGAGTTGGACGGTCGGCGTAAGTTCTCTTTCGCATGCCAGCCATTTAATATATCTAAGTAGTTCAAAACTTTAAATTGGTAATAGTTAAAAAAATAAACAGGGGGAATATTAAAAAAAAACAGTGACTTTAAATATATTTAACAAACAAAATATAGATAGATATAAGACCACGTGCAATTAAAAAAAAGTATTGAAGACATGATGCTAAATTGGTAATAGTAAAAAAATAAATAAGAGAAAATCTTATAAAAAATAAACAGGGATAGTAAAAAATAAACAAGGAAAATGATAAACAGGAAAGAATATTAAAATAATAAACAGAGACTTTAAATATATTTGACAAACAGAATATAAATAAATGTAAGACCACAAGCAATTAAAAATATATTGAAGACATGATGCTAAATTGGTAATAGTAAATAAATAAATAAGAGAAAATCTTAAAGAATAAACAAGGGTATTAAAAAAATAAAGAATAAACACGTCTCGGGCAGTTCCAGAGGCGCTAAATTTAGTTCAATTTCTGCTATACTATTCTTTCGTTTGTCTTTGATGTTTGTTTTATCGATGTGCTAGACTACTGTAAAAAAACTGGTTTGCGTAAATTCAAAAAACGAACGATCAATTCTACAGTAGTCTAGCATGATTGAACGAACAAAATAGTCTTTGATGTTTGTATAATTCGGTCTAACATTTGTTTTTTCTCAGTCCAGAGAGATTCACTTCTTTGACTATATCTAATGTTGTTAAAACATTTATATATATAAACTAAAACTGCTTACCAACTTTTTGATAAAGATATATATAAACTAAAACTTCTTACCAACTTTTTGACATTAATTTTGTATGTTTTAACATCTAAACTGTTTAAGGGTCGAATCTTCTATAATATATTATATATCCTCACTTTTTCAGGCCTAACAAAGGGAGTGAGCCAGAAACGACTGTGCATGCAAGTAGGGATACACATCGGTCTACAGTACTGTTGAATGTGCATAACACCAGTATTATCTACAAGTGTCAAATTTCGCATTTAAAAAAGCTAGACATACCGAGAGAGCTAGGGATGTCGCGCTGTAATCGTGAGATGGAAATAAAGCTATGAACAACAGCGTTTCACTATACCTACGCGCTACAGCACTATGAAAGTACAAGGTGACTTATGGGCTATGGCGAGAGTATTGAAATTATTTGCTGCAAATCATACATGAATGAAATTTAATATTTTTCAACACATTGTGTGATACCTGATAGTGTAACTGATTGGGAGCATTGTTTACAGGTGGTGATTCATCGAAGCAAACATCAGAGTAATCATTTTAAGGGTTAATCCGAGGAGAATCATCCATAAACAAGTAAGTTTTTTTGGATTAGTTTCTTTTGATAAAGTGGATGATCAATGCTTTGCTGAAAAATTGTGAAAACTGGTTGGTATTAGTGAGTTTTTCTGAACTGGTTGCACTTTGAGGTGGTTAATTTCTTGATCAAACTTGCCTGGCTGTTCTATGCATATTTTTGCAGTGAGAGGTTGTTCTATAGCCAGGTAGAGAACAAACACATGCTTTGAGGCAGAGTACAATTTATGCAACGCATGCAAGTCGACCAAGAAGACTACAGCTACAACTTCCACAGTACTCTGGCCAACCCACAGGAAAGCACCCCAGCACCCTAATCAGCACACAGCGCATAAATGGCAGAGGGAGGAGTGGCATGTGTATGTTGGGGTGTGGAGGTACATCCACATCCAAGTCATCGTCCATTCCTCCATATTATCAAACTCACACCAAAACCGGGTAGTAGCCTCGAGCCCTCGACTGTCTCTGTGCGGCCTATCATCCTTTCATCTGCCATTCTCTAATGCCTCCACTACTTTCCCCACATCCACCAGGTTCTCCTCTCAGATGGGTGAGCCACAGAGCAAACAGAAACCAAAACCAAGACAGCACAACATGAAGCAATGTAAATTCAAAAAACAGGCAGTAACACATTAAATCAAGATAGTAGTACAGTTTTCAGTAAACCTATATAATTAGACCTCCAATGGAAGTGTAAGCTAATGTTCCATACATTTAGTGTGTCAGGTGTGCTGTAAGCACTAAGCAAGTCTGCCAGATATGTCATTATTGGAGAAGCATAATCAATAGGACAATCAAAGTTTTTTTGATGTGCTAAACTAAGTTGAAACAGAGGTCTGAAAGTTCTAAATGAAGTTTGAGTGAATTAATTTCAGACTCTCTGTTTTCTTATTTGATTAATCTAAGAAGAAGGTTTTCAAATCCTGGTTGAGTGTGTCTATCTGAAATCATTTTGATCTTTGAGTTGGTAAGTTGAATACAAATTTCTGGGAACTTTGACATTGATTGCTAATATTCTGAAATGGGGAGAATACAGAGTCTCTGTTTTCAGTGCTAGTAATTTCACTCTATTATTGATTGAATCACTTCAAGTTCTGAAAATTTGTTCTAAAATGGTTTGGTAATTGAAGTGATGAATATGAAATAGTTCTCTCGATTTTTATTTTTGATCTCTCTCACTCTGAGTAGCAAGTATTGGTTGAAGCTGTATTTGTTTCTGCCTGTACTGATCTACATCAGTTTAACCAGCAAAATGACAAAGCAAACTCATAACAGCAAGCAAACTCATAACAGCAAAATAAGAGTAACTCCTGTTACTTTCCATGAAAAACCAAACATCGAAGTGCCAACATAAACTAAACAGAACTCTTATGATAAATTGATAAAAAAGATGTTGATTAAATTGCAAACACGTCCAACATTTTGAGTGGCATCGCAACAGTACAACATTACAAGTCCAACATTTTGAGTACAAGTCCATCTACAACAGTACAAGTCCAACATTTTGAGTGGCATCGTAAAATGAACATTTTGAAGAAAAGATATACATTGAACATTTTGAGTACAAGTCCAACTCAGAATGTACAAGTCCAACATTCTGAGTGGCATCGCAAAATGAACATGAACATTTATCCAGAATTGAAGAAAAGATGGCGCCGAACCTGAACTTGATCCCTCTTCTTCCTCTTCTTCTACCTTGATGTGTTTGTTCTTCTCTGTGTGCTTCTGAGGGTACAGCTTCAATAAGCAGCAGGCGCCCCTTAATAGCGATTGAGCTGTGGACGTGGTCGATGCATGCAGAGCGAGCATGGTGGACGGTTGCAAGCAAGACGTGGGCTGGGATTGGCTCGCTGTGGTCAAGGCGGTAACCGCCAGATCTGGGCACGGTGGCGACCGGCGCTAGAGGGGATAGGGTTGGGTGGATCTAGGGAGAGCACCTCCAACGCCGCCCGCCGTGCGTCGCCTACCCTCTCCAGCGCCTCCCGCCGTGTCCGCGTCCACTGCCGCCCGAGCCGAGCGGGCGAGCGATGTGGGAGGGAGGACGCGTGTGGCTACGAGCGAGCGGCGCGGGAGGGGATCCGAGCGATGGGCGACCAGCGCGGGATGGCGACGGTATGGCGGCGGGAGGGGATCCGAGGTAGAACGAGGCAGGATGGCGGCGGTATGGTTGCCGGCAGGATGGCGGCGGTAGGGTTGCTGCGGACGCGGTCGCGGAGGGGACACGGAGGGGGAACGCGGCATGGCTGCGGCTGCGGGAGTTGCGGATGGAGTTAGCCAGGTAGGGTTGTCGCGAGGGGCGGCGATTTCGCGAGGGCACGGAAGGGGAACACGGCTAGGGTTTTTGCTGCTGCGGCGATTTCGCGAGGGGACGACGAGGCGACATGGACTGGGCGCGGCGCGGCGCGGCGATGATTTCGCGAGGGGCGGCGATTTCGCGAGGGGGCACGGAAGGGGAACACGGCTAGGGTTGTTGCTGCTGCGGCGATTTCGCGAGGGGACGACGAGGCGACATGGACTGGGCGCGGCGAGTCGGACTTGATGGGCCGGGCCGTAGGGAGCGAAGCGCGTGGCGGGGAGCGGACGGAGGAACGGATTAGTAGCGGCGTTAATATAGTAGAGATTGCTGCAAGCCTGCAATAGCGAGTCAAGGTTCCCCCTAAAGATTAAGATCTGTTTAATGGATCAATGCTGGAATGTGTGAATTTGGGAACTGCGTTATGTATGCAATTTGTCTCAAGAGTGTCTCTTCGTACTGTTGTTGATCCATTTACTATTGAATAACTTACCATAAGAGCCACCAAATGATGGGGCAACGATTCCTGGAGCAAATGGATGTTGACAACCAGATTGCAAAGCTGACGGTGTAGCTTTCCCGCAGTCAAGATTGCGAAATTGGAGATAGTACCACCGTCATGTCTGGATCACTCATAGGACAAGTTGAGAAACTGTTAGAACATGGTATTCCGTATTCACCAAATTAGGATCACCAAAGGTTATGATATGGCACTAAGGTCTAAGGATAGCTTCTCTTCTCCGCTTTTACCAAAACTCGATTTTGTTAAAGAGATTTTAGAGATTAAAAACCTAAAGTTTTTTATTTGGATAACATGGAAATTTTGATCTCCATACAACCATATACAACTTCATTACATGACCTAAACCAAATTTTAGGTTCCTAGGCTCTAAAAGGGGAATTTAAGGATTTGCCACTAAAAAGTTTGCATACTTTGATTATTTGCCACTTGTGTGGATGACAAGTGAGACTATCTGAGTGTATAACAGTGGACCAAAGTGGCAAATAATCGAAGCCCATTTTTAGGAGTGACAAATCATCAAATATTCCTAGCCTAAAATCTGTTCAACAAATTTCAGTTTTGGTAAAACCACAGATCAAAACAACCCCTGCATCTCTCAAAAGTTTGAGTTCAGTACTATAAATTTTGAGCCCTTGCTACAGACCTGCATGGCTGCATGACGACTCTATCCTCAAAGATGCAAGACACAAAATATGAAAATATTCTGTTAAGTTATCAACTTCTTTATACAAACCCTGAATAGTTTTAGTTACATGCTAGTTTTTCATCTCTCTCAGGTAAGCCGATTGTGGAACAATTTGTTGGTTAAGATCTCCGGAGGAGAGGGGGACCGAGTCCCTCTCCTCCCTTAAGACTCGGACTCCCTAAACAAACTCTCCATATTCTCCCGTGCGCCCTGATCGGGGGTTCTCTAACCGATCTAATTGAGGGGCCCCTACCGTGCAGTGCCATACAAATAGGGGAG
This sequence comes from Zizania palustris, assembly GCA_019279435.1. Classification (NCBI taxonomy): domain Eukaryota; kingdom Viridiplantae; phylum Streptophyta; class Magnoliopsida; order Poales; family Poaceae; genus Zizania; species Zizania palustris. Next base: position 35,838,502 of record JAAALK010000082.1, on the reverse strand, counting down.
AGGTTCTCAACGCTGAGGTTGATGCTCGCGCGACTGAAAACCTCTTCCAACCCATTTAAGCTATTCGATCTGCTAAGGCGCTGCAGCGGTGGGAAGTCTCCCTCACCTCCACTCTGACTCGCCGGACTTCACAGCCACAGCAGAACCAAAGAGGTACATGCCATCCCTATGCTTTTACCCTACTGCTATAACCCTAGGCGATCCTAAGCCTCCTTAGTCCTATCAATGGTATAAGAGCGTAGTTGTTCTAGGGTTTAGACTAGTTAGGGTTAGGGTGGCGTCGGGCCCCCTTGAGCCGACGCCACCACCGCACTAAGTACCCCGCCCCCCATGAGCCCTCTGCAAACCCTAAACATTCCGGCTAAGAAAACCCCTCACATACCCCGCTAAGAAACCCTAAGAATCCCCTCTGTTTCCCCTGGTCCAACCCGCAAGAACCCCTCGGGTTACCCCAACACCCGAACCCCAACACCCTTCGGGTAAGAGAAGAAACCACTAAGAAATTCCCTCTGCTAAATCCCGCAAGTAAGAAAACCCCTCGGTTTCGGCCGAAGAACTCAGAGAATAAAAAAACAGAAACATTAGGGTTAAACCCTAACCCTAACTAAGCTCTAAGGGCCAAGGCTGGAAACTTACCTCGCGTCACGCCGGATCTGGTTTTGCCAGACTTCGGGAAGCGGACGACGGGGCGTCTCCGCCGCTCGCCGTTTCCTTACGCGGCGCTCGGCCTCCTCGGTTTTGGCTCATCCACCACCACAGACCGGCTCGACGGAGTGCCGCTCCGACGTCCTAGCCGCTCGGCGGCAGCTCTCCGGTGCCCTCTCACACGCGTGCCGGGGGAGGGAATGGGGCTAGGGTTTCCCAGGGGCGCGGCGCGGGGATTTTATTCGGGCGCGATTAACGGGTGGCCGTTAGATCAGATCCGATGGCCCGCATCAATCGGACCGGTTTTGGCCCAGGCGGGGGCATGAATTCGTGGCCCAGGCCCAGGTTGTGGCCTGGGTGCGCGCGCGGGGGGGGGGGGCTGTGGGCCGAGGCTGTTTTAGCATGTGGGCTGGGCCTTTTTTTGCACAGTACAGGACGAAATTCAATTTCTGAATTTCCAGGATTTTTAGAATTAGTTTTTCATTTATATATTATCTTGAAAATTCAGAAAAATGCCCAAAATTAAGAAAAGATAAGTTATCCGCGAGGAAAAAAATTTGTATAAGTTTGTACAAACTCAGTAAATTTATTCTGAATTTTGCAGCATTTTTAAGTACTTTTACAATGTTTCCTTTATTAAATTTAGTCTAAGGACTATATTTAATTGAGAAATATTCGTTTAGTTTTTTTGATTAAGTTTAAATTTAGATTTTATTACTGTTTTAATCAGTATATTAATTAACATTAAGTATTCCGCTGTGCATATACTGTTTAAAATAAGTATTGTGCTGTAAATTCAAAATTTTATTACTCATTAAGTAAGGTATCAATTATGATTAAGTCTTCCGCTGTGCATACACTATTTAAAATTACTCAGTAATTTTGTGTTCTGAGTTTTAAAGCATTTTTAGTATTTTTGTGATATTTATTTATTAAATTTAGTCTAAGGACTACATTTAATTGAAGAATATCTATTAGGAATTTTGTTTAAGTTTAAATTCAGAATTTTTATTACTGATTAAGCAGTGTATCAATTAGTTTTTAAGTCTTCCGCTGTGTATACACTGTTTTAAGATTAGTACCATGTTCATCGTGTCAATTAAGTAGCATTTATTCTGTCAATTAGATTTGAACCAACGAGATAATTTAATTTGACATTATAAATATTATATTTTGATAACATAGTAATTTTATCTCCTGACCAACGTTGGTGATGAAATTACTGTGGTTCAGTTGAATTGATCCTATTTCTGCCCAACGGTGATGTAGAATTAATTCGCCTTTTTTTAAGTTTTTAAGCATGTCACATGTTAATTTTGACCAACGTTAAATTTTCATGTGTCATATTATGTCTGTTATAAGATATTTGATAATGTTCCTTATTAGAAATGTTCTAAGTTACATCTCCGTCATTGAGTCTCTCAATGATAAGTACTATGGTTCAGTTTAATTGATTCTAATTCTGCCCAACGGTGTTTTAGAATTAATTACAAATCTAAGTATGTCACATGTTAATTTTGACCAACGTTAAATTTTCATGTGCAATATTTATGTCTGTAATATAACGTTTTTCAAAATCGTTCCTTTTAGTTAGTAAGTCTTGCAAACTCTCCATCATTAAGCCAATGGTAAGAACTATGGTTCATGGAGAGAAGACATTGAGATAGCGCTTGCGCTAAGGGACATTGCTCTTGCATTGTTGCATGATTGTCCCACTAAGACTGTGGAGCCAGTGATTTATGATGATGAGAGCCAGTAGGCTTTCGTTGTAAGGTCACAAGACTTCACAACTTTAAGGATTAAGTACGACTTAGAGCGTATTAAGTGGAATCAGTCGAACCAAAAATACTTAAAGATAATTAAGAGATCCTTTTTGGACAAAGTTAGGGGTTCTATTCCACCTTTCGATACTGCAAAACAGTATCTCAGGAAGGTGGAAAGTCAGTTCATAGGATCCCACCATGCGTATGTTGGTACGCTTATTAAGAAACTCATCACTGTAGAATACTGCGGTGGAGGAGTTAGAGAGCACATGCTGAGGATGATTCATAGGGCTTCCCTGCTGAATCAACTAGATATGGAGATCTCCGATGGTTTCCTTATCAATTTGATTTTAATGTCTCTCCTTAACGACTTTAAGCATTTTATGGTCAACTACAACTTTCAGCCTAAAAAACTGGAGTTTAGACATGCTGATTTCAAGCTATGTATAAGAATTAAGTAAGCACATTATGATTTAGTTCATAATGTGCAACGTAAATAAAGGGGAAGAAGCATTATAAGACTCGTTCTAATAATGCTAAGGACTCCTCTTATAAGCTCACATAAAGGAACATGATGTCAGACATTGTAAGGAGGAATGCCACATGAAGGAATATGTGGAGTTCCCAAAATGGATGAACAAGAATGGTAATAGATAAATTTTCGCACTTAGAAATAAAGTCTTTAGTCTTGCTTTTGAGCATGACAAACTTTATTTATTTTCTCAAGATGATTTTATCATATGAGAATAATGATAAGAGCAAAAGAATTGATGACGTATTTTCGAAATCATGGCACTATCTAATGGGCCATATTTCGAGGGGGAGGACTGAACGTTGAGTCAATTATTCCGCTTTAGTTTCTTTAGACTAAGTTTCATGCATATATTGCATTAAGATAAATACGTCAAATAAATTAAGAATGACGCGAAATTAAGTTTAATGATTGTAGTAATTTTTATCTCCCGACCAACGTTGGTGATAATGTTATTATAGTTAAGTTCAATTGATTCTAATTCTGCCCAACGGTGATTTAGAATTAATTGATTAACATTTATCCAATCTAAGAGCGATCAGTTCATAGCGATCAGATCATCAGTTGCTCTGGATAAATTTAAGATGGTTTTTTAAGGCTGATTCTTATATCAGCATGATCTAAAGTTTAAAAAAATAAGATCTGACCGTGCTACGGTCAATATACCCCGTATGGCCGATTTCTTGAACTCCTTTGCAAGGTTCTATAGAATATGGCAAAATAGAGTGGCTATAAGGTGCACTCGCACCTCAGTGGACATAGTAAGTAGTATGGTAAGTCATTCCACTCTACCGATTAATTTATGGATGGAGGCATTCAAACCACCATTCATAATTTTAATTGGATCCTTAATAAGTCTGTGCCTAAAAGCACCATAAGAATTATGGACAAGACGACAACCATTTTCTAAATTATTTTAGAATAAGGGTATGTCGTCCTGCTAAGGCTACATTTTTAACCCAAATATTAATAAGTTAAAGTCCTAAGATAATAAGTTGTCAATTTTATTGACTGCAAAGATAAGTCTAAGTGATCTTGTTTTTTAATGTCCTAACAGACATGTTAAGTTTGTAGAAACGAGACATGCATTTTTAGAAGATGCTTTAATCAGGGGAGCACGGTACTTAGAGAAATTAATATTGAAGAGAAGTGGGTTAGAGAATCCACTCCTATGATTCAAGAGCAATTTTTCCATGTACCTGTGGTAGTGTCCTTTTGTCCAACACTTGAGTTTGGAACTTCATTTGTGACATCTATTGTACATGAGGCTCCTGTTATTCAGGAATCTGCATTTCTAGATGATGCTAATGAAGAAGTAAAGGAACAACTCTCTAACTTAGTAAATAATGTGCCAACTCAGATAAGAAGCAGATTAAATGAGACATTTTTGTATGTCTTATTTAAGGATTCTTTAAGAATCATTAAGGCATATTATGACTTAGAACTGCATCAGATTGATATAAAGATGACATTTTCAATAAGCTTCAAGTGAGAGTGTCTATATGACACAACTAATTGTTTTGTCATAGAAAGGAAAGGAAATTTTAGGATGCCGTTTATCTAAGTCCATTTATGGACTTAAATAAGTTTAAGTAAGGGCACCTAAAATTTAATTATACTATTAGAAAATTTTGGGTTTTAAGGAGAATGAATAGGACAATTGTGTTTATGCTTGAAGTTAAAGAATAGGAAATTTAATTTCTATTCTTGTATGTGGATGATATTCTACTTGCAAGTAGTGATGTCAATCTACTGTCAGATACTAAGAAATTCTTGTCCTCTCATTTGATATTAAGTATCTTGGAGAAATTTTCCTATGTGTTAGGATTAGAGTTTCTCTAAGATATCATTAAGGGGGTATTAAGATTATCGCAGAAGGCATACTTAGAAAAGATACTGAGAAAGCATATAGTATGCATGCGTATAAGCTATCACCTGATCCGATAGTCAAGGGTGATAAGTTGGGAACTTTTAGTATCCCAGGAACCAATATGAGATCGATCAAATGAGATTGGTTCCATATGCTTCTGCTGTCGGAAGCCAATGTATGCTCGATTATGTGTTCACCCTGACTTAGTTAATGCCGCCGGGATGCTTGGCAGAAATCAAAAAATCCAGAAATAGATCACTGAATTAAATTAAGAAAAACTTTAATTTTATTTAGTCACAAAGGCCTCATGCTAACGTATGTAAGATTAGATAACCTAACGATCGCAGGTTATTCAAATTGAGTTTTTGCGAGATTTGTGAATACTAAGTAGTCCACATTAAGTTATATATTCACACTCGCAAAGGGAGCTGTGTCGTGGAAAAGCTCCAAACAAACTATGATGGCATCTACCACGATGTATGCCGAGTTTGTAGCAAGTTGTGAGGCCGCCGGATAGGCACTATGTTTTTAAGAAATTTATTCCGGTTTTAAGAGTGGTTTACAACATTTTAAAACCACTTAAGTTATATTGCGACAATATGTCAGCAGTATAGTTCTCCTATAACAACAAGAAGTGTGTTGCTGCCAAACACATCTAAGTTAAATGTTATATTGTTGAGGAGAGAATCCAAGATCAAACAATAAGTAGAGCATATAAGTACCAAGCGAACGCTTGTGGATCCGCTCACAAAAGGCTTACCTCCCAATGTGTTCAGAGAATACTTAGTCGACATGGGTTTAAGGTAAGCCTATGATCTATGGATTTATAAGGGCCCAAAATAAGTTGAGGAACTGTTTCAAATGGAAAGGTGCATTGTAGTTGTTGAGTCATATAGTACGTAACTGACTATTATGATGCAACATGCTCTATGCATTGATCTAAAATGGAATAGGTGTAATGTTAAGTTAAGTTAAGAACTAAGTTGAGATCTAGGGGGAGAATGTTGGTTAAGATCTCCGGAGGAGAGGGGGACCGAGTCCCTTTCCTCCCTTAAGACTCGGACTCCCTAAACAAACTCTCCCTATTCTCCCGTGCGCCCTGATCGGGGGCGCTCTAACCGATCTAATTGAGGGGCCCCTACCGTGCAGTGCCATAAAAATAGGGGAGAGGTTCTCAACGCTGAGGTTGATGCTCGCGCGACTGAAAACCTCTTCCAACCCATTTAAGCTATCCGATCTGCTAAGGCGCTGCAGCGGTGGGAAGTCTCCCTCACCTCCACTCCGACTCGCTGGACTTCACAGCCACGGCAGAACCAAAGAGGTACATGCCATCCCTATGCTTTTACCCTACTGCCCTAACGCTAGGCGATCCTAAGCCTCCTTAGTCCTATCACAATTGTCTTGCAGTTTATGATCCATGGCATTCACTACAACAATCCAGGAAACTTCCGTCGGCCAAAGCCGATGGAAGTTAGCCCTTTTTCGACGGAAGAAGCTAACTTCCGTCGGCAAAAGGCTAACTTCCGTCGGCATTTGGCCGACGGAAGCGTGTAGACGGAAGTTAGCTAACTTCCGTCGGCCACCGACAGAAGTTAGCTAACTTCTGTCGACCAAACCTAGCCGACGGAAATTACCAGGAAATCGGTAACTTCCGTCGGCCAAATCCTAGCCGATGAAAATTAACTAAAAAATCCAAAAAAAAGAAAATTTGCAAAAGAGGAATTTGCTTCGGCTGCATGCTAGCTTCCTCCTCCTCCGCTCGCCGCTCATATTCATGCAATGGGACATGTCAACATTCTTATTTATTGTTTGCCATTACTAGTTACCAACTGAACTATGGCAGTATGATATATCATATACATTTTCTCTATCGGGAGGACCAACGGACCAACCAACAGCAACTCCAAAAAAATAAATTGTGGTATTTGAATTCTTAGAACATAAACACCACAATTTAAACCCATACCAACTAATTGCAACCCAAGAAGCCTATTGACCCAGACAAACCATGACGATACCCTCGACGCAAACCATGACGATACCCTCGACGCAAACCATGACAGACCCAAGAATCCCACCAGCTCGCGATGTCCGACCTGCAGACGCAAGGGCCAAAGAACTTGGGGTCCAGGTTCCTCGCCACCTCCGTCACCGCGTCCGACCTGCAGACGCAAGGGCCAAAGAAGTCAGCGACGAACCACTGGAGAAGACGGCGGTGGAAATGAGCGGTGACGAGGGGGCTTACATCCTGGTCGAGGAAGTCGAGGAACGCGCATTTGTGCACCGCCATGGCCTCCTCGTTGACGTCCATGGCTGCTGCTCCGGGGACGGGACGCGCGACCGGCGGGAGGCCGGGGAGGCGGGTGGAGGCGGCGGAGGCGGCGGGAGGTCGGGGAGGCGGGCGGAGGCGGCGGGAGGCCGGGGAGGCGGGGGGAGGCGGCGGGAGGCCGTGGAGGCGGGTGGAGGCGGCGGAGGCGGTGGAGGCGGCGGGAGGCGGGCGGAGGTGGCGGGAGGCCGTGGAGGTCGGGGAGGCGGCAGAGGCGGCGGAGGCGGTGGGAGGTCAGGGAGGTGGGCGGAGGCGGCGGGAGGCCGGGGAGGCGGGTGGAGGCGGCGGGAGGCCGTGGAGGCGGCGGAGGCGGCAGAGGCGGCGGGAGGCCGGGGAGGCGGGCGGAGGCGGCGGGAGGCCGTGGAGGCGGCGGAGGCGGCGGAGGCGGCGGGAGGTCGGGGAGGCGGGCGGAGGCCAGGGAGGCGGCAGGCGTAGTCGCGCAGAGGCGGCGGCGGGGAAGAAGAGGAGAAGGGAAAAACCTAGGGTTAAGTTAAAACAAGGCACGTGCTGAGAAAAATAGGGCGCGACCTGGGAAAAAAAAGCGCGCGGCTAGAAACTTAACTTCCGTCGGCCACATCTAAAGCCGACGAAAGTTAATTTTAACTTCCGTCGGCTTTAATGCTGGCCGACGGAAGTTAGGGGATTTATACCGGGCGGGGAAAAATGCCTCTATCTTCCGTCGGCCACTGTGAAAAGCCGACGAAAGTTAGCTTAACTTCCGTCGGCTCCTCTAGGCCGACGGAAGTTATTTAACTTCCGTCGGCTTTTCGAAATGCCGACGGAAGATAAAATAGCCGACGAAAACTTTTTGTTTTCTTGTAGTGATTTGGTGGCATCGTGGTGTTTAGATTATGTCGTTGTTTTTGTCTTTCATGACTTAGTTTTTTAAACTATTTGTTTAGTAAGGTTGATTTGTCACGAAACTTTTCACTGCTTTCTCCCCTTTAAACTAAGCTGACTTTTTTTCTTATTATGCACTGTTAACCTTTGTAAGCGGGAGTCTGAGATTGCTGTCAATTTAGTCGTGGCAATTGCAGATTTGGAAAGGAAGGATGTAAACTTGGACCTGATTTAAGTAGAAGGCAAGGTTGGTGTTGACGCTAAAATCGGCCGACCAAGCGTCAATCACACCGACGTTGATTCAGCGATCCATGGCCCCAAGCATCACACGATGCTGACGCTACGTTCCGACGACCCTTGACCGTGACAAGGGGGTAGATGGGTGAAGCCGCCAGGCAATCAGATCGCACCAAAAGATGCGACCCAATTGATCGAAGTGTAGAAAAAATAATCAAACCGGCTAAATTAAGGTCAGTTGGACTGAAGTACAAAGGACGGTCAGACCAGCCTAGATAGGCCGGTCAGACCGACTGTAGGCCGTCGATCAGACCATCGGGTGCCGGCACGCGGGATGACGGACCTGGCACGACCCGGTCAGACCGAAGTGGCGATCAATAGTGGCCTCGCGTCGCCGTCACGCGTGATGACAAACCTAGCACAGGCCAGTCAAACCGAACGCTCGTCGTCGGTCAGACCGAAGTGGCGATCAGCGGTGGCCTCGCATCACCGGCACGCGTGATGATGAATCCGGCACGATTCGGTCAGACCGCTGCTATGCCGTCAGTCAGACCGACAACTAGGGCAGCAACCTTCCCATTCATCGGCGATGGCTCTGATGAAGAGGTTTGGTGCATGACTTCTTGGTGATGAAGATCAACACTTAGGCTGCTACGGCCTAGGGACCGAATTACCCAAAAGTAACCGTAGAAACCGATAAAAATCTGTTACGTGTATTGAACAGATGATTTACAAGCGAATCAATAAGAATTACTACGATTACAACATGATGGATGGATGGTTTACAACACAAACTAACAAAAATGGACGTTATGACTAATCCTAAGGCGAAGAAAAGTAGTAGATTGAAAAGAACGATCCAAGGGAATAGTAGATTTGATCTATTAGGGTTTCAGAGAGAGTTCCTTTGAATCGGCTTTGCCCCTATATATATAAGGGTTGGTCTTGATGTTCCTGGACTTCTAATTGACTAAATTATGCGTCCAAGTCGTTAGGATTTAATTAGAGATCAAAACAACCCGAAATAGATCAAATCGGTTCGGACTCAGGTTGGTTCGTTAGGATTTTGACAATTTTGACCATTAATGCCATCTTTTGCTATCAACGGTTGGTACATAAAATTGTCGTTGACAAATATACGAGCGACTACAAATGCCAAAGAGAATTGAGAATGCTAAATTGCCATCCTGACCTGGCACATTTTGAGCACCCAAAGCATGAGGTTGACATTGACACGGTAGAGAAATTCCAGGTGCTGCGCGAGCAAGAGCAGAAATACTTTGAGAAATTGCCATCCCTTATCGAGATTGATTGAATTCTCCACCAGCCAGACTAGTTTGGCGGCCAACTAGTTCATCCAAAAGAGTAAATCGACGCCAAAACATGCACTATAATATACATCATCCGTGTACCTCGTAGTAAGTATTCTTTTAGTTCATCCGGTCAGGTGTTTGAATTAAATCTGTGTTGCAGTCTTGCAGATGGCCTAGTTCCAGAAATGGAAACAGACACATGAAACCCATGATGGAACCACTGTACCTGAGCTAGCAGTCTAGCACCTAGGCCTGTTCGGCTGTTCCCAGCCTCCAAGATTTCAGCATGAAGAGGCAATATGCATTTCAGGTTCAGCAGATTCGTGCTTGCTAATATAGGGCAAGGAGCTTCTAGCTAGCAGTTACTTATAGAATTTGAAGCTCTTCAAATGTACCGATTTTACCTATAGATTGTGAAACAGAATAGACATAGAATTTGAACTTTCAAAATCTAATGCAGACAGTTGCACCACGTTGAGAATGGCGATGTGGAAAACTGAACATTCTAAAGGTTCATTTATTCTATACTGCACATCTGAATGGCGGTTTCATGTTCTGTTTTAAGATTCTGAGTTCAGAACACGCTCAAATCCTTCCCGTCTGGCAATACGTCGATCAATCCTGCCTCGTGCACTCAACAATTTTCTTTCTTTTCTTTTCTTTTTGAACGGTTACATACTTAAATCAACAGTTCAACACAGGAAAAAGATTGCACTGTAAAAAAAATGTTAGCAGCTTGTCACTTGTCATCTGATCCAAAAACAGTTTTCCTTCTTTTTATTTTGAATGGTCATATACTTACACCGACAGTTCAACGCAGGAAAAATATTGCAGTGCTAGCAATTTGTTACTTGGCATTTGATCAGATGTAGAACAATTCCTGTTATTTAATGAATCACCAGTCCACAATGTCACTGCTCCATCTGCAAAAATAAGACATGCTCGACTGCAACTGTGGGATCAAGCTCTTCAAGCATGGACAGTAGCTTTGGGTCCTGGAAATCTTTTATCAGCAAGCTTGCCCCTGCATCTTTTAGAGCCTTCTCTGGATTCCTAGTGGCCAGACCAACCACTGGAACACTTGCAGCTACACCGGCTCGAATCCCTGACGTAGAGTCCTTGACAAACCAGATGAACACCATGTTACTATTGATTGACAAGAACATAGTTGATGACAAAACACCGGGAATTTATTCTGAACAAAAACTCGTGTACCTCAAATATGAATGTGTGATCAGGGCATGCATCAATAAGCTCAAGAGCCTTGAGGTAAGGATCAGGAAATGGCTTGGCTCGGTCACACTCGCTACCGATGACGAGCACAGTGAAGAAGTCAGTGAGCCCAAGGATTGACAGAATTAGCTCTGCGTTTGGCCTTGGAGCATTTGTCACCGCGGCGCGCTTCAGTTTTCGGTCTCCTATCCATCTGCACAGATCATGCAGGCCATCTACTGCCTTTAACTGTTCTGCAGCCAATCTGCATAGTTCTCAGCTTCAGGTTGTCAGGATTCACCAAACAGCACAGGGACATTCTGTATTTTTCCTAATTGTGTTCAGTTGTTGTAAATCGATATTGTAATTGGAATTAACGCTAAGTATGTAACTCTGAAACCGAATTCTGATGTTAGGAAAATGAGTGATTTTACATTGACTGAGGAGGTACCACAATTTTAATATTAGTTTTGGTACCTATCGATGTTTTACGTAATAAGAGATACTAAAATTAACCGTAAAATTTCCCTAGGAAAATTCATAGTTGTAACTGATAATGGAGAATACTGTGTATTGCACCACACTGCTAACTCTGAAACAGAATTCTGATGTTAGGAAAATTCAGAGCTGTCAGGGTGTCGGCAGAAGCATTGTGCTCAGATTTATGCAGGAAAACTAAATATGTAGTTGATTTCACACACGATTATATTTTGGTTACTCCTCATTGCTATATAAATATTACTGACAGAGAAGTAAGAATATTAAATCTGCCATCTCTAAAGTAACCTGAATTATATCATGCTACACAGGGAGGTAGATAAGAAAATAGCGCGAGGGTAAGATCAGAGCCCTACTTTCTGAACAAAGCTTCTTTGTCATCCATGAACTTCATCGCCTTGCCATGATCCAAATCCGGAAACAATGCCCTGGCGAGGTCGTCGTTGTGCCCGCCGCTGATGTTCGCGCTGAAGAACTCCTCGGTGATGGGGACACCATTGTTGAAGCCAACCTGTTGTTAGACGCAGAGTTGAGAATGGCGAGCGTTTCTAGCCAGCTAGGGTGGAAAGATTTGCTATTTTGACATTCTAAAAATGTACATTTTGTTATAATAACACTTTTGAGGTTGACATATAAGACTCCAAAACAGCGAGAGGAGATCGACTCATGAAATTTCTAAGTACCCTCAAAACAAATATGCATATATGCACACACATCATGTATATCTCCTCGGCTACTATAAATCTCACCTCTCACTGTTCCTTTCTATCTTATTAGCATATGCTCGTCATAAAAAGGATTAAATGATCTAGCCACTTTATGGATCAAAAATGATATATTGGTATAGATATTGTTATTGACAATTTTGCATTAGAAATATAAGAAGAAATCATATTGGTTACGAGTGTTTTGCTTTTACATGTGATTAAAGATGATTTATGGCTTGACTTTATATTGTTTTGATTGATGCAAAATTTATTGGAGTTTATTAGAGTGCTGTGATTGTTATTATGTATTATGATATATCGAACAATTTTATAATAAGATCAAAGGATTTCTAATTTTTTTTCCGTCTGAAAGACTCCAAAATGCACATTTTGGGTCGGCCATGGAACAAGAGAAGCAGAGCGCAATCGCAAGCCATGAGAAAGACGGAGCACCTGCTGCAGCAGTTCGCGGAAAGCGCGGAAGTGGATCGGATCGGAGTCGCACAGGGTTCCGTCGATGTCAAACAGGATCGCTTCCAACGGAGCAAGCTTTGAAAGCGGGCTGGTGCTTCAGAGTTCAGACAGAGAGAGAGATCAGTACGCACGCCATGAACTCACTCTGTCATCTCGCGCGTTTCAGACACGCACGAGCTGAGCTGAACATATGCAAAATTAATGAAGAATCAAACCACAATGATGTTGCTATGTCCATCAAAGTATTGAACAGCACGAACTGAACCAGCAAACCAGTCGACCGTCTCGCCAGGAACAAGGGAAAAATGGAGAATACATCTTGTAGGAACTCACCTACCGACGGCTGCCATGTCCACGGGGATTGCAGCCCTCCTCCAAGAAGTGCACTTCTTCCTTCCTCTCCTCCTCCCTTCCGAACCGATTACTGCTGCTGCAAAGTGCAGGGGAAGGGACGGTGCAAATGCAGCCATAAAAAGGAGACACACAGAGAGAGAGGTGTTGGTTCCCGAATTGGATTCGTGCATAATAATATAGTAGAGCTGTTCAAAGTCTCAAAGATGAGTGGCAAAGCTGCAGCTGCGAATCGCTGGAACACTGGAGAGCGAATGGTACACACGGTGTGTCGCGTGGCGTGTGGCTGCGAGCAGCCGAGGCGTGCGACACTTGTCCGTCGCTGTGGCAAGTGGCAACGTCCAACGGATAGTCAAAAGGGAACCTAAAAGCAGTATTTTTTCTGCTGTAGGCTCGTCGGACCGGCGTATGCTTCTTTGACTTAGGATAATCCGATTGTCAAATAGCCCTGCTTCCCAAAATAAACCTCACGAAACCTCCTAAAAAAGAAAACGGGGTATCTTATATGGTACGCAGTAAGATAAGATCTATCTTAGTTTTTAAAAGAATAGAATGATTTAATTTCAGTTCTTAGGGATAGTATAACTATATCCCATTCCTATTTTAGTTCAAAATTATGGTCCACTCACAAAAAATAGACCAAAAATGTGACATATAACAAACAGGTCCGCTCACAAAAAAGACATATAACAAATAGGCTTACAGAGAATAAAGATAGGTCAACTTTTTTTTCTTATGAGGATAATAATTGAAGAAAATGTCTCTCCGTCAAATATAATGCAGATGGTTTATTACAGGCCACACGACACCAATTCACCAATTCGGGCATATTCGATCACAGGTCGCATGACATCATAGTCCACTAAGTGTCAAAGCCTATCAAGCTCACAAGTCGATGTTAAGAAACTTAATTTCGATGTTAAGAATTCGGTTGTGAACATGTCTATCTCTTAGGGCTGGTTTGAGAGCCCAAAATCCCAGCCCATTCCCTGGGGATGGGCCGGGATTTTAGCCTAAAATCCCGGCCCATCCCCAGGGAATGGGCTGGGATTTTGGGCTCCCAAACCAGCCCTTAGGGATTTTTGCTTTTTAAATAGAGGGATCATCCACTACAAGAAAACAAAAAGTTTTCGTCGGCTATTTTATCTTCCGTCGGCTTTTCGAAAAGCCGACGAAAGTTAGCTAACTTCCGTCGGCCTAAAGGAGCCGACGGAAATTAAGCTAACTTTCGTCGGCTTTTCACAGTGGCTGACGGAAGATAGAGGCATTTTTCCCCGCCCGGTATAAATCCCTTAATTTTCGTCGGCCAGCATAAAAGCCGACGGAAGTTAAACTTAACTTTCGTCGGCTTTAGATGTGGCCGACGGAAGTTAAGTACACGCGCTTTTTTTTTCACAGGCCGCGCCTCTTTTTCTCAGCCCATGCCTTGTTTTAACCCTAGGTTTTCCCTTCTCTCTTCTTCCCCGCCGCCGCCTCCGCGTGACTACGCCCGCCGCCTCCCCGGCCTCCCACCGCCTCCGCCCACCTCCGCCGCCTCCACGGCCTCCGCCGCCTCCGCCCGCCTCCCCGGCCTCCCGCCGCCTCCGCCCACCTCCGCCGCCTCCACGGCCTCCACCGCCTCCGCCCGCCTCCCCGACCTCCCGCCGCCTCCGCCACCTCCACGGCCTCCCGCCGCCTCCGCCCACCTCCGCCGCCTCCGCCCACCTCCACGGCCTCCCGCCGCCTCCACGGCCTCCCGCTGCCTCCGCCCACCTCCACGGCCTCCGCCGCCTCCGCCCACCTCCGCCGCCTCCGCTCGCCTCCCCAGCCTCCCGCCGCCTCCGCCCACCTCCACGGCCTCCGCCGCCTCCGCCCGCCTCCCGCCGCCTCCACCGCCTCCGCCGCCTCCGCCGCCTCCGCAGGTACGTGCTCCTCGCGTCCCTGGCCCGCACGCGCCGCGCGATCGAAGTGGGTTGCCGTCCAGAGCAGCCCGATCGCCCAAACTGGGGCCTAATCGGATGCCAATGTGGCGAGTCTCTCGAATTTTACCCTTTGATTGTAGCAAGTTAGTCGGTGGAATAGGCGATTGCCATGGGTGAATCGAACTTGCATAGGTTTCTGAGATTTTGGTTCAGGTAAGTGTAGAGCTGTAGAGTGTAGATCGAGTGAGCACGACTGGTCTGTTCATTCAGATATGCACTTTTTTCTTCTTCTAGTGTTTACTTGTTATATCCTATTGGAATGTTCTAGGGCCATGCCACCTTTCTGTTCATTCAGATTATCAGATATGCAGTGTTTTCTTCTTCTAGTGTTTACTTGTGATAGCCTATTGCCTATTGGAATGTTCCAGGGCCATGCCACCTTTCTGTTCATTCAGATATGCAGTCTTTTCTTCTAGTGTTTACTTGTGAAGATTCAGTGCACTGATCTTTGCTCTTCCTCTGGGGACAGGTTTGTCTGTTTGTTAAATTTTTAGTTCATTCTTTGATAGGCACCTTCATTTGTACACTTCTACATTGGATGATTATAACAGTGTTGTACCAGGTTAGTGGTTGGTCAATCTATAACTTTGCGACGTGTGGTGCCTATATTAGGTGTACCAGATGCTCTTGTGCCAATTGATCCACTGACCTTGTAAACAAGTTGATGTCAATAGATTCTGATTCAATTACACTTTCATTTAACTTCTGAACTGATCAATACTGTTTGTGAATATCAACAGAAGTGTGTGTTCTGATTTAGTGCACAATGTCAGTCTGAAACCTTTTTATCTATGATCTTAAATCTGGTTCAGAATCTGTCTTAAATAGAGTTTCAGTTCAGATCAATTTTTACACTGGTTATCTAGTTTGTGCCATGATTCATCTGAAAATCGAGAACTGAAGTCAATTGTTACTGAAACTCATCTGAATTTTCTGCTGGGTAATATTCAGAAGGTAGTCTGATTGCAGTACTGTTAGAGTATATTGTTTGACATTCAAAGTTTCTTTGTTTTTATGTAGATCAACTACATGCTTGCTTATGGTTCAGCTGAAGCTTCTATAAGGTTGCTTTGAAGATTTGGTCTTCTTGAATATTTGGATGCTGGTCACAACTTGTATAGTTTGGTTTGGAGGGAGTATCGAGATTCTAAGAAGTTTTCATATGGATGTTAGTTTTTATGCTTTTGGCTGAATGATTTGATTGTACCATACACTTGTACATGCAGCATATTTTTCTGAAACTTTTGCTCGGTAGTCATTTTGAAAATTTTATTTTTTTTGGATTTTTTAGTTAACTTCCGTCGGCCAACATTAGCCGACGGAAGTTATTGGCCCGTCGACAGAAAAAAGAAAAAAGAAAAAAGAAAAAAATAATTTTCGTCGGCTAGGATTTGGCCGACGGAAGTTACCGATTTCCTGGTAACTTCCGTCGGCTAGGTTTGGCCGACGGAAGTTAGCTAACTTCCGTCTACCCGCTTCCGTCGGCCAAATGCCGACGGAAGTTAGCCTTTTGCCGACGGAAGTTAGCTTCTTCCGTCGGGAAAGGGTTAACTTCCGTCGGCTTTGGCCGACGGATGTTTCCTGGATTGTTGTAGTGATCTCTCCTCAATTGTATGTCGTTGAATGAGTAATAAAGAAGTTTGGTTTTTTTCTACACATTGTGTCTTGTTCATTGTCGAAAAAACTCTGGACTACGTAGGTAGCAGAACAGTTTCTCAACATGTTATCAGTACGAAACTCTATGTGAGGGAGAAAATGAACTAATCGTAATCGACGGTACACTCACATTGTATTTACAGATTAGATCTAATCTACTGCACACGTCGTCACCTCATCGTCACTAGTTTATCGTCACTCGACACGGATGACCCATGTGCGTCTGCACGAGTGTACATGCTGCCCGTACGCAGCACTACCCGCACATCGATTCGACCTCGTTGGCGGTTGCCCACACATCCGCCGTCAAAATAGAATATTGTCATCCTGCGTGACCGCCAGAACGCATTGTCGCCTTCATCTATTGCCTGGCCGCTGACAGCAAGTAGCATTGCATGGCTCGGTAGCTGCTACTCCCATCGCCAGCATGTGACGTTGAGCAGCCCAACCGCCCCACCCATTGTTGTGACCGCCCGCACACTCTACCGTTGATCACGGCGTCCGCGTGGCTCCTGCATAGTGCGCGGCACCTGCACACCCCACCTAGCAGCGAGCCTTCGCCCATGTCATCTATCGCCGATCGGCACCGCTGCTTGTCACCCATGACCCGCATTCTGTGCCACCATGCTGCCATCGTGCCTGAACGCGTGCATGCAGTCACCCTCCTGCGTCGCCGCCCATAGCCAGTTGATGTTCCTCGCGCGTGAAGCCCACAGCAGCAAACACGTCGCCCTGTCGTCTCCGCACGACGCCCGACGTTTCAGCCGCATATGCTGACACATGCTCCACCGGCCTGTAGGCGCCGCGCCCGAACGTGTGCCACCCCACGCATTGCCTACGCATGTGCGTTGATGTCGCCCGCCGCCCACACGCGGCCTGGCTGCCACACCACGTCGCGCCGCCCGATGCTAGAACGCGCCCCATATGGCTCTCCACGCCGCGTCTGTCATTGGCGCGTGCGTCCGACCGCCGCTACCAGTGCATGCGTCCGACTACCGCCGCTGAGCAATGCCGCCAAAAATCAGTCTTGTCGCTCACGCGTCATGGATGAAACCCTAGGCGGAACACCACTCTTGCGCCGCTAACCTGAAGCCCTCTACACGGGCCCATAATGGGTCGGGCGACAGGAAGAAAGGAAAAGAAGCGCACAACATAAGAAAAGAATAAAAAGTAAAAAAGGAAAAAAGAAAAAGGAAAAATAAAAAAGAAAAACATACTTTTACATTTTAGTCCTTTAATTTATGTATTTTGCGCAGAAGTGCGAATTTTGCGCGGAGGCCGTTGGATTTCTGAAAAATCACGTAAAAACTATGAATTTTGCGTATGTGCCCTTGGATTCGCTGGAAATTCTGGAAATACATTTTTCTTACATAAAAGGAACTCTAGAATCCGAATTTCACATCCATTTTTCCTTTTCAGCAATATTTTCTATGCTTATTTATTGTTTACTATTTTACTATATTTAATTGCCCATATGCATTTAATTATCAGTACTTTTATCAGTAAATATATAATTGTATCAGTAAATATATAATTGCATATAAAAATACTAGAAAATTGCAATAATTTTATTAATCTCTCTATTGAGCAATGTGATGCGATTTTACTAGAAGTAATATGCACATCATATATGACTTGCATTGTGACCAAGCAGTTCACTAAGAAAAGTGCAGATGGTCGCAACCATCTCACTTAGGTGTGGGACGTCTGGATCGTACTTGGAGCCAAGAAGCTCTGAAACACCGTGGACCATGGGCAATAACAAACTTGCCCTATGCCAGATGAAAATGATCGAGAACTTCATTTTCTATAACATATATCTTCACTTCGAAGGATGAGTATATGGTTACAAAGAATGAGAGAGTGCTATGAGATGTCCTGAAGGAGTGTTTCGAGCATCTTAAGTACACCATGAAGCTTTTTGTAGAGCAATAATGGATCTGACTTTGACTCTTTCTGAATATGTCTAGGATTTTAACTCCACGATGCACCGAATTTGTACGTTTCTGAATCTCTATTAGAAAGAGATCTCATATTAAAGAGAAATTAAAAAGACTCTCTCCATTTTCCACCCAAACGTGGCAGAATCCGCATGTAACCATTGTCAATCAAAATACATAAAGTATTCTGAATCGATTGACATGATGTAGCTCGATGATGTTCATGATAAAATCCAAAAGAAGAACTTCGTTTCGTAGCACAATGAAAGTGCAATAGACTTGAAGCTAATGTCATTTCTTTAAAAGTTGCGCAAAACCCATCATAAGAAGTGGGATAGGGATGAAAGGAAAGTGATGGCATATGAAGTGAAACACCTATTGATGATAATGGCAATACAATAAACAAGAATGTCAAGTCATATGGTTCTAAAATTTACAAGGCACTGAAACACATTATGAAAAAATACTAGAAATAAAAAACTTGAGATACAGCTCACCATCACAGTGAGTAAGGACACCCTCATGGTTGAGACGGTACCATCTCCCATGGCAGTGTATGTGAAATCTTAGTTGATTTTCTCATGATGACAATAGAAGCCTATCAATGCCATCACAAGGGAAAAATAACTACCAATGAAGAAGTAACTAGCCTACATGCAAACTCTATCTAGACTTAGAGTTTTTATGTCATCTGAATATAGCTAAATATTAGATGATTGAATAATTGTAGCTCTAGAAGAGTGAATTGAATGAAAGATTAGAAATCCTCGAAGAGTAAATATCTTTCACTGAAATGAATGAGTTATTTCCAATATATCATAGCATGTTTAAGGCATTTATTATTCTATTGCTACTTCCTCGCACATGAATAGAGTGTCTTAGACTAGAATCTTGTGTAGCACTCAAATAAAAAGAATGAATCAATTATGGTTTGCAGCTCCATAAATATAACTTTGAGAAAGAAATATTTCTAGATGAACAAGTACTAGAAATATTATGACCGTTGCTAGAAGCAACAAATGCATTTTGTAGTCCCTTGAAGAGCGATGATCATATTATTTGCGGGATAACTTTGCATAGTAATGAAGCATTGTTATATTTGAACCCACTTGAAACTTTCTTAAAGTTTGCCAAAATTGAAGGAATTATATTAGAAGTATACATTCTTTAATACTTGGGCTATACTATAAATACATTTGAAGTGTATGCTACTTTAAGACTTCATTTCTCTTATTTAGAAAAATAAATTGACAACACATATGGTTATAGCTTAAAATTGAAATAATTTCCTAAATCATGAAGATTAGTGTGCCCATATGTACTACTAGGAAATTAATCATTAGACTAATGTGAAATCATTATAAAATGTATATAGAGGATGTTTTGGTCTTATTGAACCCATGTATGGACTATTATGATACTGCTTGAAGCTCGTAAATCTTTGTAACAGACACATGCAAGTCTATTATCTTCTTGACCCTCATATATTTATTATCAATTAGTAGTCCACTTGAATGGACAACACCAAAAAGCAGCACTTGATGACTAATGCATTGAAATGAGAGGCAAAGTAGTACACTAAGTATCATTTGTCCACTTGAATGGACTAAGAATAAGCAATGAAGAATTAGAATAATTGCTATACCATTGTTGTAGAATTGCAATTTATCAATCATGAATAGGGCATTCGTTCTAAATGTAGTGGATCTCAAGCATAATTCAAAACATTGGCATACAACATCTACTCAAAAAAAGTATAACTAGTGTTGAATTTTTCATCTGAAGTATGTGCATATCCTACTACCATAGTAGATTGAAAAGGCTTTCTCTAAAAAGTCCGTAAAACTTGTGAATGGAGATTTGTATATAGCTTTCTACTTTTATAATTTTCCGTCATTTAGGGAGAGAGAATGAACTATTGCATGAAAAATATCGACAAATTATGGTAGAAATAAAAGGGATTACATACATTACCTCACACTAGTGAATGTAGTGTAAGAAGTACTAGAAGTACAAGACCCGAAGTGTCAAATAACTAGAAGTTATACTGCCTAATTGTTTTTGTGATATAAAAAGCATGACTAACTTGTATTGCCTGAATGTAATACACCGGAGAGGGTAAAATACCGAAGAAATAAAGGTATCTCTCATCTCATCTAGAGGCCTCGAACAAAAATAATAGGATGAAAACTCCAGTTCTTCATGTCCCTAAGTAACTGGAGACGTCTGGTGAAAACAGTACATGATAGCTTATCATACTTAATCATGAAAATTGCCCTAAAGAAAGAAAAGGGAGCCAGTTGAGACTTGGCAATGGTATAGAACCTCAAAAATATGCATACCAATATGAATCTTCTCATGAAGGAAGAAACCGACAATAAGATGCACACCAAAATAGCCGCTGGTACATTAAAGGACCTTGATTCTATAATGAGAAATAATGGTGAGCAAGATGATGAAGATCAGAATGTGAACCCATGATGAAATAACTAGAAGTTATAGAAGTTCAGATGAATCATGTGATATAGCAACTGCCAATTATCTGCACTTAACCCTTATTGGTTGTCACAATCATAAATATTGACCTTGAGCCTGTATCACTCGTTGAATGAATGAATAGGTCGGATTGAGAAGATTGTAAGAAAGCAATGAAAACTGAATTGTCTGACAAAAGAAGAAGAAATATAATAAGAGATAAAGCATGGCTTGTTATATAAAGTTTTCACTCAACTATTAGGAATTGATTATGAAATCTGTTCTCGAATCATGGGTTGAATTACCTTTAGAAATATAATATCAATTGTAGTCAACTAGCAGTTGAATATTGAAATCAATAAGGAGTTGAAAGAACTAACATGAAGTTGAAAATCAACTTGAAGTCATACTATATTGAGTAATGAATTAATTAATGTTGTTATTTGCATGGGAGCTTGGATTAGACAATTGTATGAAGGTACATGAAGTATCATGTCTTGAACCAAGATAGAAAGAATAGAAAGTGTTTGAGAGGTTTGGCTTTGAAAAGTCATTTCCATCCAAAACCCCCATGGATATAAGGTCATTGCAAGCAAACCATAAATCCATACAAAACTAGAGAAAAGGGGGAGAAATTTTGGGACCAAAATTCTCATACTTAAGTAGGTACGCTAATGTACTTGGCCTATTGTATTAGGATGGGCATTACGTTTGTTGTAAATCTATTTGCATATCAACACCCTCCACTATTATCCAAGAAGATAATGAAACTTGCGTTGCACAAATGCAGTTAGGTTATGCGAAGAGCAATTTGATGAAGCTCATAAACTCCAAGTTCTTCTATACTCATGAATTGCATAAGACGAATGAAAGAATAGTGATGCACACAAAGTCATGTGAAAATCTCACAGGTTGTGTTGACACCCAAATTTGGCATTAATGGTTAAAATTATCAAAATATCAAGTTTTGGTAATTTGGGCCGAAAATATGCCTTCCCCGACACAGGACGGTCTGACCGGCCCAACGGGTCCGGTCAGACCGGCCTGAGTATAGGTTTAGAGATAGAGTTTGATTCTGGGCTATTTTTATCCATAAACAAATCCTAACCACTTTTGGCCGAATCCTACTCAATTTAGGAGTCGGGGAACATGAGACCAACCCCTATAAATAAAGGGGTGAGGCCTATTCAAAGGACCCCCGCTTTCATATCAACACAAAGCCTTCACTTTGAATCGTACTTTTACCTGTCAATCTACTTTCCTCGCCCTAGGATTAGCCAAGTAACATCCATCTTCGTGGGTTTGTGCAGAAAGCCCTCCATTCGCCGTGTCGAAATCACGGTAACCCTTATTGATTCGCTCGTGAATCTCTCATTTAATCCACGAAACGAATTTTTATCGTCTTTGTCAGTTTTATTGCTCCTCTTGGGAGTTCAGCCTTTAGGCCGGATTGCACTTGATCTCTTATTGTTTTACAGGGAAATCACCTTCAAAATCATCGCCAAGAAGTTTGGGGGTGATTGATATTCATCTACAAGGTCGTCGGAGCCCTTAGGCGATCAGATCAGAGCCTATCGGTCTGACTGACAGGGCTTCGCCGATCTGACTGAACGTTGTCATGCCAGGCCATCAGGTTGTTGATGGTACGGTCTTTGCAGCCCTTCGCAATGCTCGCGCTAAGGCCGTGCGCCTGAAGCTGTCCTTCGGTCCGACCGAGGGGCCTTCGTTGGTTTGACCGAATCTTTTGCAGTGAACCACTCCGCGCCGGAGCACCCTTCGCCATCACAACAAAGCCCTCTTCGGCTAGAACCCCTCTGAAGTAGACTCCGCACCGAACTCGTTACGCCAGAGCCCTTGGTCCGACTGAGGTCTTCCGTCGGTCTGACCAGACGTCTCCCATCGGCCTAACCGCCCGGAGCCTGCTTCGCACTAGAATGCCAAAGCTATCTTCGACGAACCCTTCGCAGGCGTCGGTCCGACTGGGAGTTCTACTCTGGTCCGACCGATCAGCATGCCGAAGCTCATTTGGGACGCTTTGGACTCCCTTCGCTACAGATCTAAACCGGACTTAGTCTGTCCGGTTTGTTTTATTATCTTTTATTCACACTTCGGTTAATCTAACTTTATTTCTAAATATTCGTTTGATTGACTGGTGACTCCGTTTTCCCTTACCACTGTTTAAGGGTCGTCGGAACGTGATGTCGACGTCTCGTGACGTTTTAGGGTTTATCCTTGAGACGACCGTACGCTTTTGGATCGTCGAACTGACCCAAGTGTGGGGGCATATTTTCATGTCAATACACTTTTTGGCGACTTTGCTAGGGAATACATCAACATGAAGAGCACGTCTACATCAGCTGCGAGTACATCGGCCACAACTACTATGACTACGACAACAATACTGTTGACACGAGAACGGGCCCCGCACTTGGGTCAGCTTGATGATCCAAAAGCGCGCGGATACTTAGGGACAGGCCTAAGCGTGACGCAGCACTGACATCACGTTCCGACTACCCTTAGTCATGATAAGGGGGGTGGAGTCACCAGGCAGTCAGATCACACAAAATAATCCAATTAGCCGAAAGAAATAAATTAAACAGAATAAAATCAGCAAACCGGTCGGAGCCTGTCTGCTTCGAAGTCTGGTGCGAAGGGGTCGCCAAAGTATACCTTCGACGTCCAGTGCGAAGTGTCTCGGAAAGCACTTCGTGCCGCCTTTTAGGAAACTCTTCAATTTTCTTCTTAATGAGCTTAATCACAGTTTTATTACTAGACTCGGCCTGACCATTGGCCTGAGCATAGTAAGGTGAAGAGTTTATCAACTTAATACCATAATATTCGGCGAAGTCCCTCACATCTCTAGAAACAAATGAACTACCTTGATCTGTAGTAAGAGTTTGAGGAATGCCAAACCTATGTATGATGTGCTTCAAGATAAAATCTCGTACCTCATTGTGAGTCATGTTCTTGAGATGCACGGCCTCGGTCCACTTAGTGAAGTAATACATCGCCATCAACACGAACCGATGCCCTTTTGAGGAAGGAGGGTGAATCTAGCCGATGAAGTCTAAACCCCAACCTCGAAACGGCCATGGCTTGATAACAGGACTGAGCAATGAGGCAGGAGCCAACTGAATATTTCCAAACTTCTGACATGCTTCACACCCTCTATAGTACATGAAACAATCTTCAATCATAGTCAGCCAATAAAAACCCGCTCTCTTGAGCATCCAACTCATTTTCTGGGCTAACTGGTGAGTGCCACAAAGTCCTTCATGGACTTCTCCCATAGCCACCTAGGACTGTTCATGGTCCAAACACTTTAATAATACTCCATCGATGGTTCAGCGGTACAATGTGTCGTCTATTAACACGAATTTGAACGCTTGTCGCCGAACCTTCCGATCAACCATTTGGCTAGGGTCTCTCAAATACTGGATGATTGGAACTCTCCAATCACCCTTATGGACTTCAGAGGGCCTCGCTAGCTCACCTTCTAAATAGATTTCTAAATTACTAACTTCGAGGTGCCCCCGAGCCATTTTTGCTCCTGTCGAAGCCTGGTCGAGCTGGCCATTCGGAGTGTGCTGGGCTGAAACCCTCCGGAGTGTTCGGACTCCGGGAAGCCTTCTCCGTGCGGGAGGCTTCGGCCTACGGACTCCGGCGTGCCAGGTCTCTCGGTTGGCAGCGTACTTCAGTCCAAGGACCTTGGCGCGCAGCGCCCTTCGGCGGCCAGATGGGTTTGACCCGGAGGGTGCGCCTGCCCACCATTACTGGCTTCGGCAGTGAGACCGAGCATCGACTTCTCCAATACAGAAAATTTTCCTCTCCTGACTTGGTAACCAGATGCTTGCTGAGCCAAATCATTTGCGACCGAATTGGCTTCTCTTGACACGTGAGAGATTTTGAAGTCATCAAAAGCAGCAACTATGTTTAGACATTTATCCAAGTAACTATTCAGCAAGCCGTTGAAGCATTGAGCACTTTTAGCTACTTGTTGCATTACTAACAAAGAATCACCATATGCGTGGACATGCCTAGCACCTACAGATTCTAGTAACTCAAGACCTAACAATAAGGCTTCGTATTCGGCTTGGTTATTAGTGAAAGAAAATTCTAGACGGGTCGAAGTTTCAAAGTGCATTCCATTAGGTGATATGAGAACCACTCCAATCCCTTGGCCACTCTTGCAAGCCGAATCATCAAAATAAAGTTTCCATGACACTACCTTAACTAGAGCAATATTGTCACTCCAGCTGACATCTATGTGGTGATTAACTATAAAGTTGGCTACGATTTGGCCTTTCATCGCTCTCAGGGGTTCGTAGGCCAAATCATATCCGATCAACGTGTAAGACCATTTTCCGATCCTTCCACTTAGAATCGGCTTCTGTAACATGTGCTTTATAACATCGGTTTGGCAAACGACCACACATGTAGTAGGGAGAAGATAATGGCGTAATTTGGTGCACGCGTAGTAAAGTGATAAACACAATCGTTCCAGAAACGCGTACCTGGTTTCGGTTGTCCAGCAGGCGGCGGCTCAGGAATGTGATGATGTACTCTTTTCCTTCTACCTCCTTGGTTAGTACGGCTCCAATCACGCTATCTTTAGCAGCGATGTATAGCCGAAACGGAATCCCGGCTTTGGGTGCTCTCACCATGGGCGGTGATGACAAGCACTCCTTGTCTAATATTGCAGGTAAAAACTAGAATAAAAAATATAATTGTAACTAATAAATTTTTCTTTTCATTTTATATGAGCAGATTAAACAGATAAAAATAATACTAGACAACTAATAAAAAATTTAACATATTAGAATAGTAATGCAATTTCGAAATAAATTTTCAGCTAATTTATTAATAGATTATTATCTAAAAATTTGATCTCCCTAAAAATAGTAGATTAAAACTACCTAAAACGAAGTTTACCTGCATCGAAAAGTTACGCCGTTGTCTTGCCGTAGAGGATTCGGGGAATCACTGTTCGCGGCGAGCTAATCCGGTCACCGCTGCCGCAGAAAAAACGAAGAAAAAAATCTTTGCCAGAGCCTCCTGCGGCCCTTTTCTTCCACTGAATAGCCCTTGGGAAATGTGATGTGTTGCCTTTGCGTGTAAAACAATGTGACCGGCCGGTTAGAGGCAAAGCTAGGCTAGGCTAGGCTAGACTCCTAGGCTAGATGCGCTAGCTGCCACGCGCTACGCAAGGTTTGACGCCACGTGCGCTCGAAAAAAAACTGCAGGCGTGATGATTAGGGATGGATTCGGATCGGATACGGATGGAAACGAATCCGGATAGCACTATTTATCACATTTTAATTCGAATACGAATACGGATTCGGATGTTCTCGAATACGAATACAAAACGGATGTTTCGAATACGAATATGTATTCGGATGTTTACTCGGTTTAACTCCGAATGTTCGTTGTTTCACAAAATTTTTAAAAATCCAAAGGGTACAATATACCAAATTAGAATAATAATTAATAAGAAACAATGATACACAATAAACCATGCACAAAATAAATTTTTAAACAACACTAGCTAAAATTAATCATATGCAACAACCAATAAGAACTACATAAAGTCTTGAACCGAAATTCATCATACATTTCAACCAACAAGAACACACAAATTGAGTCCAGGTGCGCAAATGCAGAAAAAACGGGTGGCAATTTGGAAAGAATTGGCTGAATTTTATTGTTTTTAAAAATTAAACATTTTCAAAAATTTATTAACATCCTATATGATAAATTTCTCAAAACATTTTCAAAATTTTATCATGTTATCTAAGTATAATATTATAATACTATGACAAGTCTCATATTTTTCAGACTTTATTTGATTTTTTATAATTAAAAAACTCTTAAGCTCCACATTACTCATGAAGTGTTGTAACATAAATTTTTTAAAATTTCTTTAAATTTACTGGATAACAACTAAAAATGGACACAAAAAAGTGAATGTTATTTTTCTATAAATTTTAGTGCATTAGTTTAGGTACTTGTAGTTCAAATTTCACATATTCCAATTTAAATACTAGAAACACAATTAATGAGTTAAAAATAGCAAATGGATCTAGAAAAATACAAACAATTTT
This sequence comes from Zizania palustris, assembly GCA_019279435.1. Taxonomy (NCBI): domain Eukaryota; kingdom Viridiplantae; phylum Streptophyta; class Magnoliopsida; order Poales; family Poaceae; genus Zizania; species Zizania palustris. The sequence goes on along the minus strand of JAAALK010000082.1, from coordinate 35,811,601 downwards.
TATGGTATGAGATATGTTTTATTTTGATTATATAAAAAAATTCAAGTTCAAACAAATATTTAACCATAAATTTACTTTAAACCATAACCTATTCCTTCTCAAAACTCTATTTCCTCTCAAGAGAATCTCAGATTTCTTAACATGCTATATGATAAATTTCTCGAACCATTTTCAAACTTTTATCATGGTATCTACGTATAAAATTATAACACTGTGATAAGTCTCATATTTTTCAGACTTTATTTGATTTTTTATAATTAAAAAACCCTTAAGCTCCACATTACCGATGAAGTGTCATAACATAAATTTTTTAACATTTCTTTAAATTTAGTGGATAAGAACTAAAAATGGACACAAAATAGTTAATGTGATTTTTCGATAAATTTTAGTGCATTATTTTAGGTACTTGCAGTTCAAATTTCACATATTCCAATTTAAATACTAGAAACACAATTAATGAGTTAAAAATAGCAAATGGATCTAGAAAAATACAAACAATTTTTATGGTATGAGATATGTTTTATTTTGATTATATAAAAAAATTCAAGTTCAAACAAATATTTAACCATAAATTTACTTTAAACCATAACCTATTCCTTCTCAAAACTCTATTTCCTCTCAAGAGAATCTCAGATTTCTTAACATTCTATATGATAAATTTCTCGAAACATTTTCAAACTTTTATCATGGTATCTACGTATAAAATTATAACACTGTGATAAGTCTCATATTTTTCAGACTTTATTTGATTTTGTTATAATTAAAAAACCCTTAAGCTCCACATTACCGATGAAGTGTCGTAACATAATTTTTTTAACATTTCTTTAAATTTAGTGGATAAGAACTAAAAATGGACACAAAATAGTTAATGTGATTTTTCGATAAATTTTAGTGCATTATTTTAGGTACTTGCAGTTCAAATTTCACATATTCCAATTTAAATACTAGAAACACAATTAATGAGTTAAAAATAGCAAATGGATCTAGAAAAATACAAACAATTTATATGGTATGAGATATGTTGTATTTTGATTATATAAAAAAAATCAAGTTCAAACAAATATTTAACCATAAATTTACTTTAAACCATAACCTATTCCTTCTCAAAACTCTATTTCCTCTCAAGAGAATCTCAGATTTCTTAACATTCTATATGATAAATTTCTCGAAACATTTTCAAACTTTTATCATGGTATCTACGTATAATATTATAACACTGTGATAAGTCTCGTATTTTTCAGACTTTATTTAATTTTTTTTATAATTAAAAAACCCTTAAGCTCCACATTACCGATGAAGTGTCGTAACATAATTTTTTTAACATTTCTTTAAATTTAGTGGATAAGAACTAAAAATGGACACAAAATAGTTAATGTGATTTTTCGATAAATTTTAGTGCATTATTTTAGGTACTTGCAGTTCAAATTTCACATATTCCAATTTAAATACTAGAAACACAATTAATGAGTTAAAAATAGCAAATGGATCTAGAAAAATACAAACAATTTATATGGTATGAGATATGTTGTATTTTGATTATATAAAAAAAATCAAGTTCAAACAAATATTTAACCATAAATTTACTTTAAACCATAACCTATTCCTTCTCAAAACTCTATTTCCTCTCAAGAGAATCTCAGATTTCTTAACATTCTATATAATAAATTTCTCGAAACATTTTCAAACTTTTATCATGGTATCTACGTATAATATTATAACACTGTGATAAGTCTCGTATTTTTCAGACTTTATTTAATTTTTTTTATAATTAAAAAACCCTTAAGCTCCACATTACCGATGAATTGTAGTAACATAAATTTTTTAACATTTCTTTAAATTTAGTGGATAAGAACTAAAAATTGACACAAAAAAGTTAATGTGATTTTTCGATAAATTTTAGTGCATTATTTTAGGTACTTGCAGTTCAAATTTCACATATTCCAATTTAAATACTAGAAACACAATTAATGAGTTAAAAATAGCAAATGGATCTGGAAAAATACAAAAAATTTATATGGTATGAGATATTTTGTATTTTGATTATATAAAAAAATTCAAGTTCAAACAAATATTTAACCATAAATTTATTTTAAACCATAACCTATTCCTTCTCAAAACTCTATTTCCTCTTAAGAGAATCTCAGATTTCTTAACATTTTATATGATAAATTTCTCGAAACATTTTTAAAATTTTATCATGGTATCTACGTATAATATTATAACACTGTGATAATTCTCGTATTTTTCAGACTTTATTTGATTTTTTATAATTAAAAAACCCTCAAGCTCCACATTACCGATGAAGTGTCGTAACATAATTTTTTTAATATTTCTTTAAATTTCATGGATAAGAACTAAAAATGGACACAAAATAGTGAATGCAATTTTTCTATAAATTTTAGTGCATTATTTTAGGTACTTTCATTTCAAATTTTACATATTTCAATTTAAATCCTAGAAACACAATTAATGAGTTAAAAATAACAAATGTATCTAAAAAATACAAAAAAATTATATGAAATTATATATGTTGCATTTTGATTATAAAAAAATTAAAGTTCAAACAAATATTTAACCATCAATTTATTTTAAACCATAACTTATTAATATTCACTAACTTAAGTATTCCATAATTATATAAATAATAAAAAACCATTAATATAGTTATAATATATTATCTTGAGTCTAAGTTTAATCTGTGTGAAATCCTAAAACGAATACGGATGTATCCATTTCCATATCCACATTCAGCAGAATTCGGATATCCATTTCCATATCCACATTTGTAAAACGAATTCGGATCATTCCGAATGTCATCCATATTTAATTCGGATACGAATACGGATATCCATATTTACAGTAATTCGAATACGAATACGGATAATTCGGATATTCTGACATCCATATCCATCCCTAGTGATGATGACCAGGGAAAAATGTGCGGATGCCGACGCCGGGAAGAGACGAAGAAAAACGGGAGCAATCCGTGGAAACAAAATTTCGCCCGGGAGATAGATTGTGCCGAAAAAAACTAAAAGCTGGACTATAGATTGATATATGAGAAAACAGTCATCTATCCCCAAAAGGGATAGGGGCCTATTTATAGGAAAATCCTAATACATGAAAAGACTACTTTACCCTCGGGTAAAATAAACTGACTCTAAAATAAATTCCAAAAATTACTAAAATATTCTTATAAAAATTACCTGACTTAAATAAAAATATTCTAAACTTAAAAACTAAATATTAATATCCTAAAAACGAATTAAACATAGATTGTCAGTTTTACGCCGAAACTGACAAAGCGTCCACCGTCTTCGCACCGGGTACCCGGATTGGGTCGACCCGACCCCGCAGCTTCCTCAGCCCGGCAATCGCTTGCCGCCCGTGTACCTGAGTCAAACCCAGTCAACAGACCAGTGGATCATCTGCCGCTCCTAGCCATGTACCCGGATTGGGCTAGCCCGACTCCGCGGCTCCTCTGCCCGGCCGTCGCTCACTGCCCGTGTACCTGAGTCACATGCGCCTCAGACTCGGCAGGTCTTCATCTCTCCCTTCCATTGACTTCCGTTGACAATCACTCGTCACATCTGGAATATCAAAACCATATTCTTCAACATGGTTTCTCAATCTCCCCCTTGATGAGTGCATTGTCAACACCCTTTTTAGCTCATCTCCAGAACGTGCAAAACACGTGGAAACAGGAAAACAAAGACAAAAGAAAATAGAAGAAGGAAAATAAAAGTTTAACCCTAATGACCAAAAGCCGAACAGAAGCAAGAAAAATGGTCATTATGGTTAACCAAAAATAAAGCCTCAAAAACAAGTGCAAATCTCAGAATTACCAACAAGGAACTCCCCCTGAAATAAATCTCAGAGAAAGCCGAAAATATATCCAAAATTTCTCCCCCTTGTTGACAATTGGACTCATCAAGTGAGACTAAATGCACTTTAAAGAGACATAAACACAAACTCCCCCTGAAATGCAGCTCCCCCTCAAAATATGCCATGAATGCAGATGGGGTGCAGGTGGAGTGTGAAAAGCATGCTTCTTAGATATGATTGACTGCAATTACAACATCTAACAGGTATAGCGAAAGATATACTATCTAAGATACATGACATGATCAGTGCAATAGATGATATCTTAAGAAAGTCATTAGCACGCATTTTTCGATTTTTGCAAAAAAACAAAAGCATCACCACCTTTTCTAGTAGACAAGCAAAGTAAAGCATGAGATGCAAAAGCTAACTGATATATACCAAGATAAGCATTGTCCAAAAGAAAGTGCTTCAGCAAACTTGTCATCTTTTTAAATTTTCCAGACTTTTTCTTTATATTTTTCATTTCTGCCAGGGGTTATTTGCATGTCAAACCTTATGCTAACCAACCAAGTCAAGCCTAGGCCAGAACTTGACCATCAGAAGCTTAAGACATTGGTCTTGGCATACATTACAACGTCCTAGTTCATACCAAAGTGCTATGGTAAGCAGTCCAGAACAATGCAATGCAACAAAGCAAACCCACCTGGATCTTTTCTGATAATCACAAAATGCATAAATTTTTCATTTTTCTGAATTTTTATCATTTTTAATAGCAAAATTTTCATATTTAAAGCATATGGATGTCCAAGTTGCGTATCTGCATCTAAGTAAGGATCTAGCTACAAGGCATGTAAAAGATAGCGAAAGCATTCAGCCTACACATGCTAGTTACCAGAAGCAATGGTGATCATTTTTCAATTTTAAAGCATAAAAGCCATGCATATGACAAATATCAGATATATCATGTGAACTGAACCAGAACATGATCATTGACAAGTAATCAAAAACATATACTAGCTAGAGAAAGTAAAGCAGATTAATCATATAACAGAAGCAAGCTCAAAATGTGATTGATGATTATGCATGATATGAACGCACACAAAAAGACTCAATAAAAAAATAAAGAAGAAAGTAAAAAACTGACTCAAAGTATCCCAAAAAAAGGATACACAAACCCCAAGTCAAGATCAATAATCATGAGTGGGAGCAAACGGTCCACCGCCAGGTTTAGCAAAAGTTCTAAACCAGTGTCGAGCCATCTGCTCGTATGTAGGAAAGCAGAAGGAATCATATGAATCTGGACCAAAACACGGATCAAAGCATGGTCCTCTGTTCTACCTAAAATCACGGCCACGAGGTCCAAAGTCGTATCCATAGTGATCTGGAACTCTGCCGGAACAGAAACCACCCTCCAGAGCACGATCATAAAAATAGTCTCCACTACCACCACCTACACGATGTGGCCTGGCCTCTGGCCTCTCTCTACGTCGAGGGACTCTCTGTCTACCACCCTGCTGGTAGAACTGCTCCTGCCCACCTCGAGCTCTCTCTGCTCGCTCAACCCGCTTCCTCCTGAAGCAAAACTCCTCAATATGCCCGTCTCTCTGACAAAACTCACAGTGATAGGTAGGCTTCTTAGGATGTGGTTGTGGCTTAGGGTTCTTAGGCTTGGTGGCGTTGGGTGTAGCATCTTTAGTGTGAGAGGATCCAGGTAAGGAATCAAGAGAAGTGTGAAGAGTTTTAGGCTTTGGGACCCAGATTTGCTTCTTAGGTGGAGCTTTAGGTTGTTCTTGGAACCCTCCATCCTTGGGCTGACTATCTTTAAAGGACTCAGTGGAGTGAGTCTTGGGATATCTCTGTTCAGGAGTCATCTTACTCCACTCCACTGCTCGGCTAATAGCACTCTCAAAATCAGCCTTGGTGTAGGTGTAGCCTACCCCAAACCCATCTTGTCTCTTGAATTGCTGGATCATCATGCCGAGTTGTGGCTCTTTAGCACTGATCCAACTCAGGATTGAACGGAGGTAAAAGTTCTCGTTCTGAACATCAGCTAGCTCCTTTCTCAAGGAAGCTAACACCTCCACCTGAGACAAGCAGATCTCACACTCTTTATCAACTTCGACAGACTTCTCAGCTTTTAGCTTGATCAACTCCATTCTAATGGATAAGCAGTTCTCACAAACAGTAGATGGAACTGACAAGGTCTCAAGCTCTAGCTTAGTCTGCTCCAACTCAGCTTTCACTCCAGCTAACTCGCTCAACTGCTCATCACTATTAGCTCTCAGCTCGGCTATACTAGCTAAATGGGATGGGCAGTCTACACAAGGTGCGACGACAGTGACATGAGCATCTTTCAGCTCCTGCTGAGCGCTCTCAAGCTCAGTGGCCAATGCGTCTCTCTCATCTACTCTCTCTGTGTACCTGGACTTAAGAGTCGTCAGGTCACACAACATCACCTCACAGTTAGGGCACTCTCCACTATCACCCAAGCAAGGAGAAGAAGACAGACTCTCAATCTTGCCATTTGCCGTGGCAAGCTCACTCTCAAGCTCATCTATTCTCTTCTTAGCTCCTCTAAGCAGTTTCTCCCAATACTTCAACTTCTGACTGTTATGTTCTAGTAAATTAACAACTTCTTGTTCATAGGAAGATGCCTTCTCATCGTCGTCGTCGTCAGAGTCATCGGAGGAGTCCTTCTCTTTCTTCTCCCCAAGAGCCATTGAGCAGAAGCTCTTGTGGGGTCTTCGGCTGTGACGTGAGCGACTGTTCGGCTTGTCCCCGAAGCCCATGAAACAGAGGCCCGCCGGATTGTCCTTGTCCTTCCCTTTCCTGATCATGACCTCTTCATCACTTGAACTTGAAGACGAGGACCTCTTCATGATCTCGGTGAAGAAGGTCTTGTCTCGCTTCTTGTTCTCACGCCTGTAATCCTTCAGAGCCTTTCGAAAAAATCTTGTCTTGGGCTTGCCCTTTGTGGAGTTGTCATACTTGCTGGAGTTGTAGGAGTTGCCGTCGGTGCCCTTCTTGTAATTCTTCTGCTTGGGGCAGTCGGCGATGAAATGACCTGGGTCACCACACTCAAAGCATTCGTATTTTGTGCCATGTCTCTTAAACATTCGCTTATCATAGACACGTCGCACCCGGTTGTTAAACAGGCACAAATCATCATCTCCTAGAGTATCAAGTTGTTCCTCAGAGATAGACATCAAGGAAAAAACAGTACAACTCATGGCATTAGGATCAGCCGACGGTGTCGCAAGCGCCAGAGTCTTTGAGCCAGAATCAATGAGATTTGATCTCAACTGAATATCGACCTCTGAGGCCTTGAGCTTACTAAAAAGCTCTGCGACGGTCAATGTATCATAAGACGCGCTCTCAACAATAGAAGAGAACTTGATCTCCCAGATCTTAGGGTCCAAGGTATGGAGTATCATAAGCACCTGCTCATGATCCGAGACCAGCTGATCACGCTCGGCCTTGTTGACGCGAAGCTTGTTAATGATCAATTGAAAATGACCAAACAAAGCCTCAACAGTCTCACCCGGCTTCTGTGAGAAATTTTCATACTCCCGCCGATAAGTCTGGTAGAGCCTAGCCTTAACCTGAGCTGTCCCCTCATGGTGTGCCTGGAGGGTAGCCCAGATCTCTCGAGCAGTGGTGAGATGGCTAACACGCTCAAACTCATTAGGACCTAGACCAGAAAATAAAATATTCACCACCTTACTATTATTTTGATGCTGGGTAATTACATTTTCAGCAGTATCCGCGGCAATAGTCGTAATGGTGAAATTAGTATGAACACAAATTTCCCATATGTCCGAGCTCTGGTTCATAAGGTATGCTCGCATGTGAGTCTTCCAATAAGTGTAGCCAAAAGCCTCTAGGGATGGGATTTTACCAGAAGATGTCATGGTCACTACCTAGGTTTTGAATCGGTTAAGATATTAGAAAAACCTAACCTTGCTCTGATACCACTTGTAGGACCGAAAGTAGCGACCAGAGGGGGGTGAATGGGTGCCTAAAATTTTTTTGCTAAACTATATTTTAATCCCAACACCCAAACAAACTAAACCAGACAAATAATATTTGCAAAGCAAATTTCAGGAAATAAAGTTGTCTAGCTTAAAAATGACCGGTGTCCCAATTAAAATGATATTAAAGATAAACTAAATAAAATTACTGCAGTAAATAAAACCATCTAGAAAACAGTCATGAAATATTTATATTTCAGTCTATAAATAAAATACTAATCAAGTGAATAGAACATGAATCACTAAAAAATTAATTCAGAATTAAACCGAAAATATTGCAGGTAAAAACTAGAATAAAAAATATAACTGCGACTAATAAATTTTTCTTTTCATTTTATATGAGCATATTAAACAGATAAAAATAATACTAGACAACTAAAAAAAATTTAACAGATTAGAATAGTAATGCAATTTCGAAATAAATTTTCAGCTAATTTATTAATAGATGGTTATCTAAAATTTGATCTCCCTAAAAATAGTAGATTAAAACTACCTAAAACGAAGTTTACCTGCATCGAAAATTTACGCCGTTGTCTTGCCGTGGAGGATTTGGGGAATCACTGTTTGCGGCGAGCTAATCCGGTCGCCGCTGCCGCAACAAAAAAAACGAAGAAAAAAATCTTTGCCAGAGCCTCCTGCGGCCCTTTTCTTCCACCGAATAGCCCTTGGGAAATGTGATGTGTTGCCTTTGCGTGTAAAACAATGTGACCGTCCGGTTAGAGGCAAAGCTAGGCTAGGCTAGGCTAGACTCCCGGGCTAGATGCGCTAGCTGCCGCGCGCTACGCAAGGTTTGACGCCATGAGCGCTCGAAAAAAACTGCAGGCGTGATGATGACCAGGGAAAAATGTGCGGATGTCGACGCCGGGAAGAGCCGAAGAAAAACGGGAGCAATCCGTGGAAACAAAATTTCACCGGGGAAAGAGATTGTGCTGAAAAAACTAAAAGCTGGACTATAGATTGATCTATGAGAAAACAGTCATCTATCCCCAAAAGGGATAGGGGCCTATTTATAGGCAAATCCTAATACATGAAAAAACTACTTTACCCTCGGGTAAAATAAGCTGACTCTAAAATAAATTCCGAAAATTACTAAAATATTCTTAAAAAATTACCTGACTTAAATAAAAATATTCTAACCTTAAAAACTAAATATTAATATCCTAAAAATGAATTAAACATAGATTGTCAGTTTTACGTCGAAACTAACAAAGCGTCCACCATATTCGCACCGGGTCCCCGGATTGGGTCGACCCGACCCCGCAGCTTCCTCAGCCCAGCAATCGCTTGCCGCCCGTGTACCTGAGTCAAACCTAGTCAACAGACTAGTGGATCATCTGCCGCTCCTAGCCATGTACCCGGATTGGGCCAGCCTCTGCCCGGCCGTCGCTCACTGCTCGTGTACCTGAGTCACATGCACCTCAGACTCGGCAGGTCTTCATCTTCCCCTTCCATTGACTTCCGTTGACAATCACTCATCACATCTGGAATATCAAAACCATATTCTTCAACATGGTTTCTCATATGCCTCTCTCATGAATCATGAAACCTAAGAACTTACCCGCCGACACACCAAAAGCACACTTGAGTGGGTTCATTTTAAAATCATACTGTCGCATTCTATCAAAAGCAACCCTCAAACCGGCTAAATGGTTTCTCATAGCTAGGGATGGCAATTATACCCGTATACCCGTTTACCCGTGGGTAAAAACCCTATTAGGGTCGGGTTTGTTCCATTTTTTATACCCGCGGGTATGATAATGGGTCAAATCTTATACCCGACGGGTAAACGGGTACGGGTACGGGTATTCAATACCCATACCCGCTTTACCCGTTTACCCGTTACCCGGAGTATATAAACTCATTCCAAAATCAAAACCCTAACTCTCAGCCTCTCACCCCGTGACCCCGCCGTCAGCCCTTCACCCTCTCACGGTCTCACCCCTTCCCCTTCCCCTTCCCAGCCTCTCACGCCGAGCCCCCGCCGCCGAGCCCCCCGAGCGGCCGAGCCCCCGCCGCCGAGTGGGACGCCTGCGGCCTGCCTCGATCTCTCCATCCGCCGCGTCGCCTACTCCTCCCTCGCTGGTTCCTTCGCGGGCCTACTCCTCTTCCGTAAGGATCCGTCCTATAACCCCCGCCTTACCTTCCCATTGCTTTCGGTTTCGTGAGATCTGTTTGCGGCAGCCTCTATATGGTAGGGTCGGCGCCGCTGCTCTGCTCTTGTCCGCCATTCTGGTCGGCCTACTCTGATGAGAGCCTAGTTAATTAGGGTTGTCTCCAAGCAATGCATGTCATGTGGAGGTGGCTTCTTTAGGATATTTAGATAATTATTTCATGCAACGCTGCGTAATTAGATGTCACATTTCGTGGGATTGAATTTTGTTTATTCCACTAACCTCTAGGCTTTTGGGGGGATTTGACATATAAAAGTGAAAATTCCTTAGTTTACTGTGTGACATGGAGAGTGTGATGAGCTATAACTTACAAATGTAAGTACAGTGTGATGAGCCTCAACCGCCTTGTTCCTTGTAGTAGTTTTGCCTGAATTGCTTGTTAAGATTTATTGAACATACAGAACAGTTATTGCGACAGTATGCTTTATTTATCTCACTGTGTGCACGATAGATCAAATTTTCTAGCCTATAATTTTTTTATAAATGCAATATGAGGTTCAGGTATATAATTTTTTTTGTTGTCTATAAGTATAGAGCCATGTCAACTCCAGGGAGTAGTAGCCAACCAGAACAAGCTTCGCAACAAGCTTCAGCCCCTGCATCTGTAGAGGAAACTCAACCCCGAAATGAAGAAAATACTATTGATCTTGAAGATGAGGAAATTGTAACCAGAAATTGTGGATCAAAGAGGAAGCTCACATCTACTGTTTGGAATGAGTTTACGAGAGTGAAAGTAAAAGGAGTTGACAAAGCAAAGTGTATGTGGTGCTCCAAACAACTTTCAGGTGATACTAAAAATGGCACTAAACATTTGCATTCTCATTTAAAAGTCTGTATTTATAGAAAGAGGGACGGGGGAAAAGTACAGAGTAATTTGAGATTTGGAACAAGTGAGGAAGGACAAGTATCATTAGGAAACTATATCTTTGATCAAGAAGTAGCTCGGAAAGCACTTTATGCTATGATTATTCTACATGAGTACCCTCTTTCTATTGTTGATCATCATGGTTTTAGGAAATTTGTGAGTTCATTGCAGCCCTTATTTAAAATGATCACTAGGAACACTATTAGAAAAGATATCATGGACTTTTATGAGACAGAGAAAAGAAAGGCTTCTTTTTTCATACAAAAAATGAATTGCCGTGTTGCTATTACAACTGATCTTTGGACAGCTGATAACCAAAAAAGAGGGTACATGGCTGTTACTGGGCATTTCATTGATGACAATTGGAAGCTTAGAAGTTGTATCTTGAGGTGATCATTAGTCTTTTGCATTATTTTTTAGTAGTTCACGTATAATTTATTTTACTATGCTACACTGAAATGATGCAATAATTTTGTAGGTTTGTTTATGTGCCATGTCCACATACATCTATTGTTCTAGCGAATGCTCTTTATGCGTGCCTTCAGGATTGGGACATTGATTGCCGGGTATCCTCTATGACTCTTGATAATTGCTCAACAAATGATAATCTTATACAGAAAATAGAGGACAAGATTGGGACACATAATCTTTTATTGGATGGAAAGATGTTACATATGCGTTGTTGTGCACACATACTTAATTTGATTGTGAAAGATGGGTTAGATGTGATTGGACCATGTATTGTAAGTATACGAGACAGTGTTGCATATTGGCTTGCCACTCCAAAAAGATATGAAAAATTTGTCAAAGCAGCTCAACACCAAAAGGTTGAATTAACTAAGAAGTTGTGTCTTGATTGCAAAACTAGATGGAATTCAACCTATATCATGCTTAGTGTTGCCATACCTTATAAGAAGGTGTTTGATCGTTTGCAACAATTAGATAAAGGTTATATTGCTCCAACAACTGATGATTGGATCTTTGCCTCAAGTGTTTGTGATAGATTGGGAATTTTTCTTTCTCTCACTGAGTTGTTTTCTGGGACTAAGTATGTTACTGCTAATGTGTGCTTCCCTAAGATATGTGAGATCAAGATTAAAATGAACAATTGGCAATTATCTGAAAATGAGGTTATTAGGAAAATGTCTTGTGCCATGATAAAAAATATGATAAGTATTGGGCAGATATCCAAGGTGTTTTGGCTGTTGCTGTTATTCTTGATCCACGTCTTAAAATGACAATGTTACATGCTTGTTATATTGCTCTTTTTGGAGAAGAAAGATCTGGCACTTATGTTGATGAGGCCTATGAATTCTTATCTTCTTTGATGAATGAGTATGAAAAATATGTTGAACAAGAGGGTGTTGTTGGTACATCTTCTAGTAGAAGTAATACTAGCTCAATTAGTGCTTTAGAGGTATTGGAAATATTCAATGAACTCACTGCCAACAAAAAGATTTCTACTGTTCGGAGGACAAAAAATGAGTTAGATCGATATTTGGAAGAGGAAACACTTCCATGTGACCCGGGTGTGGAATTTGATATACTTGGTTGGTGGAAGGTTGCGGGAAGTCGCTATCCCACACTAAGGATGGTAGCTCGTGATATATTGGCTATTCCAATTACTACTGTGGCTTCAGAGTCAGCCTTTAGCACTAGTGGAAGGGTTCTAAGTGAACATCGTAGTCGTCTGACTCCAAAAATGTTAGAGGCATTAATGTGTAGCCAAAGTTGGCTACGATATCAACTTGAAGGTATGATGATACATGAAACCAAGATTGTATTTTGTATTTTTTTCTTGTGATATTCATTTACTTATACAAATATTATTCTTGATGTTCTAGGTGAAGATGAGGCGGATAGCTTTTGGTCATGTCTTCAAGATGTTGAAGAGGAGTTTAAAGATGGATCATCTTCTATACTAAATGATGAATCGGAATAATTTATGGCTTGTTGGATGTGTTTTTCATGATGTTTGGACTTTGAACTATAATGTCATGTATTATGGACTCATTGTGGTGATGTTGAACTTTAATGTGTTTGATGTTTCATGACTTTGCTTAAATGCTGAAATATTGCTGAAATTGTGCTGAAATATTGCTTAAATTGTGCTGAAATATTGCTGAAACTATGCTGAAACTGTGCTGAAATCAAAATTCATATTGCTGTTTTTTTGTTCACGGGTAAACGGGTATACCCGCGGGTATACGGTACCCGCGGGTATCGGGTATGGGCACGGGTTTTTACCCGTCGCGGGTAACGGGTACGGGTACGGGTACGGGTATTTTTCGCGGGTACGGGTATGGGTATGTAATACCCGTGCCCGTGATACCCGACTGCCATCCCTACTCATAGCTTCCGATTGACTACAACATCATCAATGTAAACTTCTAACATAACCCCTAGCAAGTCATGAAAGATTAAGTTCATAGTGCACTGATATGTGGTGCCAGCATTCTTCAAACCAAAAGTCATGACGACCCACTCGAATAAACCGATAAAACTAGGGCATCGAAAGGCAGTCTTGCAGACGTCCTCTTCGGCCATAAAGATTTGATTATAACCAGCATTGCCATCAAGAAAACTTAGTACCTTGTGTCCTGAAGCATCGTTGATCAGCATGTCGGCTATCGGCATTGGATACTCGTCCTTTGGAGTGGCTCTGTTCAGATCCCTGAAATCAATACATACCCATATCTTGCCACTCCCTTTCTTTTCTACAGGCACAATGTTAGCAACCCATTTCGCGTACCTGCATGGCCTAATAAACCTAGCCTTGAGTAGTCGCTCTACTTCCTCTTTAACTCGGTCGTAGAGGCGGGGAGGCTGCTTATAAGGCCTAAATTCGGACTTGATAGAAAGTCAATGCTCCACGAACTCGCGGCTTAGTCCTGGCATCTCCCTATACTCCCATGCGAAACAATCGACATACGACCGAAGTAACTTTATTACTTCAGCCTTTTCATCAGATTGTAAATGTTGGTTTACAAAAGTCGGCCTTGGGATGCTACCATAACCTATGTCAACCTCCTCCAAGGGATCGGTCGACGCAAAACCTTGTCCTAATTTCTCTACTTTGCTAAAGTCCTCGATGGCCTCGGCGATACCGTATTTACTAGACCGATATTGCTCCACACGAGACTTTAGTCAATCTAGATTACTCTTGCTAGACATGGCTATCAATACAAAAACAGCCGTGCTACTCTAGCCGGCTTTGCAGACACTGGTACGAACCGTCCTTCGGATACGCTAACAAAATCGTAATCCAAAAGATCTCTATCTAACAGACAATCTACTTTGTTATGGACGGCGTCAACCGATACATCGGTCAATGCTACTTGGGTTGAAGTATCTGCAGGAATGACTTCTATTTCATCATCGTCCCACTGTATTAGGCACTGGTGTAGAGTAGAAGGAATGCAACAGTTCGTGTGAATCCAGTCACGCCCGAGTAGTACGCTTGTTGGGGGAAAATATCCCATCTTCGGGGTTATTGTCGTAACAGCACAAAAGCAGATAATGGATTCGAAGGTTTCCAGACGTCCATCTTCGAAGATACCCTGAGTCAAGCTCGAAGTACGAAGATAGGCATTGGTTCGGAGTACATCTTCGAACTAAGGCTTTTTGAGATCTTTATTGCCAGCTAAGATGGAAGATTTATCTTTTATATTATTATATTAGTCTTTTACCATTTTAGCCCTATCAAGGGTACCGAATAGTTTCTACTATGTCGGTTGTAATAGAGGGGTAAATAGGTCTTTTCCTTAATATTTGGGCCTATAAATACCCCCCATTTCACCCTGTAATAGGGACCGAATACAAGTTATTCAATACACACATTCGAACTATTCTAAGTTGTTATCCTTTCGGAGGCTTAGAACAGTTCACTTCGCAAACACTTTGTTTGTTAGTTTCTATTCTACAGAAACCTGTTAGCGTAATCTTTTACGCCAACAGTTGGCGCCGTCCGTGGGGAACCTAGTCCAAAAAACTTCGTTCTCTACCAACTTCTTACATCATGCCTCCTAAGCGGAGCGCACCTCGTAACCCTGTTCGGAGGTCCTCTCGGATCTCCGGAGAGACACCATCCGACACGGTTGAGGTCGGAGGGCCTTCGACATTCCCTCCTCCTCAAACTCCGGAAGGAGTGTCCATCCCGCGACCTTACGGAGTTCCTCCGCCAACTCCTTCCATACTTCGACCAGCCGGAGTTCCTCTTCCACCTTCAATCCCACTTCGAACTGATCCCCTCAGTTCTCAAGACCCGGAAGATCCTTCCGGAGGAGATGAAGACAGTCTTGGAGATATGGCCACTCAAATGGCCAACCTTCAAGCTGAAGTAGCAAGATGGCGGCAAGAAGCTGCGAACAGGCTTCGCTCTCAAGCCGTCCCCACTATTCCAGAAGTGCCCGAAGATGACGAACCTGTTTATCCCGAAGCCCCGGAGAACGCCTCCTTCGATAATGAATCTCCGCTGCATCCTGAGCTGCAGAAAGTTCGCTTTGATCCGAAGTTTAAAACTTCGAAGCTCTGTAAGTATGCTGGAGATGAAGATCCCGGAGAGTTTGTTCGTTCTTATGCCCTAGCAATTGAAGCTAGCGGAGGAGTTCGAGACACCATGGCAAAGTGCTTCCCGTTAGCTCTTCAAGGAGTGGCATTAAGGTGGTTCTGGTCTTTGAAGCTAGGATCAATCAATTCATGGGGGCAGCTGAAGAAGAAGTTTGTAAGCAATTTTCAAGGCACCTTCGTGCCTCCAATGTCAACGGGAAGCCTTTTCCAGGTGAAGCAGCTCCCTGGAGAGACATTGAGGCAATATTTCAAGCGCTTCGCTCATACGAAGTCGCAAATCCGAGGGTTGTCTGCATCTTCGGTAGTTGATGCAGCTCGGGAAGGTGTTACTCATCAAGGCCTCCTGGATAAGCTCCATCATAAAAGCATATCCTCGGTTTCTCAGTTGATGTCATACTTCGAGGAGTATGCGAGGTCGGAAGAGGGTTGGCTTCGAAGAACTGCAGCTACTTCATCCATATTGCAAGAAGTAAAAGTAGAAGTAAAAACTTCAACACAGCCGCAAGAACCAGTCTTCGAAGTTCAACATGATCGGAGAAGGGGGCAAAAGCACCCTCGTTCTGAAGTCTTGAACATTGCACCCCCGCAAAAGTTCACGCAGAGAGCTCCACAACCTTCGGGGAACAAGGTCAACGGCTGGAGGCCGCCAGGGAAAACAGCTGGCAAAGGCCAGACCCTTTTCTGCTGCATTCATGGTGAAAATCGAAGCCATGCAACTGATACTTGCAAGGCTATACTCACTCTAAGAGGAGAATATCTAGAGAGAACTTCGGGTCGAGGTACTACCGACCGAGTTCCAGCTACAGCGCGCCCGGAGCCGGTCCAGGCTGTGGCGCGAATAGAAAACTTTGAAGCCGCAAGACACCCTCCAGTGGCCAATGTTATGCCACCTCTGAAGCAAGAGGAAGGGCAAGACCGAGGGAAAAGAGTAGTCCTCCCCATCTCCGGAGGAGGTACCCTCGGAAGCATGTCAAAAAGACAGCGAAGAGATTACGTTAGAGAAGTAGGCCATATTGGGACTTCGTCGTCTGCAGCTGCTATGCCGGAGTGGTCTCATGTACCGATATCCTTTTCTGCAAAGGATGCAGCTGGCATTAAGTTCCCGCATGCAGATCCACTTGTTATCACTTCTGATATTGCGGGCACTGAAGTTCGAAGAGTATTGATTGACAGAGGTAGTTCGGCAGACATCATTTTTGTTCAAGCCTTCGATTAATTGTGCATCTCCAAAAAGCATCTCCTTCCAGCGGCTCGTCCTTTGCAAGGCTTCGCAGGACCTCCGCTTGATGCACTCGGCCAAATAGGTCTGGAAGTTACCTTCGGAGAAGGTTCGTTGGCACGAACTGAGGAAGTAATCTTCGATGTTGTAGATGCCCCGTATGCTTACAACGTCATCTTTGGAAGAGGCATGCTAAACCAGTTCGGAGCTGTGGCGCATCACAATTATTTGTGCATGAAGATGCCCACACAAGCAGGAGTTCTTACTGTCTTCGGAGATCAAGCTATTGCCCGAAGAGCGGAATATGGTCATGGCCCCCCTCTTGATCCAAGACAAGTAAACAATGTGCAAAATAATCAAGAAAATTTTTCAGTCCCTTCCGAAGCTTCAACGAAATCCTTTCCGAGACCAAGTCCTGAAGGAGAGATTGCAGCGAAGGTCATTGTTAAAGATGGTAAAGAATATACATTTCAATTTGGTAAAGATTTACCTCCAGAAGTTGCAACCTCCTTGGAAAAGGTGGTGGAAGAGAATTTAGATGTCTTCGCTTGGTCTGACGAAGATATCACCGGAGTCGAACGGGATATCATTGAACATAGTTTGCTTGTAAACCCGAAGGCCAGACCTCTTCGGCAAGGACTCCGGAAAATGTCTGCAGAAAGAGTTGTTCTAGCAAAAGACGAAGTTGAGAAATTGTTGAAGGCTGGGATTATCAGAGAGGTGGCTCACACAGAATGGTTAGCCAACCCAGTCTTCGTCAAAAAGAAGTCTTCCGGAAAGTGGCGCATGTGCATCGATTTCACATCCTTGAATAAAGCATGCCCTCGTGACCCTTACCTCATGCCCCGAATTGATCAATTGGTCGACTCTACCGTAGGTTCGGAGTTATTAAGCTTCCTTAACGCATATTCTGGTTATCATCAAATATGGTTGAAGCGCGAAGATGAGATCAAGACAAGCTTTGTAACTCCTTCGGGAGTCTTTTGTTATGTAAGAATGCCCTTTGGCTTAAGAAATGTCGGGGCTACTTTTTCGAGGTTAGTTGCTAAGGCTCTAGGTCATCAATTAGGTCGCAATGCGGAGGCCTATATGGATGATATTGTAATAAAGAGTGCTCTAAAGCACCAACATAGCCTAGACTTAGCAGAAACATTCAATAGCCTTCGGGCATGTGGGATCCGTCTTAACCCCGAAAAATGTATTTTCGGAGCTAAGGCTGGAAAGTTGTTAGGGTATTTAGTTTCAAGCAGGGGGATTGAAGCTAGCCCTACTCAGATAACAGCGCTACAAAAGATGGCTCCTCCGGAAAATTTAAAGCAAGTGCAAAAGCTGACTGGGCGTCTAGCAGCACTTAGCAGGTTTTTATCAAGGTCTGCGGAGAGAAGCTTGCCTATATTTAAAGCATTGAAAGGGTCCAAAGATTTTGCATGGACACCGGAGTGTCAGAAAAGCTTCGAAGATATTAAAGAGTATCTCAGTAATCTTGCTACACTCACGGTGCCTACTGCGGACGAAACCCTACTCCTTTACCTTGCAGCTACAGGTTCTGCTGTCAGTGCAGTCCTTGTCAGAGAAATGGATTTCAATGAGAAGTTGGTTCAAAATCCTGTTTATTTTGTATCCAAAGCATTATCAGGAGCGAAGACAAGATACTCCGAACTCGAGAAGTTCGTTTATGCTCTGATAATGGCTTCGAGGAAATTAAGACATTATTTTTTGGCTCACAATATAATTGTACCAACTTCGTATCCTTTGGGAGATATGCTTCGAAGTAAAGATTCCACTGGAAGAATTGGGAAGTGGGCAGTTGAGATAGCACCCTTCGGCATATCTTTTGTGGCAAGGACAGCAATCAAATCGCAAGTTTTAGCAGATATTGTAGCAGAATGGACTCCACCTGCAAATTTGGTTCCGGAGAAGTCAAGTGACGGAGTTTGGACTGTTTATTCCGATGGGGCTTTCCAAGCATCCGGAGCAGGCATTGGAGCAGTATTAATTTCGCCTTCAGGGCAAAGAGCAATGTACTCCGCAAGACTCAACTTTAAGTCTACCAATAATATAGCGGAGTATGAAGGGATTTTATTGGGACTCCGAAAAGCACGTGCTCTAGGGGCTACAAGAATTGTTATAAAGACAGATTCTCAGATAGTAGCAGGGCACGTAGATAAAAGTTTCCAGGTTCGGCATCCACAGCTTGCAAAGTACTTAGAAGAAATCCGTAAAATCGAAGCACACTTCAAGGGTATTTCCATTCGGAGTATACCAAGAGTAGAAAATGTGCAAGCGGACATCTTAGCAAAAGCTGCAGCCGGAGCTGTGGATGTACCAGAAGAAGCTTTCTATGAGGAGCTCAGTATACCTTCGGTGCCACAAATTCCCTCTGCAGAGATTCTTTGCATCCCTAGTGCAGATTGGAAAAATTCGATCATGGAACTTTTACAGGGAGGAACAAATTTGCCTGAAGAGCCACAGCTGTCAAGATTGAAGCTTAGAGCTAGAAATTATCAAATAATCAACGGTATTTTATATAAGGACGGAGTGTGTTCCCCTCTACTCCGATGTATATCTCAAGCTGAAGGTCAAGAAATTCTTCGAGAAATTCATGAAGGCCTCTGCGGTAGCCATTTAGCCCCTCGAGCTTTGGCAGGAAAAACACTTTGCTAGGGGCTTTATTGGCCTACAATAACAGCTGATGCGGAGATCTTAGTCCGCACTTGTCAAGGATGTCAGTGGATGGGTCGACGAAGTCATCGCCCACCAACAGCTCTTCAAGTCATTGCTCCGGTATGGCCTATGGCCAGATGGGGTATGGATTTAATTGGTCCCTTTCCAGTAGCCAAGGGAAATCTGAAGTTCGCAGTGGTAGCTATTGAATATTTTTCTAAGTGGGTGGAAGCAGAGCCCTTAACAGCTATCACTTCGAACAATGTACAGAAATTCTTTTGGAAGAACATCATTTGCCGGTTCGGAGTGCCTAGACAACTCACAGTTGATAATGGAACACAGTTCGATGCAGAACCTTTCAGGAAGTTTTGCGAAGATCTAGACATTCAGTTATGTTTTGCTGCAGTGAGGCATCCTCAGTCTAATGGAGCCGTAGAAAGAGCCAATGGAAATATTTTGTCAGGGCTAAATCGAAGGATAGTAGGACTAGCAAAAGGACTGTGGACCGAAGAGCTTCCGAAGATTTTGTGGTCCATTCGGACTACACAAACAAGGTCCATAGGTTTTACTCCATTCAGACTACTATTCGGAGATGAAGCTATGACTCCAACAGAGCTCAAAGGAGGATCGCTTCGCAGTACCGAACCAGAGATTGAAGAAGAAAGACAAGCTTCGCTAGATTTATCAGAAGAAACAAGACTTCGAGCTGTGGCAAATTTATCAAAGTATCATCAGCAGACGAAGGCTTGGTTTGACCCGAGGTTAAGCTCAATGAACTAAGACCGGGTCATCTTGTCCTACGAAGCATTATAGCGCCAGGGAAGTTAGGAAATAAATGGGAAGGTCCATACCTAATTTTTCGTTCAGGACGCCCTGGCTCTTTTAAATCAGCTAATTTAGAAGGTGAAGAGTTAGCACATACTTGGCATGCGGAGCACCTAAAGCGATACTTCGCATAAGGGCTCCTTGTAAGTCACTTGTAATCATCTTTTGAATTAATAAAGCATATGGTCCAAATAATGCCTTCCCCTCATAGACTTCTAGCTTCCGAGTGGACGCACTGGAACCACGGGGTTGACCGAGAGGGAAGTGTCATGAAGCTGAATCGTATTTTCGGACTTCGAACCATTGGTTTGAAGCTTCCGACGTGGGGGCTGACATAATCTGGAGTCCAAGCCGCCGTCTTGTAGGCATCCGTAAAAGAGCCCAAAACCACATCACACGGAGTCCAAGCCATTGGCTGGTAGACTTCCGTAAAAAGAGCCGAAGGTGGCCAAAACATACGGAGTCCAAGCCATTGGCTGGTAGACTTCCGTAAAAAGAGCCGAAGGTGGCCAAAACATACGGAGTCCAAGCCATTGGCTGGTAGACTTCCGTAAAAAGAGCCGAAGGTGGCCAAAATATACGGAGTCCAAGCCATTGGCTGGTAGACATCCGTAAAAAGAGTCCAAAGAGACCATTGCAAACTCCGAACCATTGGTTCGACAGAATTCGCAAAAAAGAGCCGAAGGTGGCCAAAGCAAAACAGAATTTGAGCCATGAGCTACGAATATATGTTAACATAGTCCGAAGTGACAAATTATCTAAGACACTAAGGTGTCCTGAAAGTTATCTCAAGTGATTTCTTTCAAAAAAACAAGGGTATTAAGTTGCCATTTTCAGACTACAAATAGTCGAAGACATTTTATAAGATTTTAAAAGATCTTTAAATTGCAGAGGGGCTCCGAACCCCCAAAAAATTGTACTCTGAAGTTTTTCTTTGCGCATAACCATCTTTGAATACAGTTCGAAGTTGCTTATACCCAAAGAGGGGCTAGTAAATATGGAGACAATTTTAAATCGGTATTCATTATTTGAACGAATATGTTTACAGATTACATCATGAAAAATTGGTATCTATACCAAGAAGGAATCGAAGACCTCTTCGGTCTCTAGAGCTAGGGTTGGAACGACTAGTTCCAACGCCGGGAGTTCTAACAACTTTGCGTTTAACTCTCTTGCCCCCCTTCGAAGCTCTAAAGTCCTTCTGTTCTTGTTGAAGCTCGACCCAAGTTCGAAGCCGTTCGGGGCTCCTTTCCCAGCTTCCAAGTTCTTCAGGTTTTTTACTTCGAACTTCATCTTCGTCTTCAGACCATATAACGTCTTCAGAAGACGAAGTGTTTAAGTTAACCTCTTTTTCTTCCTCTTTAATATAAGACAATATATCTTTGATTACTTCGGGTGCAATTACACCGGAGCTATCTCGAGGAACTAAAAATCGAGGACGTTTATAAGCTTTTAGAAGATCGAAGGTGGTCCATAATGAGCGAAGTTCGTCGTTAAGGTCTAACACTTCGATATCTTCCGTATGAGGTAAAGCCTAAAAATATGATAAACAAATTTTCATTGATAAATGTTTATAAGCATAAAGCTTTACATAGCCAAAAATTCTAAGGTATTTCTAAACCTGCGGGTTCGGAGGAGGCTGACTGCTTGAAGCTTGGGTCCGAACTTGCTTCTGGCATTGACCTTCGTCGATCCAAGCCTTGATCGCTGAACGACCTTCGGCTCTCCATGAAGTTTGGAAGGCTCGCTAGGCAGCAGCCACACCTTCGGAAGGAGTCAGAAGTCGCTCGTCGTCGAAGGTAATTGGGCCCCCTCCTGCGTCCGGAGTTATCGATCAGCCCAGATCTTCGTAGTAGCGAAGTAGGCCGACAGCAGCCACTTGTCCGGAGAGTTCTCCGTATCGAATGCCCACTGTCTTCATCTGTTTCGCCACTCCTTGGATCTTTTTCAACCGGCGCAGAAGAGAAATGTTATCATCAGAAGGAAGTGTCCCAGTAGTACCGAAGTACTCCCGGACACCTAGCAACTGATTCATAACTTCCACAGCCACCTTCTCGGACTTCAGCTTATCTTCGTTCAGCGCATCCTTCATCGAAGTTACTTCTCCAAGAACCCCAGAAAGTCTAGCCGTTTCAGTGGTCAAAATATTCTTTTGGTTCAGCAGCTGGCTAGCTTCCTCTTGGAGTCTGACAAGTTCGGTCCCCGCAGTAGCGTGCTCCGCCCACAATTTTTCAATTTCTGCTCGAAGCACAATTCTTTCTGCTTCGAGCTCTTTATTCACAGCCTCCAAACCTTGTCTGGCCCTGCGCTCCGTTGACACTATATTATCCATTTGAACCACTCGGCTTTCGGAGATGCTAAGATTCCATTGAAGGACAGTATTTTCCTCCCGAAGACGAGCGATCTCTTCATCATTCGCTATATTCGCAGCTCGGGCCAAGACAGTTTGCTGCAAAAAGAAAAAACCAAGGTAAATATTTATTCGTAAACGAATTCTATGTTATTTCGTAGATGCTTCGTACCTGGTAAGCTGCACGTTCTATAGCAGCGTTGAGCTCCGACCTGTCCGCTTTACTTAGAATGGCCACTAAGTTGGTCTCCCCTATGTCGCGGCTAGCTTGATCCAAAGGTTCGAGCAAAGTCCGAAGACCAGTTGTTTGCCCTAAGAAAGGAGCTAGCAGGGGGAGCATACTTATCGCTTGTTGGTCATCTTCGTCCAGCGAAGGGCCGGAGCGTTGGCTTGTGGTCTTCGGAGCCTCTGGAGACTGACCCTCCTCGGAAGATTGGCTCTCGTCTGTTGAATCAGACGGAGTTGATCCGGAACTCGTAGCAGGGAGGGGTTCTATATTCCTTTTGCCTCTTCCAGGTCCCATTTGAGTAGCTCTCTGGGTTGGCTCCGAAGTCGTCGAAGGTCCAGGAATTATTTCTTCCTGTCGGACTTCTTCCACCGGAGTGGACTCTGTAAAAAAAAGTATTATACATTGTATAAATACACAAAATAAACATGAAAGAGTTATTCGAAGTCTACCTTCGACATCTTGGCGAGGGGTAATCATCGGACTGTTCGGCGGATCGAAGGCGAGATCTTCGTCCGAATCAGCCGTTAAGTCTTTGACTGCAGGAGCATCGTCCTGAGCAGTCCTTGTTGCCTCTTCAGGAATCGAAGCCATAGTAACTTCGACCCCACTTTCATTCACAGGAACTTCGTCCTGAGATATATCTTCCTGAACTGCCGAAGTCCTTGGTTGCTCAAGATTATCTCGGGACTCTGGCACGTTCGCAGGTACTTCGGCTTGTGCAGTCCTATGAGTTTCATCTTCGTCTATCAGACGCACAAGCAACCTCCCTTCGTCCTCTTGGGAGTCAGAGACTGAAGCCCTTGAGCTCGAAGGTGCAGGATTTGAAGGTGCAGGATTTTTTGGCATCCGATCCACCTTCTTCGCCGGAGTCTTGGCAGAGCTCGAAGTCCCAGCTTCGGCTTTCCTCTTTTTGGGTCCTTTCTCCGAAGGCACCCAATCCATCAAAGAGGGCGGAACGATTTCCAGCATTCCCCACACTCTGTTAAATCTCTCCCAACTCCCGACCAGCTTGATTCTCCATTCTTTTTCGGTCGGAGTTGGAGCGCCCAAAATATTCTCCGAAGCCCTTACGATTTGCTCCGAAGTAATAGGGGCTGAAGAAGCTAAAAAATGAATCAAGTTAGTTTTTCTTCGAATGAATATGCATAATACATGTTGTCTTCGAAGTTACCTGCAGGGCTCGAAGTCGAAGTGATCTTTCGGAGACCGCCTTCTGAATCCTCTTCGAAGATGATAGGCCAGTTGGCCATAAGCGGAGAGATTTCTAACCCCAGGAATTCTCCGGCTAAGTCTCGCATGCTCAACCTCCGACTAATCTTCTGAAGTAGGCTGAGACGAGCTTCAAGCTGACCTTGGTCTGGATGCACTAGGGCTTCCTTACGGAATTGGATTTCTTTCAGAGGTCCGGCCAGAGGATTGCTCGCCCCAACTTCGGCATAAAACCACCTCATGACCCAATCAGTATACCATCTTGCATTGATGGCTTTAGCAGGAAATTGAAGGGCGTATTCGTCCTGAAGCCTGAAGTTAATACTTCCGAAGGCTACTACCACTTTTTCACCTCCGGGGCCTACGAAGGTTTTTGGCTGGCATGAAGCTCTGTGTAGCGCAGCGAAGATCTCTACCCTCCCCTCACAACCTTCGGCTCTCAACGCCCATTCGAAGATAGCCAAATGAGCTACAGCGTTCGGAGACAGTTGGGGAAGGGTGACGTGAAATAAATCAAGTACCTTCGCCAAGAAGTCCACTACTGGAAGGCCTAAGCCGGCTTCGAAGAAGGCTTCGAAGACAACCACTTCTCCGGGCCTTGGCGACGGAATGAGTTCCTTTCTAGGCTTGCGGATCATGACTCCGGTACTAATTCTCCCTTCTACTGCGATCGCTAGGGATTCTCTTTTGCAGGTAGAAGGTCCCAATTGGAAAGATTGATCCAAATACTTCGTTGATGGCAGGCAGAGACCTTGATCACCAACATTTTGGGGATTTCCCCCCCTTGCCGCCATGGATGTCGTTGCAGGTGTTGGAGGCGCCGTCACCAACGCCGCAACCGCTGCTGCTGCAGCCGCCTGCTGCCGAGCCAAGGCCGAAGGGGCTCCAGAACTCTTGGTTTTCGCCATTGAAGTTACTGGGTTACTTTGGAGGAAAATGGAGGCTAGGGCTCAAAGGGCTCAAAGGGCTCAGAAGGTGTTTGTTTGCAAGGGAGCAGTAGAAAGGTAAACAGGAATGTTCTAGGCCCTCTATTTATAGCCTAGACTTTACTTTTTTACCGTTAATCCATGCCATTTCGCATTCCTGCCCGTTACTTTTCTCCGAAATTAACGCATTCTACGGTTTCCGTTAGAAGAAGAAGCTAACGACTATTTCTTTTAAGTCTAGAAGACTTTCGAACTTCCTGAGTCGGTTCTAAGATAGTTCGAAAGTAATTGTCTTAAGATTGATTCGGAGTTTTATATCTTCGTACATTTCGGAGATGAATTAAAATCTAATAACCCCTATGCCTGGTTATTTTTTCCTTCCGTATACTGCTCTCCTAACATTACAGGTTAAACGGAGAAGCGTATTCGAGGGGCTACTGTTGGGGGAAAATATCCCATCTTCGGGGTTATTGCCGTAACAGCACAAAAGCAGATAATGGATTCGAAGGTTTCCAGACGTCCATCTTTGAAGATACCCTGAGTCAAGCTCGAAGTACGAAGATAGGCATTGGTTCGGAGTACATCTTCGAACTAAGGCTTTTTGAGATCTTTATTGCCAGCTAAGATGGAAGATTTATCTTTTATATTATTAGATTAGTCTTTTACCATTTTAGCCCTATCAAGGGTACCGAATAGTTTCTACTATGTCGGTTGTAATAGAGGGGTAAATAGGTCTTTTCCTTAATATTTGGGCCTATAAATACCCCCCATTTCACCCTGTAATAGGGACCGAATACAAGTTATTCAATACACACATTCGAACTATTGTAAGTTGTTATCCTTTCGGAGGCTTAGAACAGTTCACTTCGCAAACACTTTGTTTGTTAGTTTCTATTCTACAGAAACCTGTTAGCGTAATCTTTTACGCCAACAACGCTGTAGTTACCTTGTACGTCGACGACGAAAATGCCGTTGGCAATGTCTTGTTGCCCACCGTCAACTCCATGGAGAGTACTCCCTTGGCCTCGGAGCTCTCGCCGTTGAAGGCTTTGAGCATCAAGTTGGTCTTCTTCAGGTCGTCCTTGTCCCTACCAAGTTTCTTCAACAACGAGTAAGGCATTAAGTTAACAGTGGTGCCGCCGTCGATGAGCATTCGGGTAATCGGCTTCCCATCGATGTGACCTCTGACGTAGAGAGGCTTCAGATGGCGAGCCGAGTCCTCAGGCTTCTCGAAGATGGCGCTACGCGGACCGAGGCTCAATTGAGCGACCTCGGCCTCATCCTGCGACGGGGCGAACTCGGTGGGCAACGTGACGATGTTGATGTCCATCACCTAGGGTGCGGGCCCTTCAGAGACGGGTGAGTAATCATCGTAGAGCATGTCGTCGTCGTCGCTCGGACTAGGAGCCGGGTTGGTTGTCTCAACCGGCTTCTCCCTCCATACCTGTCTTGTAGCTGGCCGAGGGCATATTTCTTCAAAGATGGTGTCGCGCTCATCCTCAGCTTCCTTATCGTGCATATCATGTGCCCATAGCCGTTGTAGGCATCTCTTCTGTGATTTGGACATGCCTGGAGATGCCCAAGATGGCTGCGGCTTGGTGTCGGGTGCTACTGTTCGGCTTCTATCAACTCTAGCCGAAGTGGTATTGCGCCCTTCGTCCTTGTGCACCCTGTGCTCGGAGGGGTCTTCGCTGCGAACCCTGACGGACGGACATGCCTTGTTCGGATGATCGGACCAGGCTTCGGCGCAGAGCCCGGCCGAAGCATGGGACTTACCTCCGTCAGACTTCGGTGAAAAAGTCTTCGGGATTGGGACTTCCTGAGACCCAACTCTGATGGTGATGGCTTCGGACTCCCTGAATTCAGCCTCCGCATGCCCGCACCCTTCGGCTTCGCTCTGCATGGTCCGATTCGGAGACACCACGGACAGTCTGTGGACGATGCCCCCCTCCGCTGCGTCTGTTTGTTCCTGCCATCCATAATACTCCTAAGGAAAACAAAGCACAGTGTTAGGTTGCGGAGGGTACCCCGACCCGGATACGTACGGAGCCCACGGGGTTCCCGCCCAGTCGTATGGTGGAGGCATAGGCGGCTCTAGTGGCCCCGCCCACTGAGCGCCAAACCCGCCACCCGGAGGGTGGTTCGGCAGAGTCGAAGGTGTCTCAGACCATACCAGCGATGGGTCTGGCCAGGCCGGAGGTACGTTCGGCCAGTGCAGGCCGAAGCCTCCTATCGGAGAAACCCAAACAGTGCGGGGTTCGGCCATTGGGGGCCGAAGTTGCTGTATAGGGGGTTAGGCCACTGAGGCTCAAAGCCACCGTATGGGGGTTCGGCCATTGAGGCTCGACGCCGCCGAGCGGGGCGTCAGGCCACTGTGGCCCGAAGCCGTTGTGTGAAGGACTCGACAGCTTCAGTCCGAAGTCGCCCTCCAAAGGTCTTGGACCCTTCGGTTGTCCCAGTTTCTTGGCACGGGTTCCTGCTTCCCTGGCCCTCCTTCGATGCTTTTTCAACAGCATGTCGTACGTTACCTTCGACCTCTTGCGAGCTTTAGCCAAATGGGTATTAATGTTCTGTTTCCACACTCCTACCTCGAGGTTCTTCGGTATGAGCGTGCGAGTGCGTGGCTCTCCAACAATTACGTCCTTCCCCTTAGCCGACTCGGCTTGTTCTGGCTGAATCAACACCTTCTTCTCGCCGAGGTCGACGGCCTTGACGGGAAAAGGATCTTTGTCCAGCTTCATCTTCGGATTATGGTCTATCTTCAATTGTTCTTCTTCTATGGCCGATTGGATTTGCCATCGAAAAACATTGCAGTCGTTAGTATTATGTGAATGTGAATCATGCCACTTACAGTACGGATGTTTCTTTAACTCATCGGTAGGTGGAATGACTTGACCCTTAGGTAACCTGAGAAGCTGGCTTTTTAAGAGAAAATCAAATATTTTATCACACTTAGTTATATCAAATGAGTACTTGAACTCAGTAGGCCGATTCTTTGTGGGAGACGGACGTAATTCGGAGCAAGTAACAGGTTTATTCTTAGCGTTCCAAACCCATTCGGTCGCGTACATGTCAGCCGAATCCTCTTCTTCTGATTCCTCCTCGTCAGAGTGTTCCATGATGTGGATTTCAGCCCTAGGCTTGTTAAATGTCTTAATAAACTTCTTATCTTTGGTTCGGCCTTCCTGGACCAGAGCCTGCTGTAAAACTTGGCTAACTTCTAAAAAGTTTTGGTTATCTAACCTCTCTTTAATCTCGGAACGCAACCCATTAAAAGCTAGTTCTGCCAAGTCCCTTTCCGAAATATTAAGGCTAAAACATCGGTTTCTAGTATCCCTAAAACGCTTAATGTACTCAGGGGCATTCTCATTAGATTTTTGTTTAACCGATGTCAAATGTGAAAGCCTAAGTTCTGTCTCACCCATGTAGAAGTAATCATGGAATTTCCGCTCTAAATCGTCCCACGTCTGAATGGAGTTCGGTGGGAGCGCCGAAAACCAAGTGAAAGCGGTGCCAGATAGTGAGAGAGAAAATAGCCTAACTTTTAGGGCATCTATCCCGCTGACTTCTCCACATTGTGCCAAAAATTGACTAACGTGCTCTAGTGTAGTTTTGCTACCCTCGCCATCGAACTTAGTTAATTCAGGGATTCTATAGCCACGGGGGTAGGGTATCGTATCGAGATGGTCAGGGTATGGCTTGCTGTAAACCCTGACCCTCTTCCCTTGGGCACGAAGCTGGCACACTCTCTAAATAGTGCGTGGACCCGCTCCTCTATGTCATCTTGACACTTTGCTTGTGCGCGCCTCTCATGCGGGGGCACGACATGTGGTGGGATATCGGCATGTCTGCCATGGGTCTCTTCCCTGTGTGCGATCTGCATGACGTGTTCGTGTTCGGGTGCCTACGCATGTGGTGCGGGCAGCGTGGGCACCGACGCAGGTGGTGGTGCATGGTACGCAGCGCTAGTCTAACCGTAAGTGTAATTATTAGTCTCGGCCATAAGTGTTTAGGCCAGAGACATGGTTGTGTCAGTGTTGTCGTTAGTTCTGCCGTACACGTGGTTTGCCGGAGGTGCACTAGCAATAGGAACTGGGGGTGCGGCTTTAGTAAAACCGAACCTTCTAAGAGTTGCCTCTACTTGGGAGCTGACTGTCGAATCTAAACGGTTGGCTAGCGAAGCGCTAACGGCTTGATCTACTGACACGGCTATCTTTTGCTCAATTTCTAAAGAAGATAAACGAGGTGATACAGGTGTTACCTGGACCTGAGCGAGGTCAGGGGTGACAATGTCGTGCTTGATGAAGCCTGCACGTGTCTTAACGTGGCCCCCCAGCATCATGTCCTGGAGTGCTTTCAGCTTTGCCTCGATCTCTGCTCGGTCTTCTACAGGGATATATTCAAGTGTAGGCATCAAGATGTTGCGGTTGTCGATATCCGCACCCCCTATTGTGTCCATCGGCGGTGTAGACGTAGTAGTTGATGTAGTTGTACCGGTGGCCGATGTAGACGCACTTTTCATGTTGGCGTAGCCTTCCCCAGCGGAGTCGCCAAAAGTGTGTTTACACGAGAACGTGCCCCCGCACTTGGGTCAGTTCGACGATCCAAAAGCGCGCGGATACTTAGGGATAGGCCTAAGCATGACGCAGCACTGGCGTCGCATTCCGACTACCCTATGTCGTGATAAGGGGGTGGAGTCGCCAGGCAGTCAGATCACACAAAATAATCCAATTAGCCGAAAGAAATAAATTAAACAGAATAAAATTAGCAAACCGGTCGGAGCCTGTCTGCTTCGAAGTCTAGTGCGAAGGGGTCGCCGAAGTATACCTTCGGCGTCCGGTGCGAAGTGTCTCGCAGAAGGGTGCCTTCGGCGTTCGGACTAGTCCGGTCGAAGATGAACTCCGAACGGATCCTGACGTGACAATCACCTCTGAACAGCGGGGTTTGGCGTGAAGTCTTTGATACAGTGAAGTACAAAATAATAACCCACATGCCGCGCGTGAGCGACTTCATCCAGAGCGAGGTACGAGCGTGGTGAAGCCTGTTGTGACGAAGTGTGCTAGCGAGGCCTGTCGTCGAAGCCTGTACTCTCACCGAAGGGTGTCCTGACGACCTTTGAAACCGATCTCTCAGCTTCGGGCACCTCCGACGAAGTAGCTCCGCACGTGGGAACCTGCAAAAAAGAGAGTTCGAAGTACCAATTCAGACTGAGGACTGAATTCTAAGTGTTGCACTAGTAGCGAAGGTAGCAATCTGTTATGCATATTAGCGGATACTTCACAGGCGAAGTAACAAGGCGATAGCAATCTATTACGCAGATTAACGGATACTTCACAAGCGAAGTAACAAGGGTTACCACTGTTCCGAACTGGCCGGCGGAGGGCTTCCAAGCAAACCCACGAAGAGGTACAGAAAAGTAAAGGAAAATAAATGTGATCAAAGCTAGGGCTTTGTGTTGATTTGTGTTGGGGGGGTCCTCTACGCTGGCCTCGCCTCTCTATTTATAGGGCTTAATCTCTGATCTAATTTGCTATTAATCCGGCAGGATGGAGATAAAAACTTAGCCAGAATTGTATACAACTCTATCTCTGCCGAAGTGGGCTTCGGCCAGGCCCGTCGAGGCCTGTTCCTTGGGCCGAAACTTTGGCAGCGTGGGCCTCCGAAGGCTTCCTGGCCGAAGGTCGTGGGCTAGGCAGAGGCTTTCGGAGCACACAGCCCAATGGACCTTCGGTCCTATAGGGCTTCGGCCTGACCCCGGACATGTGTATTTTTGGCCCAAATTACCAAAATTGATATTTTGACAATCTCGGCCATTAATGCCATTTTTTGCTATCAACAAGTACCCCTATCATCGATGGACCTGGGAGGCATGAACATGGAAATCGACAGCCGCAACATCATCCCCCCACTCTCGCGGACATCCTCGAAGAGGATCGGGCCAAGATCGAAGCCAAGACGAAGGAATTCCATGCCCTCATGCTCGTGCGTTACACGAAAACTCACACAGGCTTCATCAAGCGCGACATCAACATCCCCGTCCTCTCCAGAAACAAGGTACCGCCACCATCCCTACCATCTTTATCCCCCTTAGAGATTAGACAGGATATAGCCGCTATAGTGGATCAGGTCATTAGTGTTACATTTTCAAATCGACTAGGGCCTGAAATGGAAGCGATGTTCAGAAGATTCGGCTTTTCCGAGGCCGTTTCTCACACCCCGATTGCTAGCCTACACTCCGTGCACCACGTATACAGTAGAATCGATGGGAGCACCAGAAAATCCGATACATATACACCTCCAATTTTGGGGGCCGAGGCTACGCACACCACTGTCGGTCGGGTCAGCCCTTGGGCCAGCCAAACCAGCACACACCAGGCACCGTCACCGACAACAGTCGGTCTGACCGGCTACCAGGCCGGTTCAACCGGCTAGTGTGCCTACGGTCAAACCGACCCTATGGCCGGTCAGACCGCCCCACTTTATTACACACCGCCTATGCCCACGCTACCCTTTCATGCGCTGCCCGCACCTCCTGCTCCCACATACCCGCGTAGGCTTGAGCATCCCATTTATCATGAGTCGGCACAAGATGAGGGAACCAATGGCCGACATCCCGACATACCACCACGTGTCGCGCCCCTGCATGAGAGACGCGCGCAGGCCAGAAGCATAGAGGATATTGACAAGAAAAGTCGCACGCTTGTTAGGGAATGCACTGGTTACACGCCTCAGGATCGGATTAGGGTTTACCGTAAGTCATACTGTAGCGCCCCGATTTACCGAAATCGAGACATTATTGAATTTCATAAGAAAAACAATAATACAAGAGGTTCATCATGCGACAACGTACATACGACAAGCATTCATGGTACGCATACCATATTATTACATAAGAGTTTTAATAACAACGATAATAAAATAATTAAAAAGCATGATGAACGCCTTCTTCAGGATCTTTGCTTGACTGGGTCGCTACTCCAGACCATCTTCATAGTAGGCATCCTCTGTGGGGTCCAATGGGTATGAGTACAAAAAAGTACTCAACAAGCCACCGCAAATGCAAGTAATAATGCAGGATAATAAACAAGGAAGAATAATGGCTAACCTTGCGGAAAAGTACATTTTTAGTCATTGCATTTAGTGTAGTCAAATTTAATCATGCGGAAGAGTAAACATGAACATCAATAACATCATCTAACTCGAGGGGTATGTTTTACCTCCTCGCACAACAGTCCTTACATGTCAAACCATCATGCACATACATATTCAAAGTAATCTAACTTGGGATGTCACGCAACCCGCCCTTGACCGTGGGCTCGGATTTTCGAAAATATTTAAGACTCTGATCAGAGGTGTACTACTATACCCACAAGGCACGCACTCATCCCAAACGAGATGACTCATACCACAGGAACTCGTGCCAAAACCTCAGCATGAAATGCTCCAAGCGATAACCACCCGCTCTAGGTTTCGCCGGCGCGCCGGGCCGCATCCCGGCTAACGTCGCACCCCCTTTTGCGCCACATTGGTACAAGCCACCCGCAGGTGCTGCTTGACCCATCTCCAAATGGTGGCCTCGGTTTGGAACACTCCATACCTTAGTTAGGACTTACTCATTAGACTTGTGGTTAGTACGGAAGTGTATTGCAACGGATCCCTTAGACCGGTCCTTATAGTGCCTCGGGTGCTACCGACCAATGCCCTAGCTTGCACCCGGAACCCACTATGCATCCACTCATAACCACAACTCCAACATCGACAGAATTCCAAAGATGAGAATAACGGGGATCATATAGTAGAACCAATCGCTACGACTCATTTTTAATCCTATAGCAATCGTGTCAATACATTGGACACTAGCTAATAACATTTATCATATGGTGACAAGGAGTTTAGGCTAGAGAGCATGGCTTGGGTTGCACATCAAGGTCAGGGGATCCTAAATAAATATATTGTAAGGGTTTCATTTGACTAATGCATGTATAACCTATGTGTTTTAGCGATAATTTAATAAAACATGGGTTCAATATGCTCAAAAGATTGGTTTGGTGACTTGCCTTGTTCAGCGAAGGGTGAGGGAAGAACTTCCGGGAAATATTCCGACTCCTCGGCGGTGTCGTAGTCTTCTCGTTATAAATAAAGTAAACGTGACATTCAATTAAACAATCCAAAAGTCACACAACAAGCACACATGTTTAATTTGGTTTTATCTTAAAGAAAGTCGAGTTGTTTAAGTTTCTGAAATCTATTTTATAAATATTTAAATTTTTTGTCCTTTTTATAAGGGGTCTTTAATTGTGAATAACCTCACTTTAAGTTTTATATTTAATTTGGAATAAATGGTTCAGAGAAACTTAGTGGTCTCAGCATATTAACAGGAAATAATTAAATATAAGACTTACTGAAATTTAAATAATTAAATTTACATTTTTATCCTAATGGCATTTGAATACCTATTTAAATAAACATGAAGAAGTCTAAAGTAACATATTGTTTTTATTGAATCAATGTGTAGAGAATAAAATTATAAAATTTCTGGAATTGAAATGACAATTTTTTGAGTTCAAATGAGCCAGATATGAATTTTTGAAATTTAAAAGCATTTCTGGAAATTAAATTAAACCAAAAACAGGTGTCGGTCCACGGTGAGCCGAGTCCACCGTGCACCCGCGCACTGTGCGCGTGCGTTGGATCAAGATCCACCGTTGGATCGCGATCGGGCGGTCACGGGCGAGGCGGGGGAGTTAAAATGACGTGGACGGCTGAGATTAAAACGTTTAACCAGTATGCGATGGATGGCGGAGATTGAACGAGGGTTTTAAATACCAACGAATGCACGAGATCGCACCGTACCGCTTCACTCAGATCCGACGACGTGAATTAAACCGAACAGATGATTTAATCACCGGCGTTGGATCTGGATCGCACGGCCGAGATTGAATCCGGCACAGCGCGTGTCGGGGGGCAAAGTACCCCTTCTTCCCTGACTCTGGCGACGCGACGGTGAGCGATTCCGGTGACGGCGAGGGCTATCTGGTCTAGCTAGGACTAAAAACGTAAAGAGGGTACCGAGGGGAACAAGAGGGTACCCTTGCGGTGGTCCGGGGTCGACGGGGTGAGGCCACCGACGAGCGGAGGCGGCGAAGGTGTTCGGCTTCTTGTCGGCGACGGCGATCCAGTGGGGTTCAGTGTCGACGGAGGGGCGGCCGAGGTCGGGGTCATCCTTGCGGTCAAGATGGAGGCGAGGGCGTGGACGGAGGTGGTCCGAGGCGATGGCGAGCGGTGGCCGGAGGCGCAACAGTAGGTGTGCGCTAAAAGGCGAATGGCGGGCGCTCTGTTCGTTCTCGCGGCGAGTGGGCGTGGGGGTCAGACGCGGTGGAGGCCAGCGGTTTAAATAGGGGTACCGGCGGGGCAGGGGGGCGTAATCAGGGGAGACCGTGAGTGAACACCGGCGAGGCGGTTTCACTGCATGCAGGCGATAACGGGACGATCACGCGTGGAATTAAGAGGGGAAACGATCGTCGCGATACCGGGAATTCAATGCCAGTGAATAATGGAGGGGAGGGGACCGACGACGAGTGAATCCGAGAGATTAAAGTCAGCCGGCGAAATTTGGGGGCGGCGGCGCGAGGTTGACGATGGGTCCGACAGGTGGGCGCCACTGGCCAGCGAGCGCGAGCAGGTGAGGGGGCGACTGACGGGTGGGGTCGAGGCGTCGGGCGCGTGCGCGAAGAGAGGAGGGCTCTCTAACAAGCGGGGCCCAGATGTCAGTCCGAGCGCGCGGGAGGGAGTGGGCTGGGCCAGTCGGGAGAGAGAGAAAGCGAGGAGAGGGGACCATTACTGTTTTAAAACATTTCTGAATAAAATAATTGTAGAAAATAGATTAAATCCTTTGGGGCATTTCTAGGGTGGATAAAAATTTGTAAAAATTCTCAAAAACATATCTTGGCCTTGGGAGTTCATACAAAAATTTTCAGCTCCTGGTTTGGTCATTAACCCTATGTTGTAGTTCAAAGTGGTATAGAAGGGTATTTAAAAGTATTTTCAAAATAATAAAATCCAGGAAATTGAATCAAATAATATGTTTTTATTCCTTTGAAAATTTGGGGTGTTACACATACCCAGACCATTTAGATGCCATCCCATATCCTCGTGGCTTTAGAGTTCCTGAGTTCACCAAGTTTGATGGCGAGAGTAGCAAGACCACCCTAGAGCATATAGGCCAATTTCTAGCACGGTGTGGTGAAGCAAGTGGGTCGGATGCGCTTAAGCTCAGATTATTTTCCTTATCGCTGTCTGGCACTACTTTCCCTTGGTTTTCAGCGCTACCACCAAACTCCATCCAGACTTGGGCCCAGTTAGAACAGAAATTCCATGATTATTTTTACACTAGGGAGACCGAACTTAGGCTCTCACATTTGACATCGGTTAAACAGAAAACCAGTGAGAGTGTCTTTGACTATATTAGGCGCTTCCGAGACACTATGAACCAATGTTTTAGTTTAAACATCTCCGAGAGGGATCTATCCAACTTAGCTTTCAACGGTTTGCATTATGAAATTAAGGAAAAGCTAGACGGCCGAAACTTCCTCGAGGTTAGTCAGGTTTTACAGCAGACTCTACACCAGAAAGGCCGAGCTAGGGGCAAAAGGTCTGTCAAAATTTTTAGTGAGCCTAAGGCCGAGCTACACATCGTGGAGCACTCCGAAGAAGAATCATCAGGAGAAGAAGATTCGGCTGACAAGTACACGTCCGAATGGACCTGGCCCAATGGATCTAAAACAATCGCATGCTCTGAATTACGGCCGTCTCCCGCTAAGAGTCGGCCCAATGAAGTTAAGTACTCATTTGATGTGACCAAGTGTGATAAAATATTTTATTTCCTGTTGAAAAGCAAGATCCTCAGGTTGCCCAGAGGTCACGTCATTCTATCTGCCGGCGACTTGAAGAAACATGCATATTGCAAGTGGCATGATTCGCTTTCCCATTTTACTAATGAATGTAACGTTTTTCGTCGGCAAGTTCATTCGGCCATAGATGAAGGATGATTGAAGATAGATTCTAACCCTAGAATGAAGCTAGATCATGATCCCTTTTCCGTAAACAACATTTATCTTGACGGGAAGAAGGTACTGATTCGGCCCGAAGAGGCCGAGTCATCTAAAGGAAAGGCAATAGTCATTGGGAAACCTCGCACACGCATGCTCATACCGAAGAACCCTGAGTAGGAGTGTGGAAAGTAAATGTCGAGAAGCCATCTTCGGCTAAATCCCGCAAAAAGCCGAAGACAACTTTTGGGATGCTTCTCTAGAGGCATATGAGAAGGGTCGAGGACAAACACTCTCGGCCACCCCCGCAATGGAGGTTGAACCCTCAATAGGAGCGTGAGTTCGGCCCATAGGTAGCTAAGTCTGTTCCAGGTACACCCCATTTGGCCGAAGGTTCTGGGAGCAAATTTGTGACACCAGGAACCAAGCCGCAAGCTTCATGGGCGCCTCTCGGGATGACTAAATCCCAAAAAGAGGCGATTACAACGTCTTCGTGCTGAGTATCCTAGAGAAAAAGAGGCCAAAGAATGCACAGGTAGCCCACCTAACGAGTCCACATCTAGCTAGGACACGCCGGGTATGGAGACTGAAGTTGGCTAGCAAGCCAACTTCTACCCTCGCTGAGTAAGAACCACGTCCTCGCGAGGGACCTGGGGGGGCAAGACAGGTAAAATTACTAAAGGCCGATGTGGTGGGAAAATTCAGCGCTTGGTCCCCTAATTCATAGATTTTAGTCATAAAAATTGTCCTCGGGAGTTCACAAATTCCGAGTCAAGAGATGGACGATTTATGGTAAGTGAACAAATAAAGAGTATGGGGAGTATCGCCCGTGGCTCATTGTGCTTTTAGCTCACTAAAGTTTGCTAAAAGGTAGGGGGCATGTGTTAACACCCAAATTTGGCATTAATGGTTAAAATTATCAAAATATCAAGTTTTGGTAATTTGGGACGAAAATATGCCTTCCCTGACACAGGCCGGTCGTACCGGCCATGTTAGGCCGGTCCGACCATCCATGTAGGCCCGGTCAGACCGGCCCGAGTCTAGGTTTAGAGATAGAGTTTGATTTCGGGCTGTTTTTATCCATAAACAAATTCTAACCACTTTTGGATGAATCCTACTCACTTTAGGAGTCGGGGAACATGAGACCAGCCCCTATAAATAAAGGGGTGAGGCCGATTCAAAGGACCCCCGCTTTCATATCAACACAAAGCCTTCGCTTTGAATCATACTTTTACCTGTCAATCTACCTTCCTCGCCCTAGGATTAGACAAGTAATGTACATCTTCATGGGTTTGCGCTGAAATCTCTCCTTTCGCCTTGTCTAAATCACGGTAACCCTTGTTGATTCGCTCGTGAATCTCCCGTTTAATTCACAAAATAGATTTTTATCGTCTTTGTCGGTTTTATTGCTACTCTTGGGAATTCGGCCTTTAGGCCGGATTGCACTTGATCTCTTATTGTTTTGCAGGGGAATCACATTCAAAATAATCGCCAAGAAGTTTGTGGGTGATTGATATTCATCTACAAGGTCACCGGAGCCCTTAGGCGATCAGATCGGAGCCTGTCGGTCTGACCGACAGGGCTTCACCGGTCTGACCGAACGTTGTCGTGCTAGGTCGTCAGGTTGTTGCCGGCATGGTCTTCACAGCCCTTCACAACGCGTGCGCCGATGCCGCATGCCCGAAGCCATCCTTCGATCCGACCGAGGGGCCTTCACCGATTCGATCGGATCTTTTCACACTGAACCACTCTGTGTCGGAGCACCCTTCACCATCACGCAGAAGCCCTCTTCGGCGAGAACCCCTCCAAAGTAGACTCCACACCGGACTCCGTGATGTCGGAGCCCTTGGTCCGACCGAGGTCATCCGTCGGACCGACCGGACGTCTCCCGTCGGCCTGATTGCCCAGAGCCCGCTTCGCACCAGAACGCCAAAGCTATCTTCGGCGACCCCTTCGCAAGCGTCGGTCTGATCGGGAGTTCTACTCCGGTCCGACCGGTCAGTAGGCCGTAGACCCTTTGGGACGTTTCAGACTCCCTTCTCTACAGATCTAAACCGGACTTAGTCTGGCCGGTTTGTTTTATTATCCTTTATTCACACTTCGGTTAATCGAACTTTATTTCTAAATATTCATTTGATTGCCAAGCGACTCTGTTTTCCCTTACCACTGTTTAAGGGTCATCGGAACGCGACGTCGGCATCTCGCGACGTTTTAGGGTTTATCCTTGAGACGCCTGCATGCTTTTGGATCGTCGAACTGACCCAAGTGTGGGGGCACATTTTCATGTCAACAGGTTGTTCACTAAGTCTCTCTTAAAACATCTAGATTTGAAAAATGTATTCATTAAACTTAAAGACTTGGACATTTCAGGGAAAGAAACTGTTGGAGAATAGGGGAGCTACGCTAGCCGGTAAATTCAAAATTTTACGCCCTAGGCCTAAGTCTCATACGCATGTGAGATCATAGATCGGTATCTTCTAGCACACAACGCGCTAGGTGCAGCGGAAGAAGATGTTGGAGCAGCGCGTCAAGCCTCTCCTCACTTTGTTCTTGTCGTCCTTCGCCGATCCGATCAATGAAGATGACGTAGTCGTTCGCATGTAGAAGTCCACGAGCGTCGCTATTGGAGCAACACCTCCACGGAGTCCATACGTATAGGGATGGAATACCTCCCACGACAGCGTGCTAACACCGCACGTGAGAGACAGGGATCCTTGACCTCAACGTTTGAGATCAAGAAGGGGAGGAGAGAACTCTTGGGTGGCTAAGTCTAATCTAGGTTTATTGCTTGCCCCCAAGACGTCCTCATCCTTCCTTTATATAGAGCTGAGAGCCCCTGGGCCATGCTCATCCCGAAACTGTAACAGATCCAATCTGTTTGCCCACGTCGAAACTTTTGATCCTGGGTCGGAACTTCCGACATGGTATTTTAGGTCTCCTGATACAGTACGACACGCAACAAATCCAATCTGTTATCGCCCACCTCAGAACTTTCGATACCATATCGGAACTTCCGATCAATACAAAAAGTCCTCGATTCCGAATCGGAACTGCTGGCTCGTCGGAACTTTTGATACCATATCAGAACTTCTAAAGCAACAATCTCTCTCTGTATCGAGACCAGAAATTAACCGGAACTTCCGATACTTCCTATCGAAACTTCCTATCCTTCCTATCGGAACATCCGATCCATTGAATTTTCTTGGGCATAACCTTCAGAAACTTCACATAGCACTAACAAGAAGAATTGAATCTTAGTCAAGCACACTAAGTACTTGAATTGATCTTGAAGATCTTATAAAATGTTTGGTGAATTGTACTCTTTTTCCATTGAATGAGTTTTCCTGTTTCTAGTATTAAGACGCGTACTATGTATTCTTTCTTCCAATTTTTTCCACTGGATTTTTGGGAGTTTTGATGAGGCATATGCATGCCGCGAGAAGTGCTCGGGGAGTGTTAGGAAACTTAATCTCAAAAATTAAGATAAGGGAATTCGGTTGTAGGCACGTCTATCTTTTAAGGGTTTTTGTTTTATGAATAAAATGATTCTCTCCTTAGTTCTATCCCATTGAACGAGCAATAAAGAAACAAACAAATCATATTCTACGTACAAATCATATTCTACGTGTATTTTTCTTCTATTGTTTATTACATCTTACATCCGGATCTAGGATTCATCTGCTACACGTATCATTGTATATTACAATTAAAAAATATTTATTGCATTGAACCCTTTAAACAGGGGAATTTCTCTCATCAGATACGTATATGGTTCACTACTCATAGGGAATTTACCAAAGCAGAATCCGATTTTAGCTTTCGAGAAT
Source organism: Zizania palustris (assembly GCA_019279435.1). NCBI lineage: Eukaryota > Viridiplantae > Streptophyta > Magnoliopsida > Poales > Poaceae > Zizania > Zizania palustris. The sequence continues at coordinate 35,771,843 of JAAALK010000082.1, read as the reverse complement.
CCAGACTCAGAAACCGCTGATTCCGCACATCTTGATCTAGTTCGTCGACAACGTAACAGAACACAATGCCATTGTTTTGCATTCCAACCGCAAAATTTTATCTTCCAATACATGTTCCGTAAAACCAAAGGGGCAAGTGTACAATCAACAGCAAAAAGATCAAGAAATTGTGCGCTTGATCTCTAGTGCCTATCAAGCAAAGGGGCAGCAATAAACTTTAACACGGGCAACAATCGAAAGATGCACGGCGCGTAAGCTTTTCACTCCTGATCCAACTCGAATGCAACGACTTCTTCATTAACGTCCACTATTTCTTCCACCTCAACTTCCTTTGCCTCGTACTCTTCCTCCTCGTCACTGGCCTCCCCGTCTCTAAGTTCCATCCTATATGCTCTTTCTTCCTCGTGCAGCTGCTTCCACTTGCTAACCCATCCTTCCCATTCCTCCTGGAGCTGCTTCCGCCTCTTGCGCTCCTGCTCGCTCAGCTGGTTGAAGGCATCCTGATCCTCTTGTTCGTACTTCTTGCTGTACCTCCTGAGGTTCTTGGAGATATCATCTTCCTTCTCAGCAGTCAGAAGCGATGGTGGCCTCGGGCGCCACAGGAACTGTGCCAGTAATTTTAAGTGAATTCCAAAGCATTATATTGACAAAGCAAGGAGCACGTTCAGAACTAAGGATGAACATCCATCCATACCTGATAGAAGTGATCCTTTGAGACCTTGTAAAGTTGCTTGCCACTGAAAGACCATATTTGGAAACCGTTCTCCATTTCATGGACTGAGGTAACTGCAGATGCAAGATATCTGACAAAACGAGTTCCAAAATCATGGTAAGTTCCACCAAACTATATTGGAATCCATCTAAACTCGAGGCATTTAAAGTAAAAATAATACTTGGTTTTGAAATTGACATAATAATAGTGCCAGTATCACAGGCCAATGGTGACTGCTGAGGATCCATAATTTTCCTTAACCAATTATTAGCTCACCTTCCAGTAGGATCCCACATGATGTCAGTCGCCATGAAATGTTCACCCGTTGCCATGGTCTCAAGCTCATCAACATTGTAAAATTCCAGTTGGCCATTAAAGCCCTTCAGCCCAGCAAAAACAATGAATCGTCCGCCAGGAGACCAGAACAAAGCATTAGCTTGCTTTGACTTGAGAGTGGTGAGCTTGGACACTCGGTTAATGTTATTGGTTGTCCGCATAGTGTAGAAACTTATATCAGGCTTAGGGCCATCACCGTGAATAACAGCAAAGCGATGACCTTTAGGCTCCCATGCAAAAGCAATGATTTTATCATTCTTGTTGTCCAATTCAAGAACCTCAATTGGGATGTCTCTTTCTTTAATTCTAAACAGCTCAAACCCAGTGTATGTGCTCTTCTTTGTTTTAGTGTATCTATCAACCTGGACAGCAAGATACTCTCCACTGTTTTGCCAGTACAACTTGCAATCACTGACACTGAAGAGGTTTTTCTGTCGCAACTCCTCTTTGCCAGGAATTTGCACAAGGCTCACCTTTCAATACAAATCACATATTTTAGTCTTCACCATAAGCTGAAGGAATATCTCAAAAAGAGGCAAACTGCATAAATTTCCACTTACCCTCGCAGGTTGGTTTCCTCCACCTAATTCAGGGACGAAAAGAGCAATGATTGGATCAGTGGGAGACCAGCAGAAGTCCACTACATTCTCAATCTTCAGAGATTTCTTATCAAGAAGGGAGAATGTTTCAGTTTCATAGACAGATATAATATTCTTCCCAAGCCTTGCAAAATATTTATCATCTTTTCCACCTCCCCATCTTCAAACACAAAAACAATAATAAACATCCCTGGTGTGAAAACATGATAGAGGTTCACATTCAATAACAAAATACAAAAACCAGTGTCCACACCTGAAAATAGGCCATGAAACACCAGAAACACTGATATTTCCACTAGCAGCAAATTCATCAGCGCTTCCTTTAAAGTCTCGCATCACTTTACCAGTCCTCACATCAAAGATATTCAAAACAACCCTCTACAGCATCAAGAACAAAAGTTAGAAAGGAAAGCTATGATCAGATAAATAAATGTAAATACAGTAAAAGTCCATTACATGTGTGTCTCTAGGGTTGTTGGGCTCATGGCTACTATATGTGACCAAAAATTTCTCACCAGGTGAGAAATCAATTAGTTTCACCTGTTACAAGCCACTGTCAGGTAGAAGCAACATTACATATAAGCATAATCTGATGCAGCACAAACCCTATACCTGTGGGTGAGCAAAGCGCATTAGACGCTCAAACTTATCATCACCACCCCACACCTGTGAACCCTGCCTATGAACTGTGGCCAAGTATGTTCCAAGAGGGGACCACTGAATATAACTGTCCGTCCAATACTGATTAAGTAAAAAAGTACAATGATGAGTATACAAGTCAGATATACTAATGGGAGTGCAGGGCACATCCATGATATTAAAATTCTCCAATTCAAGTAAATTCAATAAAGACAAAGTACCTGCTTTTGGAACACAAGTTCAGGCATCTTTTGCCTTGCATCATTCCAGTAAACTTCAGTGACTGTACTAGCACGGATAACAAATTGGTCCCTAGCCTTCTCATCAGTTAGCCATTTTTGCAAATTTTCCTGCAAAACATCCAAAAATCAACATATTAGGCAACTTAATACAATAGAACTAAATACTACTTCAAAAGAAGGTAGTGGGGGTGAGTCTGCCACAACCACTTCTTCTCACATCAAACCAAAACTCTCCAAATTCAACTTCATTCATCTTTATTTGCATGTTGTTCTTTTAATGTTGTACTTTTTCCCGTTACAACACACGGACACTCAACTAGTAGATCTAAATATTTTAAAAACGACAGTGGCAGAACAAATAAACATGTTTGTGTGTGGTATGCAAGTGAAAAGACTTACTCCAGCAGTGTATGGCTTAATTTCGGCAGGCATCCATTCGTCTGGAACTTTCATGTACTTATCAAAGTCATCAAACATATTAACTGCAAAGATGTGAGACTTGTCGAGCTTGTACCCATTTGTCTTTTCCCTAGCAAGCTCAGCTTCCTGGCAAAATGTCAAACAAAGAAAAAGAAATAGGCTTAAGTGTCTACTGACTACTGAGTAAAGAGCAAAATTTTTCTATCATTTAATCGACTAAAAGAATTAATGATGTAGCTGTATGACCATGAATGACAAAAATAGGAGTAATTAGAAACAACCTCCATACACATACGGTAATGATCACGGGGATGACTTGCAAAGAAGAATCAAGCCATGTTGTCATGCTGAAAGAAAAAAAAGAAGTGCAACTGAAGCATGATACCTGTGGGGTGTTATACTCAATGAAGCAGTAACCATATGTCTTCTTTGTATCTGGGTTTACAGGCATCCAGAGACCACCTTCTTTGATCACACCAATTTGACTGTAGATCTTGCGAACGACATTCTCCAGCTTGTCAAATTTCTCTGGTGGAACAACTGGCAGGTTGTCCACAACAACAATGTTAGCAAATCCCATTTCAAGCTCCATGGGGTCATCATCCCGGAGTATCTCCTCATCGTCACTGAAGATTACAGCCAATCAGTGACACAGAAAGCGAAGTCAAGAAATTTTCTAGACTTGTAGAACTATGATCAATCAATGTAAACGACACAGGCAAGCCAACAAGCATGTTGCGGCTGTTCACATTAGACCAACATTAACATCTAAGAATGTCAAGACACATTTAGGAAGTGATTTAAAATATCTAGGACATGACAGATGTAACCATTACGAAAACTCGTGCAGATTAGCATTACGATGCATAAATCTAAAAACCATAACAGATTAAAGTCACCACCAGTGACACATCAGATAATAGGTATCTCTGCTCAGATCGAGCAGTAACATAACGCTGCAATCTACTACATGAACACATCCGAGTCGCACTAAAGAAATCCACCACAGCAATTCGCATCTGAATGAACACATCAGCATCGCACATAGTCTAAACAATCCACATCTGAATGAGACAGGACTGACTAGGATAACTAGCGAAAACGCCGCAGCAGTGTTAGAGCCGGATAGAAGGTCGCGCGGGTGGCTACCTGATGATGCCGAAGTCCTCGCCTGCGGGGAGAGCGACGGCGTCAAGATCGACAGCTGAGAGATCGATCCCCAGGTCTCGCGCCCGCGCTTCGATGCCTTCCATAGAGATTTCCAGCGCCATCTTCGCCTACATAAACCTAGAATCCTCCGCGCAGAGTGAGAGGGAGAGAGATGGAGACCCCTCGCTTCGTCGTCGGCGGCGGCGGCGGCGAGGAGAATGGGGAGGGAGACGGCGGCCGCGCAGAGGCGTGGGATAAAGCTAGGGTTTTGAGGCGGTGCATCGGTGGAAGCGTGCTGACTCTTCCTTTTATTACTGTCGCAGACAGGTGGCCCCGTAGATGCTCTCTCCCCTGTAAAATTATTCTTAAGGCCCATGATTAGTCTCGGTATGGGCCGGCACAGGCCCGTAGTTCATAAGAACACTGAACATTTCCAATTGTGGTATGAAAGCCATTCCAAGTGTTGTGTTTGGTTATACAAATTATGAAAAAAGCTGTTATTAGTTGTGCCCAATAAAAAACTATTGTGAAATATATGATATTAAAAGACAAAAGGTGTTTATTTAGATAAAAATATACAATCAACTATGACATCAAATTAGTTTTATTAGATCCACCATAAAATATAGTTGACATCAAAAATTAGTTTTATTAAATCCATCATAAAATATGTCTTAATAAGATATTTATTATATATTATAGATGTTAATATGTTTTTTATTTAAATTTAGTTAATATTAGATAAGTTAAAATTAAAAAAATCAAAGAACCAATGAGTATGTTATAATGTTTTATTTGTGTATGGTGCTTATCAATCAGACTGTGTTATTCGTCTCTTTAAGGCCAGCTCTAACACGCAGTTTGCAGAGATTTTTAACCAGAAAAATCGGTTTTTAGGCTGGATGGTCCTGGAGCAGGAGAGCAGGAAGCCGACACTACAGGGGCGACACTATAAGTGCCTCGTTTGGTACGGGTTGGTGTGGAGCTAGAGTCAAGTCACAAATTTTTCCTAATGAGTGAATTCACTGAAAGTATTCTAGAAAAATGAATTGTAATGATAAAGCAGGATTTAACCAGCTTCAAGTACTTCACTCTAACACCTGTTTGGGACAGCTCCAGCTCTAGCTCCACAAATTTGTCCTGTGAAGCTGGCTAGACCCTGCTTCACCACTTCAGTCCATTTTTTTGGAGCGCTCTCAGCAAGATCCGCTCATCAGAAAAGTATTTGGCTTGACTCTAGCTTCACAGAATAAAGAAGCTAGAGTTTGAGTCCTACCAAACGTAGCCCAGTTAAATAATTTAGTTTTTATTTTATAATAAAAATAAAAATTTAAACTATTTTATTATATTATAATAACATCAGATTCAACTTGGATCCTGGAATTGGAGTTGTACCAAACAGACCCTTAATATGGATTTTAGGATCTGAAGTTCTACCAAGCAGACCCTATGTTTCATCCACTACATTGCATGCAAAAACACTTCATGTATGGAGTTATTTTCTTCTCTTTGTGCCAAAAGATATCATTGAAACAATGTTGCTGTAACTTCCCTTGTGAACACATATAATCTACAATTGAAGCCAAAGTTGCTAGGATGATATTGTGATGGCCAATTCCTCCCTCAATCACCCTTTACATTGGACTTCCATATCTCATATTCTCTGCTATCATGATTAATTGGTGATGTGTTATAATTTAATTTCCCATTTCAATTGTAATTTGGATAACAATTAGTTATTGATTTGTTTAGTCTTTAGCTATAAGGATATTAAGGGGGTGTTTGGTTTGGGGCTGCTAAAGTTTAGGGACTAAATTTTAGTCCCTTTTAGTTCAGGACTAAAAGAGACTAAAATTTAGTCCCTAAATTTTAGCCCTTTAGTCCCCAAAACCTTGTTAAAAAGGACTAAAAGTGCTACTTACCCCTCAGTCCTCACCCTCTTTTAGTCCTTAGAACCAAACAGAGAGATACTAAAGTTTAGTCCTATAAAAAAGAGGAGACTAAAGTTTAATTTGTCTTTAAAATAACCAAACAGATCCTAAGTACTATCGAGATACTTTTATAAGCCAATTAATCAAGTTTCACTGGTACTAAAACTACTCATATGCTTCCCTCTGTCTCCTCACCTGTGCAAGCATGTACAGTATGCAAAATGATATTTTAAATTTTGAGAGATATCAACTTGGCTACTCATTCAAGTTCACGTGGCCAACGGGCATTTGAGTCATTTTCCTGTGCCTGAAATTAGAAAAGAAAGAAAAAGCCCAGTACAGATCAAAGTCACCACGACGTGAGCGTTATTTTTAGCGCAGCCCAGAAAATCAAAAAGTCAAAACCTTCGACCTTCGTGGTGACAGCCAATCCAACCGGGACTAGTATTTGTCGCGCTCACATTTCCAGCTTGACGTCACGGTGGTATCCACATGGTCACATGGACCACATCTCCCTTCCTCGGGCCGTCGCGTCGGAGTCGTCATCTCGTCGATGCTGCCGCCTCCCCTCCCGTCCCGTCCCCGCTCCACCCGCGAAAAAGTCAAAGCAGCCGCAGAGCTACCAAGCCGCCAAGGCGCCAAGTGCTCCTATTCTACTGCTCCTCTCCCTCTCCCCCCACCCCCACCCGTCGACAAGCCGGGCGCCCTCAACGCGCGTAGCCGGCGCCGCCGGCGCCACCGCCGCGGCAAGTTCGAAGTCACTCCGCGCGAGCCCGCTCCTGTCCCTACGCCCCTGCAGAGAGGTTTGCTTCCCACGAGGCCCCGATCGAGAGCCCCCGCCCCCTCCTTGGCTCCTTCTCTACGCGCTCTTCGAATCCCTTCTCTCAGTTCTCTGGACGACGCACGCGTTGCAACAGACCTGCGATTAGGTTCGTAATCTGTAATCTGCGGTGTGGGATCGGAATTCCGATTAGTTCCTCCTGCGGTCGTGGAGGACCGTTTCCTGTAGCTGTTCTACTGTGCTGAAGCTACCAGGTGATTTTTGTTGCGACTCTTTCGGATCGAGCTATGGTTGGTTTGGTTGGTGTCGGGATCACCAACCCTGCGAGTATCCGCATTGCTAGTTTCTTGCTTGCGACTTTTATCTCGCAGACAGTGGATGGGTGGGCGATTGTCTAATTTGTCTTATGCTTCGCAAAAGCTTATTTCTAGGTGATTATTGTTTCTGTAGATATAGAAAAGTGATTAATTGGCTCTAAATCACTCGCTACTTTAGTTCAGTTCATTGGTTCCATTCGATCTCCTGTATTAGCTAGCCCTCTCTACGGATGGAAGTTTTCAGCAGTTGAGACTTGAGAATCCGCCGTCAGAAACTTTCTATAGGCATTCGGAAGGATCACAGATCATGTTTGATTTGAACAAGCATGTGCTATTTTTTGAAAAATAAAAAACATCTGAATTGGTTAGAATCTAATATGCATCTCCAGCACTATCTTTTTTGATTTGATACTTCTAATATTTATGCTTTTGGCATCCCATTTTTGACACGGATGCATTGTTCGTAAACTAAAATATTCACTGCGAATGTATTTTTGGTAATGGAAGAAACTCCGGGCCTCTGCAAAGATTCCAATTCATTTAGAGCGAATGCTTATGACTTTCCTGCAATAATTTCAGGTTCATGAGGGGCTCCAGAATGAATCCAGGTGACTGTAGAATGCGGAGCACAATGTCCATAGCAATTGTGATGGGTCTATGCTGCTTCTTTTATATATTAGGCGCTTGGCAGAAAAGCGGGACGGGAAGGGGTGATAGTATTGCACTGAGGGTGACAAAAGAAACTGACTGTACAATCCTTCCAAACTTGCACTTTGAGACCCATCATAGCTTAGGTGGTGTTAATCCTTTGGTCATGACCAATAAAGTGTTTGAGTCATGCCATATTCGATACAGCTATTATACCCCTTGTCAAGATCAGAACCGAGCAATGACCTTTCCTAGAGAAAATATGATCTACCGAGAGAGGCATTGTCCTGCAGAGAGTGAGAAACTGCGCTGTCTGATCCCAGCACCAAAAGGCTATGTCACCCCTTTCCCTTGGCCTAAGAGCCGTGATTATGTTCCATATGCAAATGCTCCATATAAGAATCTGACAGTTGAGAAGGCTGTTCAGAACTGGGTCCAGTTTGAGGGTGATGTGTTTAGATTTCCAGGAGGAGGAACAATGTTTCCCAATGGAGCAAATGCCTACATCGATGAACTTGCATCTGTCATTCCATTTGCTGATGGCACCATTAGGACTGCACTTGATACTGGATGTGGGGTATGCCATCTAAACAGAACCTGTCATTCTTGAAGATGTGTTAACATTAAGAGCTACTTGTGATATCCTTGTGTCTTTTTAGTTGCCTCTTTCCTTAATTTATGTTGTACCCCATAGCAGTAAGTCATGAATGTTAGTGCATCTAAGCCTATCTTCTCTACACTTCATGTATATAATTAGGTCATTCAGTATCATTGACCTTATGTTGGTGCTTTCTTGATCTGTAGCTGTGATAACATTTTCAGTCACATGCAGGTTGCAAGCTGGGGTGCTTATCTAATGGACAGAAGTGTATTAACCATGTCATTTGCACCTCGAGACTCACATGAAGCTCAGGTTCAATTTGCATTGGAGCGAGGTGTCCCTGCAGTAATTGGAGTGCTTGGAACTATAAAACTCCCATATCCCTCTGGATCTTTTGATATGGCCCATTGCTCACGCTGCTTAATCCCCTGGAGTTCAAGTGGTTAGTAGTTTCAATTACACATAGAAAACAGAATGCGTGCATCAGCTGTTTTTTTCTTGATCTGTAGTATTTTGCTTCGTGCAGATGGGATGTACATGTTTGAAGTAGATCGTGTTCTGAGGCCTGGTGGCTATTGGGTATTATCTGGTCCTCCCATCAATTGGAAGACACATTACCAAACATGGAAAAGAACCAAGGAAGATTCAGAGGCAGAACAAAATGCCATTGAAAACATTGCTGAAATGCTTTGCTGGGATAAAATCTATGAGAAGGGAGATACTGTTATTTGGCAGAAAAAAGCAGATTCAAATGAATGCCGTAAGATGAATGGCCGTGCTAGAAAGATGTGCAAAATTGAAGATGGAGATGACGTCTGGTATATTCTCTATATGCATAATCATTAAAGTTATCTGATACTTCTATATGTATGTTACTAACTTCAAACATGTCATGTCAACTGAACTGAGCTTCCACATAAAATTCCAAAATCACTCTTCTAAAAAAAGAACAGCTAGCATTTCCAGATATCATTATATTATAGGATCTGTAAATTGTAATTGATCGCCCTTATATATATGTTAAGTTGGTGTGAGAAGGGACAACTTATTACAGTGATTAGTGCAGATTTATGCAAGTGTTCTCTTAATGGTGAAGCAAGAAGAGTTACTCATCTGATAATTTCTAGCTGAAATCTTTATATGTTGTTTCATTAGTGAGTTCTTTGGATGGTTTGTTACTATAGGTATAAGCAAATGGAAGATTGTATAACACCTTTCCCGAAAGAAGCACAGTTACAGAAATTTCCAGAGAGACTATTTGCCACCCCTCCCAGAATTCTACAAGGTCACACCTCAGGTGTTACAGAAGAAATTTATGAGCAGGATAAAAAGTTGTGGGAGAAGCATGTCAATACGTACAAGAGGATAAACAAGCTGATAGGTTCTTCAAGATATAGGAATATTATGGACATGAATGCAGGGCTCGGAAGTTTTTCTGCATTGCTTGATTCTCCCATATCTTGGGTAATGAATGTTGTTCCCACAATATCCAAGAAGAACACTCTCGGTGTCATCTATGAACGAGGTCTTATTGGGATATACCATGATTGGTGAGTATTTAAGCTCTGTGTTCTGACATTCATTTTCAAATGGAACGTCAATGCATTGAACCTGTTCTTGTATTACTCTGACATTGCATTACTGGCAGGTGCGAAGCTTTTTCTACATACCCTAGAACTTACGACCTGATACATGCCAATGGTCTCTTCAGCTTGTATCATAATAAGTAGGTAGTCTTTCTTCCTTCTTGGTACCACAGCGCAAGCTATCTACTCTTTTAATGAGTTTGTCAAAACTGGTAGGTGTGACATAGAAGACATTCTTCTGGAGATGGATAGAATTTTACGTCCTGAGGGCACAGTAATACTGCGGGACAATGTTGAGGTGCTGAACAAGGTTAGGAGGGCAGTGATGGGGATGCGGTGGAAGTCCAAGTTACTTGATCACGAAGATGGACCTCACATACCTGAAAAGATTTTGGTTTCAGTGAAAAAGTATTGGGTTGGCAGCGACAAAGAGAACAGTTCATAGATAGAAGACCCTGGTGATTCTTGCTCACATCATCTTTCCCTGCAATGTGAATAGCATACTTTTTTGCTGCTGTACCTGTTCATAGATTATTAGATTTAGTTCATACTTCACAGTTACAGAGCCATATGCCTCACCGTTCTGAAACCCAATGCCATACAGAGAGTATTTTGATGTTCTGCATATTGATTGTGAATATATAGTAGCAGGGCATTATGAGATGCGTTGGTGGCTTGCCAACATATTTTGTAGGCAAAGAGAACACTTGGATCGATAATTTGTGCTGAGATGAATTCATTGTGTTATATATCCAAACAAGAACGTTTCTAAGTAAACCATGTGTTGTCCATGGATTTTGTTTTGGTGCTTGTGCAGCATGGAACATTAGCATACATGTAGCAAGGAGTGGTTTCTGTTTTTGAGCTACAGCTGATAAGATATTGTTTGTTCCTCCGGATGATCAGTTTTACCTGTTTATCTATGATAAAAACTTAATAGAGTTGAGTTGGTTGCTTGTCTGTTGTTTGCGTGCGTAAATTATTAGCCAACGGTATACGTTACAGGTATATGTAAGGCTTACATATACCCATGACACCTTTTTACTTGTCTAGATGTATGATAGAATGGACCTATATCTAAACTTTATTCCAATTCAAGTTTGCAACTCTAATCCATATTAGTAAATGTATCTGTGTATATGGTATGTTTTATTTCACTATTTGTGATGCTAGCCAGTTGGATTTTCTGAGTTCTGCTTATAGCCATCTGTCAATATTTTATCTGCTTTTTTTTGGCCGTGAGTGTTCACGGATATATCAAAAATTCATATATAAGGGATAGGAGGAAGCAGTGCCCGTACTGGCACGGCAGCACCGGTTAATTTGACTCGGCCCCCAAATATCAGGACCGGTCGTTTGATTTCCCTTCACAATTTTCAGTTTCTCTTGACTTGACTTGATGTCAACAGTATGCAAAGACTTGACTAGCCGGCTCCCATATTATCTAACTGCGCTATTTTCATCTTCTAGTTCCAGTGCAAGGATTGTTCACTAATTTGTTCTGAAATGAATTCATTGTGTTATATATCCAAACATGAACGTTTATAAGTAAACCACGTGTTGTCGATGCATTTTGTTTCGGTGCTTGTGCAGCATGGAACATTAGCATACATGCAGCATGGAACATTAGCATACATGCAGCATGGATTTCTCAGTGAAGTATATTGCTCCACGCATGCCCTCGAAGAATATGGCGACATGGCTGGCTAGTGCCAAATTAGCCCTGGAAGAACCCTGGAAAAAAGAGGTCCGTTGACTGACCGTGGTCTACTGGTAAACAATAGTGAACTGTTGTACTGTACTCCCTTGCCCCCTAAGGCGCTATAAATTATGAGCTTAATCAGTCTGTATAGATAAGCAGCAACAGCAGCAAATTGAGAGGTGAAAACGATTTCAGCCGTGTAGAACACAGAAGGCGAGATGAGGAAGCAGAGCGTCTCTTCCTCTGGTGCTGTGTACCTTTGCAAGCTGCTCCTGATGGTCATCGCTCTAATATGCACCCTACACCCTGCTTACGTAGAAGGAGGTAAATAATGCACTTTAATCAGTTGGACTTAAGCTTTCTAGTGCTGCATGCAATTAACTACTAGGGTTAGTTGTAATCTAGCTAAGCTTATTGGTGATGATTACAATAAGATAGACTTATAATATCTTGGAGAAAAAATAAGACATAATCTTAGATTGGATTATTCAATCTGATATTTCACTAATATTCTGTAAGTCCGAACGAGGAACGTTAAATATGTCACACATGATAAACAAATCACCTAAAATAGTTGAAAACATTGTAGTGTTTTGTCATCTAAACACAATAATACATACTAATAATCTAATCTACCAAACAATTTCCACCTTATTTTTCAACGAATTATTATAAACTATTTTATTATAATTTTTACCTATAAAATATATTATAATAGTTTCAAACTGAAACTAACATACCCTTACTAATAAAGTACGTGATGCAGGGAGAGCGTTAGCAGGAGTTGCTCATGGATCCATATCAGGATGCATCGGTATCGGCAGTCACGGTTGTAGCCCTCCAGCTCCAGCCTTACCGTAATAGTCTCAATCTGCTATGACTCATCTCGATCAGAGATGCTATGGAACGTGTGACATCGATGGCTTCCTCTTGTCTACGTAAAAAACCTACACATTGCATGGAGTATTAGAGTATGTGCAGTTCCTGTTTGCGTGTACCAACTAATAACAAGTGCCTGTGATGTATTATATATGTACGGTGCTCCTCGTCAATAAAGGGAACCAAATGTCTATCATGAATACCTCCATGTTGCCTACGTGTAGCCCGCTTTGTAGATCAATACATCAACTATTGTGTCTCTTGCTGGTTGTGCAAGGCGACTGTACATCTTAGACCATCTTAGACCATTTTAAACCAAACAGATTAAATAATACGCTGTTTAAAAAGCTCGAAGAAACTCATTGTTCTATTTTAAATGGCTTCTAAAATATAAACTCATTGTCCTTTTAATATAGTAAAAATATTGTATTACATACGAATTTATCGTGTTTGATGTTTAATTAATAATATCATTTATTTGTAATTATTTTTTGACATTAGGTGAAGTAAATATCCAAATAAATTTAAAAAGCATCAAAACATGAACTTAAACTAGCTATAAATTGTTTATCTTCCAAACAATTTATCGTTTTAACCATAAATTAGCTATAAACTGTTCTTGAAATTGACCGCGAAAACATCATAGGCCCAACCATGATTTGTCTTGTGCTGAAAATCAGCAAAATTTGTCAAATCAATCTCGTTCTTTCCAATTGAAAACTGAGGACTATGTACCACCGGCCGCCTGACAGCGAGAGGAGATGGTGGGCACTGAGGTAGCTGGTGGAGCAACCCATAGCGAGCGAATCTACAACGAAAATTATCAGGATTCAATATAGTTGATACTCTAATCTATATTTATACCAATATATAATTGGCGAGTTGCTTTCATCATCAAAGCAATTGAGACCGTTCTTTATTACTCATTATTTATTCAAAAGATCTAGACCGTTCATCCCCTCGATCCCCACAACACCCACACCGAGCACCCTCCGTAGTGCTCGCCTCACTCTCTCAAGCATTGTCTCACCGAGAACCCTAACGCCACCGCCCCATCTCCATCCTCGCCCCACAGTCGCCCCCATCCCCACCCTTGGCCCCCCACCGTCATCATTCCCACCCTCACCCCCGCCGCCTAGAGCCTGGGCATTGTAACATCCCAAATTTTCAAAGGTAAAAATAAAATAGGAAATAAAAAATTTCATAAAAAATAATTATTTTTGATTATTAAAGAAGCTGAAAATGCCCAAATAAATAAAAACCATGAGAAATAATTCAAATCTTAAGTTAAGAAAATTATGCTAGGTTCCTAAAGACAAGATAAATTTTTGAAAATTTTTATAAATTTTTAGAACTTTTGCAGACAGCTCATAAATTATAAAGGATTTTCAATAATTATTTTTAATCAAAAATGAATTTTAAATGATCTTGGGCCGCCTTCCCCCATTCTCCCTTCCCAGGCCGGTCTAGCCCACTGCTTACCCGTGCCCTCACTGACAGGTAGAGCCCACCTGTCAGTCTCTTTTCCCTCTTCCCGCTTGCGCCCGCCCCACTCACTGATCCAAGGACCTCACCTGTCGGATCTATCTTTCTCACGTCGCTGCCGCCCCTAAATTACTTCGGTCGAAACCATAGCGCCTGCATCCCGCCGCTGTCAGCCCCCTTCCATCGAATTGACCCCAGGATTATGTTCCTCGTGATTGGGCGATCACTTTCCCCCGTTTACTGACACGTTTTCGACCTGAGATCACCGAAACCGTGCACATGGAAACTCCTCGCCGGAAAATTGGAACCCCCCAGATTTCCTTGTATATACCTTCCAATTATACCACCCAGACGCCTCTATATAAGTCCCCGTCCCCCTCCGCGTTCAGACCACCCAAAACCACAACCCTCGCACAATCCAAGCGCCTGCACACTAGCTTTTTGCGCTGCCCTGCTAGCGCTCCAGCCGCCATTCGCCGTCGCCGGAGACCACTTTCACCTTCATCGTCGACTCCGTTAGGACCCTTGTCATCTCCTCTACACCGGCCATGCCTCCGTTGTCATCTACGACTACTAGAACATGCTCCCCGTCGACAACCCGAACACCATCGCCCACGCCCCGTCAACCCCGAGCCCCAACTCTGGTATCATCGCGTTCACCTCCTCATCCTCGGTTCCATTTTGGCATTCACCTTGTGCCCTAGGCTACCGCCGTCGCCGCTAGCCCGCTGCCAACCTCCTGCCATTGCCGGAGAAGATAGCCGGCGCGGGTTATTACCCGTGCCATGCCGGATCCACACTCAGCCGCTTGATTGAGTCTGGACGGTCAATATTAGATCCCGTACGGGTTTGATCTAGCCCGTCCGTTCGATCAAAGCGGTACCGAGCCATCACAGCCGTCCATTTTCACTTAAAGAGCCCACGCTGTCCGTAGTTGTCTGATCACCATCCAACGGTTAAGATGAGTCTAGTTCACACGCATAGTACTCGGGTTCATGGTGAACCTGGTTTACCGTGGACCAGAGTCTTTTTAAAATTTAAAATAAATTCCAGAATTTGATTTAGACTTTAAAAATTCGTAACTTCTTCAATTTAACTCCAAATTTTACCATTCAAATTTCAGAAAATTTATTTTTTTATTCTCTAAAAGTTTAGACAATAAAATTGAAATGTTTGCACTATGCATTTTATTTATTTTAATTGTCTATCATCTTTGTTTTGCGTGCCAGGAAAACTACAACGCCACCGAGGAGCCCGAGTATTTTCTCGAGGTCCCTCCTTCACCATTTGCTGATCAAGACAAGTCACAACTTCATTTTTGAACATATTGAACCCATGTTTTATATAAATATCGCTAAAACCCATAGGATATAACTGCATTAGTCTGAATAAATGCCTTATACTATATTTAGTGGATCCCCCGACCCTATTGTGCAAACCCAAGCCATGATATTGAGCTTCATCTCATTATCACCTGTATTATTCAATATTATTTAATGTCCAAAGTATCGACACAATTGCTATAGGCTAAAAATGAGTCATAGATTTGTCACATGATTCTGTTATATTTTCCCCCAATATATTTCTCATCCCTTGGTATTTTGAAAGACTTGGAGATAGGTTAAGTATGTTAGCATGGTGGGTTCCGGGTGCAAGCGAGGGCATTTGTTAGTCGTATCTGGGGCACTATAAGAATCGATCCGCGGGATCTGTTGCAAAGTATTTTCATACTAACCACAAGTCTAATGGGTACCGAAAGTATGGAGTGTTCCAACTTGATGCACCAAGCGGAGGGGGCAAGTGGCATCTGCGGGTGGCTTGTACCGACGAGGCACAAAAGAGGTCACGACGTTGGTCCAATGCATTGGCGCATCGACGAAACCTAGTGGGTTGTCCTCAAGTTAGTGCGTTCCATGGTGAAGGTTTTGGCAGGAACTTAGTCAGGATATCGTGGTAATATCTTGATCGACGCTGGATTCTTGCCTTGTGGGTATGGTAGTACACCTCTGATCAGAGTACAAACTTTTCGAAAAGCCAAGCCCACAGTCAAGGAACAATTTATTACCGTGATTAGTGCAGATTTATGCAAGTGTTCTCTTAATGATGAAGCAAGAAGAGTTACTCATCTGATAATTTCTAGCTGAAATATTTATATGTTGTTTCATTAGTGAGTTCTTTGGATGGTTTGTTACTATAGGTATAAGAAAATGGAAGATTGTATAACACCTTTCCCGAAAGAAGCACAGTTACAAAAATTTCCAGAGAGACTATTTGCCACCCCTCCTAGAATTCTACAAGATCACACCTCAGGTGTTACAGAAGAAATTTATGAGCAAGATAAAAAGTTGTGGGAGAAGCATGTCAATATGTACAAGAGGATAAACAAGATGATATGTTCTTCAAGATATAGGAATATTATGGACATGAATGCAGGGCTCACAAGTTTTGCTGTAGTGCTTGTCTCAAGAAAATTACTCACATGCCATTATAATTTTCAAGAATTGCCTACATACCACTGTCAGTGACTGTGGTAGCCCCCATTTGTCATTGACACATTGATGACATATTGACAAACCATAAAAATTGTAATGAAATGAATGTTGTTCCCACAATATCCAAGAAGAACACTCTCGGTGTCATCTATGAACGAGGTCTTATTGGGATATACCATGATTGGTGAGTATTTAAGCTCTGTGTTATGACATTCATTTTCAAATGGAACGTCAATGCATTGAACCTGTTCTTGTATTACTCTGACATTGCATTACTGGCAGGTGCGAAGCTTTCTCTACATACCCTAGAACTTACGACCTGATACATGCCAATGGTCTCTTCAGCTTGTATCAGAATAAGTAGGTAGTCTTTCTTCCTTCTTGGTACCACAGCGCAAGCTATCTACTCTTTTAATGAGTTTGCCAAAACTGGTAGGTGTGACATAGAGGACATTCTTCTGGAGATGGATAGAATTTTACGTCCTGAGGGCATAGTAATACTGCGCACCACAGACAAACAGACAAGTGTATCCAGTACTCCGGAGACCTCTCCGGGTTAGCACCCTTCGGCACACACTCCGGTGTACTGCCCAAAGTACCGAGACCTTCGGTACAACCCAGTCATCGTGTACTGTCGGACCCCTCTGACAGGCACACTCCGCTGCAACAGCTGCAACAACCAAGTCCACCGAACCCTTCGGTGAAACCACCTCCGAACCCCTTTGGAGGTACCCCTTCGAACCAGAGGTTAAACACAGTCAATCACTCATCACAGACTCCGAAACCAACCCTTGGTTTCTCAATCTCACCCTTGATGAGTGCATTGACAACCAAATTCAAGTTCAAGAAAATTTAAAGACTTTCAGCACACAAGTGACCATAAAAACTCAGAAACGAGCCAAATCATGTCACTTGACAAAAGAATTTTCCTCCCTCTTTTTAAAAGAGTAAAAGCCCCTTCGACAAATCTCCCCTTTTTCCAGATAAAAACTCCCCCTGAGTTATTTAATTGTACCTCCTTGCAACAGAGAACTAAAAAATTTCTCCCCCTTTGGCAATGCAAGCATCAAGGAGTATTTAAAAGATGCATTGCTTGGAAATGAGCAGAATTGCAAAGACATATAAAGCAAAAATATGCCAACAGTAATACCAATGATCATGTGCTCAGCTCAATTTAACTTTTTCTAAAAACATGATGACAACATGTGATTTTGTCAATTTGAAGTAAAAGCATCACCACTCAATCAAGGAAACTAGACAAGTAAAAGCAAGGACTGCGCAAAGCTAGTCAATTTCTACTCTAGACCGACAAGTCCAGTTCAAATGGAGCAATGAAAGCAAACTTGATGATTAAATGAATTTTGTTGTTCTTTTCTTAATGCCAGGGGTTATTTGTTTGTCTACCTTATACTTTCCAATCTGGCCAAGCTTAGGCATGAAAGCCATCAGAAGCTTAAGGCAATGATTTTGGCAGACACTACACTATTCCAGTTCAGACCAATGTGCAATGGTAAGCAGTCTAGAATAGAGTAGTGCGACAAACAAACCCGCCTGGATCTTTTTACTTTGAAGCATGCAAATCATGGAGTTTTTTTTTGATTTTAACTAAATGAACCAATTTTTAGCACTTGATGAACATCCATGAGTAAGTAGAACAATTTTTCAAGTTGCAATTTTTAGCATCCAAAGAAAAGTGTCTTGCTATCAAGCAGATAAAAGATAGCTAAAGCAGTCCTGCCTATACATGATAGATACAAGATTGAGCAGTGAGCATGATTTGAGTTTGGAAAGAAAACATCATGCACATTAATGTTTCAGATAAATTAAAAAAGAGCTGAGCTGACACGATTTCATGAATTATAATCAGGCATATAAGTGCAACAGATGTAAATGCAATTTCACACATGATGAGCATATGCACAACAGTTAAGAACAGCTCCCCCTCAAAAAATGCCGTAAGGGTGACAAATACCAAGTTCCCCACGCAAGTAGGCAAATCGAGAAGCATCGAGGGGTTTAGTGAAAATATCGGCTAGCTGGTGTTGGGTATCAACATATTGAAGTTCAATATCACCCTTCTCATTGTGATCTCTGAGAAAATGATATCGCACATCAATGTGTTTGGTTCTGGAGTGCTGAACTGGGTTGTTTGCAACACAAATAGCACTAGTGTTATCACAGAAAAGTGGAACACTCTTATAATCTAACCCGAAATCCTGCAAAGTGGAAACCATCCACAAAATCTGAGAGCAACAGCTAGCTGCAGCAACATATTCGACCTCAGCCGTCGATTGTGCAACACTAGACTGTTTGCGGGAAGACCAGCAAACCAGTGATGTACCCAGAAAATGACAAGTACCAGAGGTACTCTTCCTATCAATCCTACACCCAGCAAAATCCGCATCGGAATAACCTCGAAGACATAAAGATGAAGACGCTGAATACCATATGCCAAATTCAAGGGTATGTTTGAGATACCTTAGGATGCGCTTTACCGCTTGGCGGTGCGAAGCTCATGGTGAAGCCTGAAAACGAGCGCACAGACACACCGCGAAGTGTATGTCCGGCCTCGTAGCAGTCAAGTAGAGGAGGGAGCCGATCATGCTTCGGAACCTCTTCTGATCTACGGCTTCTTCATCTTCGTCGTGATCCAATGCTACAGATGTAGCCATTGGAGTGGCGAGGGGCTTCGCATCTGCCATGTCAAACTTCTTGAGCAGGTCCTTGGTGTACTTCGTCTGGTGGACGAAGGTACCTTGTTTGCTTTGCTTGATTTGCAAACCAAGGAAAAAATTAAGTTCGCCCATCATGGACATCTCGAATTCCCTGCTCATGGTATATGCAAACTCGGCAACCAAAGCATGAGAAGAGCCACCAAAGATGATATCATCCACATAAATCTGAACCAAGAGGAAATCTTTGCCATGCTTGAGAGTAAACAGGGTTTTATCAACAGAGCCCATCAAATACCCCCGCTCAAGCAGAAAAGACTTAAGTCTATCATACCAAGCCCGAGGGGCCTGCTTGAGTCCATAAAGAGCCTTATGAAGTTTAAGGACTTTATGTGGGTACTTGGGGTTTTCAAAACCAGGGGGTTGTTTTACATAAACATCTTCACCTATGAAGCCATTAAGAAAAGCACTTTTGACATCCATTTGATAGAGTTTGAATCCCCGGGATGTCGCAAAGGCAAGCAAAATCCTAATGGCCTCAAGGCGAGCAACAGGTGCAAAAGTTTCAGTAAAATCAATCCCTTCTAGTTGAGAATAACCCTGAGCTACAAGCCTAGCCTTGTTTCTAACTATAGTCCCATCCTCCCCTTGTTTGTTTTTGAAAATCCATTTTGTTCCAATGAAGTGAACATTTGGTGGAGGATCAACTAATGACCAGACTTGATTTCTCTCAAAATTTTCAAGTTCCTCATGCATGGCATTGATCCAACTAGAATCAGAAAGTGCATGACAAACATCTAAGGGCTCGAAAGAAGCAACAAAAGCAGAATTAGTGAAGTGAGCATGAGAACGTGTTACCCTTTGATCAAGCTCACCAATGATCTGCTCGGGAGGGTGCATCCTTTGAACATGATGTGGAGCCTCGCGGCGGGATGCAGTCTCCCCCTCAACTTGTGCGTTGGATTGGTCCAAGATGACCGATGTCGAGGTAGTTGCTTCGGGACCTTGTGCCGAAGTGGTCGAAGTGGGGTCGGCTTCGGGGTTCGATGTCGAGGGTAGTAGGGGTTCGTCCTCGAAATCTCCGGGATCTTCTTCTTCGAAGATGGTCTGTTCCATGTCGTGTTCATTTGCATGTTCAAATGTAGAACTAACAGAGGGGGTTGATTCATCAAAAGTCACATCACATGACTCGATGACAGTGTTAGTTTCCAAATTATAAACACGATAAGAATGACCATGTGTAGTGTAACCCAAAAAGATCCCGTCAGAAGATCGCGACTCAAATTTGTCCAAATTACCACGTTTTAGGATAAAGCAACGACAGCCAAAAACTCGAAGATGAGTGACCTTGGGCTGTCTCCCAAAACGTAGCTCATAAGATGTCAAGTTTAAAATTGAGCGCAAGAATATTCGGTTTGAGATGTAACAAGCAGTGTTCATGGCCTCAGCCCAGAATTTTCTAGGAGTCCTGTGCTCATCAAGCATCGTCCTAGCCATCTCAACCAAAGTGCGGTTCTTCCTCTCAACGACACCATTTTGTTGAGGAACCCGCAGAGCAGAGAATTGATGTTCTATGCCATGCTCCATGCAAAAGTCAACAAAGAGGCTGTTTTTGAACTCAGTGCCATTATCACTTCGAATGAATTTCAATGCACCAGGAAGTTCAGTGAAAAGTCTCAAAGCCAAGCTCCGAAAGTGTGAAAACACCTCATCCTTGCTGGCAAGAAAGAAGACCCAAGAGTAGCGAGAGAAATCATCGACAATAACTAACACATACCACTTGCCGCCTAAAGAACTAACCCGAGAAGGACCTACAGTGTACATGTGGAGAAGTTCTCTAGGTTGTTCAGTCATCACTGTAGTGACTTGCGAATGCGAAGCGGCGATCATTTTTCCATGTCGACAAGGAGCGCAAACTAAATTCTTCTCAAACTTGAGCTTGGGCAATCCTCGGATCAGACCTAGAGCGCTCAGACGAGCGAGCAACTCAAAGCTCATATGCCCTAGTCTCCTATGCCACTTCCAAAGCTCAGAAGTCGAATGAGCAACAAGACAATGAGAAGAACCAGATGACTCTGAAAAATCAGCTCCAAAAACTCTCCCAACTCTAAAGATCTTACAAACCACAACACCATCATAATTGAGCACTTGCGAAGTATCGCGATGGAATCGCACTTCGAAGCCCTCATCAAGCAGCTGAGATACAGAAAGCAAATTGTATCCCAGGTTTTCAACCAAAGCAACATCTTTGAGAGTGAAATTCGAGTTAATTCTTACCACACATTTACCTTTCACTCTACTCCTTTGATTGTTGCCGAAGGTGATATGTTCCCTTTGCTTGGTTGTGGTGAGGCTGGAGAACCATGCTGCATCTCCGGTCATATGGCGCGAACAACCGGAGTTCATGATCCACGTGCCCTCCAAGCCTCGATCTGTCGCCTACACATGATAAGAATATCTCGATCGCTCAGTGCTGGGGTGAGTGAAAAAAATGATGAGGCATCCAACACTGAGTGACACGAGTAGTAGGCACAGTAAAAGTAGACTGTCTACGCACAGGAAAATCGAAATGATGCAAAGTGCGAGGTCTACCTACATGCTGTGATCGAACAACATATTGAGGTCTCCTACTCTGACGAGGTACAAAGCTACTCGCCCGAGGTCTACCACCATATGGAACATGGTGAACACCTCGAGGAGCAACACCTCTCCGAGAAGCACGAGGAGCCTCAAAGACAGGACGATAGTACAACTCAGACTCATGCATACCTAAAGATGGGTAATGCATGTCCTGGTACCTCATCGCCTGAGAGCGTCGCTCATCCTTTATGCGACGAAAACAGAACCCAACCAAATGACCCGCCCACTGACAGTAGGAACAATGGAAAACTCTCCTAGGGGCACTATCATGGGTCTTAGGAGCAACTCTCACAGGCTCCTTGGGCTTCTGCTGAGTGGTTTTCTTGGGAGGATTTTTCTTGGCAGGAGGAGTGGTTTTCTTTGGTGGTTGGGTAGGCTTTTTGGCTGATGGGGTGTCTAACAGAGCTCTCTCTTTCTCTAGGGTAGTGGGAGAGGTAAAAACAGTTTTGTTTTCACTATCTGAAGGAATCCTCTCAAAACCCAAACCTAGAGCTAACCCTGCTCTGTCAGCACACATCTTGGTCTTGGTCAAGAGCAAATCCATCCTTTCCTTTCCCTCAGTGCATTTGTTAACCACAGAAAGAAGGTATTCATTTTCAGACATGAGGTTTTCAACCCGCTCTCTAACAGTGCCTAGTTGGTCCTTAAGGGTAATGCACGTGTCACAAACAGGCTGTACATCCTTAGAACTACCGGCCCTCTCCAATCTAGACTCTAAATCATGAACATGTTTATCACGTAAATTAATGCTCTCGCGTAATAAAGAACAGTTCATGCATTCAATAATATCATCAGGACTAGAATCAACCAGCAAAAGCTGCTTCTGTGCAGTCTCAAGCTCAGAAAGAGTTTGAACATGTACAGAACGCAACTGAGCAAGCTCACCCATGACTACAGTACAAGATTCACATTCAGCATCATTTACTTTAGACTTAAGCATGACATATTCAGTAGAAACAGATTCTAGCCTAAGTCTAAGGTTTTTTCTTTCTCTAGCGGCTTGCACAAGTAATCTATCCTGACCAAGAACTACTTCATTTAGCTCATCTAATTTTATTGAAAGCTGGTCATAGGATAGTGGTACCTCAGATGAGTCAAGCTCATCGCCGCTGTGATCGCTGTCGGCCATGAAGCAAAGGCCGGTGAAGTCTCGTCCCTTCTTGTCCTTCTTGTCCTCCTTCCTTGGGGACTCCTCCTCAGAGCTCGACTCCTCAGTTGAGGAATTGTCGATGTCGCTGAGAGCAGCAACAAATGCTCTGGAAGCGGCTTTGGCTACTCTCTTAGCCACCTTGCCGCGCTTGCCCTTCACAAAAGGCTTCCTCTCCTTTTTGTGGTTTTAGGGCGCTCACTCTCATCTCTCTTTTTGAGCTTAGGGCAATTTGCCTTCATATGAGAAGTGTCGCCACATTCAAAGCAACCACTAAAACCACTTCTCCTCTGATCCCGTCTCTCATGATGAAAGCGAGTGAACCTTCTGGCAATGAGAGCAAGCTCATCATCATCCAGAGTATCCACCTGCTCCTTAGTGACAGAGACCAGGGAGGACAAAGCAAAACCATCTGCAAGAACAAAAGTGCCAGATGTGCTTGGTTCTGCAGTGGTGCCACGGCTAGTGCTAGAAACCAATGCCAATGGTTGTGGCAAAGAGTTTCTGTGCACTGCAAGAGATGCCTTGACAATCTCTGTGGACTTCAGCTTGCTAAAGAGCTCATCACAGGTCAATGTGTCATAACCCGTGGACTCCTCAATGCTGGATATCTTCACTTCCCATATGCTACGGTCAAGAGCATAGAGAAGCTTGATAGCCCTATCATGATCATTGTAAGCAAGCGTCCCGTTGGATCGCAAGTTACTCACTATCGCATCAAAGCGAGAAAACATGGCATCTATAGATTCACCAGGTGCCTGCACAAACAGCTGATACTGTTGATTGTATGTGCTTTGGCACCTGGCCTTAATCTGAGTAGATCCCTCATGAAAAATAGTGAGTGTTGTCCAAATTTCCCTAGCAGTCCTAAGGTGCTGCACCCTATCAAACTCACTTCTACTCAAACCAATGAACATTATATTTCTTGCCTTGGAGTTGGCATTATACTGATCCTTCTCTGTTTGAGAGGTGCGAGTCTCAGGGATGGAGTATTGTGAGTACACAATCTCCCAAATTGCATTTCCTTGGCTTAGCAAGTAAGCCTCCATGCGCACCTTCCAGTATGCAAAATCAGTCCCATCGAATAGAGGAATTTTACTAGCTCTGTCCATGTCGCCAATAGATCACAAAACCGGTTAAGGTCAACTGGTGATCTTAACCCGCTATGATACTGTTGGCGTAAAAGTTACACCAACAGGTTCTTAGTAGTTAAGAACAAACAGACAAGAGGTTTGTGTCTTTAGGACAAACTTGAGCCTCCGTAAGGATAACAACTCAAGAGGTCCGAATGTATGTGTTTGAACCACTGGTTCTCCCTCCTTCTTACAAGGTACAAAGGGGGGTATTTATAGGGAGAAAAGCTAAAGGAATAGACCTATTTACCCTTATATTACAAATACCCTCAGTATTATAAACGAGGTTATACGTGGTAAAGTGCTGCAGGGTAGATAGATAAGCAGGGCATCCAATCAGTCACGTCGTCCTGCTTCGAAGCTTCCTTTCTCCTTTCGAAGGGTCCTCCGTAACTTCGCATCGTGGCACCCTTCGATCGTGCTGACGTATCTTCGGGCATTAGCCGACCATCTTCGGGATCTTCTTAGAGCCTTCGGAGGGTTAACCTTTAAGTCGTGGAAATAAAGTAATTTCCCCCAACAGTAGCCCCTCGAATACGCCTTTCTGTAGATAACCTATTTTTTTAGAAAGAAGGCAGTATACGACAGGAACATTTTTAGTTTCGGAGACTTAAAGGGAATGCGAAGATACTATGATTTAGCCCAGAATATTAAGCCCAATATTTTAAAACGTTCGCCTCCGAATTTTGGCATAGTGAGGAAAACTCCCTGGAGCAACATGGCTTCGGAGCATGAGTGCTACGAGAGCAGTTACGGAGCGCGAACGTCGTGCGGGCGGTTACGAAGTGTGGACGTCGTGCAGGCGGTTACGAAGTGTGGACGTCGTGGGGTGCCGTCAATATGACCGTTACGGCGCAAGTAGCCGTTACCCTCTGTAAAAAGAAGTAACGGTCGATTTCTTCAGCGGTTGCACGCCGTTTCACTTTCCAACCCCACCTTGCCAGCGACGGAAGCCGAACCTGCAGAGTGAAACTTCTCGAAGAGCAGTATAGGTTGTGTGGTTATAAAAGGGGGAGAAAGGGATTACTGGAAGTTTTTTACCGCATTCACAGTTCTTGCAATTCACCTTTCCCTTCAACCTTCTGCCCCTTCGAGCACTTGAGCGCAATGGCGAGAACCAGCCACACCACTCCCTTGGCGGCCAGCCCTATGGCGCAGCGGCAGGCATGGGCGGCATCAGCAGCCACGGCAATGGCGGGGGGCCCGGGCGGCGGTTGGCCCAAGAACCCTCGGGCGCTCCGTCCGCCCTCCAAGAAGAAGATGGCCCAGAGCTTCGTTATTGGTCAGTCAGTGAGCACAGCGGAATCCATCGAGGAGGCGGTAGATGGGAAGTTGGGAGCCGGAATGAGGACTCGTGTTCCCGGGACAGAGTCGACTCCACGGCCTCGGCGAGGAGAAGTGGTAGTCTTCGAGGCATTCTTCGAAGCTGGCCTGGGGCTACCAGCCGTGGATTTCTTAGCAGAGGTACTAGACATGTTCCACATTACTCTGCCTCAGTTGTCCCCCAACGCAATCGTCCGCTTGGCCGTCTTTGAGTGGGCTCTTCGGGCGGAAGGATGTGAAGGGCGCTCCGAAATCTTCGCAGCAACCCACGAAGCTATCTGCCAGCCGAAGCCTCAAGATGGGCCCGGAGACTCGAAGGTGACAGTGGCTTTCGGCAGTGTCAATTTTCAGCTACGGCGGGAGCACGCTCTTCATTTCCCTGCGAAGGCCATAAACGATCGATGGTATACAAATTGGATACTTCGGTGGTTTTACGCCGAAGTAGGAGAAGACTCCCCCCTTTCGGGCCCTCTTCAAGAAATTTGGTTCCGGAAAGAAGCGGACATCTCCCCGAACCCTAGCTTGCTCACGACGAGGCTAGGGTTGCTGGCTTCTGTGGCTCGTCGGATGAGCATGCGAGACTTGGCCGAAGAGTTCGTAGGCCTTCGGATCTCACCCCTCGGGGCCAGTTGGCCAATTTCCATCCCGCGAGCTTCGGAGGGGGACCTCCGGAACATAGGTATGTCCTTCTCCTGCGGCGTCATTTTATATGAACACATTAATTATACTTATGCTTCTTATACCTTTTCCTTTTCAGCGGCGCCTCTGGCCTTATCTCCGGACGACATAGTCCGGGCTACCGAGCGAATTCTCGGAGCCCCTTCGGTAGCCGAGAGGCAGAAGAGGCTGGAGCTGGTAGGGAGTTGGGAGCGCTCGAACAGGGTGTGGAGAGCCCTCGGCATGGAGCCCCCGCCGCTTCCCGACTTCGCCCCGGCTGGAGCGGCGGCTCGCAAGAGGAAAGCAGCGGCCGAGCCCTCCAAAAAGGCTGGCAAGCAACCCGCTCAGAAGAAGGCGGTGAAGCAGCCTTCTCACTTGACGCCTGCTTCGTCTTCTTCGTCGCCGGACGAGCGGAGCCCCACTCCTGAAGAGACAGAAGACTCCGGAGGCGCCACAGCGAAGGCCTTCGAGGATTACCTTCTGATCGACGAAGACATGGGGGAGGTTCCCACAACCCTCCCCGACAGGGAGGATGTTGACGTCACCCTTCTGACTCCTGCGCCTGTCAACGTGCAAGTAGAGTCAAACTCTCCCTCCGGCTTGCCTGCCCCCGAAGGGGTTTCAGCGGAGGTTGTGGCCCCGTCGGACGAGACCGAGGTCAGGACTTCGGGGGATGACTTCGACAACATCCTCCGGATGTACGAAGTCCTGGAGGATCCGGCGATCCTTCCTCAAACGGCTCTTGGAGGTATTTTCCCAGAACTCCTTTCTTTTTTCATCGGCATTCGCTTGCTATCTGCAGAATATGTTAATTAACCTTGATAATTGAAACAGGTACCTCTTCGGGTATCGAGGCCTCGGTGGTGCCCAACGTCCCTACTTCCTCGGAGACAGTCACCCGGGTGGACCCTCCGGCCCCTCTGGGGGCTCCGAGCCCGGTGACAGAGGACGTATCCTTCGGAGCGGACGATGTGCTCCCTGGGACGGAATTGGCTCCGACCGTGGCAACCTCGACTACTGACGGCGCCTCCGACAACGTGGCTCCAGCCGGAGGTGCGGCGGCCGAAGGTCAAGATGTTCTTGCCTCTCCCCCTTTCGTGCCGGGGAGGGGTAAGAGTATCTCCAGCTTGGGCCTTCGGGTTGATCAAGCAGCGCCCTCCGTCGGCAACTCAGAGGACGAGGCCGCCGAGGACGACACCCGGGCCTTGTCTTGGCTCCCTCTTCTGGCTCCTTTCTTGGAGCATCGGAGCGGCCTTCGAAGGCTACTGGAGCCCCTGGCTGAGAAAAGCCAGGATATTGCCAATTCGGAGTTGATCTCCGCTTTGAGCGAAGTTAGGGCTTCGAGCCTCAACACGGCCCTCGAAAGGGCTGCGCTTCAGGTATGAAAAAGACACCGCAGTTGTTGTATTTTAATGATCAAAGCTTCTTTAGCACTTACCTTGTTTTCCTTGCAGCAATTCGCCCTTGCTAGAGCGGCAGCGACTTCCAGTGAGGTCGAAATTAACCGACTTAACCGGAAGGTTACAGCTCTTCAAACAGCCCTCGACGAGTCTACCGGGAGGTCTCTTCGGCTGAATGAGGAACTCTTGGAAGAGCGGAAGGCCAAAGCCGCGTCTGATGAAGCCTCTGAAGCCCTCCGTTCTCATGCCGAAGAAGTCGAAGCTGAACAAGTAGTTCTCCGTGCGGAGGTCGAGAGGCTTCGCCAAGAAGCGGCTGCTTCGAACGGCCGTATGGTTGAACTTCAAGGGGCTCTTAGCCAGGTAATGGCTCAGAAGAGTTCCTTGATGCTCCGGGTGGCCGCGTTGGACGCAACGGTTGCAAGCCTGGAAGCAGCAGATAAAAAGAATTCTAGTACTGCTGATCGTACCTTGGAAGCTCTTCAGGGTACGTTAGAGTACTTTGGCACCATGTGCCCTTCGACTTCTGCTGCAACCTTCGAGCCGCTCGACCGGAAGCTGACGAGGATCCAGGTAGCTTCGTCGTTGATGAAGAATTCCGGGGTACGGTACGGAGAGATCTCCGGACAGTGCGCCGGCATCGGGGTTCTTCGCCACCTCGAAACTCTTCAGGTTCCCCTTGCTCCGGTTGGTGGTTCGTCTCCTGGAGGCTTCGCGGATGATGACCTGCTGCGGCCGTCTCCGGAGGTGGCTTCGGCGTGGGAAGCTTTCCGATCAGTATGGAAGGCGGACCACAAGGTTGCTGCTAAGGCTTGGATCGACGAGGCCCGCCGGCAGAAGCAGGCTCAGGCGAAGCCACCACTCCCGACTTCGCCAGCGCCTTCGGTCCCAGCTCCGCCAACCGACCCGCAGGTCTAGCTGCTTAGGGCTGTTGTGTACCTGTGGTCTTGTAAACTTTGTTTAATTAATGAGAAAGTTATAAACAGTACTTGTCTTGGGTGTTCTTCTCTTTTTTAGGTTCTGTCATACCCTTCGAGCCCTGACTTCGTACTTTTGGAAACTACTGCCGAGCTTCGAACGGAGTGGGCAGTTCTTGAGAGTTTGAGGCCTTATCGCCGCTCTCGCTTTTCTGTTCCTCGCGGAGACGGGGGGAAGTTACCCTTGAAGTACGAAGGGATGTTTTGTCTTACATTAAAGAGGAAGAACAGGAAGGGGGGTCTTCGTCCTCCGAGCCTGTTGACTGGTCCGATTCGGAGTACCAAGCTGGAAATCTTGCCGGGGCTGGCTCCGAAAGGCTCTTGACGTGGGCCGAACTTCAAGAGGAGCAGAAGAAGCTGCGAGCCTCGAAGAAAAAGAGAAGTTCCCGGCCTAAAAAGACTTCAAGCTCCGAAGGGCAAAGTAGCCGAAGAAGTCGAAAGGGCCTCCGTTTTTATTTGGGTCTAGAAAGCAATTTTTCCTGATGTATGAATATAATATTTTAATGTGGAATGCTTCGACAGCATGCTGTGTGACTCCTATCCTCCTACCCCTCTTGTGGGTGGCGGAGCTTTTATCTTATATAATGGTTCGGTAGGCACAATTATTGCTTGAGCACCTGTATGCTTCGAATTATGCACATGTCACCCTCGATAAGTTAGACAAAAAATTTAAAGTCCTTAGACTCTTCTACGGATCCTAACAAGCCGGAGCCTGGAATCCGTAGGTTGGCCACCTTCGGCTCTTTTACAGATACTTCGCACCCGGAGGCTTGAAATTCTGTTTTGTTTAAAGTCCTTAGACTCTTCTACGGATCCTAACAAACCGGAGCCTGGAATCCGTAGGTTGGCCACCTTCGGCTCTTTTACAGATACTTCGCACCCGTAGGCTTGAAATTCTGTTTTGTTTAAAGTCCTTAGACTCTTCTACGGATCCTAACAAGTCGGAGCCTGGAATCCGTAGGTTGGCCACCTTCGGCTCTTTTACAGATACTTCGCACCCGGAGGCTTGAAATTCTGTTTTGTTTAAAGTCCTTAGACTCTTCTACGGATTCTAACAAGCCGGAGCCTGGAATCCGTAGGTTGGCCACCTTCGGCTCTTTTACAGATACTTCGCACCCGGAGGCTTGAAATTCTGTTTTGTTTAAAGTCCTTAGACTCTTCTACGGATCCTAACAAGCCGGAGCCTGGAATCCGTAGGTTGGCGGAGCCACTGAACCAATGGTTCGTAGCAAGCCCCTTGGGTTTTTCCGAGAAATGCTTGGCTCTTGCTAGCATCACCGACCTCCGAATGCGTCCATCCGGAGGGTTTGATGTTTGAAAGGCAAAACAAATCTCAACCCCTTAGCTTTATTTATAAAAGGAGTGTTACAAGTGATTACAAGGAAGCCTTAAGCATAATATCTCTTAAGGTGCTCCGCATGCCACGCGTGTTTCAACTCTTCTCCTTCTAAATTAGCTAATTTAAATGAGCCGGGGCGACCTGAGCGTAAGATAACATATGGTCCTTCCCATTTGTTTCCTAGCTTCCCCGGAGCTATTACATTTCGTAATACTAGATGACCTGGTTTTAACTCAGTTAATTTGACTTTTGGGTCATACCATGTCTTTGTGTGCTCTTGGTACTTCGTCAGGTTGGCGACAGCTCGAAGCCTTGTTTCTTCCGACAAGTCTATTGAAGCACCTCGATCACCTTCGTCTTCGTGTTGAATTACGCGAAGTGACTCCCCTTTGAGCTCCGTAGGGGTCATGGCTTCGTCTCCGAAGAGCAACCTGAATGGCGTGAAACCGGTTGATCTAGTTTGCGTGGTTCGGATAGACCATAGAATTTTGGGTAGCTCTTCGACCCATAGGCCTTTGGCTAATCCGACGATTCGGCGATTTAACCCGGAGAGAATATTCCCGTTGGCTCGCTCGACGGCTCCGTTGGATTGCGGATGTCGTACTGCTGCGAAGCATAGCTTAATGCCCAGTTCCTCACAGAATGTTTGGAAGGCATCAGCTTCGAACTGGGTCCCATTATCCACTGTTAATTCTCTGGGGACTCCGAACCTGCATATAATATTCTGCCAGAAGAACCTTTGCACATTCTTTGATGTGATGGCTGTTAACGGCTCTGCTTCCACCCATTTTGAGAAGTATTCTATTGCTACGACCGCAAATTTCAATCCGCCTTTTGCTGGTGGGAAAGGGCCTATGAGGTCCATGCCCCATCTAGCCATCGGCCATACTGGGGCAATAACTTGTAGTTGAGCTGGCGGGCGATGGCTTCTTCGGCCCATCCATTGGCAGCCTTGGCACGTCCGAACTAAGTCTTCGGCGTCTCTGACGATCGTTGGCCAATAAAAACCTTGCCGAAGCGTCTTGCCTGCTAGTGCTCTGGGAGCTAGATGACTTCCACACAGCCCCTCGTGGATGCCTCGAAGTATGTCTTGTCCTTCAGGTTGAGATATGCATCGAAGTAGTGGTGAGCATACCCCGGCTTTATATAGTACTTCTCCAATAAGTTTGTAATTGCGAGCTCTTGTTTGCATTCTTCGAGCTTCTTGGCCTTCCGGAGGGTCGTTGTTGCCCTGCAACATAGTTATTATTGGAGTTCGCCAATCCGCAGCTTCAATACACATTACTTCTGACGAGGGTACTTGGTCAGCTGCTGGCTGCTCTAATTCTTCATAGAAAGCGCCCTCCGGGAGGTCTACTGCTCCTGCCGCGGCCTTCGCAAGAATATCTGCAAGTTGGTTTTCTGCTCGCGGTATGCTTCGAACTGTAAACCCTTTGAATGCTGATTCTGCCTTGCGGATTTCTTGAAGGTATTGCGCGAGATGTGGGTTTTTCGCTTGGAAGCTTTTATCAATGTGTCCCGCGACGACTTGGGAATCTGTCTTGATCATTATCCTTGTAGCTCCGAGTGCTTTAGCCTTTCGGAGGCCTAGCAAGATTCCTTCATACTCGGCGACGTTATTAGTGGTTCGAAAGTTAAGCCTTGCAGAGTACATTGCCTTTTGTCCTGACGGTGAAAAGATTACTGCCCCTGCTCCGGCACCTGATGCTTGATAGGCCCCGTCGGAGAATATTGTCCAGAAACCGTCGGAGGGTTCTTCCGGAGTCCATACTACAGACGGAGTCCACTCTGCTACGAAATCTGCTATAATTTGAGATTTAACGGCCGTCCTTGCTGTGAAGGAGATTTCGAAGGGTGATAACTCGACTGCCCACTTTCCAACCCTGCCTGTGGAATCTTTGTTTCGAAGCATATCTCCAAGGGGATACGATGTGGGGACAATAAGGTTATGCGCCAAGAAATAATGCCTTAGCTTTCGTGAGGCCATTACCAAAGCATAAGCAAACTTTTCAAGCTCGGAGTATCTGATCTTGGCTCCTGATAATGCTTCCGAGACAAAATAAACTGGGTTTTGTACCAGCTTGTCCTTGAGCTCGACTTCTCGGACTAGTACTGCGCTTACTGCTGACCCTGTCGCTGCAAGGTATAAAAGCAAAGTTTCCCCTGGAAGAGGAACAGTTAAGGTTGATAATGTTCCAAGGTAGGCTTTTATCTCTTCGAAGCTCTTTTGGCATTCCGGCGTCCAGCTGAAGCTTTCGGAGCCTTTGAGTGCCTTGAAAATTGGGAGGCTTCGCTCTGCCGATCTGGACAGGAACCTGCTGAGTGCTGCTAGCCTTCCTGCTAGCTTCTGTACTTGCTTCAAATTTTCAGGTGGGGCCATTCTTTGTAGTGCACTTATTTGCGTTGGACTGGCTTCGATTCCCCTGCTCGAAACTAAGTACCCTAACAGCTTCCCTGCTTGTGCCCCGAATATACATTTTTCGGGATTGAGGCGTACTCCACATGTTCGGAGGCTCTCAAAAGTTTCATCTAAGTCTATGCTATGCTGATGCTTTTGAGCACTTTTTATTACAATATCGTCCATGTAGGCTTCGACATTGCGGCCTATCTGATGGCCTAAAGCTTTAGCTATTAAGCGAGAAAAAGTGGCTCCGGCATTCCGTAAACCAAACGGCATTCTTACATAGCAGAATACTCCTGAAGGAGTTATGAAACTTGTCTTGGCCTCGTCTTCTTTCTTCAGCCATACTTGATGGTACCCGGAGTATGCATCGAGGAAGCTTAATAGTTCGGAGCCGGCTGTGGAATCTATTAATTGATCTATTCGGGGCATTGGGTAGGGGTCTCGCGGGCATGCTTTATTTAGTGATGTGAAGTCAATACACATGCGCCATTTGCTGGAATCCTTCTTCCTTACAAAGACAGGGTTGGCCAACCACTCGGTATGGGCCACTTCCCTGATAATGCCAGCTTTTAACAATTTTTCCACTTCGGCCTTGGCTAAGCTTGCTCTTTCTGTTGATAGCTTCCGGAGCCCCTGGCGCACTGGTTTGGCCTTCGGGTTGACGAGCAGACTGTGCTCGATGATGCTTCGGTCGACCCCCGTGATATCTTCGTCGGTCCAAGCAAACATGTCTAAATTCTTCTTGACGACTTATTCTAACGAGGCTGTTATCTCCGGAGATAGCCCCTTGCCGAATTTTATTGGGTATTCTTTGTCGTCTTTTGAAATTATTCTTGTCTCGACATCACCCTCCGGGCTTGGTTTGAGCGAGGATCCCTTCGGGGGGCTCAAGGCTTCTGGTACTTCTTCGGCGCTCTCCGCCACATTGTGCACTTGTCGAGGGTCCAATGGCTGCCCGTGGCCATATTCTGTCCTTCTGGCTATAGCTTGGTCTCCTGAAATAGTGAGCACTCCACCTTGCGTGGGCATTTTGAGACAAAGGTAGTTGTGATGAGCTATGGCCCCGAATTGGTTTAACATCCCTCGCCCGAAGATAGCATTGTAGGCGTAGGGGGCATCCACCACGTCGAAAATCACCTCCTCTACTCGGGCCAGCGGCCCCTCTCCGAAGGCAACCTCGAGGCCTATTTGGCCGAGGGCATCGAGAGGCGGTCCTGAGAACCCTTGAAGTGGCCGGGCTGCAGGGAGTAGATGCTTCCGGGGTATGCACATCTGGTCGAAGGCTTGAACGAAGAGTATATCTGCGGAGCTCCCACCGTCCACCAGGATCCTCCGAACATCAGCCCCTGCTATATCAGCAGAGATGACTAATGGATCAGCATGGGGAAACTTCACCCCTACTGCATCGCTGGTTGTGAATGAGATGGGTACACGGGACCATTCTGGCATCCCTTCAGCGGAACTTGAAGTCCCAATGTGCCCAACTTCTCGGACGTACTCACGGCGCTGTCTCTTGGACATGCTGCCGAGGGTCCCCCCTCCGGAGATGGGTAGAACCACTCTTTTGCCGCGGTCTTGCGGATCTTCGTGCCTTGGTGGTGGCATAATACTGGCCACCGGTAGCTGTATAGGGGCTTCAAGGGCCCCGGCTCGGGCCACAGTTTGGACAGGCTCCGATCGTGCCGCAGGTGGAACCCGGTCCGAAGTACCCCTCCTGGTATTTCGGTCAATGTATTCACCCCGAAGGGCTAATATCGTCTTGCAGTCCTTCGTGTCATGGCTTCTATTATCGCCATGTACGCAGCAAAAATGACTCTGGCGCCTTCCAGGCATCCTTTCTTGAGGTGCTGACGGCCCAGCCTTAAAATTTTTTACTTGCTGAAAACTGGCCGGTGCCTTCGAAGCCGAAGGTGCAATATTTAGCACTTCCGAACGGAAATGCTTTTTTCCTCGCCTATAATCGCTAGGGCGGCTGTCTTGTGGGGGTTGTGGCGGAGCGGTGGCCTCCGGCTCCCTTTTGACTTCCCGGAGGGCGGGTAGCGCTGCTTCAGCTCGCCGAAGGCATCCTTCCTCTGCCTTGGCATATTGCTCGAAGTATGCCATGAGCTGTGCTATGGATGTTACCGGCTTGCGATGGAGTTTGCTGAGGAGGTCAGGGTTTAGCACCCCCTCTCGGGCGGCATCGACTACCGAAGAGGTAGTAAGGCCCTTGATCTGTGACTTGGTGTGGGCGAAGCGTGTAAAGTATTCTCGGAGGGTTTCTCCTTCCCGCTGCTTTACTTGGAACAAACTTCCCGTAGACATTGGGGCCACGAAAGTGCCTTGGAAATTGCTCACGAACTTCTTTTTGAGTAGCTCCCATGACTTGATCGATCCTGGTTTTAGGGACCAGAACCACCGGAGTGCCACACCTTCGAGAGCAAGTGGGAAGCATTTTGCCATGGTGCTTCGTACCCCTCCGCTTGCTTCTATAGCTAGGGCGTACGAGCGGGCGAACTCTCCGGGGTCCGATCCCCCGGAGTACTTGTGCAGCTTCGAGGCCTTGAACTTGGGGTCGAAGGGCACTCTCTGCAGATCAGGGTGCAATGGAGACTCGTTGTCGAAGGACGCATTCTCGGCCTCTTCCTGGACTTGTATAACTTCTGGGGGGTTGTGGCCTCCATCGTCTGGAGGCCCTCTTGGAGTTTCAGTGGAAGCTTGAGTGCGGAGTCTGTCGGCGGCTTCCTGCCTCCATCTGGACACCTCCTCCTGAAGCCTGGCTAGCTGCGTAGCCTCGGTCTCGGGAGGGCCTTCGTCTTCGTCGGAGGGAACTTCAGGGTCCCGGCTTGCTGCGTAGTCGGTCTGAAGCATTGTAGGGGGGGGGGTAGAGGGCCCCGGGGCGCTCGACGCCCATCGGTTCCGGCAGGAACCGTTGGATTAGCTGAGGGTCCGGCTCCATTGGTCCGAGGGGACCTTCGAAGGGGACCTGTAGCCTGACCACGCTTCGGAGGCATGGTTAGTCGATGAGGTGTCTTGGAAATGGAAGGCTTCGAACGACTCGGGGGGGTCGCGGGAAGGCCTTCGGGCTGCACTAAGAAGCCCTTAACTGAAGGGTGCGCGGAATCTCAGGATTCCGAGGCTCCCCCCGTAAGTTTTCTTCAGAGTGCAGTTAGCAGTAGAGCACAAGCTTTTAGAACTTGGATCCCCACGGACGGCGCCAACTGTTGGCGTAAAAGTTACACCAACAGGTTCTTAGTAGTTAAGAACAAACAGACAAGAGGTTTGTGTCTTTAGGACAAACTTGAGCCTCCGTAAGGATAACAACTCAAGAGGTCCGAATGTATGTGTTTGAACCACTGGTTCTCCCTCCTTCTTACAAGGTACAAAGGGGGGTATTTATAGGGAGAAAAGCTAAAGGAATAGACCTATTTACCCTTATATTACAAATACCCTCAGTATTATAAACGAGGTTATACGTGGTAAAGTGCTGCAGGGTAGATAGATAAGCAGGGCATCCAATCAGTCACGTCGTCCTGCTTCGAAGCTTCCTTTCTCCTTTCGAAGGGTCCTCCGTAACTTCGCATCGTGGCACCCTTCGATCGTGCTGACGTATCTTCGGGCATTAGCCGACCATCTTCGGGATCTTCTTAGAGCCTTCGGAGGGTTAACCTTTAAGTCGTGGAAATAAAGTAATTTCCCCCAACAGATACCAATTGTTGGACCAAAAATGGTGACCAGAGGGGGGGGGGGTGAATGGGAGCTTTTAAAATTTCAGGCTAAAAATAGCCTTCTGTTTTAATACAGTCTACCGCGGAACAGGCTTCGAACACAACCTTCGAAGTTCTGGTTCGGAGGTGTTTGACGGCTCTGAACACAGGCTTTGCAAGGAGCAAAAGTTCGAAGCCAAGAATACTTCGCTCCACTCACAACCCTGGAAAAATCTATTCTGCTAAGTCAGTGCAGGCTCCACACACAAGGTGCTTCGAGCAGGCTTCGCACTTCACCCTTCGCACGAGTGGACTGACCTCTGAGGACTTTGACCAAGTACTTAGCGACAGCAATCGGTGCTGGGCTTCGTACACCGAAGGTCTAAACGCACACTAACAGACTTCGCTAGGGACTTCGTCATGATAAAAGCACGGGCTACGATCAGGGCTTCGCTAGTAAGCAGCGAGGTCTAGCCTCCTGTTACACAGAGCGAACGCACACTGAAAAGCACACTTCGCACAAAACACACTTCGCCTAGACAGGCTTTGGTGCACTACAACTAGCGAGGTATGCAAACAAGCTCAAGCAGAATAAATGAACACAGAAGCAGGGCTTCACTGCTTGAACAAGGAACACTAAAAATGAACTCACTGGATGAATACAGAGTGGTGGCTAGTACAGGAGCTCAACAGTAAATGCTCAAAGTGTTAAATGTTACCTACCCAACCCCCATATTTATAGCCACAATTCACCCAAGTGAATTGACTACTTTACCCCTAGGGTTTACATTGGTTTTGTCTCTACAGAACAGAGGGGTACAAAAGGTAGTCAACTTTATTCTGGAGGCTTCTCTGTCAGCTTTGCAGAGGGGACAACGTCATCTTTTTGCAGAGCAGACAATGTCAGCCTTTGCAGTCTTTGACCTTTCTGAAGCCTCCCTTCGCACGCGAGGGGTGCGGTAGCTTCGGTGAGAAGCCTTAAGCCTGACGGTCTTCGCTTCACCGAAGTCAGCCTTCGATACAGTGACGGTTTTGAGCTGAAGCCGCTAAAGCCCTTGGGCCTTCGCACCACCACCTCCGGAGTGGACCACCACGGCTTCGCAGCTACTCCCAGCTCGAACTCCGTCAGTCCGTGTACCGAAGCCATGCATGGCCGAAGTACCACAAGTCAACCTCGCTCTGGAGCTAGCCTCGCTCCGAAGTTTGCGTCACTCCGAAGCTCTCCTTCGGAGTACCACCATTCGAAGTCCCTCCTTCGTCCATGGCCTCCGCACGAAGCATTCCATGAGCACATCGTCGCAGTGTCTCTCCCCGAGCACACTCCTCGACGAGCCTCACCCGGACCATGCCTTCGATGCACCTCGACTTCTGAGACCTTCATCGGGTACCTTCGAGTGTCTCCCTCCGGAGCACACCTCGAACACCTTGCCTCTGCTGAGGACTTGATCCACCATACTCCGAAGTCACCCCATACGGAGTACCCTTCGAAGTGCCTCGACTCCGAGGACTTTGTCTCGGAGTACCTTCACCCGGAGCCACGCTCCGCACTTACTGCCTTCTCCTGGTGCACCTCGACCTGAGGTCCGACCTAGACCCCTTCACAGCCACCGTGACGGAGCTCCCCGCTCCCCTGGCATCAAGCCTCCCGCTTGACCCAGGTTCACCTGCTACGAACCGTCCGTCGCCTCCGAAGTCCCCTGCGCACCACAGACAAACAGACAAGTGTATCCAGTACTCCGGAGACCTCTCCGGGTTAGCACCCTTCGGCACACACTCCGGTGTACCGCCCAAAGTACCGAGACCTTCGGTACAACCTAGTCATCGTGTACTGTCGGACCCCTCCGACAGGCACACTCCGCTGCAACAGCTGCAGCAACCAAGTCCACCGAACCCTTCGGTGAAACCACCTCCGAACCCCTTCGGAGGTACCCCTTTGAACCAGAGGTTAAACACAGTCAATCACTCATCACAGACTCCGAAACCAACCCTTGGTTTCTCACTACATACCCTAGAACTTACGACCTGATACATGCCAATGGTCTCTTCAGCTTGTATCAGAATAAGTAGGTAGTCTTTCTTCCTTCTTGGTACCACCGCGCAAACTAACTACTCTTTTATGGCTTGTTCGGTTGACAAGGATTTAATCCCCAAAGGGATTCTATCCCAGGGGGGATTGAGTGAATCCCTCTCATGTCACTTAATCCCTCTCCTAGATTAATTTCCCTTGGGGATTAAATTCCTCCCTTTTAATTGTGTGTTCTTTTGTCTAGGATTAAATCCCTTTGGGGTTTATAACATCTAACCATCATGTTGAAACAAATTGATCACACAATAAAATGTTTCAAAGTGATTAATAAAATGTTATGCAACAAAGATAAAACTAATCACACAATAAAACCACAAAGTGATTAATGACAAAATCATGGCCAACTTTGGTCATGTCAATTGCGAAAAGAATAACAGGATGTATTGAGCATCTAGCCAGATCACAGCATGATATGGATCAACTTTGCTAAGCATTCATCAAAAACAAATTTAAGATAAAGCAAAATCACTCTGTTACACTATTGTGCTACCAGAACTTGAGCAATTAACTAAAACAGAGCTCGTGCACAGAAACTTGTGGAACTCTGTTACAAGAGCTCGCGTACAGAATCCGTTTTAAGACAAATTTGTGGTATGGATCGATGGGCATTGTTATGAAGAAAGTCTATGTCTCTGAAACTTGTAGCAAACCATGTTTAATCTCCAGTAGCCCTATTTCCTGAAACATTAAAAAAAGCAAACCTCAGGTCATGTGTAGAACTGAAACACAATGTCATGATCTAGAGAACCCACTGCATTTTCTTCTGAATGATTGTATTCTTCACTGTATTCTAAGTATCAAGTAACATAACTGTATGACTGCTAGAAAAACTTAAAATTTTTCAACAGGTTGATTGCATAAAAGAAAGAATTGTAAAGAAAGTTTGATGCAAATGATTAAAAGTATAAATGACCATATTTGATGTTTTTGTGGATCTGAACAGGACAATGCAAAATGCTGAAAATACATGCCCTATCTTCTTGAACCAGTTCAAAGCATGTCATAATGCAGAAATCTAGATAGTGTTAATAAACATCCCAAATGATGACAATTGCTTTCTACTCTCAACAATCAATAGAAATGTGGAATAAATTCATATGTTCCAGATAGATAAACAGGGAAACAACGAACATGCATCCAAAATATCTAGTAGGACCAAATCAATATGAAATAGTTCATACAATAAAGAACATGACCAAAGCAGATATTCTTACTACTAAAGAAATATCTTCAAGTATCCACAAACAAAAGAGCAAGATTAGGTACAATTAATATCTACACTATAGCTACTGTTGGAAGCTGCATCTAGATTCTAGTCTCCAGGCATCAGCTGAGCTTATTCCAAAAGATTAGTGGATGGTCACCCTCCTGGAAGAAGATGGCCTACAGGCCAAGCATCCTTTGAATATACGTACTTTGTTGGCACTTTAGCTTTCTTGCCAACTACTATTGGATTAATCAGACTAAAGACTCTTTTGAATATAGGAATTTTACATGAATTATTTCAATTTCCATAAAATTCTGAGAAACCAAGGGTTGGTTTCGGAGTCTGTGATGAGTGATTGACAGAGTTTATCCTCTGGTTCGAAGGGGTACCTCCGAAGGGGTTCGAAGGTTGGTTCTCCGAAGGTATTCAGAGGTGGTTTCACCGAAGGGTTCGGTGGACTTGGTTGCTGCAGCTGTTGCAGCGGAGTGTGCCTGTCGGAGGGGTCCGACAGTACATGATGACTGGGTTCGTACCGAAGGTCTCGGTACTTTGGGCGGTACACCGGAGTGTGTGCCGAAGGTTGCTAACCCGGAGAGGTCTCCGGAGTACTGGATACACTTGTCTGTTTGTCTGTGGTGCGCAGGGGACTTCGGAGGCGACGGACGGTTCGTAGCAGGTGAACCTGGGTCAAGCGGGAGGCTTGATGCCAGGGGAGCAGGGAGCTCCGTCACGGTGGCTGCGAAGGGGTTTAGGTCGGACCTCGGGTCGAGGTGCACCAGGAGAAGGCAGTAAGTGCGGAGCGTGGCTCCGGGTGAAGGTACTCTGAGACAAAGTCCTCGGAGTCGAGGCACTTCGAAGGGTACTCCGGATGGGGTGACTTCGGAGTATGGTGGATCAAGTCCTCAGCAGAGGCAAGGTGTTCGAGGTGTGCTCCGGAGGGAGACACTCGAAGGTACCCAACGAAGGTCTCAGAAGTCGAGGTGCATCGAAGGCATGGTCCGTGTGAGGCTCGTAGAGGAGTGTGCTCGGGGAGAGACACTGCGACGAAGTGCTTATGGAATGCTTCATGCGGAGGCCTTGGACGAAGGAGGGACTTTGAAGGGTGGTACTCCAAAGGTGGGGCTTCGGAGTGACGCAGGCTTCGGAGCAAGGCTAGCTCCGGAGCGAGGTTGACTTGTGGTACTTCGGCCATGCATGGCTTCGGTACACGGACTGATAGAGTTCGAGCTGGGAGTAGCTGCGAAGCCGTGGTGGTCCACTCCGGAGGTGGTGGTTCGAAGGCCCAAGGGCTTTGACGGCTTCGGCTCAAAACTGTCACTGTATCGGAGGCTATCTTCGGTAAAGCGAAGGCCGTCAGGCTCAAGGCTTCTTGCCGAAGCTACCGCACCCCTCGCATGCGAAGGGGGGCTTCATAAAGGTCAAAGACTGCAAAGGCTGACATTGTCTGC
The DNA here is from genome assembly GCA_019279435.1 of Zizania palustris. Classification (NCBI taxonomy): domain Eukaryota; kingdom Viridiplantae; phylum Streptophyta; class Magnoliopsida; order Poales; family Poaceae; genus Zizania; species Zizania palustris. Next base: position 35,731,208 of record JAAALK010000082.1, on the reverse strand, counting down.
TCTGCAAAAAGCTGACGTTGTCCCCTCTGCAAAGCTGACAGAGAAGCCTCCAGAATAAAGTTGACTACCTTTTGTACCCCTCTGTTCTGTAGAGACAAAACCAATGTAAACCCTAGGGGTAAAGTAGTCAATTCACTTGGGTGAATTGTGGCTATAAATATGGGGGCTGGGTAGGTAACATTTAACACTTTGAGCATTCACTGTTGAGCTCCTGTACTAGCCACCACTCTGTATTCATCCTGAGTTCATTTATTGTGTTCCTTGTTCAAGCAGCGAAGCCCTGCTTCTGTGTTCATTTTTCTGCTTGAGCTTGTTTGCATACCTCGCTAGTAGTAGTGCACCGAAGCCTGTCTAGGCGAAGTGTGTCTTGTGCGAAGTGTGCTTTTCAGTGTGCGTTCGCTCTGTGTAACAGGAGGCTAGACCTCGCTGCTTACTAGCGAAGCCCTGATCGAAGCCCGTTTTGCTTCTCGTGTCGAAGTCCTTAGCGGAGTCCACATAGTGTGCGTTTAGACCTTCGCAGTACGAAGCCCAGCACCAGTTGCTATCGCTAAGTATTAGGTCTAAGTCCTCAGAGGGTAGTCCACTCTTGCGAAGGGTGAAGTGCGAAGCCTGCTCGAGGCACCCTGTGTGCGGAGCCTGCACTGACTTAGCAGAGTTGTTTTCGGGGTTGTGGGTGGAGCGAAGTCTTCTTGGCTTCGGACTTTTACTCCTTGCGAAGCCTGTGTTCGGAGCTGTCAAAATACCTCCGAACCAGACCTTCGAAGGTTGGTGTTCGAAGCCTGTTCCGTAGTAGACAGAATTAAAACCGAAGGCTGTTTTTAGCCCAAGTTTTTAAAAGCTCCAATTCACCCCCCTCTGGTCGCCGTTTCTGGTCCAACAAATTCATTGAGATTTCTTTATTCTAAAGAGGGCCTAAATAGAAACCAGTTCGTTTGAGGCAATATCTCAAGAACAAATGTCCATGCCATTGGACGCCAAAAGCGAAAGCATCAGCAATAGTAGGTCAAGCGACCACAACAAATGATCGACATGCATGTACTTATTCCGCTTCATGTTGAAGAATACGTTCGGGTTCTTGGATGAGTAGAGCTAGAACGTCTCGCCGACGTACGACCACCCCATCGACCCTAGAGGCAGCGGCAGGCCCCCGTCGCCGCAGAAGACGAACCTACCTTCCGCCCGCTGCGAGCGGTGCACACCAGCAAGAAAGGCACGAGCAGGCAGACGAAGAGTACGAAAGAGATGGGAGCAGCGACAGGAGCGAGAGGGGAGGCGGGGGAGGAGAGCTCACGGGGGAGACGGCGGAGGAGCACTGCCGCGACATTGCCTGGTGTCGCGCCCATGGCGCCGCTTGGTGTCGCGCCCACGCCGTCGCCTGCAGGGGATTCAATCCACTCCCCAACCCTAGGGGGTGGAATCCCGGACTGGGCTAGGGAAAAAAAGAGGGAAGTGGGCCGGGTTAAAATCCCACCGGGCTTTAACCGAACAGAAATTTTTTCATGGATTGAGAATTTTATCAGACCGGGATAAACCCTGTGGAATTCGGCCCAAAACCCCCATTCCCGGCGCAACCGAATAGGCCCTTAATGAGTTTGCCAAAATTGGTAGGTGTGACATAGAAGACATTCTTTTGAAGATGGATAGAATTTTACGTCCTAAGGGCACAGTAATACTGCGGGACAATGTTGAGGTGCTGAACAAGGTTAGGAGGGCGGTGATGGGGATGCGGTGGAAGTCCAAGTTACTTGATCACGAAGATGGACCTCACATACCTGAAAAGATTTTGGTTTCAGTGAAAAAGTATTGAGTTGGCAGCGACAAAGAGAACAATTTATAGATAGAAGACCCTGGTGATTCTTGCTCACATCATCTTTCCCTGCAATGTGATTATCATACTTTTTTGCTGTTGCATCATAGATTATTAGATTTAGTTCATACTTCACAGTTACAGAGCCACATGCCTCACCGTTCTGAACCCAATGCCATACAGAGAGTATTTTGATGTCCTGCATATTGATTGTGAATATATAGTAGCAGGGCATTAAGGGATGCGTTGGTGGCTTGCCAACATATTTTGTAGGCAAAGAGAACACTTGTATCGATAATTTGTACTGAGATGAATTCATTGTTTTATATATCCAAACAAGAACGTTTCTAAGTAAACCACGTGTTGTCCTTGGATTTTGTTTCGGTGCTTGTGCAGCATGGAACATTAGCATACATGTTTTCCTCCGGATGATCAGTTTTACCTGTATTATCTATGATAAAAACTTAATAGAGTTGACTTGGTTCCTTGTTTGTTGTTTGCGTGCGTAAATTATTAGCCAACGGTAAACGTTACAGGTATATGTTAGGCTTACATATACCCATGACACCTTTTTACTTGTCATGGACCTATATCTAAACTTTATTCCAATTCAAGTTTGCAACTCTAATCCATATTAGTAAATGTATTTGTGTATATGGTATGTTTTATTTCACTATTTGTGATGCTAGCCAGTTGGATTTTCTGAGTTCTGCATCTAACAATCTGTCAATATATTTGTGTACTGTGATTGTGTCAATTTTTTTAAAAAAATGTTATGATTATGGATCATTAAGTTTTCTATTGTTGGAAGACATGTTATGACAATTGTAATTCCGCAGATAAATTGGATATGCCGTATGCGTGTATATGATGGATATCCACGGGCAATAAATATCTTCTCTGCTTTTTTTGGCCGTGAGAGTTGACGGATATATCAAAAATTCATATATACGGTTAAAGCCGACTGGCGTTGTGGATTAGGTGTTTGGATTTTTCAGTGACGCATGCCGTGGAAAAATATGGCGACATGGCCGGCTAGTGCCAAATTAGCCCCGGTCTACTGGTAAACGATAGCGAACTGTTGTACTGTACTCCCTTGCCCCCGAAGGCGCTATACATTCTGAGCTCAATCAGCCTGTAGATAAGCAGAAGCAGCAGCCGCAGCAGCAAATTGAGAGGCGAAAACAATTTCAGCCGGTAGAACACAGAACGCAGAGATGAGGAAGCAGCGCGTCTCTTCTTCCCCTGGTGCTGTGTCCCTTTGCAAGCTGCTCCTGATGGTCATCGCTCTCATAAGCACCCTACACCCTGCTGTGTCCCGTTGGACTTAAGCTTTCTAGAGCCGCATGCAATTAACTACTAGGGTTAGTTGTAATCTAGCTAAGCTTATTGGTGATGATTACAACAAGATAGACTTATAATAACTTGGAGAAAAATAAGACATGAGCTTAGATTGGATTATTCAATCTGATATCTCACTAAAATTCTGTAAGTCCGAACTTAAATATGTCACACATGATAAACAAATCACCTAAAATAGTCGGAGACATTGTAGTGTTTATCATCTAAACACAATAATACATACTAATAATCTAATCTGTCAAACAGTTTTCACCTTATTTTTCGACGAATTATTATAAACTAATTTATTATAATTTTCATCTATAAAATAGATTATAATAATTCCAAACTGAAACTAATGTACCCTAACTAATGAAGTATGCATGATTGATGCAGGGAGAGTGTTAGCAGGAGTCATCATACCATTAGATCCAAATAGTAGGCCGACAGTTCCTGGAGTTCCTCGTGGAAGTTCTTACACACATCCTCCTGGATCTGGATGCATCGGTATTTACCAATGTCACGGTGGCGGCCCTGCAGCTAGCTCCAGCCTCACCATGACAGTCTCAATCTTCTAGGGCTCATCTCGATCGGAGATGCCATGGAACAACACGTGTCATTCCTACGTAAACAACCTACACATTGCATGGAGTATTCAAGTATGCGTGGTTCCTGTTTGCGTGTATCAACTAATAACCAGTGCTTGTGATGATGTACGGTGCTCCTCGTCAATAAAGGGAACCAAATGTCTATCATGAATACCTCCATGTTGCCTACGTATAGCCCGCTTTGTAGATCAATACATCAACTATTGTGTCTCTTGCTATCTCTTGCCGGTTGTGCAACATCAGTTCATTGTTCTATTTTAAATGGCTTCTAAAATATAAGAGAATTTTTACAGCACCTCGAAATTTTATCAGCCGTCCAATCCATGTGATTGGACGACTCAGATTTAAAATAGGTGATATGTTACCTCCTAGAGGTAACATGTCATATTACCTTCTTTTTCCTAAATGTGGGACTCACGTGCATGCAAAATAAATTCTTTCCATACGTCTAATATATTTCTTTCCTCAATTTGCCCAAAATATTTTGAAATCCCTTAATTTATGGCATATGACACGTATACAATTTAAAAAACAAAGAATTTTGACAATTCGAAAATTTATTTCACAAATATTCAAAAAATCATTTGAAATTTCTTTTCCGGAGAATACATGGTAAACTTTTGAAAGATTTTTTTAATTTTATGAAAAAATAGAGAACTTTTAAAATTCAAAATTATATTTTATAACTTTTCAGAAAATCATTTTAAAATAAATTTTGAAGAGTTCTGTTTTTTTTTTCAAAGTTTGTTGTTCTTTTCAGAATTTTTTAAAAAAATAAAAATAAACTTTGAAAATTATAAAATTTATTTCAGACTCTTCATAAAATCATTTTAAAATAAATTTTGAAGAGTTTTGTTTTTTTTTTCAAATTTTCAAAGTTTTATGTTCTTTTCAGATTTTTTTTAAAATAAAATCAAACTTTGAAAATTCAAAATTTTATTTCAGAACTCTTCAAAAATCATTTCAAAATAAATTGGAAGAGTTCTATTCTTTTTCAAATTTTGTGTTTTTTTCAAAAAAAATTAAAAATAAAAACTTTTAAAGCTAACATGAATTTTCCGGAGAAATGTATACGAAAGGTAGATAGGGTGACTGGTTAGAGCCGGTTAACCATTTTTATTTTAATTATTTATTTTAAATACCTTTAATCAACGGCTAGGATTCTTTAAATATATTACCTTGAAGGGAGGTAACGGGGGCACAGTAACGACCCCCAAATATAAACTCATTGTCCGTTTAATATGGTAAAAATATTGTATTACATATGAATTTATTATGTTTGATGTTTAATTAATAATATCATTTATTTGTATTATTTTTTGACATTAGGTGAAGTAAATATACAAATAAATTCAAGAAGCCTCAAAACATGAACTTAAGCGATCAGGCTTATGCCATGCTTGGCTAATAATTTTTATCTACCAAACAATTTATCGTTTTAACCATAATTAGCTATAAACTGTTCTTGAAATTGATTGCGACAAACATCATAGACCCAATCATGATTTGTCTTAGCTAATCAGCAAGATTTGTCAAATCAATCCCGTTCTTTCCACTTGAAAACCGAGGACTACGTATCACCGGCCGGCCGGCAGCGAGAGCAGACGGCCGGCGGGCGCTGTGGCAGCTGGTGGAGCAGCCCGTGGCGCGCGAATCTACATCAAAAAGTATCAGGGTCCAATATAGCTGATACTCTAATTATCACTAAAACAAGAGAGAGCTTACCGGTCTCCTGTGCACAGGTAACGCCCCCAGGATAGTTTCGTTTGATTTCACTTCACCGTTTTCAGTTTCTCTTGTTCAACAGCAAGGCTGCTGGCTCGGGAATTCGGGATTTGCCCTAGCTGTTTCCGGATTCTCTACACAAACGTGTGAAATGCCGAGAATGTTGGTTGCAGTTTAGGCTCTGAGATTTCAGATTTATGGATTATATGGAAATTTGCTGTTAGAGTTATGAACATGATGCAACGTTTGACCAAGAGTTTAGACCTATGGCGATTACCAATTAGCGCTTGATTTCTTTGCAGAATTTTCATGAGGGGTCCCCAACCAGAAGACCAGATTATAAGATCAATTGTAGCTCAAAGCCTCAAACTGACCAGCTAAAATCTCTCCGAATGGGTTTTTGTGGCATAATTCTATTTTCAATGGAAATTCAAGTTGATGTAATAGATTTAAGTAAAGCATCCGAAGCTTCTGGTTATTAGAAAAAAATTGATGCTTTATAATTGTAAATATATATTTTTTAAAAAAGGGACATCTACTGGTATATTAAAGTAAGACAAAAGCAAGGAGAAATCAAAGGGGCTCACATCACCCGGCCAATATAAAGAAAAAAAGCAACAAGGAAAGAGGGGAGAAAGAAAAATAGACATGGGCATCGAAATGCGACAATTTCTTTCTTTTTAAATATTTCATATGACTTAGATGAGGACGCTATTAAGAATTCGACAGCGAAGAAGAGATCGATCGCTAGTAGGATGCCGCACCATGGAGTTCACCTGAACAGATGTGGAGAGACATGGGGCTGCTTGCCAAACGAAAACAAAATGTCACACTTTCTTGGTAAAGACACAATTAAACGGAAGATGGAGATCAGTCCCGTCTTCCTGATTGCACAATGGCCATCCAGTCTCTCTTAGCCAGATTATCAACCGTTAAAAACTTTTGTTGGATGGAAAGCCAAGCAAAAAATCGGTATTTTTCTTTTTCTCGTGCACGCCAAATGAGAGATGGACAGGTGTACTGTGACAAATAGAGCCTGCCAATTGAACGACATATGCCGATTTAGCCATATAATCACCATGTCTCGACCAATGCCATGATAATTTGTCTGGAGCCAAAGGGTCCTTAAGGAAAGTACTGACCAAGGCATAGAGCATAATGAGTCCTATACTAGTAGAGAGGGCTCATTGAGATGTTGAAAGCAATCGATCGAGTTGAAGTTAGAGAGCTCAGTCTCTACAGTTTTGTTTTCTAGATACAAGATGATAAAAGTTTTGTTTTCTAGATGCAAGATGATAATAGTTAGACGCCAAGTCCTTTAGAACTTAGCAGTCTAGGACTTCCGGCAACAAATACGACTGCCCCATAAAAATATGGCAACATGGCTAGCTAGTGCCAAATTAGCCCGGGAAGAACCCTGGAAAAAAGAGTCCCGTTGACGTTGACTGACCGTGGTATACTGTTGGTAAACGATAGAGAACTGTTGTAATGTACAGTACTCCCTTGCCCTGAAGGCACTATAAATTCTGAGCTCAATCAGCCGGTAGAGAAGCAGCACTAGTAGCGGCAGCTTGAGAGGTGAACAGTAAACAATTTCAGCCAGATAGAACAAAGTAGGCAGTGATGAGGAAGCAGCGCGTCTCTTCTTCCCCTGGTGTTGTGTCCCTTTGCAAGCTGCTCCTGACGGTCATCGCTCTCATATGCACCCTGCACCCTGCTTCCGTACAAGGAGGTAACGCAATTTAATTCGTTGGGCTTAAGCTTTCTAGAACCGCATCCAATTAACTACCAGGGTTAGTTGTAATAGATAAGCTTATTGGTGATGATTACAATAAGATTACTTATAATAATCTAGAGAAAAATAAGACATAAGCTATCGGATATTTCATCAATATTCTATAAGACATGGTAGTGTTTTGCCACCTAAACACAATAATGCATATATACTACTAATAATCTAATATGTCATAGAGTTTACGAATGAATTATTATAAATTAGTTTACTATAATTCTCACCTATAAAATAAATAGATTATAATAGTTCTAAACTGGAACTAATGTGCCATAACTAATGAAGTATGCATGATTGATGCAGGGAGAGTGTTAGCGGACGCTTATGGAACGCTATATCCAAACAGGCCGACAGCTCCTGGAGTCCCTTCTGGAAGGCCTTACACGCACCCCGGATGCATCGGCGGTGTCTACGGATGTCGAGGCGGTAGCAACCCTCCAGCTCCAGCCACACCATGATAGTCTCAATCTGCTAGGGCTCATATCAATCGGAGATGCCATGAAACAACGTGTGTCATTCATGGCCTTCTCATGCATGCCTACGGAAACAACCTACACATTGCAATATTGCATGGAGTACGTATTCGAGTTTGTGCAGTCGTCCTTGTGTTGCGTGTACCAACTAATAACTCGTGCCTGTGATGTATTGTGTACTGTACTCCTCGTCAATAAAGGGAAGCAAATGTCTCTCCTGATGATTGCCTCAATGTTGCCTACGTATAGCCCGCTTTGCAGATCAATACGTCAACTATATTGTGCCTCTTGCCGGTTGCGTTGCGACTACACGTCTTAGGCCATCTTAGACTAGTTTAAACCAAACAGATTAAATAATCTGTTGTTTAAAAAGCTCGAAGAAACTCATTGATCTATTTTAAATGGATTCTAAAATATAAACGTATTTTTCATTTAATATAGTAAAATATTGTATTACATACTCTCCAATGTACAAATATTAATCGTTTTAGATAGAATTACACATACCAAGATTTAAATAGAGCAACACAAGCTATCCTAACTTATTACCGAGACAATATTCTAGTGGTGCCATCTAAGTTCAACTCTTGGTAGCCACACATGCCCCATTTTTTTAGTGTTTTTATTGCCAGAAACGCTTTGAGAGAAGAGAAGAAACGTTTTGGTTGACGGGTGACTAATATTTAACACCAAAATGATTATTATTTGTACACTGGAGGGAGTAAGAATTTATTGTGTTTGATGTTTAATTAATAATATAATTTATTTGTAATTATTATTTACATTAGGTGAAGTAAATATCCAAATAAAATTAAAAAGCATCGAAACATGAACTTAAACGATGAGGCTTATGCCTTATTTGGATAATAATTTTTATCTTCCAATCAATTTATCGTTTTAACCATAAATTAGCTATAAACAGTTCTTAAAACCGACTGCAACAAACATCGTAGACCCAACATGATTTATCATAGACCCAACCATGATTTGTCTTGTGCTGAAACCACTCAACAAGATTTGTTAAATTAAACTCGTTCTTTCCACTTGAAAACCGAGCACTACCTACCACTGGCCAGCCGACAGAGGAGACGGCGGGCGCTCAAATAGTTTTTAGTGATATAATTTTAGCGAGGGATAAAATACGTACGTCGGTAATACATTTGTGGTGACAAACTGTTTTACACGCGCATCAGTAATACTGCATTATTAGTGATGGGTCACAATAGAACCCATCACTACAAACAGTCTACCCTAATTAGTAACATGTTATACAGTGACCCGTCACTAAAAGTTACCTCCTATAGTGACAGTCTATATTGAGATTCGTCACTAAACATGGGGTACACATTAGTGACGGATTGCAATACCACTTGTCACTAAAGAGCGTTGTTCTACATGTGTCGTCCACAACCCTAAGGGTACCGTTAGTGACGTTCTTATATGGATAGTCATCACCGATGATAAGTATATAAGGACCTCAGACACTGAGCTCCATAGTTATTGCTTCCAAGTTCTAACCACCGCCGATTTCACCATAACTGTCGATCGGTCACCACTGCAAGCTACAATTGCTCGACGTGCCGATGACGACCCACGTCGTTATGTGATATAGTGGACCAGCCTACATCGCAACTAGCATCAACATTGTCTGACCTAAGGTATATGTTTTTCTCCGATTTTAATCTAAAATTGTATTTTTGCACGACCAAGTGAAATAATTAGAGTCACGTCGCAATCGATTATGTCATACGTCGTCTCCCGTTCGAGAGTGTTGGATTATAAATATGAACGGGCATAACTGGTCATATTTATAGAAAGACGCTCTCAAATTGTCCACACACTTTGGACATCTCGGAGATGTGCGACCCACGTAGCTGGACCATGTGGTCTCATACGGTTCTAGAGAGAGTTTCAGTGTTGTCTCCTTGTTGTTCTCTAGTTACACAATCCTCTCGACCCTGAGTCAAGATGTGTATTTGGAGAACGACGGGAAGATGCTGCCAAAATTCTATCTGGAACCGTATGGGACCACGTGGTCCAGCTACACGAGCTGCACATCCTCGGATGTGATTTATGACCTATCCTTGCCTAATAGTGCCCAAAGTTATGAATATTATAATTGCGACAAATCATAAACTTGGATATATATATGACATGATGGTTGTTTTATTATTTAATAATTTGTAGATTCCAACAACAAGGAATTGGATGTATATTGATTGTCATACTTGCAATGAATACTTCAGTGGGGTGAAGTTTTTTATAAGTACTGCTAGAACAGACATCGAAGCTAGTGGAAAGACTGCAGTATGGTGTCCATGCTATGACTATAGGAATGAGAAGAAGTTTACAAATTAAGAATATGTGTACGCCCATTTGCTAAGACGTGGATTCAAGAAGGGATTGAAAGGACACTGATGTCGCCTAGAGGGGGGTGAATAGGCGTTCCTCTTCCCTTCCGGAGGTGAGGTAGAACCTTCACAAACTTTTTCAGGCACACTACAATCCTGGTTGCTCACGGGCGACACCTTGTTGTCTAGGAGATCTCAATCTCCAAGAGTAACAAACAAAAATTTGATTTGTTTGCTATGAACTCAAGTGCTCAAAGATTTTGCAATAAAACCAACCATCTCAACCGCCCAAAATCTTCTGAAAAGATAGAGCAAAGAAATTGCAAGAAGATTTGTGAAGAACAATCAAGCGAAATCACAAAGATTTACTCTAGATTTAGACTTGAAAGAGAGGGGGAGTTCTAGGGTTTAAAAACTAGGGTTAGGGTTGAGTTCCTCTTATTAAAGGATGAGAAAAGAGGGTTTTTATAGCCCACACCCAAAATCTGACCGTTTGGGCATATTTGGCCGCCCACCTCGGAAGTTTTGATGCCAAATCAGAAGTTCTGATGAAAATATTAATTCCAGACCGAGAGCTCAAATCGGAAGTTCCGATGGATCGGAATTTCCGAGCTAGGATCGGAACTTCCGAAATTCCTGTGAGCACATTAGAAAACAGGTCATAACTTTTGACTCCAAACTCCGTTTTTGATGATCCTTAACTTTTTGGAAAGCTTATTTAAAGAGCTATCTAACCAAATAAAGATCAAATATTAAAACTCAAAGGATAAAAGGGTATAACTTTATTTTCTATCAATATAGCAATGGGATAAAACATTTTGAGCACTGAGGCATATACAAACACATCAACTTTGTATCCCTCTTAATAGTAAGACATTCCTATACTCAAATGCAAGTATAAAAGATTTATAACAATAGGAATACCCTCACACCATCTTGTTTCTCCACTTTTGAGGGAAGACAAAGTTGAAACCATTTCATCATTGAGACTATTGACCTACATACAACTAATTGAATACGTCAGTCCCAAAACATTTATACCTTTGCCTTGAGCAATGTCCACTTTGAATGTTGGCTTGATGTTGATCAACATATGAAGTATGAATGCTTCCATATATCCAAGCCACATGACATCCTTCAATATATAAAGCCTAAATATGATCTTCTCTTCATCAACTCTTGTATTTCTTAAATAAGAGATGTTGATTGCCCATAGTTTTCTTTTGGACTTACTTGGTTCATCGCTACAAAGCTTTTACTCGCTCTTCACCTTTTGTAACAAATCATCACGATGCTTTGCAAGTAGCACATCCTTTCTCATGCAAGAAGCACAAACAATATTCACTATCAAAGGGACATAATTGAAGAAATCTACAATAGTTGGACTACAAGTTGCAACAGTAACAACCACTAGTTGTAATTGATGGGCAAAACAATGCACGTAGAAAGCAAAAGGATTTTAATCTCGAATAAGTTTATGCACCCCATTAAATTCACCTCTCATGTTTGAAGCTCCATCATAACCCTATCCACGAAGCCTAGAAATGTTTAACTTGTGACTAGAAAGCATACCAACCAAATTTTCCTTCAATGCAATAGTTGTACACTTTTCTACATGTTGAATTTAAGGCCAAGAAACCTCTCTATAACATTTCCTTCTTCATTCACAAATGTGCATGCAAATCATTTCAACTGCCAAGTTACTAATTAATAAAATACACAACATCTAATTTTAGGACAAAAATAATAACACAGTACCTTAAAATCACATCCAATTGCATATAGAAGTTTCTATTTCCAATTTCACCAAGAATAATATTTGTGATTTCTTGTGCACAATCGTTTGTAAGGTTTTTCTGAATGTAATGTGATATCATTGGATTACGTGAAGAACCTTTGTCATATGCATTCTTCACCTTCTTTTTCTTGTTTTTGTACCAATCAATAATTTCTCTAAATTTACCTTTATTAATGGAAGTAGAAGACTCATCATGTCCATGGAAAGGATCACCTTGCTCAATGAGAAACCGTGCAACATCCAAAGAAGTAGTCAAATGAATCTTGTATAGAATTTCTTCTTCCATATTTTATTTAGTCAACTTTTGTTTAACACTTGTTCTTCGATTCATGAAGTCCTCACACTTCATTCTTGAATTGTTGTGAGAACGAGATCCATTATGTTTCTCATCTTTTTCTAAAGCTTTTTCCATCGCTCAAAACTAGACTGTGCAAAAATTTCAATCCCAATTTTTTTCGGTTTTCCTAGTTCAAAGAAAACATAGTAATACAAACAAAATATTGCATCTTTTGAAATACTATACTCCAACCAATCATATTTCTCAAACCAACTTTGTTGAAAGGATCTCAAATCACCTTGTTGCCATTTGTGAGGAAACATATGATTCATTGGTTGAGTTGGACCATTTAAAATATATGACCTTTTTATTTGGTCTCTAATTTCAGAAGGATACCTATCAATTGGTTTACGATTTCTACGATCACTGATAATGTCCCTAAAACTGAACTTTGTTTGACCTCTCTATGGTTCACTATTGCTCACATCAGTTTGATTATGTAGCTCAATAGTGCACCTATGATTCTCATCAGTGATAAAAAAATCGGCAGATTAGCCGTTTAATCGACTGATTAACTTCTGGTCTGCGCCTCTGTGGATTGCAGCTCTACCCATGCATGGGCTGGCAAGAGGGGATGAGAGGGCCGATCATCAGGAATGGCAATGCTAGGGGGTGGCACTGGCAACCTAGTTGGCACAAGTGGTGCACGCCACGTGGGGGTAGTGTGACAGCATCGTTGGCATAGCTCGACCGTGCGAGTGGAGCCACGGTCGTCGGCCATGAGGGCGGAGATGGGGCAGGGCAGAGCGGTGGCGTCAGGATGGCCGATGACATGAATTCATCACAAGATCGAGGACGATAGGCACACTGCGGGGTAAGGATAGATAAAGGAGCATTGGCTATCAGCTAGAACCTGGTTAGATTTTTCTGTGTAGGTTGTGTTGTTTTGACTGTTATTGGGCTAAAATGCTACAGTACTAGTAGGGGTTCCGAGCTCGCCCCTGCTAAGCATGTGTTTAGTTCGTGGAATATCTCAAGATGGGATGGGGTGATCCTAGTTTTAGATGTGTTTAGCTGAGAGACTGTTGACGCTAAGATTTGGTTAAGCCCAAGCCCACTAAGAATGTTGCACAGTCAATAGGAGTCAAAGAAGTCTAGTCAAAGAAAGTCAAGGAAGCCCGTCCGTGCTGTTACAAGATGATCGGACGCAAAATGATCTGATTGACATAAGGTGTGGAAAAGAGATTATAAAGATTATCTGGAATCGATTAAGAAGAGTACTTGGATGACAAGTCTTCAGACTATAAATATGTATCCCTAGTTATCTTAGAAAACACATTTCTATCAACCAACTACTCGGTGCATCACCACCCTTGGTCTCCAAGGTTTATTCCGGCGGAGTTCGGCACTCGGAGATAGGCTGCATCGTTTCAATCTCTAGTGAAGAGGTGAGTCCCGCCACCCCCGACGTCCATACTAATTAGATCAATATCCTCAAGGCTACATAAATTCAGTTTGATCTCTTGAGGTGAACCTTGAAACAGTACGGTCGCTAGTTGTTCTCGGTGTATTAGCTAGGTCTAAGGCTGCATCAGTTCAGTTTGATCTCTTAGATTGATGTGATCTAGTTGTGATAGTTTGAGGCTTCATCAGTTAAGTCCAACATCTCTTGCTATTGTATATCTTTCAAAAAAGTGTGTTGGTGCATTTTTTGTCACACTTTGACACGCGTGTGGCCTGGGAGATCTGCTTCACTCTAGTGCAGGTCCTATGTTCTTCGAGAAAGGGTTCAATGCGTGCCAATCGGTTTGAACCTACAACTGATACGAGGATAGAAGATATGACATTAGTAGCATGGCCTACAGGCTATCGAGCCGATGACCACGATGAGGATTGGATATTCGTGGAATATCATGTCGATCGGCCATAAGGCCGATGACCTGAGATGAAGCGATCGGGTGAGTGTGCCATCGACCGATAGGATAAACAATGAACTACGCAGGCCGATGGATGCTTTTTTGATGACTCATAAGATATGTCATGGAATCAATGATAACCCATCGGCTTGTACTCCGACATAAATAAATAAAAAGTGCTAGATAACAAGTCTATATCATGAAAATCACCACAATAACTAGATCATACCTAACCGATACAGTAGATAGTCACAATGATCTTAATAATATATCAAAGAATCAGGCATGCTTTATTTATATGAACGATATATAGCATAAAATAGATACAATAGCAAAATATGTCGGACTTAACCGATGAAGCCTCAAACTATCACACCTAGATCACAGCAATCTAAGAGATCAAATTGAACTGATGCAGCCTTAGACCTAGGTAATACACCGAGAACAACCAGCGACCATACTGTTTTAAGGTTCACATCAAGAGATCAAACTGAATTGATACAGTCGTGAGGATACTGATCTAATCGGTACGGACGTCAGGGGTTGTGGGACTACCATCTTCGCCGGAGAGCGAAACGACGCAACCCAACTCCGAGTGTTGAACCCGTCTGGAATAAACCTTGGAGACCAAGGGTGGTGATGCGCCGAGTAGTTGGTTGACAGAGATGTGTTTTCTAAGCTAACTAGGGATACATATTTATAGTCTGGAGACTTGACATCCAAGTACTCTATATTAACCAATTCCGGGTAATCTTTATCTTATGTTTTTCCACACCTTATGTCCATCGGCTCCTTTTGTGTCCAATCGTCTTGTAACAGAATGGACGGGCTTCCTTGACTTTATTTGACCAGACCTCATTGACTCCTGTTGATCGTGCGGCATTCTTAGTGAGCTGGGCTTAACCAAATCTTGGCGTCAACACATGCCCCCCAGTTTCGAAGCATTTAGTAGCTGCTAATGCTTTGAAATTAATAACGATCATTATCCATGTCGCCACGTCTTCTCAAACTTCTATCCGCATGATCTTTTCACTTTAATTGTAAGCAGAAACCCCTTCATCTTCCTTATAACTTTGCTTGGCATTTTGGCTTCAGAATTTCCTCTCTTCTTCTCGTCTCATCATCTTTGCCATTCACAACCATGTTGGATGTTGCCTGGTCCAATGTATATACGTCTATTCATGGCGACGTCGGACCAGGCTTCATCCCACACAGTTTAGTGCTAGTGTCTCTTCAAGCCAAATATCTAGTTCCTATAATCTTGTGTCTACAGGTATCTTGGCATTTTCAAAAAAAAACTATACTTGTGATACCTTTTTGTCGAACGTTGTAGGTGGACCCACTAAATTGGCTTGACTTGGCCACCGAGGAATCTTTCTCAAGTCTATAAGTAGCCTGATCATCCTGCCCTTCTCCTTCGTGCTCTCTGCTTATTGTTCTTATTTTGCCCCCTGAGATTCATCGCCGTTCTTCCTACCACCATCGTTGCTTGTCATGCTCGTTCCCCTTTGGCGACCTCGTGTTTTCGGAATTGTAGGACCGAAAGTAGCGACCAGAGGGGGGGTGAATGGGCGCCTTAAATATTCTTTCGAATTAATGGCCTGTTCCCAATACCCAACGCACCTCAAAATACTATGCAGCAGAAAATAAACAGAAGGCCTAAGTCTAAAGGTTTCTAACCTAGAAGCAACTGATGATATACAGGGTAAAACTAAAGTGGTGCAACTAGGCAGATGAACAATTTGTAATAGGCCTAAACTTCTCAATGAAATGATCTAAGTATGTATAAAATGAAAAGAGAAGTTACTGTCCAAGTTTGTCTCCTGTTCGGAACTTGGCGAAGCCCCCTTCGCACGTCGAGGTCTGCTTCGGAGGTTGGTGACGGAGTCTGTCCGAAATGCCGAAGGTGTCACTGTCTAGCCTAGTTCGAAGTGGTAAGAAGCGAAGTGTACTTCGGAGCGAAGTAAAACAGTGCCGGAGCTTGGTTCGAAGTATGTACTTCGAAGACAAGGCTTCGAACACAGCTTCGAACCAAGAGCTTCGGAACAAAGTGACAAAGTCGGAGCCTGCTTCGAAGTGAGCACTTCGAAGACAAAACTTCGAACACAACTTTGAACCGAAAGCTTCGAAGCAAAACCTTCGAACAAAAAACTTCGAACACAACACACAGAAAGACAACCTTCGAACAAGGAAGCGAAGTCTGTCACGTGACAGAAAATCAAGTCCGAAGCCTACACTCTATCTTCGAACAGGGAAAGCTTCGGAAGGAGAAACGACGGCTGACACGCCACAAAGAAATCCAAGCGAAGTCTATCAGAAAAGACAAACTTCGAAACCAACTTCGAAACCTTAATGAAGTGTGCACTTCGAACAGATAGATACGGAGTATGTTTGTTCGAAGTATGCGATGCTGTCCATACAGGAAGAACTTCGAAGCTAGCAACTCAGACACAAAAACCGAAGTTCGCAGATTGAGCGAAGCCTTTGAAGATGTTAGATCGAAGCCTGCCTCACGGAGCTGAGGGGCTTCGAACAGAGAAAGATGACTTCGCAGAAACAGTCAAAAAGGCATTTACTCCATTCTGCTTCGATCAAAAAGGCAGTACAGTAGAAGGTAAAAAGCTGGCAGCAAGTACTGTAGCTACAGTAGCAGTACTACTTGCAACAGCAAGAACTAGTACTCCCTCTCACGAAGAACAGAAGCAACAGAAGAAGCTTCTTCTCAAGAAATAAATTCAGCAGCCCGTAGCCAAAGCAGTAACTCTCCAAACCGAACAATATGCAACCAATAAATTCACCAGGGACCAAAGCATTAAAGCATCCAAGAGATTTGAGCCAAAATAATGCATGAACAGAGAGAGGCAAGCCCTGGCGGCGCACACAGGAGAGAGAAACGGGAGACAAAGTGACCCAAAGGGTGGATTTGATTTCAGCACAAAAGGGTAGTCCAAACCCTAGGGATTGGGGTCCTATTTATAGGCAGCCCAACACTAGGAATATTCTACCAGCCCCTTAGGGTTTTTACAGACTCAAAAATAAAGGAAAAGACTCTACTGCCCTTAGGAATTTTTACAGACACAACTGACTGACTGTGGGCCTAGAGATACAGATGACATATGCGGAAGCTAAGTTTTCGTAGCGACTACGGCTTCTCTTCTGGACAGTCGGATACAGAATCAACGGTTGTCAGTTTTACGCCGAAACTGACAAAGCCTCCACCAGCTTTGCACCAGGTACCCGGATTGGGCCGGCCCGACTCCGCAGCTCTCTCAGCCCGGCAATCGCTCACCGTCCGTGTACCTGAGTCAGTCCTGGTCAACAGCCCAGTGGGTCTTCTACTGCTTCTGGCCCATGCACCCGGATTGGGCCAGCCCGACTTCGCAGCCTCCTCTGCCCGACAGTCGCTCGCTGCCCGTGTACCTGAGTCACACGCGGCCCATGAAACAGCAGATCTCTTCTCTTTTTCAGTCCTCGTTGACTATCGTTGACAATGACTCATCACTTCTGGAGCCATGAGGCCCACGCTATTCAGCATGGCTCCTCAGGAATCACCAACGATGGCCACCGTCAATGCAATCCTGGAGGTAATCTTTAAATGTCCCCCTTTTCTTTGGATCCTTTTGGTTTGCCCATTTTTTCCACCCTTCTTATTGTTTTTTCTCCATGATTTATCTATAGAACTTGTGGAACCAAATTTTGATACCTTTCCTCGATCATTCATCTTACTAATTCCTAGGCCCAATGGGTAATTTTTTTGGGTCATGGGTCGATGAGTCCCAACCTCCTTGATGATGTCGTCTTGACTTCTCTTGATGTCATTTCTGTGGACGACCCCTTCCTTTTCCAATCCAAACCTTCTCACTGTTTTGACATCAAGTATGTTGGTGGCTGGGAAAATATATCAACATTCACAACAAGTAATCCGGCCCTATTAGTGAACGGGAGCACGTTGCTTTTCTCAACCTCTAGCTCAAGAGGTTCTTCTTTTGTGGGTCCACCCTCAGGTCCACATGTCACCTCCAATACCTAGCAAAACGATTGGTTGCTAGAACTGCAATCCCCCTTGGTCAATACGTCCTTGGCTCCCTCTATCATCTTCTTAATCAGGTATTGGCCCATCTATTGGTCGGTGATGCCGTAGGTCACCTTGAGGGTCCCTGGTGGTTCCTCTAGTTGTGGCTTAACTTGTACACAACCAAAGTCTCCTCTGGCCCCTCCTTTGACCTCCTTCGCTTTCCATCCGACCATCATGATTCCGCCTCTCCAACCACCCATCGATGCATGTCCTTGGGTGAGGCGGTCGCCTGTCATCCGGGAACGAGGATGTCTGCTGATATCTTGGCCCGACGGTTTAAATCCTTTTTTTGTGGCTTTATCAGTGACTGCATAGTGTGGTATGCCTATGAGTCCTTGGCTGACTATGAATACCCACATCGGCTATTTTTGGTCGATGTGCTATCGAGCCCCGAGAGCGAGGCCATCTTCATTGCTTGCATCTCTCCTTGTCTCCTTCCAATCAACTTCATGGTTGGTCCGCCCAAGCCATCCTACGAATTTTATCATCTGACGGTTTGTGCTCAGCAACTTGGCTCGGCCAGTTGCCAATCGACCTCTTCTTCAATGGCCAGATCTAGGTCAGTGGTAAAGTGTCGAGTTCTTTGGAGTTTAATAGGCTCTTTTCTATGGTTGATTCAATCTCTCTTGGGGATTTTCCTTCCTGGACTATGTGCTGGGTAGCGTAACTCCCTTTCAAGAAATGGTGGTCTGAAGTGAGCCAGCATGTCTTCAATCTCCATTCCAAGTGCTTCTGTGTTTTGCTGGATCTAGCCTTCACCGACATCGATCATGAGGTTTGCTTTGACATTCGTGACTTAACCTTCGTCTCGATTTTCTTTCTAATCATCTCTCTTGCAGGAGGATGACATCAACGCCTTGTCGACGAGCCAAAGTGATAGGCCAATATGTTATGGGCTACCATCGGTAGCTACCAACCTCATATGCGGAGCCCCCACTTCATCAGAATGGCTTGTCAGGAACCAAGTCAAGGCCCCAGCGTGTAAACGCAAAGCATCGGGCGTAGTCACAAGTCGCTCCACCAGAACCCGATCGACCTAGGTAATCTTTCCACTTTTGCTTGGAGGACTCTCATCTTTTCTTGGTGGCATTCCTCAATCCGTGATCTGATTTTCTTTCTTCTTCTTTTTCAGCCAGCTCCACCAACGCCTTCTGTCGCACAAACCCCAGTTGTTATCGATGCGACTCTACCGGCTCAGATACGTGTGTCCTAGTTATGTGACGCCTGTTTTCGCTTCGGTGCTCATTTGTCTTCATCTCTTCTAGCCTTCCCTGGCCACTGCGTTAGACCAGCCAGCAGATGACCCAATACAAGCCCAGTTATTTCTAGGCACTAGAGATGCCGCAGTGGACCTCGTCGTCGGGGTCGATACTTTGGAGGTCGTCGTTGCTGATCCTAGTGCGTCGGTCGACGTCGTCGTTGCGGGTTCACTGGCCGAGGCAGGCACACCAGAGGATGTGCTTGTGGTCGCCGAGATCGTTGTCGAGGTATCTCTCGCCGATAGACCTTTATCAAGTACCTTCGTTCTCTTCTACATGTTTCTTTCTTTACGACTTACATTGGCCTTGAATGTAGCCGATGTCGGGCGCCGCGAGATCGCCTGCCCCTAGTGTAACCTTGTAGAGGAAGGTTCCTTCACCCCTCTAGTGGTCACAACAGAGGGTGACCCCGCCGATAGTGCTCTACTATTGGCCGTCACTGCCAGGTCTATCGGTGTAAGTCTTCTTGCCCTAGTGTCTGTTATATGACTAGCCTTTGCCTAACCCTCCTCCTTTTTAGTCTTTCACTCAAATTCCCTTTCGACGTCCATTAATTCTTGGAAGGAGTCGCTGGTGCTTCCTCATCGGCCTCACCTCAACTGCCTTTGGCCGTGAAAGAGGTGATATCAGACCTACTGTGCCACCTGGACGTTCCAATGGAGGCCCTAGTCAACGATTCAGGACCGATACGGGGGCGCTTCAATGATGTCCTAGACAAACTCCCATTGAAGCTGGTTGATGCTCTTACACCGGTCGTGTACTTGGAACACTACCACCCGTTTATGCAATGAGCTGCCAAGAGGATAGCCGACCAAGCTAGCTAGGCGTCGCTCCTGGCGGCAACAAAGACTCATCGGGAGGTAGTCGTGGCAAAGAGGGCTCTCCTAGAGCTCATCGAGGCTGAATCTTTGGCCGTATCACAAGAGCTTTATCGGCTATGGGCAAAGGAAGTCGACCTAACAATGGAGCTAGAGCGGACCTGGGCGTAGATTTCTGAACAAGAGGGTATCGCGTCATTTTTACCGGCCCGAGTTGAAACCCAGCGACGCTGATTCGTTGATGTCGTCCACCAAGCATAGCGATGCCATCGCACCCTCCAAGATGTTCCTGGCTCAGACACAAAGACCAGGCCCTTGTTCGTAATATAGATCTCATGCGGCTATAGGCGATCGAGGCTATCTATCGCATGCTCTAAATTCCATGTAAAATAGGTGGTTGTAATGAACAACTTCTCTTCGTAATATTTCACCCTTAATTCCTTTGACTTGCATACCGAGTCTCTACGTTGTATTTTGATCTATGGGTGATGGCTCTACATCAGTCGTCTCAAGGCGATGCCATAGGCATCGACTATCTATGCTTCGTCCAAACGATTGAAAGGATGTATCTTTAAATAATCGTTCAGCCTTCCCGGCCCTCTAGTGTAGTAGTCTTTAGGTCGCTCCTATCTCGCCTGAGGTTCTGGTTACTTACAAAGGTTGGCTTGGCCTATTGATCTGATGTTCGTATTACTGTGGTCCATCGGCACACGGCAAGGTTTGGCCAAGTCTCCCCTCCATTTTTTGGCGTCATCTTCATAGAATGGGCTTGATGGTTCTTTGTCGATCGGGATGACACCATTGTCTGACACATCTTTATCTTCATGTTCGGCCTTCTCCTTTGGCCTCCATTCGCTCTTAATTTTGAGTGGCCGACTGATTTCCTCATCGTGTTGCGCTCTTGCTTCCCTGTGTCGCAGGCGCTGGGCCCTTCTTTTTTGAATCCTTGTGAAAATCCTAGGAGGACACCACCACGACTTCTCTGGTATACTTTTATCGTCATCGGCCATCTGGCTGATTTCTTTGGGATTGAAGGGACCAAATCTTTCTAATGTCGATACCTGTGCAGATGACGACCTTTGGTGTATTGCCTACCGATCATGCGGGCAGAGCCTGACGTTGCATGACCGATGACCGCATTCCGGACAGTCGTTTATGGATGGTAAGCGTAGCCCCTCATTCTAGCAAAGCCTGAAGAACTCGCAGTTCTAGTGGGGGTTGAAACACGAGCGGCCCTGACTGTCTTCATTGTTCTCCCTTTCTTCCGACCTCCTTTGGTATTTCCTGATGAGGCCTAATGAGGTGACGTTGCTACCAATTTTCCTTACTCCCGTTGCACGCTGGTCGCCACCATAATGCGCGTGCACTATGTTGACCGGGAACGGGTGATCGTCGATGTTCATGGGCTTCTTCCCATCGTCGAATTTGATTCGGCCTTGATCCATGACTAATTGGATCCATTTCCTGAACACCTTGCACTCATTAGTATGGTGCGATGGGGAGTTGTGCCACTTGTAGTATTTTCTCTTCTTCAGCTCCTCGACAAGCAGTATTACATGGCCAGGTGACAGGTGGATTTGCTTCTCCTTAAGTAGCAGGTCATATTTTGTCGGCCTTGTTGATATCAAAGTCATATTTTTCTTCCTTTTCGGACGACTTCACCCATGGGCAAGCAACCTGCTTCTTATTCTTGGACCACTCAGCCATGCCAACCTCTACATCTAAGTCGCTGCTCTCGTTAGAGTCCGAGTGGTATATTTGGGCGTATGCCACCTTCTTATGGTACTTATCCCTCTTGGCTTCTTAGAATCGTATCTCATGTGCCGATACCCTTTGTAATAGTTGCAATAGGCTCTCGCACTCGTGTGATGAACACCTCTCCTTAATTGGATTTAGGACCTTGAAAAGCCAATTCCGCCAACTGACCATCGCTGAGGCTCAAGGTATAGAATATGCTCCGTATGTCCTAGAACCTCTAGACATAATCTTGTACCGACTCGTCCATCCTCTGCTTGACGATGTCAAGTCGGTAAGCTTCATATCTTGGATGCTGGTGAAGAAGTACTTATGAAATTTCTTCTCTAGGTTAGCCCATCCTCGGATGGAGTCCACCGGCAGTGAAAAGAACCCCACGAAGGCCAATCTCGGTAGGGAGAGTAGGAAGAATCGGACCCTCAATGCCTCGTCAGTCGGTGCCTCTCCACACTAGGTGAGTGTAACACCCCAAATTTCCAAAACAATAAAAATATCAATAAATTCAATTTCTTGGAATTTATATTTCTGAAAATACTTTTAATACTCTTTTATACCCTTTTGAACTACAGCATAGAGTAGATGGCCAAACTAGGAGGTGAAACTTTTTGTATATGATCCTAAGACCAAGATATATTTTTGAGAATTTTTATAAATTTTTACTAAGCATGGAAGTAGCCCTATTATTTTAAATCAATTTCTGCAATTATTTTTAATCAAAAAATAATTTCAAACAGTATTGGGCCCTCCCCCTCCCTTCTCTCTCTCCCGGCCGGCCCAGCCCGTTACCTCGTGCGCCTTAGGCTGACAGCCTGGTCCCACCTGTCGGCGCCGATTGCCTCCCCTCGCGCGCGCGCCCGACGCCTCGGCCCCACCCGTCAGCTGCCTCCCTCGCTCGTCCGCGCTCGCTGGCCAGTGGCCCCCGTCTGTCAGAACCGTCATCAACCTCGCGCCATCGCCCCCCCTAATGGCGCCGGCTGACTTGAATCCCTCGGATTCGCTCGTCGCCGGTCCCCTCCCCTCCATTATTCGCCGGCATTAAAACCCCCGTATCACGACGACCGTTTCCCCTCTTGATTCCACGCGTGATCGTCCCGTTATCGCTTGCATGCGGTGAAACCGCCTTGCCGGCGTTCACTCTCGATCTCCCTCAATTGCGCCCCCTCTGCCCCGCCGGTGGCCTTATTTAAACCCCCTGCCTCCGCCGCGTTCGACCCCCCACGCTCTTGCAACCCAGGACCGAACAGAGCGCCCGTAGTTCACTTTTTAGCGCACTCCTTCGGTTTCGCCTCCAGCCACCGCTCGCCGTCGCCGGAGCCCCTCTCCGTCCGTGCCGACCGCACCGTCATGACCGCAAGAACGACCTCAACCTTGGCCACCCCTCCGCCGACGTCGAACCCCGCCGGAACACCATCGCCGACGAGGAGCCCGAACAGCTTCGTCGTCTACCCTCGCCGCCGACCGCTTCCCGTCGACCCCTCGCCTCGCCTAAGGTACCGTCGTGACCGCCGTAGTGCCCTCTTTCCATTCCTAGGCTTAGCTAGGGCCGCCGTCGCTCGCCGTGGCTGCTGGCCCGCTCGCCGTCGTCGGAGAAGACGACCGGCACGGGTCGAGTACCCGTGCCGTGTCAGATCTGATCCCGACCGTGCGATCGCGATCGGACGACGCGTGTGAGCCCACGTACGCGATCTAATCCGCACCGTTGGATCTGGTCAAAGCGTTACGTTTTAATCACACGCGTTCATTTTCATTTAAAACCGGCGCGCGATCTCGTGCGTCCACGTGGTACCCTTTCGCACGTTTTAATCTTGGCCGTCTGTTGTAACTTACGCGCCCCGCCTCGCCTGCGCGCGTTGGATCTGGATCCGACGGTCTAGATCGACCCGGTGCACGCGCACAGTGCGCGGGTTCACCGTGGGCCTGGCTCACCGTGGACCCGAGGGGTTTAAAAATTGAAAATGGATTTCAGAAATACTTTTAAACTTGTAAAATTCATATCTGGCGCATTTGAACTCTAAAAATTGCCATTCCAATTTCAGAAAATTCATAATATTATTCTCTACATGTTTATACAATAAAAACAGTAGGTTTACTTTGGACATTTCATGTTTATTTAAATGGACATTCAAATACCCTTAGGTTAAAAATGTAAATTTAATTATTTAAATTCCAATAAAGTTTGTATTTATTTATTTCCTGTTGATATGAATAAATCACTAAGTTTTCTATGAAACTTTCATTTTTAGAGAGCTTAAAAATGAGAATAACCCCTTTTAAAACCCTCTTTCAAAGGACAACACTTTATTTTAATTTCTTTTAAAATTATTTATAAACTGAATTTCAGAACCCTAACAACTTGATTTATTTTTAATCAAACCAACTTAAACCTATGTGATTATTATGTGATGTTATATTGTTTGGTTGAATGTTGTATTTATTTTATTTTACTTTATTATATTAAAAAGACTACGACGTCGCCGAGGAGCCGGAGTACTTCCCCGAAGTCCCTCCCTCTCCCTTTGCTGAACAAGGCAAGTCACCAAACCAATCTTTTGAGCATATTGAACCCATGTTTGATTAAACTATCGCTAAAACTCATAGGCTATACATGCATTAGTCAAATGAAACCCTTACAATATATTTATTTAGGATCCCCCGACCTTGATGTGCAACCCAAGCCATGCTATCTCGCCTAACCTCCTTGTCACCATATGATCAATGATATTAGCTAGTGTCCAATGTATTGACACGATCGCTATAGGATAAAAATGAGTCGTAGCAAAATTGTTCTATTATATGATCCCTGTTACTTCTTATCCTTGGAAATTCTGTTGGTGATGAGTTATGGTTGTGAGTGTATGCATGGTGGGTTCCGGGTGCAAGCTAGGGCATTGGTCGGTAGCACCCGGGGCACTATAAGGACCGGTCTGAGGGATCCGTTGCAATACACTTACGTACTAACCACAAGTCTAGTGGGTAAGTCCTAACTAAGGTATGGGTTGTTCCAAACCGAGGCCACCATCTGGAGATGGGTCAAGTTGCACCTGCGGGTGACTTGTACCAATGTGGCGCAAAAGGAGGTGCGACATTAGCCGGGATGCGGCCCGGCGCGCCGGCGAAACCTAGAGCGGGTGGTTATCGCTTGGAACATCTCATATCGAGGTTTTGGCACGAGTTCCCGTGGTATGGGTCATCTCGTTTGGGATGAGTGCGTGCCTTGTGGGTACAGTAGTACATCTCTGATCAGAGTCCTAAATCTTTTCGAAAAGCTGAGCCCGCGGTCAAGGGCGGGTTGCGTGACATCCCCCAGTTAGTTTACTTTGAATATGTATGTGCATGATGGATTGACATGTAAGGACTGTCGAGCGAGGTGGGGCTGACTGTACCCCTCGAGTTAGTTGATGTTGATGATATTCATGTTTACTTTCCGCATGATTAAAATATGTTTACACTAATCGCAATAACTGAAACTGTACTTTTCCGCAATGTTAGCCATTACCCTTCCTTGTTTATTATCCTGCATTATTACTTGCATTTGCGGTGGCTTGTTGAGTACTTTTTGTACTCATACCCGTTGGACCCCACAGAGGATGCTTACTATGAGGACGGTCTGGAGTAGCGACCCAGTCGAGAAGAAAGATCCTGAAGAAGATGTTCGTCATGCCGCTGTTTAATTATTTTATTACTGTTTTTACTAAGACTTTGATGTAATAAATATGGTCTGCGTACCATGAATACTGTCGTATGTTCGATTGTCGCATGATGAACCTCTTGTATTATTGTTTTTCTATGGAAATTCAATAATGTCTCGATTTGATAAATCGGGGCGCTACAAGATGGTATCAGAGCCGACTCGACTGTAGGAAGCCAAACAGACCCACCTAGCCATTAGCCACAGGAAATTACTTCTCGAAAATCTACTTTATAAACTTTGTTCCTCTCCTCACTTTTATTCAACTTGTTGTTTTGTAGATGCCAGTCTACCAAGTCCACAGCTACTGCCGCCACTACGAGGGCTTCGTCCGGGAGCTCCGTATGATGCTCACCTTCCTCGGGTTCCTCTTCGAGCCCGAATTCCAAGGAGTGTATCCCGACGAGTTCACCGGGCCTTGTGACGTCTCCCTCACCGTCCACGGCTCCGGAGAACACCTGCCGCCCTACACCACAGCACTTGGAGGCCCGACTTTCGACGTCGCGTGCCAACGAGTCGCCCTCCAGGCCCTCATGGAGCTGAGGATGATCTACGACGATCGTCTTCAGAACTCGTCCTTCCGGCTCGTGCCGAAGCGTACTCCCGGAGCCCACCGTAGCATCTACCTCGGAGTTCACTCCGTGCGTGATCTGGTCATGGCCCGGCAGTCGCGTCTTCTACAGGCCATGGACGATCTCCACACCGAGGTGGTGCTCGACGCCGACGAGCACCATGAGGCGGTTGAGTTCCTTCGTGAAGAAACGAAGAACTTGATCCAACAGAACGGCGAGCTGCAGCGCAAGATCATGCAGCTGCAGAAGGATATTGCGGAGATGGTTCCTCTTCTTCCAAGGAAGAAGAAGCCCATCTGTGAGCCCCTCCCTCGCCCCAAGAGGATCCCGCCACGACCCTCCCCCGCCAGACCCTCCACCAGCGCCCCTGCACCACGCCCCGGCCTCGTCTCCGACTCCATCATCGAGAATTTTCTCGAGCCCACCATCCCTTCGGAGCCGCGTACTCGTGGTTCCGAGAGCACGGAGACCGCCTCCGGTGGCGAGTAGGCGTTAGGAGTCGCTATTTAATAAAAGGCATGATTTTGTATGTGGTGCTGCCCACGACGAGTGTGTTGTGGGTAGAATAAGAACTTGGTTGTAATGAATATTTTTTCTACCACTTAATTTTTATGCATGAGCTACTCCTGTTAATCGTGTTGTCAACTTTTTGCCTTATAACCTCATGAATTCAGAAGATGGCCGACCACCAGAACACCGGTTCCAACAACGGAGCAGGAGGAAGCCGTGATGCGCCCGAGGGTGTTGTGCCCAACTGGGGTGCAACGGGCCCGCGTCAGTCTGGGTCGCCTTCCGCCAACCACCCCACCTTGGCGGAAATGATGGCAAATCAGAACCAACTGATCACCGCCCTCCTCACCCAAATGCAGAACCAACAGGCTCAGTTGGACCGCCTGCAGAACGGGGAACCCGCCCCTCGCGCACCAGCACCCGCGCCCGCTCCGCAGCTCTCGGAGTTCCTGCGCGTGCGCCCGCCCATCTTCTCGAGCACCACCAACCCGATGGAGGCCGGAGATTGGCTTCGCACCATCGGAAAGAAGCTCGACCTCCTCCCCTGCACCGACCGGGAGCGAGTGGCCTTCGCCACTCACCAGCTCCAGGGTCCCGCCGCTGAATGGTGGGACAACTATCGTGAGTCCCAGCCAGAGGACCACGTGGTGACTTGGGCGGAGTTCACAATCGCCTTCCGTGCCGCCCACGTCCCCGCCGGTGTCATCACGGTGAAACAGCAGGAGTTCCACGACCTGCAGCAAGGCAACAGGACCGTCATGGAGTACCTCCATCAGTTCAACCGCCTCGCCCGCTACGCACCGGAGGAAGTGCGCACCGACGCCCTTCGCCAAGCCAAGTTCCTCCGGGGACTTAAGGATGAGCTGTCCATCTAGCTCGTCGCCACTGACTACGCCGACTTCCAACGGCTAGTCAACAAAGCGCTCATCCAAGAGACTGAGCAAAACAGGTTGGACCTCAAGAAGAGGAAGATGATCGCCTTCAAGCATCAGCAGGCGAACACTCAGAGGCCCCGCTTCGTCCCTCCGCCACCAGCGCCTGCCTACCATCCTCGGCCCGCCTACAGGCCACCTCACGCCGCCGGTGGATCCAACGCCGAGCATCCTCGCCCCTCCACCAGCTCCAGCCGCTCAGCCGACACCAGCCGCCAAGGCCCCGATCTTGAAGGATCGCCAAGGGAGGCCGGTCGTTTGCTTCAACTGCCGCAAGGAAGGGCACTACACACACCAGTGTCCTCACCCCAAGCAGGCTCAAGGCGCGGCACCCAACCAGGCGGTTCATGCCCGCGTCAACCACATCAGCGCGGAGGAAGCTCAGGAGGCTCCTGAAGTCGTGTTCGGTACGTTTACTGCGAATTCCGTACCGGCCGTAATATTATTTGACTCTAGAGCAACCCACTCCTTCATCTCGGAAGATTTTGTGAAAACAAACAAATCGGACGTGCTCCCTCTACCCATTCCCATGGTAATTGCCACTCCTGGCAACAGGACCCTAGCCCGCTTATACAGCCCTAAGGTTCAAATTGACATCCAAGGAGTACTGTTTCGGGCCGAGCCAGTCCTCATCCAATGCACCGGACTCGACCTTATACTAGGGATGGATTGGTTGATGAAGCACAAGGGAGTGATCGACTGTGCCAACAAGTCTGTCACAGTGACCAACCCTGAAGGCGCAACCGTCACCTTTCGGATGACTAGTCGCAACCCACTCGGAGCATCCCTTCGCTCGATAGCTCTTGAAGAGGTACCCATAGTGAAGGAGTTTGCGGATGTCTTCCCTTAAGACTTACCCGGAATGCCTCCCAAGCAGGACATCGAATTCAGAATCAAACTTGTCCCCGGGACCACTCCAATCTCCAAGCGCCCGTACCGGATGGCCGCTAATGAACTAGCTGAAGTCAAGAGCAACATCGAAGACTTAGAGCAAAAAGGGTATATTCGACCAAGTACCTCACCCTGGGGTGCACTGGTTATATTTGCCATGAAGAAGGACAAGACCAAGAGAATGTGCGTGGACTATAGAGCCTTGAACGACGTAACCATCAAGAACAAGTATCCACTGCCTCGGATCGACGACCTGTTCGATCAGCTGAAAGGATCCTCGGTGTTTTCCAAGATTGACCTCAGGTCAGGTTATCACCTATTGAGGATTAGAGAAGGAGACATACCCAAGACTGCCTTCACCTCTCGCTATGGACTTTATGAGTACACCGTGATGTCGTTCGGACTCACGAATGCCCCGGCCTTTTTCATGAACATGATGAACAATGTATTCATGGAGTTCTTGGACAAGTTCATCGTGGTATTCATCGATGATATCCTCGTTTACTCCAAGACCAAGGAAGAACACGAGACTCACCTCCGCCTGACTCTCGGAAAGCTAAGGGAGCAGCAACTGTACGCCAAATACAGCAAATGCGAATTTTGGTCGTCTGAGGTGAAGTTCCTCGGCCATGTTATATCTGCCGGAGGAATAGCAGTGGACCCAACCATCGTGGAAGCGGTAACCAACTGGCTGCAGCCCACAATGGTGACCGAGATCCGGAGTTTTCTCGGATTGGCCGGATACTACCACCGGTTCATCGAGAATTTTTCCAAGATCGCCAAGCCTATGACCAGACTTCTGCAGAAGGAAGTGAAGTTTGAATGGACCCCCGACTGCGAAGAAAGCTTCCAGACCCTCAAGAAGAAGCTAGTGTCAGCTCCTATTCTGACTCTGCCAGACATCCGGAAAGACTTCCACGTCTATTGTGATGCCTCTCGTCAAGGATTGGGATGCGTCTTAATGCAAGAAGGGAAAGTGATATCCTACGCCTCCCGACAGCTAAGGCCGCATGAGCTGAACTACCCGACCCACGACCTGGAACTAGCAGCCGTGGTTCATGCCTTGAAGATATGGAGACATTACCTCGTGGGAAATCGGTGTGAGGTCTTCACTGACCACAAGAGCCTCAAGTACATATTCACCCAACCAGATCTGAATCTCAGGCAAAGGAGATGGTTGGAACTGATCAAGGATTACGACTTGGGCATCCATTATCATCCGGGCAAAGCGAATGTGGTGGCAGACGCCCTTAGTCGAAAAGGGTACTGCAATGCCATCATGATTCAGGACCAAGCTCCTTTACTGTATAAGGAGATGGAAAGGCTAAACCTAGGGATCACCACTCGAGCGTACCTCGCTGCCTTGGAATCTCGGCCTGTCTTAATAGACCAGATCCGAGGAAAGCAGAAGGAAGACCCGGACATCCTGGAGATCCAGCAGAACATGAGGAAGGGTAAAGCCCCCGGATTTTCCGAGGACGAGCATGGTACCATCTGGTTCGGAAACCGGATCTGCGTACCCGACAAACCTGAATTGAAGACCCTCATCCTTCAAGAAGCCCACGATACTCTATACTCCATCCATCCCAGGAGTACAAAGATGTATCAAGACCTGAAGGAAAAATATTGGTGGGTCAGCATGAAGAGGGAAATAACAGAGTATGTGGCCAAGTGCGACACATGCCGCCGAGTCAAGGCAGAGCATCAGAGGCCTGCCGGACTTCTTCAACCTCTCAAGGTCCCTAAATGGAAGTGGGAAGAAATAGGAATGGACTTCATCACGGGACTGCCCAGGACCCAAGTTGGTCATGATTCTATCTGGGTGATCGTCGACCGACTCACCAAGGTAGCTCACTTCGTTCCGGTCAAGACAACTTACACCGTCGCCAAGCTGGATGAGTTGTATATGACCCGGATCGTGTGCCTTCACGGAGTTCCTAAGAAGATTGTATCTGACCACGGGAGTCAGTTTACCTCCAAGTTTTGGAAGAACCTTCAAGAGGAACTCAGCACCCGGCTGAACTTTAGCACCGCCTATCATCCATAGACTGACGGTCAGACCGAAAGGGTCAACCAGATATTGGAGGATATGCTTACAGCTTGTGCTCTAGACTTTGGCGGAATGTGGGACAAGAACTTACCATATGCGGAGTTCTCCTACAACAACAGCTTTCAAGCCAGCCTGCAAATGTCCCCGTTCGAAGCACTCTATGGACGTAAGTGCAGAACGTCGTTGCTCTGGGATCAAACCGGAGAGTCGCAACTGTTCGGAACTGATCTATTAAGAGAAGCTGAAGAGAAGGTTAAGATCATAAGAGACCGATTGAAGGCAGCCCAATCCAGGCAAAAGAGCTATGCCGACAACCGTCGAAGAGACCTAGCCTTTGAGGAGGGCGATTATGTCTATCTCCGAGTCACTCCCCTCCGTGGCACTCAAAGGTTCAACATGAAAGGCAAACTAGCACCCCGCTACGTCGGACCTTTCCAGATCCTCCGACGACAAGGAGAAGTGGCATATCAACTTGAACTGCCTCCATCCTTGGCAGGAGTTCATGATGTGTTCCATGTCTCTCAGCTGAAGAAGTGCCTCCGTGTACCCACCGAGCAAGCCGACCTTCAGCAGCTTAATGTCCAAGAAGACTTGACCTACATAGAAAGACCCATCAAGATCTTGGAAACCAAGGAGAGAGTAACCAGAAGTCGCGTTGTTCGCTTCTGCAAAGTCCAATGGAACAACCATTCCGCCGAGGAAGCCACTTGAGAAAAGGAAGACGAACTGAAAGCCCAATATCCCGAGTTATTCGAGTAACGTTCCAATCTCGAGGACGAGATTCTTGTAAGGGGGATAGGTTTGTAACACCCCAAATTTCCAAAACAATAAAAATATCAATAAATTCAATTTCTTGGAATTTATATTTCTGAAAATACTTTTAATACTCTTTTATACCCTTTTGAACTACAACATAGAGTAGATAGCCAAACTAGGAGGTGAAACTTTTTGTATATGATCCTAAGACCAAGATATATTTTGAGAATTTTTATAAATTTTTACTAAGCATGGAAGTAGCCTTATTATTTTAAATTAATTTCTGCAATTATTTTTAATCAGAAAATAATTTCAAATAGTATTGGGCCCTCCCCCTCCCTTCTCTCTGTCCCGGCCGGCCCAGCCCGTTACCTCGCGCGCCTTTGGCTGACAGCCTGGTCCCACCTGTCGGCGCCGATTGCCTCCCCTCGCGCGCGCGCCCGACGCCTCGGCCCCACCCGTCAGCTGCCTCCCTCGCTCGTCCGCGCTCGCTGGCCAGTGGCCCCCGTCTGTCAGAACCGTCATCAACCTCGCGCCATCGCCCCCCCTAATGACGCTGGCTGACTTGAATCCCTCGGATTCGCTCGTCGCCGGTCCCCTCCCCTCCATTATTCGCCGGCATTAAAACCCCCGTATCACGACGACCGTTTCCCCTCTTGATTCCACGCGTGATCGTCCCGTTATCGCTTGCATGCGGTGAAACCGCCTTGCCGGCGTTCACTCTCGATCTCCCTCAATTGCGCCCCCTCTGCCCCGCCGGTGGCCTTATTTAAACCCCCTGCCTCCGCCGCGTTCGACCCCCCATGCTCTCGCAACCCAGGACCGAACAGAGCGCCCGTAGTTCACTTTTTAGCGCACTCCTTCGGTTTCGCCTCCAGCCACCGCTCGCCGTCGCCGGAGCCCCTCTCCGTCCGTGCCGACCGCACCGTCATGACCGCAAGAACGACCTCGACCTCGGCCACCCCTCCGCCGACGTCGAACCCCGCCGGAACACCATCGCCGACGAGGAGCCCGAACAGCTTCGTCGTCTACCCTCGCCACCGACCGCTTCCCGTCGACCCCTCGCCTCGCCTAAGGTACCGTCGTGACCGCCGTAGTGCCCTCTTTCCATTCCTAGGCTTAGCTAGGGCCGCCGTCGCTCGTCGTGGCCACTGGCCCGCTCGCCGTCGTCGAAGAAGACGACCGGCACGGGTCGAGTACCCGTGCCGTGTCGGATCTGATCCCGACCGTGCGATCGCGATCGGACGACGCGTGTGAGCCCACGTACGCGATCTAATCTGCACCGTCGGATCTGGTCAAAGCGTTACGTTTTAATCACACGCGTTCATTTTCATTTAAAACCGGCGCGCGATCTCGTGCGTCCACGTGGTACCCTTTCGCACGTTTTAATCTTGGCCGTCTGTTGTAACTTACGCGCCCCGCCTCGCCTGCGCGCGTTGGATCTGGATCCGACGGTCTAGATCGACCCGGTGCACGCGCACAGTGCGCGGGTTCACCGTGGGCCTGGCTCACCATGGACCCGAGGGGTTTAAAAATTGAAAATGGATTTCAGAAATACTTTTAAACTTGTAAAATTCATATCTGGCGCATTTGAACTCTAAAAATTGCCATTCCAATTTCAGAAAATTCATAATATTATTCTCTACATGTTTATACAATAAAACAGTAGGTTTACTTTGGACATTTCATGTTTATTTAAATGGACATTCAAATACCCTTAGGTTAAAAATGTAAATTTAATTATTTAAATTCCAATAAAGTTTGTATTTATTTATTTCCTGTTGATATGAATAAATCACTAAGTTTTCTATGAAACTTTCATTTTTAGAGAGCTTAAAAATGAGAATAACCCCTTTTAAAACCCTCTTTCAAAGGACAACACTTTATTTTAATTTCTTTTAAAATTATTTATAAACTGAATTTCAGAACCCTAACAACTTGATTTATTTTTAATCAAACCAACTTAAACCTATGTGATTATTATGTGATGTTATATTGTTTGGTTGAATGTTGTATTTATTTTATTTTACTTTATTATATTAAAAAGACTACGACGTCGCCGAGGAGCCGGAGTACTTCCCCGAAGTCCCTCCCTCTCCCTTTGATGAACAAGGCAAGTCACCAAACCAATCTTTTGAGCATATTGAACCCATGTTTGATTAAACTATCGCTAAAACTCATAGGCTATACATGCATTAGTCAAATGAAACCCTTACAATATATTTATTTAGGATCCCCCGACCTTGATGTGCAACCCAAGCCATGCTATCTCGCCTAACCTCCTTGTCACCATATGATCAATGATATTAGCTAGTGTCCAATGTATTGACACGATCGCTATAGGATAAAAATGAGTCGTAGCAAAATTGTTCTATTATATGATCCCCGTTACTTCTTATCCTTGGAAATTCTGTTGGTGATGAGTTATGGTTGTGAGTGTATGCATGGTGGGTTCCGGGTGCAAGCTAGGACATTGGTCGTTAGCACCCGGGGCACTATAAGGACCGGTCTGAGGGATCCGTTGCAATACACTTACGTACTAACCACAAGTCTAGTGGGTAAGTCCTAACTAAGGTATGGGTTGTTCCAAACCGAGGCCACCATCTGGAGATGGGTCAAGTTGCACCCGCGGGTGACTTGTACCAATGTGGCGCAAAAGGGGGTGCGACGTTAGCCGGGATGCAGCCCGGCGCGCCGGCGAAACCTAGAGCGGGTGGTTATCGCTTGGAACATCTCATATCGAGGTTTTGGCACGAGTTCCCGTGGTATGGGTCATCTCGTTTGGGATGAGTGCGTGCCTTGTGGGTACAGTAGTACATCTCTGATCAGAGTCCTAAATCTTTTCGAAAAGCCGAGCCCGCGGTCAAGGGCGGGTTGCGTGACATCCCCCAGTTAGTTTACTTTGAATATGTATGTGCATGATGGATTGACATGTAAGGACTGTCGAGCGAGGTGGGGCTGACTGTACCCCTCGAGTTAGTTGATGTTGATGATATTCATGTTTACTTTCCGCATGATTAAAATATGTTTACACTAATCGCAATAACTGAAACTGTACTTTTCCGCAATGTTAGCCATTACCCTTCCTTGTTTATTATCCTGCATTATTACTTGCATTTGCGGTGGCTTGTTGAGTACTTTTTGTACTCATACCCGTTGGACCCCACAGAGGATGCTTACTATGAGGACGGTCTGGAGTAGCGACCCAGTCGAGAAGAAAGATCCTGAAGAAGATGTTCGTCATGCCGCTGTTTAATTATTTTATTACTGTTTTTACTAAGACTTTGATGTAATAAATATGGTCTGCGTACCATGAATACTGTCGTATGTACGATTGTCGCATGATGAACCTCTTGTATTATTGTTTTTCTATGGAAATTCAATAATGTCTCGATTTGATAAATCGGGGCGCTACAGTGAGGAAGCGGCTAGTATGCTCGATCATGGAGATCGAGTCTTGTCCCAAAAATTTGGTGAAATAGGGCACCTTGTATCGGCCAGGCAGCGACACTCGATCGAACCATTCTGGATATGGCCGCTGATACATGTACGTCTGTTCTTTGGGCTTCAACCCAAACTGATCTCTGATGACCTCCGTGATCTGATTCATCCATTCATCTTCTTGTTGCCACTGCGTCGGGTATTGGCTAGGTTTGGGAGCCTGTTGATATTGCTCCTACCGGATAGCATTGCTCCCATACTGCCCCTCATCTCTGTAGGGTTGCACGCTGTATTACGTCGTCCGATGATACCCGGGAGGGATGCCATGGGGTGCCCCCCTTGACGGCACAAGATCTGGCAGTGTGTTCCTGGCGATGCCATACGTCACCAGCGGCACCCCCTGTCTTGCTGGTTGTAACGCCCGAAATTTAATAATTCCAAACTTTATTGAATTTCCAAAGAAAAACAATAAATAAATAATGTTCGTCACACGATGACATCTTACGCCAAACAAAATATAGCTCGCAAGCTATTTTATTACACTAAAATAGTAAGAAAAAGGAAAAAAATCTTGGCAATGAACATCTTGCTCCAGTACTCGCACCTTGACTGAGTAGCTACTCCAGACCATCCTCCTTGAAATAGGTCACCTCTGAAGTGGTTTTCAACGGGTATAAGTACAAAAGTACTCAACAAGCCACTGAAAATACAATAATAATACAGGGTAATAACAAAGGAAGGTAGTGGCTCAAAGTGCGAAAAAATACATTTTTATGGTTAAGCATGTAATGTAATCAGGTTATTTGTACATAAATTAAATCATAAATAATGCAACATATTCTAACTCGAAGAGTACAGTTAGCCCTCACTCACTAAACAGTCATTACATGCCATTCCATCATGCATCAATCATAAAAGTAAACTAACTACAGAACATTGCTCAACTCGCCCTTGACCGTGGACTCGGCTTTTTGAAAAGTTTATACTTTGACCAGAGGTGTACTATTGTATCCACAAGGCAAGAACTCGGCGTCGACCAAGTTATCACCACGATACCCTCACTAAGTCCCTGCCAAAACCTTTAGCATGGAACGCACCAACTCGAGGACAACCCCACTGGGTTTCGCCGGCGTGCCAACGCATTGGACCAACGTTGCACCCCCTTTTGTGCCTCATCGGTACAAGTCACTTGCAGGTGCCACTTGCCCCCTCTGCTTGGTGCATCAAGTTGGAACGCTCCATACCTCCAGTTAGGTCTTACCCATTAGACTTTTGGTTAGTACAGAAATGCTTTGCAATAGATCCCACGGACCAGTCCTTATAGTGCCCCGAGTCTAACTAACCAATGCTCTCGCTTGCACCCGGAACCCACCATGCTAACATACTTAGCCTACACTCCAAATCTTTTAGAATACCAAGGATGAGAGAAATATCGGGGAATCATATAATAGAATTCAAGTGACTAATCTACCACTCATTTTTAGCCTATAGCAGTTCTGTCGATACTGTTGGAGCGGAAACGGCGACCAGAGGGGGGGTGAATGGGAGCTTTTAAAAAACTTGGGCTAAAAACAGCCTTCGGTTTTAAATCTGTCTACTGCGGAACAGGCTTCGAACACCAACCTTCGAAGGTCTGGTTCGGAGGTATATGACAGCTCCGAACACAGGCTTCGCATGGAGTAAAAAGTCCGAAGCCAAGCAGACTTCGCTCCACCAACAACCCCGAAAACAACTCCGCTAAGTCAGTGCAGGCTCCGCACACAGGGTGCTTCGAGCAGGCTTCACACTTCACCCTTCGCAAGAGTAGACTACCCTCTGAGGACTTCGACCCAATACTTAGCGACAGCAACTGGTGGGTGGCTTCGTACTGCGAAGGTCTAAACGCACACTATGAGGACTCCGCTAAGGGTTTCAACACGGGAAGCAAAACAGGGCTTCGATCAGGGCTTCGCTAGTAAGCAGCGAGGTCTAGCCTCCTGTTACACAGAGCGAACGCGCACTGAAAAACACACTTCGCACAAAACACCCTTCGCCTAGACAGGCTTCGGTGCACTACAACTAGCGAGGTATGCAAAACAAGTTCAAGCAGAAAGACAACACAGAAGCAGGGCTTCGCCGCTTGAACAAGGAACACAGTAAAAGAACTCACTGGATGAATACAATGTATGCAGTAAATGCTCAAAGTGTTAAATGTTACCTACCCAGCCCCCATATTTATAGCCACACTTCACCCAAGTGAATTGACTACTTTACTCCTAGGGTTTACACCAGTTTTGTCTCTACAGAACAGAGGGGTACAAAAGGTAGTCAACTTTATTCTGGAGGCTTCTCTGTCAGCTTTGCAGAGGGGACAGCGTCAGCTTTTTGCAGAGCAGACAATGTCAGCCTTTGCAGTCTTTGACCTTCCTGAAGCCCCCCTTCGCACACGAAGGGTGCGGTAGCTTCGGCGAGAAGCCTTGAGCCTGACGGCCTTCGCTTCACCGAAGTCAGCCTCTAATACAGTGACGGTTTTGAGCCGAAGCCGTCAAAGCCCTTGGGCCTTCGCACCAACACCCTCGGAGTGGACCACCACGGCTTCGCAGCTACTCCCAGCTCGAACTCCGTCGGTCCGTGTACCGAAGCCATGCATGGCCGAAGTACCACAAGTCATCCTTCACTCCAGAGCTAGCCTCGCTCCGAAGCCTTCCTCACTCCGAAGCCCCACCTTCGGAGTACCACCCTTCGAAGTCCCTCCTTCGTCCAAGGCCTCCGCACGAAGAATTCCATGAGCACTTCGTCGCAGTGTCTCTCCCCGAGCACACTCCTCGACGATCCTCACCCGGACCATGCCTTTGATGCATCTCGACTTTTGAGACCTTCGTCGGGTACCTTCGAATGTCTCCCTCCGGAGCACACTTCGAACGCCTTGCCTCCGCAGAGGACTTGTTCCACCATACTCCGAAGTCACTCCATCCGGAGTACCCTTCGAAGTGCCTCGCCTCCGAGGACTTTGTCTCGGAGTACCTTCACCCGGAGCCACGCTCCGCACTTACTGCCTTCACCTGGTGCACCTCGACCCGAGGACCGACCTGGACCCCTTCGCAGCCTTCGTGACGGAGCTCCCCGCTCCACTAGCATCAAGCCTCCCGCTTGACCCAGGTTCACCTGCTACGAACCGTCCGTCGCCTCCGTGGTCCCCTGCGCACCACAGACAAGCAGACAAGTGTATCCAGTACTCTGGAGACCTCTCCGGGTTAGCAACCTTCGGTACACACTCCGGTGTACCGCCCAAAGTACCGAGACCTTCTGTACAACCCAGTCATCGTGTACTGTCCCCCCCGACAGGCACACTCCGCTGCAACAGCTGCAGCAACCAAACCACCGAACCCTTCGGTGAAACCATCTCTGAACACCATCGGAGTTCCAACCTCTGAACCCTCTTCGGAGGTACCCCTTCGAACCAGAGGATAAAAGCATGGCAATCACTCATCACAAATACCAAAACCAACCCTTGGTTTCTCAATCTCCCCCTTGATGAGTGCATTGACAACCAAATTCAAGTTCAAGAAAAATTAAAAGATTTTCAGCACACAAGTGACCATAAAAACTCTGAAACGAGCCAAATCATGTCACTTGACAAAAGAATTTTCCTCCCCCCTTTTTAAAAGAGTAAAAGCCCCTTCGGCAAATCTCCCCTTTTTCAAGATAAAAACTCCCTTGAGTAATTTAATTTTACCCCCTTGCAACAGAGAACTCAAAACTTTCTCCCCCTTTGGCAATGCAAGCATCAAGGAGCATGTAAAAGATGCATTGCTTGGAAATGAGCAGAATTGCAAAGACATATAAAGCAAAAATATGCCAACAGTAATACCAATGATCAGGGGCTCAGCTCAATTTATCATTCTCTAAAAACATGATGACAGCATGTGATATTATCATTTTTGAAATAAAAGCATCACCACTTAGTCAAGGAAGCTAGATCAGTAAAAGCAGGGACTGCGCAAAGCTAGTCAATTTCTACTCTAGACAGACAAGTCCAGTTCAAATGGAGCAATGAAAGCAAACTTGATTATCAAAGAATTGTGTTGTTCTTTTCTTAATGCCAGGGGTTATTTGTTTGTCCACCTTGTACTTTCCAATCAGGAAAATCCTAGGCATGAAAGCCATCAGAAGCTTAAGGCAATGATTTTGGCAGACACTACACTATTCCAGTTCAGACCAATGTGCAATGGTAAGCAGTCTAGAATAGAGTAGTGCGACAAACAAACCCACCTGGATCTTGTTGCTTGAAGCATGCAAATCATGGATGTTGGAATTGTGATTAGGTTGTTTAGCACTTTACGAGTATCCATGAGTATGGAGAACAATTTTTCAAGTTGCACAAATTAGCATCCAGAGAAAAAGTGTCTTGCTATCAAGCAGATAAAAGATAGCTAAAACAGTCCTGCCTACACTAGCTAGAGTCAACACAGAAGCGGTGAGCACGATTTGATTTTGGAAAGAAAACATCATGCACATTAATGTTTCAGATGAATTAAAAAGAGCTGAGTTGTCATGATTTCATGAATTATATTCAGGCATATAAGTGCAAAAGATGTAAATGCAATTTCAACACATAATTAGCAAATGCACATCAATCTAAATCTGCTCCCCCTCACAGAATGCCGTAAGGGTGACAAACACCAAGTTCCCCACGCAAGTAAGCAAAACGAGAAGCATCGAGGGGTTTAGTGAAAATATCGGCTAGCTGGTGTTGGGTATCAACATATTGAAGTTCAATATCACCCTTCTCATTGTGATCTCTGAGAAAATGATATCGCACATCAATGTGTTTGGTTCTGGAGTGCTGAACCGGGTTTTTTGCAATACAAATAGCACTAGTGTTATCACAGAAAAGTGGAACACTCTTATAATCTAACCCGAAATCCCGCAAAGTGGAAACCATCCACAAAATCTGAGAGCAACAGCTAGCTGCAGCAACATATTCGGCCTCAGCCGTCGATTGTGCAACACTAGACTGTTTGCGGGAAGACCAGCAAACCAAAGAAGTACCCAGAAAATAACAAGTACCAGAGGTACTCTTCCTATCAATCCTACACACAGCAAAATCCGCATCGGAATAACCTCGAAGACATAAAGATGAAGATGTTGAATACCATATGCCAAATTCGAGGGTATGTTTGAGATACCTGAGTATGCGTTTTACCGCTTGGCGGTGCGAAGCTCGTGGTGAAGCCTGAAACCGAGCGCACAGACACACTGCGAAGTGTATGTCTGGCCTCGTAGCAGT
Source organism: Zizania palustris (assembly GCA_019279435.1). Lineage (NCBI taxonomy): Eukaryota > Viridiplantae > Streptophyta > Magnoliopsida > Poales > Poaceae > Zizania > Zizania palustris. The sequence continues at coordinate 35,691,104 of JAAALK010000082.1, read as the reverse complement.
CAAGTAGAGGAGGGAGCCGATCATGCTTCGGAACTCCTTCTGATCTACGGCTTCTCCATCTTCGTCAGGATCCAATGCTACAGATGTAGCCATTGGAGTGGCGAGGGGCTTCGCATCTGCCATGTCGAATTTCTTGAGCAGGTCCTTGGTGTACTTCGTCTGGTGGACGAAGGTATCTTGTTTGCTTTGCTTGATTTGCAAACCAAGGAAAAAGGTGAGTTCACCCATCATGGACATTTCAAATTCCCTGCTCATGGCATCTGCAAACTCGGCAACCAAAGCATGAGAAGAGCCACCAAAGATGATATCATCCACATAAATCTGAACTAGGAGGAAATCTTTGCCATGCTTGAGAGTGAACAGGGTTTTATCAACAGAGCCCATCAAATACCCCCGCTCAAGCAGAAAAGACTTAAGTCTATCATACCATGCCCGAGGGGCCTGCTTGAGTCCATAAAGAGGCTTATGAAGTTTAAGGACTTTATGTGGGTACTTGGGGTTTTCAAAACCAGGGGGTTGTTTTACATAAACATCTTCGCCTATGAAGCCATTAAGAAAAGCACTTTTGACATCCATTTAATAGAGTTTGAATCCCCGGGATGTCGCAAAGGCAAGCAAAATCCTAATGGCCTCAAGGCGAGCAACAGGTGCAAAAGTTTCAGTAAAATCAATCCCTTCTAGTTGAGAATAACCCTGAGCTACAAGCCTAGCCTTATTTCTGACTATAGTCTCATCCTCCCCTTGTTTGTTTTTGAAAATCCATTTTGTTCCAATGAAATGAACATTTGGTGGAGGATCAACTAGTGACCAGACTTGGTTTCTCTCAAAATTTTCAAGTTCCTCATGCATGGCATTGATCCAACTAGAATCAGAAAGTGCATGACTAACATCTAAGGGCTCGAAAGAAGCAACAAAAGCTGAATCAATAAAATGAGCATGAGAACGTGTTACCCTTTGATCAAGCTCACCAATGATCTGCTCGGGAGGGTGCATCCTTTGAACATGATGTGGAGCCTCGCGGCGGGATGCAGTCTCCCCCTCAACTTGTGCGTTGGAGTGGTCCAAGATGACTGATGTCGAGGTAGTCGCTTCGGGACCTTGTGTCGAAGTAGTCGAAGCGGGGTCGGCTTCGGGGGTTGACGTCGAGGGTAGTAGGGGTTCATCCTCGAAATTTTCGGGATCTTCTTCTTCGAAGATGGTCTGTTCCATGTCGTGTTCATTTGCCTGTTCAAATGTAGAACTAACAGAGGGGGTTGATTCATCAAAAGTCACATCACATGACTCGATGACAGTGTTAGTTTCCAAATTATAAACACGATAAGAATGACCATGAGTAGTGTAACCCAAAAAGATCCCGTCAGAAGAACGCGACTCAAATTTATCCAAATTACCACATTTTAGGATAAAGCAATGACAGCCAAAAACTCGAAGATGAGTAACCTTGGGCTGTCTCCCAAAACGCAGCTCATAAGATGTCAAGTTTAAAATTGAGCGCAAGAAGATACGGTTTGAGATGTAACAAGCAGTGTTCATGGCCTCAGCCCAGAATTTTCTAGGAGTCCTATGCTCATCAAGCATCGTCCTAGCCATCTCAACCAAAGTGCGGTTCTTTCTCTCAACAACACCGTTCTGTTGAGGAACCCGCGGAGCAGAGAATTGATGTTCTATGACATGCTCCATGCAAAAGTCAACAAAGAGATTGTTTTTGAACTCGGTGCCATTATCACTTCGAATGAATTTCAATGCACCAGGGAGTTCAGTGAAAAGTCTCAAAGCCAAGCTCCGAAAGTGTGAAAACACCAAAGGATAAAAGCCTGTCAATCACTCATCACAAACACCAAAACCAACCCTTGGTTTCTCAGATACATTGGACAATATCTAATAATATTAAATATAATGGTGACAAGGAGTTTAGGCTCAATGGCATGGCTTGGGTTTGCACATCAGGGTCAAGGATCTATTAAATATAATGTAAGGCATTTAATCAGACTAATACATTTATAACATATGGATTTTTGCAATATTTAAATAAAATTGGGTTCAATATGTTCAAAACTGAGGTGGTGACTTGTCTTGGTCTGCAAATGGTGAAGGGGAGACTTTGGGAAAATATTCCGGCTCTTTGATGGTGTCGTAGTCTTCTCGGTATGCAAAATGAGAACAACAAACAATTAAAACAAGGAAAAAGTGCAGTAGAAACATATAAATTTTATTGGCTAAACACGTAGAAAATAAAAAAACAAATTTTCTTAAATTTGAATGGTAAAATTTGGAGTTAATTTGAAGAAGTTATGAATTTTTTAAGTTTAAATCAATTTATGGAATTTATTTTAAATCTAAAATAGCCTCTGGTCCATGGTGAGCCAGGTCCACCGTGAACCCGAGCACTATGCGCATGAGCCGGAGTCACCGGAACCGTTGGATCCAGATCTGGAGGCTACGGATTGCGCTGGTGAGTTAAGTGAAAATGGACGGCCTGGATCGCCCGATGTTGGTCAATGCGATTTGACCGCATCAGGGTGCTCCATTCCGTGTTCTAATTTTGGCCGCCCGAAACGGATCCAATGGGCAGATTATAATTTGGCATGGCACGGGGTAAAATTTGTTGCCGGCTATCTTCCCTGGTGATGGCAGGGGGTGGCGGCGACGACGGCTAGTAGTTTAAACTAAACACTAAAATGGATACAAAATAGTATTGCGGTCACAATGGTACCGGAGTTAGGGCTTGGGGACGGCGGGACGTGGCCGGCGATGAGCGATGGCGATGGAGGTCTTCAGGTCGTCGGCGGGGCGCGCGCTCCGGTCGTCTTCAGCGGGATCAAAGACGTGGCCGAGGTCGGGAAGGTGTTGGTGGTCACGGAGGTGCGGTAGATGGCGTTGGGGATGAACTCCGGCGATGACAAGCGGCGGTTAGAGCTCTAACAGAGGGCGGCGCAAAAACTGGTGCGTGGATGCTCGGATCGTGAGAGGGCTAATGGTTTTCGGGTGGACTGAACGCGGTGGAGGCCGAGGGGTTTTATAGCGGTGCCTAGTAGCAAGAATGGAAGGCGCATACATTGTAAGACATAGTGGATTCCATATTTTATGCCGAGGTATTTCCATGCACTGCAATCCTATGATTCTGGACGTGATCGAGTTAGCGAAAAGATGGAAAGGGGTCCCTAGACATGGCAAGTGCAATGATGGGCTCAATTTCTGGGATGGCACGTGGCGACGGCGGATTCCATCGGTTAGGGTTTCGGCCGGCGCGAGATTTGGGGGAGAACTCCCTAGGAAGACGATATTGACCAGGCGGGCCCACTGGTCAGCGGTTGCGGGCGGTGATAGAGCGGGGCAGACGGCACCGATAGGTGGGGCCGAGGCACTCGGGCGCGTGCGCGGGGAGAGGGAGGGAGGTTGACGAGCGGGGCCAGCGTGTCAATGAGGGGTGCAGGGTTAAGCGGGCTTGATCGGCCTATGGAGGGAGAAAGGGAGGGTGCAGCCCAAGTTTGAATTAAATTCATTTCTGAATAAAAATAATTACAGAAAATAGTTTATAAAGTACGAACCATCTGCAAAAGTTCTAAAAATTTGTTAAAACTCTCAAAAAAATATCTTGGTCTTAGGAACCTAATATAATTTTCTCAACTTATGATTGGAACTATTTCTCCATATTTTTATTTATTTGGATATTTTTAGCTTATTAAAAATCAAAAATAATTCTTTTTCAGGAAAATTCGTATTTCTCAATTAATTTTTACCTTTGAAAATTAGGGTTGTTACAGTGGTCTTGCGTTAAACACTGGGAACGGCGCCAGTGCATTCCTCTCGATGGCGTATGGCGCGCTCTGCAGTGGGCCCTGTGCGGGGCCTATCGGATGAGCCGTCTTGTTGGCTTCATGGCTAGGCGAGGTACCTAGCTTCTCTAGCCTCATCGGTCCTTGCATATATAGTGTCGGTCGAGTATACAGTAGTTTGGTCGGGTTGTCTGGAAGGTACGCCGAGCCTTGCAATGGTCCGATGACCACAGTTCCTTCGACGACTTTCTTTATCAGCCTCTGCAGAGTGGTGACCAAAGCCCCAGACTAGTTGGCCAACGAGTGGCGAATTGTTTGGTCGATGATCTCTAGGAGATTGGCCTAAGAGTTCTCCACTGGCTGGCCTCCCTCTATTGCCAATACTATTCTTGGCAACAGACTCTTCTGTATAGGCCCTATCTGATTCATGACAGGCATTACTTCTAGAACTCCTCCACGTGTCGTTGCACTTCCAGCCTTTGGTCTTCTGTCAAGGCTTCCATGGTAACCAGGATGATGTTCTCGTCATTGATATCGTTCGCCATGTTGGATTTGTTGGAGATGGTCCCACTGGGTGTTCCAAAAAGCGTGTTGGTGTGTTTTTTGTCATACTTTGACACACGCGTGGCATGGGAGATCTGCTTCACTCTAGTGCAGGTCCTACTTCTTAGAGAAAGGGTTCTAGATGTGCCAATCAGTTTGACCCAACAACTGATAAGGGGACAGAAGATATGACATTAGTAGCATGGCCTATCGGCTATCAAGCCGATGACCGCGACGAGGATTGGATATTCATGGAATATCATGTCGATCGACCATAAGGCCGATGACCTGAGATGAAGCGATCAGGCTAGCGTGCCAACGACAGATAGGATAGGCAGTGAACCACGTAGGCCGGTGGATGCTTTTCCGATGACTCATAAGATATGTTGTGGAATCAAATATAACCCATCGGCTTGTACTCTGACGTAAATAAATAAAACATGCCAGATAACAAGTATATATCATGAAAATCATCACAATAACTAGATCAGACCTAACCGAGACAGTTGCTAGTCACAATGATCTTAATAATATATTAAAGAATCAAGCATACTTTATTTAGATGAATGCTATATAGCATGAAAGAGATACAATAGCAAGAGATGTCGGACTTAAGCGATGAAGCCCCAAACTATCACACCTAGATCACATCAATCTAAGAGATCAAATTGAACTGATGCAACCTTAGACCTAGCTAATATACCGAGAACAACCGGCGACCATACTGTTTCAAGGTTCACCTCAAGAGATCAAACTGAATTGATGCAGCCGTGAATAAACCTTGGAGACCAAGGGTGGCGATACGCCGAGTAATTGGTTGACAGAGATGTGTTTTCTAAGCTAACTAGGGATACATATTTATAGTCCGGAGACTTTCCGTTCAAGTACTCTATCTTAACCGATTCCAGATAATCTTTATCTTATCTTTTTCCGCACCTTATCTCCATTGACTCCTTTTGCGTCCTATCGTCTTGTAACAGCACGGACGGGCTTCCTTGACTTTCTTTGATCGTACCTCTTTGACTCCTATTGACCGTGTGACATTCTTAGTGGGTTTGGGCTTAATCAAATCTTGGCGGCAAGAGAGACGCAGAGGATGGGATGATCCCTAAGGAGTGAATATTCCCCGAAATGTGTGATAACCCTATCCCAAAAAATTGATCGGACCACCCCATCTTGTTTCCTTCCCACGAAAAGCTACCGGAGGTGCCCCCATTGCAGAGGTGAGCATCTCCTCCCTGGACGTCGCCGCGCTTGGTAGCCACGGTCCACTCGTCATCCGTCGTAGCTTCCATCCCCGCCCTACCTTTCGGTGCCATCCACCATGCCTACTGAAAGCCTCATCCTTCGTGCGAGCAATCGTATTACTCCCTGTCGTAGCACTCACTATCGTTGTGAGTGCCCTCTGGCCGAGTAGCCATAGCCCACAACAGTCACTATCACCGCCCATGCCCTCCGCCGCATACTCCCTGCCACAACAACGCGTGCCATCCGCCCAAGCAGTCGCTACCTGTAGCACTCACCGCCGAGCAGCACCCTCATGCATTCTTCTATTTTGACTACATGAAATCAATTTTTTCAGCCCAACAAACCGGACTTCTGTCCCATATTTGTATTTATACATTGTGTTTGTACTAATTGATTGTTTCTGTTTATCTCAGATATGTATTGTTTTCTCACACATTAGAGGTAAAGTTCTGCTGCTTTCATACTAGTGATTTTGTTTGCAAAATTATTGTTGTTAGCAAGAGCAAGATTAATCAATGTTGTAGTATTTTTTCAAACTAGTGATTGAGTATTATATGGCAACGTCTTTTTTATTTTCTATTTTTTGTGGTGTAGATGGAAAAGAAGATCAAGATTTTAATTTGTGTTGTTGTTGCACAAATATTATTAGCAATGATGGCCATAATTATTGACTCTAGAAAAAGAAAACAAACATCAAGACGAGAAGCTATTAGCTATGGACCAATGGAAGAAAGAGATGGGATAAGAATTAAGTATCTAAACTTAAAAATATGGAAGGATGATACATGTTGTGTCAACATGCTTATACTTACTAGACCATATTTCTTTCGGTTTTGTGAGCTTTTGAGGGTCAATGCTTTACTGCAAGATACAATCCATACGTGTATTGAGCAACAAGTGGCTATGTTTTTTAATACAATTGGACATAACCTTAGGAAAAGATTAGTTGGCACTAATTTTGATAGGTCTGATGAAACGGTTAGACGTTATTTTAACAAAGTACTACATGTTGTTGGTGAACTACGAGATGAAAACTTAGTATGTATGGAAAATTGTTTGAGGTTGAAAGAACCATTCTATGCTTGTCTTGTTGTCCCATGGTTATTTGAGATTTTTCAGTTGAGAGTAATTCTATGGATTGTATGTTTTCTAATGACACCATACTATCAGTCATAATACTTGTTGAAATCCAATTGATTCATTTATAATTCAGTTGAGTGCTGTTATTTTTTTGTGGAGTGTATTTATTTATTATGTGGGTTGTATTTATATTGCCTAATATATATATTTGTTCAAATTTGAATATGCCAAAAAATTTCGATAAAATTCTGCATGGATGTTAACCATATTCATCCCATTTCATTTCATTTGTTTGGAGGTAACCTCATCAAAGTTAGTTAGGAGATAACCATATTCATTTGTCCCACTTCAATCCTTGCAACCAAACAACAAATAGAATCATTCTATCCCATTTCATCCCTTCAACAAAATAAAAAACATAAATCATCTCACCCCTATAACCAAATAGAAATTGGGATAATTCTATCCAAAAAATAGGGATGATTCTATCCCATCTCATATTGTCTCAAATCCAAACACACACTAAGAGAACCACCAAATCTAGATTTAGTCATCTCTCTCAGCTCCCCGTTGCCGTTGACATGACCAAGCCATAACCAAAGGCACACAATGAGCACCTCGCCTAAAGTGGAGAAGGTATGGTTGGGGAATGTGGCGACGGTGACAAGATGGTCAAGCTCCTAGTGCGCCCATCAGTGGGACCTACCGATCAACAGAGATGTGAAAGGGCAAGCCGTGGTAGAAGGGAGGCTGTGATGGAATTTAGAGTCGCACGCAGGCTGCCGTTAGATTCATTTATTGTACACATGTCATATATCTATGAGCGGGCTGCAGACGAGGATAAGGAATTATTTACAAATACTCCAGTATTGTTGTATTGGGATTTTTTTCTAAAATAAACTGTTGAGATGCTAAAGTTCCTCATTTGGTTAACGGGGGGTGACTCACTTAAAGTATGCTGATGACACTATCATGATGATGGATTTTTCTGAGAAAAATTTCATTGTTGTTAAATTTCTCTTGTACTGTTTTGAGGAACTGTCAGGGCTTAAAATCAACTATCAGAAGAGTGAAGTGTTTGCCCTTGGGGTTTCTGCTTTGGAGGCTCAATGGGCTGTTGATGTGTTTAATTGTAATTTGGGAGTTTTCCCTCTCTCTTATTTGGGTTTGCCAATCTCTCACTCAAAACCCACAAAGTCTGATATTCAAAATCTAATTACTAAGGTGGAAAAAAGACTCTCAACATGGAAATATGGCCATCTTTCTTATGAGGATAGAATGATTCTTATTAACTCTTGTCTTAGTAGCATTCCTATGTACTCTATGGGTCTTTTTCGCCTCCCTGAAAGTATTCATCACCAACTTGACATGATTCGTAGCAGATATTTTTGGAATGGGCTTAGTCAGAGAAAAATATCATAAGATCAATTGGAGAAACTTGTGCATGCTGAAAGACTTTGGTGGGCTAAGCTTTGTAAATACCAAAATCATGAATAAGGTCGTGCTAAGTAAATGGATATCATTGGGAGAAAATAGGGTGTTTGTTATGATATCCTGCATAAGAAATACAACATGTCTGGTAGTATTTTCTGTCTTAACAAAGATAAGGGTTCTTTTTTCTGGACCAACATTTTGAAAACTAGGCATTGGGTTCAGAAGCATTGTGTGTTCAAAATTGGGAATGGCAAAAATATTTTGTTTTGGGAGGACATTTGGTTTGGTGATGTCCCTTTTAAAATTAGCTTCTACCGGTTGTATGAGATTAGGTGTTGTCCCTATATCCTGGTAGATGAGGTTTGGAGAAATGACTGGTTTATTCAATTCAAAAGATCTCTGTCTGCTAGTGAAAATGAGTCTTGGATTGATCTTAGACGTTTGGTTAGTGATATTGTGATCTATGAGAATCCAGATCAAGATATGCGGGGTTTGGGGAAATCTGGTTTTTCTACTAACTCCCTATATAGATGGCTAGTGTTTAGGGGGTGAAGGATGATATGTTGAGATATGTTTGGCGGTGTGCGGGCCCTTTAAAAGCTAAGATTTTTCTTTGGCTTACTTTAAAAAGGTAGAATTTAGTTTGGGGATCAACTTAGAAAAAAGAATTGGCCTGGCAATCCTGAGTGTACACTTTGTTCCTAGTTAGAGACAGTTGACCATCTAATGTTCCAGTGTGCTCCTTCTGTGTTTCTGTGATGCTTTATTAGAGATACTCTTGGGGGGTGTAAAACTCCCACTCATCATAACAATATCTTTGAAGTGCATGATCAAAGATTCAATAACAGGGATAGAATTGTGACTACGGGGGTATTTGTTGCTGGATTGTGGGCTATCTGACTGTCGCGTAATAATTTTTTGTTCAATAACCTCTTGTCTTATGATGTTTTGAATCTGATCTACAAGATGGCTTGCCTGGCGTTGCGATGGAGAATCTTGGCTCTGACACATCAATTGGGAGATGCATCAAAAGTCAGCGAGCCGTTGCTGGAAAACATCAAGAAGTTGACAAAGGATGGATGCCTAAGGCCACCTCCAATGCAAGAATGCTTAAAGAGGTGCTAAAGTAATAAAAAGTGTTAAACATTTTGTCTAGGAGTCTCAATCTCCAATGCAAGATGCTAAATATAGGTGTTTAAATTTATTTTTTTAAATCATAGCACTTTATTAAGCATTCTATTGTCCAATACTAACTTTTTATCACGGTGCTCAAAACCAGAAAAACAGTTAATTAACTTCTTGCGTGGCTTCTGCTCCCCTCTCTTCCCCGTTTCTCAGCTAAGTGAGAAGACAGCAAACCTTCTCCTCCCCTCTCTCCCCCTTTTCTCACCAGAGAGCGGGTCTTCTCCTCCCCTCTCTCCCCTTTCGCTAGGGTTTGCGCTGCCTTCCTCTTCCCTCCCTCACTTCCACCTCATCCCAACTTGCTGGACTAGGATCTGCTCCTAGACAGAGAGAGGCGCGAGGAGGCTGAGGTGGGCGAGCCACTGGAGCTGCCGGTCGAGGAGGCGGCAAGTGAGTGGGCTTCTGCCGATCGGCATGCTCCGGTCGTGGGCGCTGCGCGCGGCCGACAAGGAGCGTGTGATCAGTGCTTGTCGCCGTCGTGCTACTCAGTATCGCGGCAGGAGGATCGCGCTATCCATCCTCTTCTCCCTCGGCGTTGGACATTGATTGATCGAAGATACTTTCTCCTTCTGTTACTATCGTCGTGTCCGATCGAATCGATCGAGCACTGCAGCCGATTCGACTCCAAACAGTGGAGATTCCCATGCGAGGTATCGTGAATCATTTCAATCTTCGGAGATTCCCATACAACAAACAAACTGATACGAGTAAGGTGTTTTATCTGCTTGCTGCACATGCAATTCTGCTGCTCTTTCAGCAAGTTTTAATCTGGTAGTTACCGCGTGCATGCATTGCAGAGTTTGTTGATGTTTCTTGCATGCATGGCTTTGTTGGTTGGCTGACCTTAGTATCTTCTCAAGCTACGCCTGATTGAATTTTTGTAAGCATCGGCAAAGCATAGACACCATGTTTGGCACCGTCTCTTGCCATGACGCATCCGGTTTTGAAAAAAACCGGGTTTTTCTGTTAAACGCCTATTTAAGAACTGCGTTGGAGATGGCTTAACAAGTGCGCCAATGGCTTAACAAGTGCGCCAAGACGAAGAAGCAATTGGACTATGTACGTTTCTGATGATTGCAGCTTTCTGCGTCTAGGGGTTTCTGCGCTTATAGCTCTTTTAGACTTCAAGTTGCGTGGATGAATTTGGTGGCAGTATCTGTTAATATGGTTGTTTTAAAATTTGTGTTTCAGCTATGCGGTCAGATTGGGCTGCTTTTGGGGTTTATAGACCTTACTGACTACCTATCGAGCTGTAGGCTTATTCCTTTTTATCATGCTGGTTGTTGTTCTACTTTGTGTGGTGTTTCTGGTAACGTCAGACGGATCTCTGTTATCTAATAAAACAGACATAACTTTGTTTATGCATGTTATCAAAAAAAGTTCTTTCCCCGTTTCCTTTCCTCTGGTGATCTAGGGAGGAGGAGAAGACGACGGCGGGAAGGCGATGGCGGCACGGGGGCAGAAGGCGATGGCGTTGCTTCCACATCTGGTGAAGTCGCTGCCCAGCCGACCCGTCGCAAACGCCCCCGGGCTCAGGCACCTCCCCTCTCTCAGGTAGGCATGGCATGCATCGGCGTCACCTCCTCTCTCTCCGCATCCCGCTCAACCTGTGGAGCGCGAGTTGATGTGAATGCGTCCGTCGATTGGGTTGTTGAAAATTTTCCAGGAGGACCTTCTCCCTCTACGATCAGATCAACCTCATCGACAGCGTCCTCGAAGACCAGCTCTGTTAGGAATAAACCTGACTGGTCATGTGTGTGCGTGAGTCCTGTGCGTGCGCCATTGGGCGTGGGCATGCTGTTGCCGAAGAGCTCGGGGGCAGGGAGCCAGGGAGTGCGATTGTGTTGGTTGGAGTGGCAGCGGGAAGTTCGCCGGGGCCGTTTGGGTGTGCATACGAGTCGTGCGAGCGAGCGCGTCGCTCGGGCACGAAGCAGTGCATGGGCGCGGCCATGGCGAAGAAGCCGGGTGGTGGAGGAGAGCTCTACTGCGGCTATAAATAGTGCCACTCCCTCTTGTAATCGTGCACTGGTCTAGCGTGAATAAGAGTGCCAAGATACAAACGAAAAAGCTTGCTGCTGCGTTCATCCGCCATTATCACTGTTCATCTTCTACCTTGGGTCATCGCTGTGTTTTGCGTGTGTGAGCAATGGCCAGCGTTCGTGAGAGGGTGAAGGCATACGAGGGACTGGGCCAACAATTGGTATCAGAGCTAGTTCGTTGTGGGAGGTACTCCCCTCGCCGGAGGCATGCTAGCGACGGCCGGCAGCGTGATGGAAGTGGTGGTTCGGTGCAGCGGCAAAGAGCGTGCTGGCAGTGGCAAGGCGAGGTCGCCGGGCCGTGTGTTGGCCTGTGCATAGTCACCAATGGTGACGTTGCGGCAGTGGATCGTGTGTCGATCCTGCCGGGCGTGATGTGCTCGACAGCGTGTGTCGCCAGAGCCGAAGAAGTCGGTGTGTGTCGCCGGAGCCGTAGACGATGGCGTGTGCCGACGTCGGGCGTGTGTCGCCGGCGTCGATGGAGCTCGGCGTGTGTCGCTGAGGAAGCAGGCTTGTGTCACCGGCAGAGAAGAAGACGGCGTGCGTCGTCGAGGAAGAGGATAAAGGCCGTCGGGTGCGTCCAGATGTGATGCATGTGCTGCGTGGTTCACATCGAGCGTGGAGGTCGTGGTGGCGGCCGTGGCGACGATGACGATGGGAGCAGCAACATCAGCTCTGGTGACGGCAAGCATGTGTCGTTTGCACAGAGTTGGGGCATGCAGAGGTGGCCGCGTCAGATCATGAGGCCATAGCGGCGGCTGGGGCGATGAAGACGACGGCAGCAGGTTGCAACAACTTCGGCAATGGCAAGTCAGGACACAGGTTTAGGGGGCTGATTGTTAGGAATAAACAGGTCATGTGTGTGCATGAGTCCTGTGCGTGCGCCATTGGGCGTGGGCATGCTGTTGCCGAAGAGCTCGGGGGCAGGGAGCCAGGGAGTGCAATTGTGTTGGTTGGAGTGGCAGCGGGAAGTTCGCCGGGCCGTTTGGGTGTGCATGCGAGTCGTGCGAGCGAGCGCGTCGCTCGGGCACGAAGCAGTGCATGGGCGCAGCCATGGCGAAGAAGCCGGGTGGTGGAGGAGAGCTCTACTGCGGCTATAAATAGCGCCACTCCCTCTTGTAATCGTGCACTGGTCTAGCGTGAATAAGAGTGCCAAGATACAGACGAAAAAGCTTGCTGCTGTGTTCATCCGCCATTATCACTGTTCATCTTCTACCTTGGGTCATCGCTGTGTTTTGCGTGTGTGAGCAACTCACTGTTCATCTTCTACCTTGGGTCATCGCTGTGTTTTGCGTGTGTGAGCAACGGCCAGCGTTCGTGAGAGGGTGAAGGCATACGAGGGGTTGGGCCAACAAGCTCCGCTTCCAATCGTAATGTTTCCTTCATCCTCTCGCTTCACACCTCAGATTGTCTTGTTCAACAGCATGGATGGCCTCATTGTGATCTGCCGATTTTTTCTAGATTCTAGTTTAGGCTCTGGGATTTATTGAAGGTGGAAAAAATTGATGTGTTATAGTTCTGAATAGGATGCAAAAGTTTGGCTACGAGTTTAGTCCTATGGCTATTAGCAATTCAATTCTTGTTGTAGAATTCTGGTCAGGTTTCCCAACCAAAAGATCAGCTATGATCATTGTAGATTGCCCAGCCCAAACTGATAGACGGTGTGATGTAACTGCTCATGAACTAATTCAAGCTGTTCGCACAAATTCAGCGAACCCAGTGTTTTGAGAGCTACATTTCATGAATGACTATGATAAATTGAAGTGATCTTTTCAAACAGATTATTGTAAGTAAACATCCTCAAACAGGTGGATAACAAAAATATCTGTCTGGTTAGTTGCAAATGAATGGCTTTGATGACCCATAGATCCAATGGGCTAACCTGCACCCTGCTTTCTTTTTATCCTCGCAGCTCATTTAGATCAACTGTTCTTTGGAGATGACCCATTGGCTGGCAAGGATTGAATTGTTTCACATTTGCTATAGACAATTGCAAGGGCTGATAACTAACTTGCACAAAATTGAATATATCCTTGACTGAATGATGATTGATGAAGAAGAAACTAACATGTTTGAACAAATTTTCCCAAGCAAATAGTTACCCTTTCCTCTTTATACTTGTTGTATTCCTATCCATTAGGGAAATTGAGAAGACTTGTCTGTTATTGATGAAACAAAAGGAAATTTGCACTATGTCATGAGCAATGGATAGGAAAAAATGTACCAAAATCTCACGTTCTCCAGTGAATTTTCTAATTATTTTGTTCTTTTTTGTGTGACCATCTCTTTAGTCTCACTTATATTCAGTCTGCAAGAGTAATCCAAAAGGCAAAACTAGTAACTTTTAAAATATGTGAGTTATTCCATGTCTTGGAGGCTTAGAATTGTCATGTTATCTACTTGTCAATATTGTTATCTTTTCTGAAGAAAATTTCAATGCGCTCTTATATTTAGATCCATCCCTCTAGTTAAACCTGTATATTGATCAGGTGGTTCAAGTTTGTTCTTCTGTTTGCAGATATGATGACACTGGATTCAAGATTAACAATTTAAAGTATGAGGGCAGCTTGCTGATAGTAGAAAACAAGATAATGACATGGACACCCAAAACATTTGTGGAGATAACAGCTGAAAGGTAGGATTCATGCTTGAACCTCAGGTTGATAGAAGTGTTGAATTCCCTTTGCTTATATAAATTGACATAAAATTCTTGTTTTCTGTTGTATCTGATATTATTCCAATTTATCTTTTGTTTGACTAATAATATATTTTTCTTCAATTTTGCAGTTTATCAATCTTCAAAGTTATGCACCCTATACCAGGTAATTCTGTTGTTGGTCAGCACTTTGTAGTTGTTTGTGGCATTTCCTCATGATTGGTCTTCAGCCATTTTGTCATGCTAATAATATTAGGTCTTCAGCCATTTTTTCATGCCTGATAATGCACAAATATTGATAATATTAGCTTTGCAAATGTTTATCAATTTTCAAGCTGTGCATAATGCTAATGCACGGATATTTTTTGGAAGTATAGGGTAGAGTGCACCGTCAATGTAAACCTAGCCTGGAATTAACTGAATAGTTTAATTATGCAAGCATTTTTCTCCTGCTGTGGCTGAAGATGTGTTCCTAGCCATTACAAACTCATTGCTGGATAGTTTTTGTGTTTCTGAATCAAGGGTGTTTCTTGTGGGTTGACGTCATTTTGTGTGGCATGCTTCTCCAGAGATTCTGATTCTTGGTTGTGGAAAATACATCCAACCAATCAGTCATGAGCTCCGCAAGTTCATTCTGTCAATTGGCATGAAATTAGTGATGGATTCTAAGGACTTAGGGATCTAAGGATCGTCTAGGGTTAGAGCTAGCAGGGTAAAACTTAGGTATGCGCGTGTACCTCTGTTCTTAGCCGAGGAAGAGGATGATCCCGCTGTAGCTTCGGTGCTGTGGTGGCGAAGTCCGGCGGGTGAAGTTGAGGAGGCTTCCCATCGCTTCGGCATAGCTTAGATCGGTAGCCAGAAATGTGTGAAGCTAGGCGTATGAACAACCACCTATTCATACGCCCAGCTTTCCCTTTTATCTGCCGCGCGACAGGGGCCCTCAACCACTTCAGTTGGGGCGTCTCCGATCAAGGCGCCTGAAGACCAGGGGGTCTGTTAGGCTAAATCCGAGTTTCCAGGGAGGAGAGGGACTCGGTCCCCCTCTCCTCCCCGAGAGCTAATTACTAACATTCTCCTCCTAGATTTCGACTTAGTTCTTAACTTAACATTACATCTATTCCATCATAAATCAGTGCATAGAGAATGTTGTATCACAATAGTCAGTTACGTACTATATGACTCAACAACTACAATGCACATTTCTATTCTGAAACAGTTTCTTAACTTATTTTGGGCCCTTATAAATCCATAGATCATAGGCTTTCCTTAAACCCATGTCGACTAAGTGTTCTCTGAACACAGTGGGAGGTAAGCCTTTTATGAGCGGATCCGCAAGCGTTCGCTTGGTACTTATATGCTCTACTTATTGTTTGATCTTGGATTCTCTCCTCAACAATATAACACTTAACTTAGATGTGTTTGGCAGCAACACACTTCTTGTTGTTATAGGAGAAATATACTGTTGACTCATTGTTACAGTATAACTTAAGTGGTTTTAAAAATGTTGTCGACCACTCTTAAAACCGGAATACATTTCTTAAAAATATAGTGCATGTCCGGCGGCCTCACAACTTGCTACAAACTTGGCATACATCGTGGTAGATGCCATCATAGTTTGTTTGGAGCTTTTCCACGACACAACTCCCTTTGCGAGTGTGAATATATATAACTTAATGTGGACTACTCAGTAATCATAAATCTTGCAAAAACTCAATTTGAATAACCTGCAATCGTTAGGTTATCTAATCTTACATATGTTAGCATGAGGCCTTTGTGACTTATATAAAACTCAAGGCTTTCTTAATTTAATCCAGCGATCCATTTCTGGATTTTTCTGATATCTGCCAAGTATTCCGGCGGCATAAACTTAGTCAGGGCGAGTACATAATTGAGCATACATTGGCTTCCGACAGCAGAAGCATATGGAACCAATCTCATTTGATCAATCTCATATTGGTTCCTGGGATACTAAAAGTTCCCAACTTATCACCCTTGACTATCGGATCAGGCGATAGCTTATACACATGCATACTATATACTTTATCAGTATATCTTCTAGTATGCCGCATGCGATAATCTTAATACCCTCTTAATGATATCTTAGAGAATCTCTAATCCTAACACATAGGAAAATTTCTCCAAGATACTTAATATCAAACGAGAGGACAAGAAAATTTCTCTAATCCTATTCTTTAACTTCAATGCAGTTGTCCTCTTCATTCTCCTTAATAACCCAAAATTTTCTAATAGTCTAATTAAATTTTAGATGCACTTACTTAAACTTATTTAAGTCTATAAATGGACTTAGATAAACGGCATCCTAAAATTTCTTTTCCTTTCTATGAAAAAACACCTAGTTGTGTCATATAGACATTCTCACTCAAAACTTATTGAAAATGTCATCTTTATATCAATCTAATGCAGTTCTAAGTCATAATATGCTTTAATGATTCTTAAAGAATCCTTAAATAAGACATACAAAAATATCTCATTTAATCTACTTCTTATCTGAGTTGGCACATTATTTACTAAGTTAGAGAGTTGTTCCTTTACTTCTTCATTAGCATCATCTAAAAATGTAGATTCCTGAACAACAGAAGCCTCATGTACAATAGATATCGCTAATGAAGGTCCAAACTCAAGTGTTGGACAAAGGACACTACCATAGGTACATGGAAAAATTGCTCTTGAATCATAGGAGTGGATTCACTAACCCACTTCTCTTCAAGATTAATTTCTCTAAGTACCGTGCTCCCCCTGATTAAAGCATCTTCTAAAAATGCATGTCTCGTTTCTACAAACTTAACATGTCTGTTAGGACATTAAAAAACGAGATCACTTAGACTTATCTTTGTAGTCAATAAAATTGACAACTTACTGTCTTAGGATTTAACTTATTAATATTTGGGTTAAAATATAGCCTTAGCAGGACGACATACCCTTATTCTAAAATAATTTAGAAAATGGTTATCATCTTGTCCATAATTCTTATGGTGCTTTTAGGCACAGACTTATTAAGGATTCAATTAAAATTATGAATGGTGGTTTGAATGCCTCCATCCACAAATTAATCGGTAGAGTAGAATAACTTACCATACTATGTCCACTGAGGTGCGAGTGCATCTTATAGCCACTCTATTTTGCTAAGGTACACCCGATATAAAATACCGGGCTATTTTGCCATTTTCTATAGAACCTTGCAAAAGAGTTTCAAGAAATCGGCCATACGGGGTATATTGACCGTAGCACGGTCAGATCTTACTCTTTTAAATTTTAGATCATGTTGATATAAGAATCAGCCTTAAAACATCTTAAATTTATCCAGAGCAACTTATGATTTGATCGCTCTTAGATTGGATAAATGTTAATCAATTAATTCTAAATCACCATTGGGCAGAATTAGAATCAATTGAACTTAAATATAATAACATTATCACCAACGTTGGTCAGTAGATAAAAATTACTACAATCATTAAACTTAATTTCACGTCTTTCTTAATTTATTTAACGTATTTATCTTAATGCAATATATGCATGAAACTTAGTCTAAAGAAACTAAAGCGGAAGAATTGACTCAACGTTCAATCCTCCCCCTCGAAATATGGCCCATTAGATAGTGCCATAATTTCGAAAATACATCATCAATTCTTTTGCTCTTATCATTATTCTCAGATGATAAAATCATCTTGAGAAAATAAATAAAGTTTGTCATGCTCAAAAGCAAGACTAAAGACTTTATTTCTAATTGCGAAAATTCATCTATTACCATTCTTGTTCATCCATTTTTTTGGTAACTCCACATGTTCCTTCATGTGGCGTTCCTCCTTACAATGTCTGACATCATGTTCCTTTATGTGAGCTTATAAGAGAAGTCCTTAGCATCATTAGAACGAGTCTTATAATGCTTCTTCCCCTTTATTTATGTTGCACATTATGAACTAAATCATTATGTGCTTACTTAATTCTTATACATAGCTTGAAATCAGCATGTCTAAACTCCAGTTTTCAGGCTGGAAGTTGTAGTTGACCACAAAATGCTTAAAGTCGTTAAGGAGAGACATCAAAATCAAAATGATAAGGAAACCATCAGAGATATCCATATCTAGTTGATTCAGCAGGGAAGCCCTATGAATCATCCTCAGTATGTGCTCTCTAACTCCTCCACCGCAGTATTCTGCAGTGATGAGTTTCTTAATAAGTTTACTAACATATGCATGGTGGGGTCCTATGGATTGACTTTCCACCTTCCCGAGATACTGTTTTACAGTATCGAAAGGTAGAATAGAACCCCTAACTTTGTCCAAAATAGACCTCTTAATTATCTTAAGCATTTTTGGTTCGACTGATTCCACTTCGCTCTAAACCATACTTAATTCTTAAAGTTGTGAGGTCTAGTGACCTTACGACAAAAACCTCCTGGATCTCATCGTCATAGATCAGTGGCTCCACAGGCTCAGTGGGACAATCAAGCGTTAAAGCAAGATCTATGCCCCATAGCGCAAATGCTATCTTAATGTCTTCTCTCCATGAACCATAGTTCTAATAAGGAACATTATCAAAATATATATAACAGACATAATATGACACTTGAAAATTTAACGTTGGTCAAAATCAACATGTGACATACTTAAAACTTAAAAGGCGAATTAATTCTACATCACCGTTGGGAAGAAATAGGATCAATTCAACTGAACCACAGTAATTTCATCACCAACGTTGGTCAGGAGATAAAATCACTATGTTAACAAAATACAACATAATGCCAAATTAAATTATCTCGTTGGTTTAAATCTAATTGACAGAATAAATGCTACTTAATTGATACGATGAACATGGTACTAATCTTAAAACAGTGTATACACAGCGGAAGACTTAAAAACTAATTGATACACTGCTCAATCAGTAATAAAAATTCTGAATTTAAACTTAAACAAAATTCCTAATAGATATTCTTCAATTAAATATAGTCCTTAGACTAAATTTAATAAATAAATATCACAAAAATACTAAAAATGCTGCAAAATTCAGAACACAAAATTACTGAGTAATTTTAAATAGTGTATGCACAGCGGAAGACTTAATCTTAATTAATACACTGATTAAAACAGTAATAAAATTTTGAATTTACAGCACAATATTTATTTTAAACAGTGTATGCACAGCGGAAGACTTAAACTAAAATAATACACCGTTTAATCAGCAAAAATTATGAATTTAAATACTTAAAAAAACAATTATTTTCTAATAAAAAAGAGTCGTTGGACTAATTTTAAATCAGAAAATAACACAAAAGGAATCTAAAAATGCTCAAAAAATTCAGAACAGTGCTAATAATCATGATGAAATTTACTTAAATTTTCCCCACATTAAACTTAATTTTATCTTATTTTTGGGCAATTTTCTTAATTTCCAGGAATAAATAAAACAGAAAAGTAATTATTTTAATTCTGGAAAATAAAAAACAAATTCAGCCCAAAACATGGCCCAACAGAGACTTTCGGCAGGCCGAAGCCATCCTGGGCCTGAGACAGGTTTCCTCCCGCGCGCGCTCGGCCAACCTGGGCCTGGGCCGAAATTGTGCTCCCCCGCCTGGGCTTAATCATGCCCGATCAGTGCTGGCTGTCGGATCTGATCCGACGGCCGAGCATAATCGTAGCCCGCTTAAAAGACCCCAGTCGGCCGAAACCCTAACCCTAACTCATTTTCCCCTCCCTCCCTCCACCCGGCTAGAGCGGCGCGGCGGCGCACGGTGGCGCGAGCGCGCGACGGTGGTCCGGCAGTCGGCGGCCGAGCGCGTGACGCGGGAGGGTGGCTGAGCGGCGGCGCAAGGCGCGCGGCGGCGCGAGGTGGAGCGGGGTGGTCCGCGGCGGAGCACGTGACGGCGACCGGTGGTCCACCGCCGCCGACTAGCTGGCCGGAGCACCACGCTCACCCGAGGGTGAGCGGGGCTCCGTCGAGCAAGCCCGCGGCGGCCAAAAACCCGAGGGACCCGAGGGGGTCGGCGGCCTCTTCTCGGCCTCCGGCGAGCGGTGGCGCGGCGAGGGGCACGGTGAGGACCCCGACCCCCCTACTCTTAGCTAGGGTTAGGGTTAGGGTGAAAACCCTAACCCTAACTTCCGAATCTGAAGCCCCTTTTCTCTGTTTTTTTTGTTGTTGTTTTTGATTCATTTCTGTTCTACCCGAAGCACTAATCTTCTTCTCTCAATAATTTATGGGGGTATTTAACGGTCGATTAGGTCACTTATAGGGGAAATTTTCTTAGGGTTCTTACGGGTACTCTTAGGATTTGCTTCGGGTTCTAACAGAGGTCTTACAAGGGCTTAGTGGGGGGGTTCTTAGCGCTGAGTACTTAGGCTTACAGAGGGGATTTAGCCGGGATTACTTAGGGTTCTTAGCGCGGCGGTGGTGCGGGTCAAGGAGATCCGACACCACCCTTACCTCTAACTAGCCTATACCCTAGACCATGGCTCTGATACCATTGATGGATTCTAAGGACTTAGGGATCTAAGGATCGTCTAGGGTTAGAGCTAGCAGAGTAAAACTTAGGTATGCGCGTGTACCTCTGTTCTTAGCCGAGGAAGAGGATGATCCCGCTGTAGCTTCGGTGTTGTGGCGGTGAAGTCCGGCGGGTGGAGTTGAGGAGGCTTCCCATCGCTTCGGCATAGCTTAGATCGGTAGCCAGAAATGTGTGGAGCTAGACGTATGAACAACCACCAGTTCATACGCCCAGCTTTCTCTTTTATCTGTCGCGTGACAGGGGCCCTCAACCACTTCAGTTGGGGCGCCTCCGATCAAGGCGCCTGAAGAATAGGGGGTCTGTTAGGCTAAATCCGAGTTTCCAGGGAGGAGAGAGACTCGGTCCCCCTCTCCTCCCCGAGAACTAATTACTAACAATTAGAGGCAGTCGATTCGGTAAAGAACCAAATGCTCCTGCTCCTATGCACATCGCCAACATCTGTTGTAAACTTCAAATTGTAATTTTGTTTCGTACCTATGATGTGAAGTCTTCTGCGCATGCCCGATGCTTCCATTGTATGGCAGAGGAACGCGGCTTCAACATATAACGTTCTGAACGAAGAGGGCCGGACAATCGCAGCTGCACTTATTCCCTACGGAGTCACATCTTGAAACATGAGCTTTTTACCTTGCGCTAGCTGAGCAGGTGTTCTCTCCTTCAAGTCGATACTCGATAGCGCTGAAACGAAACATCTGTTGTATGAAAGCAGAAATTCTGTAACATTAACAAGTGTTGTTAACTTGTTATCATGCCCCTTTCCCACCCCCTTAGGAGAGATTACCTTGGTTTTGCACCTTCTTCTCTTGTAATCGTGGACGAACAAGTAACAAGCTATTGACCTTACAACTTGATTGTGTTTTATATGTCGATCTCAGTTTTTTACTCTCGTTGTCAGTCATGTGGGCGATTCCAGTTCTTGCTGGTAGCGCAACGGTGCGATGCGACGCTCTGTGTATTCCTTCCCTCTCATTTTCAAATTAAAAGAAGCAGCATATCTTAGCTTTTAAATATATTTAAAGTCCTACTACGATCCAAACCGGCAGCATAAGAGGCCATTTCAGGGCCCAGCTCGGCAGCAAAACATCTGGTACTGATCTACGGTTGCTGGCAAATGCAGTGCTACCCCCTTCTCACGGCGAAACGCCGAAACGCGTCGTTGTCAGACTAGACGCGAAGTCGCGAACGTTCACATGCACGGCACCATCGGTGGCGATCAGGCCGAGGCTGCCTCCAACTCCCCAGGTCCCTCTCCAATTGATATCGTGGCAAATTCCTGGTCCCTCTCCGCCCGCGCGATTTTTTCTCGGCTCGTGCTGCAGCGTGGGCCAGCTCGGTCAGCGCATAGGTCCAGCGACAGGTGCGTCCACCCTTAAAACTGGTTAATGGCAAATGCAGTGCTCCTCCGCCTCGCATGGGCCGGCGTTGGAACCGAGGAACGCATCGTGTGGACCGCGCCGGTGCATCACTGTCCCGGGCCCACTTGCCCTCCTCACGGCGTATAAAGACCAGGCGCACGCATCTGTGGGGCGCCCAGTACCAGAGGAGAAATAAACCCTCGCCGCCTCCTCCTCCCGGCCGCCCATCGCCGCACACGCGCCCCCTTCCTCCTGTCTCCACGGCACAGGACCACGCGAGCGGCATCCAATGGCAGCGGCGGCTGAGATCGGGGCCTTCGCGGCGGTGCGTGCGGCGGCGCCGGCTCTCAGGACGACGACTCTCCCCGCGGCCGCGGCTCCGCAGCCGAGGAGGGCCGTGGTGGCGCGCTCCATAAGGACTTCTACCTCCGAGAAGGAGGCGGATCTCACCGTCGGGACCAACGGATCCCTCTCTGCAAAGGCGAGTGCCGGTCTCTCTATGTCTTTCCTGCACGCTTGACGAATAGCGGTTATTTTGGTTGGTTCTGGGAAGCAAGCCTCAAGTTTAGTGGACCGAGCTGGTGGTAGACTCGTCGCTATACTTTTTCTTCAATGTTCGGCGATTGGATCCCAAACGCTAGGATTCGTCGTTCCGTCATATTTAGATTTGCTTGATTTAGTGATTGACATTGCAGAGTTGTTAGTTGTCGCTGCATACTTCTCGTTTAGTCATTTGATCCAGATCTGCGACAATAGATTCAGGAAAGGAGTGACGTGCAGTTTTTCGGTAGAGAAAGCCTCATTTCCTACCCATCGTGTTTGAAAAACTGCATGTGTTCTTCATGTTACCCTGATCTGAGTAGACCTAGCGTGAATCAGTAGTTAAAGACATCAAAAATGCTTGTATATGCTCCTTCAACAACGTTAAGATGGCCCATTTGTCTACGACATATGGCCCCAGAGGCCCAAGTGTCATCGACACAGGGCGTGGCAAATCATCAAGAGCCACTCTAAGGACTGGAAAATGACCAGTTTTCCTGTGGTTTGTGTTTTGGTGCAATTTCTACCTTTTTACATCTTTTTAGTGTTTACATTTTTCTCATTTTATTTCTATTCAGTTGTTTTCTGATACGGTAAGTTAGTTTGAAGTGGTCAGCTTACTCCCTTCTTTGAATGCAGAGCAATAATGGGAATACTGCTGATGCTACTTCGCAAGTGGTCTCGGCGAATTCCCGAAGAAAGACAAAGATTGTTTGCACGATAGGCCCCTCAACGAACACGCGTGAAATGATATGGAAGCTTGCAGAGGCTGGAATGAATGTTGCGCGAATGAATATGTCCCATGGTGACCACCAGTCACACCAGAAGGTGATTGATTTAGTGAAGGAGTACAATGCAAAGAATACCGAAGGAAATGTTCTTGCTATCATGCTGGACACCAAGGTATACCGGTGTTGACTCATGAAATTCGAATGCTGCAATAAACGAGCTGTGATGATTGAGGTTCAGTGATGCAGGGTCCAGAAGTGAGAAGTGGGGATGTTCCAGAACCAATCATGCTCAAGGAAGGTCAAGAGTTCAATTTTACGATTAAAAGAGGGGTGAGCACCAAAGACACAGTCAGTGTGAATTATGATGACTTCATAAATGATGTTGAAGATGGTGACATACTGTTGGTAGACGGTGAGGACTTATCTATTGATCTTCATATTCTGCTTTGATTGTCGTCTGTTGTCTTTCTTTAAGCTTAGTTAACTTACCATGTGTTTGGTTACTTGGACAAAGTGGGATGGGCTAGGTCGAGCCCAGTTTTAGAGGTGTTTGGTTTGAGGATATTCTGCTTAGATGCGGGATAGAACAGTTCCTCCAAAACGAAGGGACAATGCCACCCCACCTTGGGGCGAAGCCTAGGGGTGGTCGGGCAGCATGGGCACGGCCAGGTGGCCTCGATGCATCCTCAGGCAGCTTGAGCGTGGCTGGGGCTGGCAAGGAGCGGCCAGAGGCAGTGTGGATGCGGGGCAGATTGGACAGTGTGGCTGCGGGAATGGCCGGAAATGATGTGGCTGCAGGGATGGCTGGGGGTGACCGTGGCTAGAGGGGAGGGGCGGCGTGGAGGCCTGGCAGCCACGGTGGTGGCATGGAGGCCTGGGACGGCACTGTGAGGCAACCAAGCTCTGATGGATGTTCTAGGAAGAAGAGGTGAAGGTGTGTGGTGCTGACAAGTGGGGCCCGGTTGATAGTCACTATGTCCCAGTTTTTCAGTATTTGTGACCAAACAAAAATTATGGGATGAATCCATCCCTTAAACCAACCAAACAAGAGATGAGATGATTCCATTCCCAAAAAAGAGGAACTGGATCATCCCATCCTACCATGTCTCTCAACCAAACACATTCTTAGTTACAGGTAGACAGTTGAGAGTATTGCATCTACTTATCCTTGATTATATTATTTTGCACTACAGGAGGAATGATGTCACTTGCCGTCAAGTCTAAAACAGATGATACAGTCAAGTGCGAAGTAGTTGATGGCGGGGAACTGAAATCAAGGCGCCACCTAAATGTCCGCGGAAAGAGTGCAACTTTGCCATCTATAACCGGTCGGTTGATTTCTCACCCTAACATGTTCAACTGCCACTTCGCCATGCACAAGATTGTGACATCCATCTGTTCTAACAGAGAAAGATTGGGAGGACATAAAGTTTGGTGTTGAAAATGGTGTTGATTTCTATGCTGTTTCCTTTGTGAAAGATGCAAAAGTTATTCATGAATTGAAGGATTACCTTAAAAGTAACTCTCTCTCTCTCTCTTAATCATCCATAGAATTCCTGGATATCTATATTCAGAGCTTAATTAATCTACTGTTTTATGTGTTCTTTTCCATATTCAGGTGCTAATGCAGACATACATGTCATTCCAAAGATTGAAAGTGCAGATTCAATACCAAATCTCCAGTCCATTATTGCTGCTTCAGATGGAGTAAGACCATGAATATTGGCTGTCTTAACTCAACCATTTCGTATTAACAACGTATTGACAAGTGTTGTCTCTTTTCAACATGTAGTAATGCAGTTGTGTGTTTGAGAAGCTTTTGTGGAAGTTGAAACACTTCAATCTTTGTTGTTTTTTCTTTTGATCCACTTTTGGCTTCATTTGTGCTTGAAATGCCTTACACCTTCATATCTATTAGTGCTAGATACTGAATCACTTGAGATGTTTGTAGGCTATGGTGGCGCGTGGGGATCTGGGTGCTGAACTTCCAATTGAGGAAGTTCCTTTGCTGCAGGTTAGCTTAAATTTTAATATTTCATAGTGCAAAAGTACATGTCTTTTTCTCCCTCACCCCCTCTGACCCTTTTTATCTATTTGTTCATATGCCTAAAATGTAACAAATGATCAAAGCTACAATAGCACTTCAATTACATATGTTTTACTTTCCCAGGAAGAGATTGTCAGGACATGCCGGAGCATGCAGAAACCAGTTATTGTTGCTACAAATATGTTGGAAAGCATGATAGACCATCCAACTCCAACAAGGGCAGAAGTATCTGATATAGCAATTGCGGTCCGTGAAGGTTCTGATGCCATCATGCTATCTGGTGAAACTGCCCATGGAAAGTAAGGTTTCAATCTGTCACATGTTACTAGTCACAACTAGCAAATGCCTTTATATTTTTGTTCTTCCATATGCAACCAAGGAATGCATTTCTTCAAGCTCTTGATCTGTGTGCATAGAATTTTTGCTTGTATTTTTACTCCACTAGTTTAGTAATGATCTGCGTTCCAACTTGATTTACCTTTATTGTGCACCTTACTGTGTCTAGGTTCCCCCTGAAGGCAGTCAAGGTTATGCACTCTGTGGCACAGAGAACAGAATCCAGCCTGTATAACCCAGCTACATCTCCTAGTCTTGTCACACGTCCGCAGGTATGCCTTTCTTTCCACACCTTCAAATTATCCAAATGGTAACTTCCACATTATTCATTGTTTAGACACCAACTTCCTTCCAAGTTTGCGATCCCCATTTTAGCATCTTATTATCTCATGATTCTTTTGGTAGGCCCTGCTCAATGAGGATTTTTCCCAGAGCCAATTAAGCAAAATGTTTGGATCGCATGCAACAATGATGGCGAACACCCTTTGCACCCCAATTATTGTGTTTACACGAACAGGCTCCATGGCAGTCCTCCTCAGCCATTACCGTCCGTCGTCTACAATATTTGCATTTACAAATGAGTAAGTTGTTTTGAGATTTCCACCAATGCCGTACTGATTCTTTTCCTACAGTGCTTTCTTTTTATGAAATCAACTTTGGAAGCATTGTCAAATAAACGATTAAGTTTAGAAAGATTCTCTGGGGGCACTGACATTACAAGGAAACCGATGTTGCAGGGAACGAGTGAAGCAACGTCTGGCACTGTACCAGGGCGTGGTTCCTATTCACATGAAGTTCTCTGACGATGCAGAGGAAACTTTCTCGAGAGCAGTTAGCAGCTTGCTGGTATGTGCTTGACGCTGGCGACCTCCTGTTGCCATTAATGTCGTTCCAATTTTCTTTTGTGTATGATTCCATGGAATCATGGTTTTGATTGATACAGAGCGCCCAGTATGTGGAGGAGGGGGACTATGTGACCCTTGTTCAGAGTGGAGTGAAGTCGATCTGGAGAGAGGAGTCTACCCACCACATTCAAGTGAGGAAAGTGCAGGGCTAATGAGCCTCTTCGCCCATACTATCACAGGCATGGTTGTACCTGTTCAATCTTGTTGGCGCCTTAGTGTACTACGTAACGAGTGACTTTTGCATACAACAAATGCTACGCCGGATTATATGTTGTTGAGTTTGTTTGTAGGCTCTGGAATTGAATAAGATATCATTCATTTTTCTCATTGTTTCGCACTGGATTCGATGTTTTAATCCATTGCTTTAGGAATTGGAGTATTAAACAGATTCTATTCTAGTGGACACAACTCTTGCGGAACAGGTGCTTTTAGATTCAATGTGTATTTTTTTAGAAAAAGAAGGGAAGAAAATTCAGTGGACCTGTGATGGATGCGTGACGCGTTGCACTTCAATGAATCTAACTATCAGCTAATCTCGGCTCGACTGTAGATGGCTCTCTTAGGGTCCCTTGGTTTGGATTTCGAAAGCAGTTTTTGTTTCTTGGAAGCCAAACCAAAGGGTATATTTTTACCATGTGGTTTTTAATAAAAGTAGCTTTTAGTGCAGTGTAAATGTGAACGCTCCTCCAGACCTGTTTTCTGCGGTTTTAGGTTTTTGGCTTCGCAATCATACAAAATTTCATAAATTGACATTTCAAATTTCATACAACCATACAAAATTCTATAAATTGACATTTCAAATTTCATACAACCATACAAAATTTTATAAATTGATATTTCAAATTTCATACGACCATACAAAATTTCATAAATTGACATTTCAAATTTCATGTCATACAAAATTTCATAAATTGACATTTCAAATTTCATACCATACAAAATTTCATAAATTAACATTTAAAATTTGATACAGCCATATAAAATTTCATAAATTGACATTTCAAATTTCATACAACCATACAAAATTTTATAAATTGACATTTCAAATTTCATACACCCATACAAAATTTCATAAATTAAATTTTTTACACAGCTCACAACTCAAAGCAGCTTGTTCACAGCCGTTTCAGCCAAACGACTTTGAGCTTTCTCACAGCTGACTTCCCACAGCAGCTTTTCCACAGCACACAGCAGTTTTTTTCCTACAGACACAGCTCAACCAAACACACCCTTACTAGCTCACCGCTTTCTTCCACGTGTGGCTCGGTCCGTTGGGCTTCAATGTTGTGCTCATTTTGCTTTCTTCAGAAGATCTAGTTCAAAACGTTTGGAATGCACGAGACAGCCATAAACACCGAGCGAAGTGCCGCTGTGGCCTAGAGCGCTGCCGCCGGAGCCGTTGCAGGAGGAAGCCGAAGCGGCGCCGTTGCATTGCCGTCGTCGCAGGAGTAGGTGCCAGAGCATGTGCAGGTAGCGGAGGAAGCAAAAGATACAGAAGTTCATTGATGTATCTAATATGATTAAAATGTTTGGTCACTACCTGATGGCGCTGTTGTTAATCTGCAAGAAGCTCAAACACTTGGTGATGGCTAATAAAAGGAAGCTAGGTTGTGGACACAGCAATGAGGATGACACTGCTGGGCTGGCTCGGGCTCAGTGTTCTTCCTAGTTATCGCAAATTCAGTTGTTGAAGCCTATATCATATTATCTGAATTTTGTTCTGACTATCCTATATCAGAAAAAAACGAAATTGCCATTATAAGTAAAACTTCAATTTGATATTGATTATAAAAAATTTGCAAAGGTCGAATCTATTTTTTTAACGTGAAAAGGCAAAAGGAGAAAAAAAGAAATCAAAGGAGGAGAGACAGAGGACAAGGCACATCCGGCCTCTGTGAAGATTTGAGGGAAGCGGTACCTTCGTCTGGTCCGCGTTTATTTATTTATAGTACCAATAGCCGGTACCATGGCGCTTACATTGGATGCCAATGCGATCAGGACTTTTGGCCGGTGAGCAAACAGCTAATCGCACAATCTGTGCTAACTACTCAACATGCATGCGTTATCAATCTCCACATGCATGCGTTATCACAGGAAGTGTGGAACCACCTAACAGGCTAACTAATTCTATGTGTATTGCAAGCCCCTAACAGCTAACTAATCTCCAGCCGTAAGTCTTGATTACAAGGCTTAGATAAACATATGAAATACAAACTTTATTTAACACTCCCCCTCAATCGCAACATCCCAGGTTGAGATTGAACTTGAAATTTTCTAGTTGTCGAACTGGCAGAGCTTTAGTAAACCCATCTGCTACTTGATCTTCTGTGGAAACAAATTCTATCTCTAGTAATTTTTGTTGTACTCTTTCACGAACAAAATGATAATCAATCTCAATGTGCTTTGTCCTAGCATGAAAAACTGGATTAGATGATAAATACTTTGCACCTAGATTATCACACCATAACTTGGCTGCAGGAGGGCTCGGAATTTGTAGCTCGGCTAATAAAGATTGAATCCACATAATTTCAGCTGTTGTGTTTGCTAAAGCTTTATACTCTGCTTCTGTGCTTGATCTTGATACTGTAGCTTGTTTCTTGGCATTCCATGAAATCAGGTTATCTCCTAGAAATACTGCAAAACCTCCTGTAGATCTTCTATCATCCAAACTACCAGCCCAATCTGCATCTGAATATCCACTGACCTGCATTGATTTTGATTTGTTAATTTTTAGACCAATTTGTGTGCACTGTTTAATATACCTGAGTATCCTTTTCACAGCAGCCCAGTGAACTGTAGTAGGTGCATGAAGAAACTGACAAACTTTATTAACTGAAAAAGCAATGTCAGGTCTTGTCAAAGTTAGATACTGTAATGCGCCCACAACACTTCTATAGTTTGATGCATCACTGTCTCCTAATATATCTCCTTCATGAACAGATAATTTTTCACTGGTTGAAAGAGGTGTATTGACTGCTTTACAATCTGACATATTAACCTTTTTAAGTAGATCATTAGCATACTTGCCTTGACTTAGCACAATTCCCTTGGACGTTTTACTCACTTCAATGCCAAGGAAATAATGTAGATCTCCCAAATCTTTTAGAGCGAACTCTTTTTGTAGATCCTTCAAGAGAGCAGGTACTGCATGCTGTTCAGAACTTGCAACAATTATAACATCAACATAGATAAGAAGGAATATGATTACACCATTCTTATTGTAGAAAAACAAGGATGTGTCTGCTTTAGACCCTTTAAAACCTATTTCGCATAGTCTTTTACTTAACCTTGAATACCATGCCCTTGGTGCTTGTTTTAAACCATACAATGCCTTGTCTAGCCTGCAAACATAGTTCGGATGGCTCTTGTCTTCAAAACCTGGAGGTTGTTGCATGTACACTTCTTCTTCCAAGATACCATGTAAAAATGCATTTTGTACATCTAGTTGTCTCAAAGTCCATCCTCTAGAAACAGCAATAGACAAAACAATTCTAATTGTTGCAGATTTGACAACGGGACTGAAAGTATCCTCATAATCTATACCATATCTCTGTTTATAACCTTTTGCTACTAATCTGGCTTTATACCTGTCAAGGCTTCCATCTTGTTTTCTTTTAATTTTATAAACCCACTTGCATCCTATAACATTTTTGTCCTTCTGCGGTGGAACTAAATGCCATGTTTCATTTCTTATTAGAGCTGCATACACGGCATCCATTGCCTCTTTCCAATTTTTATCATACAAAGCATCAGTAAGACTACTAGGTTCTCCAGTCAAAGTGAGAAAACTATACTTAACAGTACCATCAGTATATTTCTTTTCTTTTCTTATACCTTTTTGTAGTCGAGTGACTGGTCGATGTGGATGAATCTGTTGAATCTGTAGTTGTTCTCCCCCTGCAACAGAGGAATCCGAAGCACTCAGATTCGTATCAGGTGTTGAAGTGGGCAGAACTCCTTCACCAGCCACGTTTTCATCTCTGTCGGCATCTGAGTGGTCAACTGGTTTATCGGCAATTGAATTGTCGATGGAGTTGTCGGCCTCTGGAGTGCCGAACGAGCCGTCGGTCAATGGATTGTCGACAGGGGTGTTTTCATCTCTCATGGGGCTGCTTTCATCTGTAAACTCTTGGTGATCTGCATTGTTATGAGTAAAATTGCTTGCAGAGTGGTTAGTCACATAATCACACGGTTGTTGTAACACCCCAAGAAATAAAAACAAATAAAATAAAAGAAAAATAATATTTAAATCATTTCTGGATTTATTTATTAAAGAAAAATCCTAAAAGAACCCAAATGAAGCCAAATAGGGAGAAATATTCAAAATATGGACTTGAAAATTTTATGAGATAAACTAGAGGTCAAGACATAATTTCAGGAATTTTTACAAATTTTTATCAACAGTGATTCAACCCCTAATCAAATATATGAATTTCTGGATTTATTTTAAAACAGAAAAGAATTAAAATTCCTAACGGGCCTCAACCCTGAAATCACCCTCAGCCCAGCCCAGCCTAGCTGCTAGTCACTGACGGATGGGACCCAGGTGTCGGCGCCGCTCCCCCCCTCTCTCTCCCGCCCGCGCCCGCCTCGGCCAAACATGGCAGCCACTCTTTTCCCTAACCCTCTCTCTGACCGACGGGGCCCGCCTGTCAGGCTTTCCTTTCTCGTTCACCCGCCGACAAGTGGGGGCCACCTGTCGGATCCATCTTCTCCGATGGAACCCCTCTCTCCCCTTTCCTTTCCCAGCGATCACCTTCCAAATTTTCACCGCCGGCCGCCCGATCTCGCCAGGATTCGCCCCGGATCATCTTCCCTGGTCGCCGCCGCCCCCTTTCCTTCCTTAGCCGACAAGTTTTTGCGCTTAAGGAAGGCTATCCGAGGAGAAAAGGGAACCTCGCCGGAGATGGAAATAAACCTTCGGGTTTCCCCGGTTTAACCTTCCATCCTCGCCGCCGATGACCCCTATTTATACCCCTCGGCTCACCGCACTCCGCCCACACCGCCTTAGCGCAAGCCCTCGTTTTCCAGAGCTCCGGCGCAGAGTTTCGGCCCCTAGCTCTGCTCCGCCTCCAGCCACCGCTCGCCGGCAATCCAGGCCACCGCGCCCCTCGCCATCGCCACCTACGTGACCACAGAGGCCCGCCCGTCCTCGGTCATGCCTCCAATGGTCGAAAGGACTGCCGGATCGCCTCGCCGCCGACAAACCCGAACGGTTCCTCCGCCCCTCCTCGACGCCGGTCGCCGTCCGCTCGCCGCCGTCGCCACCGCCGGTACGCCCGAGTTCCCCTCACGTCACTGGTTCCATTTTTGGCCTTAGCATCACCGTTCAACCCACGCCGTCGCCGGAATTCCTCGCCGTTGGACTGCTGGAGCCGAGAACGAATGGGGTAATCGCCCCCTTAGCTCGTGCCGTGCCGGACGAACCCCTGGCCGTCCGATCAAGATCGGAGGGCTAAGATTAAATCACTTCGGGATCTAATCCAGGCCCTCGGATCCGATCAAAGCGGTACCACGCGATCTCGGTCGTCGGTTTTAACTTAAAAACGTTGACTTAATCCCGTGCGCCCACGTCATACCAGTTCGCCATGATTTAATCAGGACCGTCCATTTTCATTAAACCCACCCGCTTCGCATCTGGCCACTGGATCCAGATCCAACGGTCCAGGTCGCTCGGGTCCACGCGCACAGTCGCAGGTTCACGGTGAACCTGGTTCACCGTGGACCAGAGACTGTTTTCTGGTTTTAAATAAAATTCAGAAAATAGTTTAAACTTCAAAAATTCATCACTTGCTCATTTTAACTCCAAATTTCACCATTCAAATTTTGTTAAATTCAGTATATTATTCTCTACACTTTAACACCATAAAAATAGTATGTTACCTTAGCACAAAATAAACTTATGGATTAAATAAATAAAAAACCCTTAGGGATAACTTAATAATTCAGGAAAATAATTAATAAAAACCTCTAAAACTTAACTTTTAATATTATTAAAAGTAACACCAGAATAATAAAGCTCAAATCACATATGTAAATCATATGATTATGTTTGGTGATGTTTTATTGAATGCATTGTTTATTTATTTTTCCTGTCGAGAAGACTACGAGTTCGTCGAGGAGCAGGAGTTCTACCCCGAGGTTCCTCCATCTCCATTTGCTGATCAAGGAAAGTCATCGACCACCCCTGTGGAAACAGTTGATCATTATTGAGCCCATGATTTAATAAATTATCGCTATAACTCATAGGTTAATATTGCATTAGTCAAAGATCAAGCCTTACACTTATATTTATTAGATCCCCGTCCTTGTGTGCAAACCCAAGCCATGCTTATTGAGCCTTAACTCCTTGTCACTCTACAAATATTATATTAGCTAGTCCCAATGTATCGGCACAACTGCTATAGGATATAATGAATGAGTCGTAGTTAGATGGATTCTGGTATATGAAATACCCCGTTATTCTTGTCTCTGGACTCTGTTGGAGTTAGGTATGTTATAAGTATGGTGGGTTCCGGGTGCAAGCCCAGGTTTTGGTATGTCGCACCCGGGGCACTATAAGGACCGGTCTGCGGGATCTGTTGCAAAGCACTTCCGTACCAACCACAAATCTAATAGGTAAGTCCTAACTGGAAGTGTGGAACACTCCGGCTCTCAGTACCATAGTGGAGGGGGCAAGGGGCTAGCCCTCAGGGCGCCTTGTACCGACGATGGCTCAAGGGGGGGTATTGTGGAAACTCGACATGGCGAGACACGGTACGAAACCTATAAGAGGGTGCTGTAGAGTCGGGGGAGACCATATGGAAGGTTTTGGCACGAGTTCCCGTGAAATGGGTCATCTCATTACACTTTGGTGTAGGTGATGAGTGTGTGCCTTGTGGGTACAGTGGTACATCTCTGATCAGAGTAAAATCAATCTTTTCGAAAAGCCGAGCCCACGGTCAAGGGCGGGTTGTGTGACTACTCGCAGTTAGTTTACAATTGGTTGAAAGATTGAGTTATTCATGGCATGTAAGCACTGTTGTGCGAGGAGGTAAAACGTACTCCTCGAGTTAGAAGATGATGATGCATTCACATGTTTACTTTTCCGTACTAATAAATTGCTCACATTTAATGCTTTACAAATATGCTTCTTCCGCAAAACTAGTCACTATCTCCCTTGTTATTATCTTGCATTATATTTGCATTCGGTGGCTTGCTGAGTACATCTGTACTCACCCCGTTGACTTACACCATCAGAGCCCGTCTACTACGAGGAGGATGAAGGTCTGGAGTAGCGACCCAGTCAAGGCGAGACTGGAAGGAGGCGTTCATCTAGGACCCTTGATTTTTATTAGTTTCTCTTCACTTTCATTCACTTTTGTATTAATGCGGTCTACGAACCGTGAATGATTGCCCGTCTTGTACGTGGTCGTATGATGAACGTCTTGTTTTATTGATTTTCTATGGAATTTCAATAAAGTCCTGATTTATTAAATCGGGGTGCGACAAGATGGTATCAGAGCCGACTTGACTGTAGGAAGCCAAACAGACCTGACCCTGGGACTTATACTTACTATATTTTCTTACAAACACTACTTATCCTCTCATCTTCCGAGATTTTCACAAAAACTTTATCTCTTTTGTAGATGCCGGTCCATACCATGAGCGGGACTCTTCGTGACGAGGCCGGATTTATCCGCGAGCTTCGCGTGCTCGTTGATTTCTTGGGGTTTCCCCATGAGCCCGCGTTCCACGGGATTTTTCCCGATGAGAACGAGAGCAACTGCGAGGTCACGGTTGTTATCCGCCCCTCCTCCACGCAGCCACCCTTCTACACCCATGGAGTTGGAGGACCTTCGTTCGTGGTGGCTACCCAGCGAGCCGCTCTTCAGTCCCTCGCCGAGCTTCGACTGGTATACAATTGCCACCTCCGCGACACCGTCTACCGCTTCATGCCCATGCGCACACCCGGGAGTCACCGCAGCATCTACATCAGCCCCCTCACGCAGAGCAACTCCGCCATCACCCGCACGATGAGATTCTTGGAGGCCACGGACATTATGCGTGAAGCTGAAGAAAAGATACGGATCATCAGAGACCGACTCAAGACAGCCCAGTCCCGGCAAAAGAGCTACGCGGACAATCGACGCCGAGACCTAGCCTTTGAAGAGGGAGATCATGTCTACCTTCTAGTTACTCCCCTCCGCGGCACTCAACGGTTTAACATGAGAGGAAAGTTGGCCCCTCGATATGTTGGACCATTTCCCATTGTTCGATGCCAAGGTTAAGTTGCTTATCAGTTGGAACTACCACCCTCATTAGCTGGAGTACATGACGTGTTTCATGTTTCCCAACTCAAGAAGTGTTTTCGCGTCCCGACAGAGCAAGTGGATCTCCAGCAGTTGGATGTTCAAGAGGATCTGACCTATGTGGAAAAGCCTGTCAAGATATTGGAGGTCAAGGAAAGGATCACCAGGAGTCGGGTCATCCGCTTCAGTAAAGTGCAGTGGAGCAATCATCCTGTAGAGGAAGCTACATGGGAAAAAGAAGATGAACTCAAGGCACAACATCCTGAGCTATTCGAGGATTGATCCGAATCTCGAGGACGAGATTCTTTGTAAGGGGATAGGATTGTAACACCCCAAGAAATAAAAACAAATAAAAAAAATAATATTTAAATCATTTCTAGATTTATTTATTAAAGAAAAATCCTAAAAGAACCCAAATGAAGCCAAACAGGGAGAAATATTCAAAATATGGACTTGAAAATTTTATGAGATAAACTAGAGGTCAAGACATAATTTCAGGAATTTTTACAAATTTTTATCAACAGTGATTCAACCCCTAATCAAATATATGAATTTCTGGATTTATTTTAAAACAGAAAGAATTAAAATTCCTAACGGGCCTCAACCCTGAAATCACCCTCAGCCCAGCCCAGCCCAGCTGCTAGTCACTGACGGATGGGACCCAGGTGTCGGCGCCGCTCCCCCCCTCTCTCTCCCGCCCGCGCCCGCCTCGGCCCCACATGGCAGCCACTCTTTTCCCTAACCCTCTCTCTGACCGACGGGGCCCGCCTGTCAGGCTTTCCTTTCTCGTTCACCCGCCGACAGGTGGGGGCCACCTGTCGGATCCATCTTCTCCGATGGAACCCCTCTCTCCCCTTTCCTTTCCCGGCGATCACCTTCCAAATTTTCGCCGTCGGCCGCCCGATCTCGCCAGGATTCGCCCCGGATCACCTTCCCTGGTCGCCGCCGCCCCCTTTCCTTCCTTAGCCGACACGTTTTTGCGCTTAAGGAAGGCTATCCGAGGAGAAAAGGGAACCTCGCCGGAGATGGAAATAAACTGTTGGACCGAAAACGGCGACCAGAGGGGGGGTGAATGGGAGCTTTTAAAATTTCAGGCTAAAAACAGCCTTCGGTTTTAATCATGTCTTCTGCGGAACAGGCTTCGAACACTACCTTCGAAGGTCTGGTTCGGAGGTACTTCGACAGCTCCGAACACAGGCTTCGCAGGAGCAAAAGTTCGAAGCCAAGAAGACTTTGCTCCACTTACCACCCTCGAAAATCTACTCTGCTAAGTCAGTGCAGGCTCCGCACACAGGGTGCTTCGAGCAGGCTTCGCACTTCACCCTTCGCAAGAGTGAACACCCTACTAGGGACTTCGACCAAGTACTTGGCAGCAGCAACTGGTGCTGGGCTTCGTACACGAAGGTCTTAACGCACACAAACGGACTTCGCTAAAGGCTTCGACACAAGAAGCAAAACGGGCCTCGATCAGGGCTTCGCTAGTAAGCTGTGAGGACTTGCCTCAAGTTACACAGAGCGACAGCACGCTGAAAAACACACTTCGCACAAAGTCAACCTTCGCCTAGACAGGCTTCGGTGCACTACAACTAGCGAGGTATGTAACGCAAGCTCAAGCAAAAAGCACAAAGAAGCAGGGCTTCGCCGCTTGAACAAGGAACACAAATAGATTGAACTCTGGATGAATACAGCGAGGTATGTGGCTACAGGAGCTCAACAGTAAATGCTCAAAGTGTTAAATGTTACCTACCGAGCCCCCATATTTATAGCCCACAGTTCACCCAAAGGAAATGACTACTTTACCCCTAGGGTTTACAAAGGATTTGACTCTACAGAACTAAGGGGTACAAAAGGTAGTCCACCTTTATTCTGGAGGCTTCTCTGTCAGCTTTGCAGAGGGGACAGTGTCAGCCTTTTACAGAACAGACAGTGTCAGCCTTTGCAGTCTTTGACCTTCTGGAATCCTCCCTTCGCACGCGAGGGTGCGGTAGCTTCGGCGAGAAGCCTTGAGCCTGGTGGCCTTCGCTTCGCCGAAGATGGCCTTCGATACAGTGACGGTTTTGAGCCGAAGCCGTCAAAGCCCTTGGGTCTTCGCACCAACACCTCCGGAGTGGACCACCACGGCTTCGCAGCTTCACCCAGCTCGAACTCCGTCAGTCCGTGTACCGAAGCCATGCAGGCCGAAGCACCTCAAGTCAACCTCGCTTCGGAGCTAGCCTCGCTCCGAAGCCTTCCACCCTCCGAAGCCCCACCTTCGGAGTACCACCCTTCGAAGTCCCTCCTTCGTCCAAGGCCTCCGCATGAAGCATTCCATGAACCCTTCGTCGCAGTGTCTCTCCCCGAGCACACTCCTCGACGAGCCTCACCCGGACCATGCCTTCGATGCGCCTTGACTTCTGAGACCTTCGTCGGATACCTTCGAGTGTCTCCCTCCGGAGCACACTTCGAACCCTTGCCTCCGCAGAGGACTTGTTCCACCATACTCCGAAGTCACTCCATCCGGAGTACCTTCGAAGTGCCTCACCTCCGAGGACTTTGTCTCGGAGTACCTTCACCCGGAGCCACGCTCCGCACTCTCTGCCTACACCTGGCACGCCTCGACCCGAGGACCGACCCGGACCACCTTCGCAGCCACCGTGACGGAGCTCCCCGCTCCCCTGGCATCAAGCCTCCCGCTCGACCCAGGTTCACCTGCTGCGAACCTTGTCCGTCTCCTCTGAAGTCCCTGCGCACCACCGACAAACAGACAAGTGTATCCAGTAGTCCGGAGACCTCTCCGGGTTAGCAACCTCCGGCACACACTCCGGTGTACCGCCCAAAGTACCGAACCCTTCGGTACGAACCCAATCATCGCGTACTGTCGGACCCCTCCGACGAGCACACTCCACTGCACAGCTGCAGCAAGCAAACACCGAACAGCCTCCGGTAAAACCACCTCTGAAACCCTTCCGGAGGTACCCTCCTCCGATCACCTTCGGAGGTCCAACCTCCGAACTCCCTTCGGAGGTACCCTTCGAACAGAGGGTAAAAGCCTGTCAATCACTCATCACAAGCACCGAAACCAACCCTTGGTTTCTCAATCTCCCCCTTGATGAGTGCATTGACAACCAAATCCAAGTTCAAGAAAAATTAAAAATTTTCAGCACACAAGTGACCATAAAAACTCATAAAAGAGCCAAATCATGTCACTTGACAACAGAATTTTCCTCCCCCTTTCTCACAAGAGTAAAAAGCCCCTTCGGTAATAAAAACTCCCCCTGAGTTAAATTATCCCCCTTTGGCAAACAAAGAGCCTTTATGTCATGATTTCTCCCCCTTTGGAAATTATACCCCTTGCGGCAGAGAAC
Source organism: Zizania palustris (assembly GCA_019279435.1). Lineage (NCBI taxonomy): Eukaryota > Viridiplantae > Streptophyta > Magnoliopsida > Poales > Poaceae > Zizania > Zizania palustris. The sequence continues at coordinate 35,653,083 of JAAALK010000082.1, read as the reverse complement.
GAAGCAAGTGACTCTTCCCCCTTGAGGAATTTCTCCCCCTTTGGCAATGCAAGCATCAAGGAGCAAGTAAAAGATGCAAAGCTTCGAAATGAGCAGAATTGCAAAGACATATGAAGCAAAAATATGCCAACAATAACACCAATGATCATGGGCTCAGCTCAATTTAACATTCTCTAAAAAACAGGATGAAGCATGTGATTTGGTCATTTTTGAAATAAAAGTATCACCACTTAGTCAAGGAAACTAGACAAGTAAGAGCAAGGACTGCGCAAAGCTAGTCAATTTCTACTCTAGACAGACAAGTCTAGTTCAAATAGAGCTTGAAAAGCAAACTTGATAATCAATGAATTTTGTTGTTCTTTTCTTAGTGCCAGGGGTTATTTGTTTGTCCACCTTATACTTTCCAATCCGGCCAAGCCTAGGCATAAAAGCCATATGAAGCTTAAGGCAGAGATTTTGGCATACACTACGCTATTCCAGTTCAGACCAATGTGCAGTGGTAAGCAGTCTAGAATAGGGTAGTGCGACAAACAAACCCACCTGGATCTTTTAACTTAAAGCACGCAAATCATGGAATTTTTGATTTTAACCAAGTGAACCAATTGTTTGGTACTTTGTGAATATCCATGAAAATTGAGAACAATTTTTCAAGTTGCAATTTTGTAGCATCCAAAGAAATGTGTCTTGCTATCAAGCAGATAAAAGATAGCTAAAGCAGTCCTGTCTAAACATGCTAGATTCAAGACTAAGCAGTGAGCACGATTTGATTTTGAAAATAAAACACCATGCACATGAATGTTCCAGATGAATTAAAAAGAGCTGAGCTGACATGATTTCATGAATTATAAGCAGGCATATAAGTGCAAAATGTGTAAATGCAATTTCAACACAATTAGACAAAGGCACATCCATCTAAAACAGCTCCCCCTCACAAAATGCCGTAAGGGTGACAAATGCCAAGTTCCCCACGCAAGTAAGCAAATCGAGAAGCATCAAGGGGTTTTGTAAAAATGTCGGCGAGCTGGTGTTGGGTATCAACATATTGAAGTTCAATATCACCCTTCTCATTGTGATCTCTGAGAAAATGATATCTCACATCAATGTGTTTGGTTCTGGAATGCTGAACCGGGTTGTTTGCAATACAAATAGCACTAGTGTTATCACAGAAAAGTGGAACACTCTTATAATCTAACCCGAAATCCCGCAAAGTGGAGACCATCCACAAAATCTGAGAGCAACAGCTAGCTGCAGAAACATATTCGGCCTCAGCCGTTGATTGTGCAACACTAGACTATTTGCGGGAAGACCAGCAAACCAAAGAAGTACCCAGAAAATGACAAGTACCAGAGGTACTCTTCCTATCAATTCTACACCCAGCAAAATCCGCATCGGAATAACCTCGAAGACATAAAGATGAAGATGCTGAATACCATATGCCAAATTCAAGGGTATGTTTGAGATACCTTAGGATGCGCTTTACCGCTTGGCGGTGCGAAGCTCGTGGTGAAGCCTGAAAACGAGCGCACAGACACACTGTGAAGTGTATGTCCGGCCTCGTAGCAGCCAAGTAGAGGAGGGAGCCGATCATGCTTCGGAACTCCTTTTGATCTACGGCTTCTCCATCTTCGTCAGGGTCCAATGCTACAGATGTAGCCATTGGAGTGGCGAGAGGCTTCGCATCGGACATGTCGAACTTCTTGAGCAGGTCCTTGGTGTACTTAGTCTGGTGGACAAAAGTACCTTGTTTGCTTTGCAATGATCTGCTCGGGAGGGTGCATCCTTTGAACATGGTGTGGAGCCTCGCGGCGGGATGCAGTCTCCCCCTCAACTTGTGCGTTGGAGTGGTCCAAGATGACCGATGTTGAGGTAGTCGCTTCGGGACCTCGTGCCGAAGTAGTTGAAACAGGGTCAGCTTCGGGGGTCGATGTCGAGGGTAGTAGGGGTTCATCCTCGAATTCTCCGGGATCTTCTTCTTCAAATAAGGTCTGTTCCATGTCGTGTTCATTTGCCTGTTCAAAAGCAGAACTAACAGAGGGGGTTGATTCATCAAAAGTCACATCACATGACTCGATGACAGTGTTAGTTTCCAAGTTATAAACACGATAAGAATGACCATGTGTAGTGTAACCCAAAAAGATCCCGTCAGAAGATCGCGACTCAAATTTATCCAAGTTACCACGTTTTAGGATAAAGCAGCGACAGCCAAAAACTCGAAGATGAGTAACCTTGGGCTTTCTCCCAAAACGCAGCTCATAAGATGTCAAATTTAAAATTGAGCGCAAGAAAATTCGGTTTGAGATGTAGCAAGCAGTGTTCATGGCCTCAGCCCAGAATTTTCTAGGAGTCCTATGCTCATCAAGCATCGTCCTAGCCATCTCAACCAAAGTGCGGTTCTTCCTCTCAACGACACCGTTCTGTTGAGGAACCCGCGGAGCAGAGAATTGATGTTCTATGCCATGCTCCATGCAAAAGTCAACAAAGAGACTATTTTTGAACTCAGTGCCATTATCGCGTCGAATGAATTTTAATGCACCAGGGAGTTCAGTGAAAAGTCTCAAAGCCAAGCTCCGAAAGTGTGAAAACACTTCATCCTTGCTGGCAAGAAAGAAGACCCAAGAGTAGCGAGAGAAATCGTCGACAATTACTAGAACATACCACTTGCCGCCTAAAGAACTAACCCGAGAGGGACCTACAGTGTCCATATGGAGAAGTTCTCCGGGTTGTTCAGTCATCACAGTGGTGACTGGCGAATGCGAAGCGGCAATCATTTTTCCATGTCGACAAGGAGCGCAAACTAAATTCTTCTCAAACTTGAGCTTGGGCAATCCTCGGATCAGACCTAGGGCGCTCAGACGAGCAAGCAACTCAAAGCTCATATGCCCTAGTCTCCTATGCCACTTCCACAGCTCAGAAGTTGAATGTGCAACAAGACAATGAGAAGAACCAGATGACTCCGAAAAATCAGCTCCAAAAACTCTCCCAACTCTAAAGATCTTACACACCACAACGCCATCAAAATTGAGCACTTGCGAAGTATCGCGATGGAATCGCACTTCGAAGCCCTCATCAAGCAACTGAGATACAGACAGCAAATTGTATCCCAGGTTCTCAACCAAAGCAACATTTTTGAGAGTGAAATTCGAATTAATTCTTACCACACCTTTACCTTTCACTCTACTCCTTTGATTGTTTCCGAAGGTGATATGTTCCCTTTGCTTGGTTGTGGTGAGGCTGGAGAACCATGCTGCATCTCCGATCATGTGGCGCTAACAACCGGAGTCCATGATCCACGTGCCCTCCAAGCCTCGATCTGTCGCCTACACACGATAAGAATATCTCGATCGCTCAGTGATGGGGTGAGTGAAATAATGACGAGGCATCCAACACTCAGTGACACGAGTAGTAGGCGCAGTAAAAGTAGACGGTCTACGCACATAATAATCAGAATAATGCAAAGTGCGAGGTCTACCTACATGCTGTGAACGAACAACATGTCGAGGTCTCCTACTCTGACGAGGTACAAAGCTACTCGCCCGGGGTCTACCACCATATGGAACATGGTGAACACCTCGAGGAGCAAAACCTCTCCGAGAAGCACGAGGAGCCTCAAAAGCAGGACGACAGTAAAACTCAGACTCATGCATACCTAAAGATGGGTAATGCATGTCCTGGTACCTCATCGCCTGAGAGCGTCGCTCATCCTTGATGCGACGAAAACAGAACCCAACCAAATGACCCGCCCGCTGACAGTAGGAACTGTGAAAAACTCTCCTGGGGGCACTCTCATGGGTCACAGGAGCAACTCTCACAGGCTCCTTGGGCTTCTTCTGTGTGGTTTTCTTGGGAGGATTTTTCTTGGCAGGAGGTGTGGTTTTCTTTTGAGCTCGGGTAGGTTTCTTGGCTGGTGGAGTGTCTAACAGAGCTCTTTCTTTCTCTAAGGTAGTGGGAGAGGTAAAAACAGTTTTGGTCTTACTGTCTGAAGAAATCCTCTCAAAACCCAAACCTAGAGCTACCCTTGCTCTGTCAGCACACAACTTGGTCTTGGCCAAGAGAAAATCCATCCTACCCTTTCCCTCAGTGCATTTATTAACCACGGAAAGGAGGTATTCATTTTCTGACATGAGGTTCTCAGCTCGCTCTCTAGCAGTGCCTAGCTGGTCCTTAAGGGTGATGCAAGTGTCACACACAGGCTGCACATCCTTAGAACTACCAGCCCTCTCCAATCTAGCCTCTAAATCATGAACATGCTTATCACGTAAATTAATGCTTTCGCGTAATAAAGAGCAGTTCATGCAATCAATAACATCATGAGGTCTAGAATCTACCTCCAAAAGCTGCTTCTGTGCAGTCTCAAGCTCAGAAAGAGTTTGAGCATGAACAGAACGCAACTGAGCAAGCTCACTCATGACAACAGAACAGGACTCACATTCAGCATCATTAAACTTAGACTTAAGCATGGCATATTCAGTAGAAACATTTTCTAGCCTAAGTCTAAGGTTTTTTCTTTCTCTAGCGGCTTGCACAAGTAATCTATCCTGACCAAGAACTACTTCATTCAGCTCATCTAATTTAATCAATAGCTGGTCAGATGATAGAGTTACCTCAGATGAGTCAAGCTCATCGCCGCTGTGATCGCTGTCGGCCATGAAGCAAAGGCCGGTGAAGTCTCGTCCCTTCTTGTCCTTCTTGTCCTCCTTCCTTGGGGACTCCTCCTCCTCAGAGCTCGACTCCTCAGTTGAGGACGTGTCGATGTCGCTGAGAGCAGCAACAAAAGCTCTGGAAGCGGCCTTGGCTACTTTCTTAGCCATCTTGCCGCGCTTGCCCTTCACAAAGGGTTTCCTCTCCTTGTGGTATTTGGGGCGCTCACTCTCATCTCTCTTTTTGAGCTTAGGGCAATTAGCCTTGATGTGAGAAGTGTCACCGCATTCAAAACAACCACCAAAACCACTTCTCCTCTGATCCCGTCTCTCATGATGAAAACGGGTGAACCTCCGGGCAATGAGAGCAAGCTCATCATCAGCTAGAGTGTCCACCTGCTCCTTTGTGACGGAGACCAGAGAGTACAAAGCAAAACCATCTGCAAAAACACAAGTACCAGATGTGCTTGGTTCTGCAGTGGTGCCACGGCTAGTGCTAGAAACCAATGCCAATGGCTGTGGCAAAGAGCTTCTGTGCACTGCAAGAGATGCCTTGGCAATCTCTGTGGACTTCAGCTTGCTAAAGAGTTCATCACAGGTCAAGGTGTCATAACCTGTGGACTCCTCAATGCTGGATATCTTTACTTCCCATATGCTACGGTCAAGAGCATAGAGAAGCTTGATAGCCCTATCATGATCACTGTAAGCAAGCGTCCCGTTGGATCGCAAGTTACTCACTATTGCATCAAAGCGAGAAAACATGGCATCTATAGATTCACCAGGTGCCTGCACAAACAGCTGATACTGTTGATTGTAGGTGCTTTGGCGCCTGGCCTTAATCTGAGTAGAGCCCTCATGAAAGACAGTGAGCGTTGACCAAATCTCCCTAGCAGTCCTAAGGTGCTGCACCCTATCGAACTCACTTCTACTCAAACCGATGAACAATATGTTTCTTGCCTTGGAATTGGCATTATACTGATCCTTCTCAGTCTGAGAGGTGCGAGTCTCAGGGATGGAGTATTGTGAGTCCACAATCTCCCAAATTGCATTTCCTTGGCTTAACAAGTAAGCCTCCATGCGCACCTTCCAGTATGCAAAATCAGTCCCATCGAACAGAGGAATTTTACTGCCTCTATCCATGTCGCCAACAGATCACAAAACCGGTTAAGGTCAACTGGTGATCTTAACCCGCTCTGATACCAATTGTTGGACCGAAAACGGCGACCAGAGGGGGGGTGAATGGGAGCTTTTAAAATTTCAGGCTAAAAACAGCCTTCGGTTTTAATCCTGTCTTCTACGGAACAGGCTTCGAACACTACCTTTGAAGGTCTGGTTCGGAGGTACTTCGACAGCTCCGAACACAGGCTTCGCAGGAGCAAAAGTTCGAAGCCAAGAAGACTTCGCTCCACTTACCACCCTTGAAAATCTACTCTGCTAAGTCAGTGCAGGCTCCGCACACAGGGTGCTTCGAGCAGACTTCGCACTTCACCCTTCGCAAGAGTGAACACCCTACTGGGGACTTCGACCAAGTACTTGGCAGCAGCAACTGGTGCTGGGCTTCGTACACGAAGGTCTTAACGCACACAAATGGACTTCGCTAAAGGCTTCGACACAAGAAGCAAAATGGGCCTCGATCAGGGCTTCGCTAGTAAGCTGTGAGGACTTGCCTCAAGTTACACAGAGCGACAGCACGCTGAAAAACACACTTCGCACAAAGTCAACCTTCGCCTAGACAGGCTTCGGTGCACTACAACTAGCGAGGTATGTAACGCAAGCTCAAGCAAAAAGCACAAAGAAGCAGGGCTTCGCCGCTTGAACAAGGAACACAAATAGATTGAACTCTGGATGAATACAGCGAGGTATGTGGCTACAGGAGCTCAACAGTAAATGCTCAAAGTGTTAAATGTTACCTACCGAGCCCCCATATTTATAGCCCACAGTTCACCCAAAGGAAATGACTACTTTACCCCTAGGGTTTACAAAGAATTTGACTCTACAGAACTAAGGGGTACAAAAGGTAGTCCACCTTTATTCTGGAGGCTTCTCTGTCGGGTTGAACGGCGATGCTAAGGCCAAAAATGGAACCAGTGACGTGAGGGGAACTCGGGCGTACCGGCGGTAGCGACGGCGGCGAGCGGACGGCGACCGGCGTCGACGAGGGGCGGAGGAACCGTTCGGGTTTGTCGGCGGCGAGGCGATCCGGCTGTCCTTTCGACCAATGGACGCGTGACCGAGGACGGGCGGGCCTCTGTGGTCACGTAGGTGGCGACGGCGAGGGGCGCGGTGGCCTGGATTGCCGGCGAGTGGTGACTGGAGGCGGAGCAGAGCTAGGGGCCGAAACTCTGCGCCGGAGCTCTGGAAAGTGAGGGCTTGCGCTAAGGCGGTGTGGGCGGAGTGCGGTGAGCCGAGGGGTATAAATAGGGGTCACCGGCGGCGAGGATGGAAGGTTAAACCGGGGAAACCCGAAGGTTTATGAGAAACCAAGGGTTGGTTTCGGTGCTTGTGATGAGTGATTGACAGGCTTTTACCCTCTGTTCGAAGGGTACCTCCGAAGGGGGTTCGGAGGTTGGACCTCCGAAGGTGATCGGAGGAGGGTACCTCCGGAAGGGTTTCGGAGGTGGTTTTACCGGAGGCTGTTCGGTGTTTGCTTGCTGCAGCTGTGCAGCGGAGTGTGCTCGTCGGAGGGGTCCGACAGTACGCGATGATTGGGTTCGTACCGAACGGTTCAGTACTTTGGGCGGTACACCGGAGTGTGTGCCGGAGGTTGCTAACCCGGAGAGGTCTCCGGAGTACTGGAAACACTTGTTTGCTTGTCTGTGGTACGCAGGGACTTCGGAGGAGACGGACAAGGTTCGCAGCAGGTGAACCTGGGTCGAGCGGGAGGCTTGATGCCAGGGGAGCGGGGAGCTCCGTCACGGTGGCTGCGAAGGTGGTCCGGGTCAGTTCTCGGGTTGAGGCGTGCCAGGTGAAGGCAGAGAGTGCGGAGCGTGGCTCCGGCTGAAGGTGCTCCGAGACAAAGTCCTCGGAGGTGAGGCACTTCGAAGGTACTCCGAATGGAGTGACTTCGGAGTATGGTGGAACAAGTCCTCTGCGGAGGCAAGGGTTCGAAGTGTGCTCCGGAGGGAGACACTCGAAGGTACCCGACGAAGGTCTCAGAAGTCAAGGCGCATCGAAGGCATGGTCCGGGTGAGGCTCGTTGAGGAGTGTGCTCGGGGAGAGACACTGCGACGAAGTGCTCATGGAATGCTTCATGCGGAGGCCTTGGACGAAGGAGGGACTTCGAAGGGTGGTACTCCGAAGGTGGGGCTTCGGAGGGTGGAAGGCTTTGGAGCAAGGCTAGCTCCGGAGCAAGGTTGACTTGAGGTGCTTCGGCCTGCATGGCTTCGGTACACGGACTGACGGAGTTCGAGCTGGGTGAAGCTGCGAAGCCGTGGTGGTCCACTCCGGAGGTGTTGGTGCGAAGGCCCAAGGAGCTTTGACGGCTTCGGCTCAAAACCGTCACTGTATCGAAGGCCATCTTCGGCGAAGCGAAGGCCACCAGGCTCAAGGCTTCTCGCCGAAGCTACCGCACCCTCGCGTGCGAAGGGAGGATTCCAGAAGGTCAAAGACTGCAAAGGCTGACACTGTCTGTTCTGTAAAAGGCTGACACTGTCCCCTCTGCAAAGCTGACAGAGAAGCCTCCAGAATAAAGGTGGACTACCTTTTGTACCCCTTAGTTCTGTAGAGTCAAATCCTTTGTAAACCCTAGGGGTAAAGTAGTCATTTCCTTTGGGTGAACTGTGGGCTATAAATATGGGGGCTCGGTAGGTAACATTTAACACTTTGAGCATTTACTGTTGAGCTCCTGTAGCCACATACCTCGCTGTATTCATCCAGAGTTCAATTTATTTGTGTTCCTTGTTCAAGCAGCGAAGCCCTGCTTCCTGTGCTTTTTGCTTGAGCTCGCGTTACATACCTCGCTAGTTATAGTGCACCGAGGCCTGGCTAGGCGAAGGTTGTTTCTGTGCGAAGTGTGTTTTTCAGTGTGCTGTCGCTCTGTGTAACAGGAGGCAAGACCTCGCTGCTTACTAGCGAAGCCCTGTTCGAGGCCCGTTGTGCTTCTTGTGTCAAAGCCTTTAGAGAAGTCCGTGTGTGTGCGTTTAGACCTTCGTGTACGAAGCCCAGCACCAGTTGCTGTTGCCAAGTACTTGGTCGAAGTCCTCAGAGGGCTGTCCACTCTTGCGAAGGGTGAAGTGCGAAGCCTGCTCGAAGCACCCTGTGTGCGGAGCCTGCACTGACTTAGCAGAGTAGTTTTTTGAGGGTTGTTAGTGGAGCGAAGTCTTCTTGGCTTCGAACTTTTGCTCCTTCGAAGTCTGTGTTCGGAGCTGTCGAAGTACCTCCGAACCAGACCTTCGAAGGTAGTGTTCGAAGCCTGTTCCGCAGAAGACAGGATTAAAACCGAAGGCTGTTTTTAGCCTGAATTTTTAAAAGCTCCCATTCACCCCCCCTCTGGTCGCCGTTTTCGGTCCAACATCTCATCTTCCGAGATTTTCACAAAAACTTTATCTCTTTTGTAGATGTCGGTCCATACCATGAGCGGGACTCTTCGTGACGAGGCCGGATTTATCCGCGAGCTTCGCGTGCTCGTTGATTTCTTGGGGTTTCCCCATGAGCCCGCGTTCCACGGGATTTTTCCCGATGCGAACGAGAGCTACTGCGAGGTCACGGTTGTTATCCGCCCCTCCTCCACGCAGCCACCCTTCTACACCCATGGAGTTGGAGGACCTTCATTCGTGGTGGCTAGCCAGCGAGCCGCTCTTCAGTCCCTCGCCGAGCTTCGACTGGTATACGACTGCCACCTCCGCGACACCGTCTACCGCTTCATGCCCATGCGCACACCCGGGAGTCACCGCAGCATCTACATCAGCCCCCTCACGCAGAGCAACTCCGCCATCACCCGCACGATGAGACTCTTGGAGGCCACGTACATTCTGCGTGAAGCTGAAGAAAAGGTACGGATCATCAGAGACCGACTCAAGACAGCCCAGTCCCGACAAAAGAGCTACGCGGACAATCGACGCCGAGACCTAGCCTTTGAAGAGGGAGATCATGTCTACCTTCGAGTTACTCCCCTCCGCGGCACTCAACGGTTTAACATGAGAGGAAAGTTGGCCCCTCGATATGTTGGACCATTTCCCATTGTTCGACGCCAAGGCGAAGTTGCTTATCAGTTGGAACTACCACCCTCATTAGCTGTAGTACATGACGTGTTTCATGTTTCCCAACTCAAGAAGTGTCTTCGCGTCCCGACAGAGCAAGTGGATCTCCAGCAGTTGGATGTTCAAGAGGATCTGACCTATGTGGAAAAGCCTGTCAAGATATTGGAGGTCAAGGAAAGGATAACCAGGAGTCGGGTCATCCGCTTCTGTAAAGTGCAGTGGAGCAATCATCCGGTAGAGGAAGCTACATGGGAAAAAGAAGATGAACTCAAGGCACAACATCCTGAGCTATTCGAGGATTGATCCGAATCTCGAGGACGAGATTCTCTGTAAGGGGGATAGGATTGTTGGCTTCAGGAACATACAAGACATTTTTTAAATGAAGATTGCGATATGGGGTATTAACAACCGAATGACCAATATGACTAATCATCATACCTTCCCCGTTTGTAGTATGAATCTTGTCTTGTCCCTTGTATTTATCTCGAACTGTTAGCTTATCCAATTCTCCTGTTACATGATCAGTTGCTCCAGTGTCCATGTACCAGTTTGTATCTATACCATATGATGTGGTGGCGGCACCTGCATATTTTTCATCTGGTACAAAGCTTTCATCATACCTGTGCCAACAATCAATAACAGTGTGACCTCTTTTAAAACAGAGTTGGCATCTAGGTCTGTTTTCAAAATTGCCTGCTCTCTGTCCTGAACCGCCGGTGGTAGTGCTGCTGTTGCCTCTGCCTCTGCTTCTGTTGCTGTGGCCGCGCTGATTGTTCCAGTGCCCACGTCCTGGTGCGTGTCCACGCCCACGGCCTCGGCCAGAGAAGTTAGATGAAATGTTCTGTTCACTTTGACACATCTGCCAGCGATTCTCAAAGTGCAATAATTGGGAGTAAACCTCTCCAACAGAAACTGCCTCAACTCTTGCCACAAGAGACGAGCCAATTGGATCAAAAGTTTCATCTAAACCAGTTAGAATATAGGATACCAAATCTTCTTCATCTAGAGGTTTTCCAGACGATGCCATCTCATCTGCTAGACTACGCATCTTTCCAATATACTCAGTGATGCTAAGATCTCCTTTCTTCAAAGTTGCTAGAGCTATTCTTGTATTTATTGATCTTGCTTTTGTAACCGAGAAAAACATACCATCGATTTCCTTCCAAGCTGCTGCGGAAGTCTTGCATCCTGCAACTTGGACGAGTACTTCTCTACTCATGGTAGACAAGATGTACCCGAGAACTTACTGGTCGGTAGCCTGCCAGTCTTCATATTCCGGATTGGTGACCACCGCCTCCTTGTCATCTTTCTTTACAACGACGAATTCTTCTGGCGCCAGGGAAGCGCCGGTGAGGTAGCCTTCAAGCTTGGCTCATCTAATCACCGCCATGATCTGTGCCTTCCAGATCGCGTGGTTCCCTCTGCTCAGCTTCTCTGAGACCGCCATACCAACAAAGGGATTGCCGGTGGAGGTCTTGGAGAGGCCGGCCATTGCCGCAGACTCAACAGGAGTTTTTTGCTGGCTCTGATACCATGTGAAGATTTGAGGGAAGCGGTACCTTCGTCTGGTCCGCGTTTATTTATTTATAGTACCAATAGCCGGTACCATGGCGCTTACATGCATGCGTTATCAATCTCCACGTGCATGCGTTATCACAGGAAGTGCGGAACCACCTAACAGGCTAACTAATTCTATGCGTATTGCAAGCCCCTAACAGCTAACTAATCTCCAGTCGTAAGTCCTGATTACAAGTCTTAGATAAACATATGAAATACAAACTTTATTTAACAGCCTCCTCCTCCGATAACTGCACATGCTTCGACGGCGGCGACGCTTCCTCTTGCTCCGGTGCCATCATCCTGTCATGCTCTGGCGCCGGTGCTTCCTTTCACTCCGACGGCGTTCTACGGTGGCTCCGGTATCGCCCTCTGCCACAGCGGCCACGGCGGCGCTTCGCTCAGTGTTAATAGCTGTCTCGTGCATTCCAAACGTTGGAACTAGATCTTCGCAATATGGAAGAAGAAGCAAAACGAGACCAATGTTGAAACCCCCCGAACGAGCCGTCTACCGTCGAGTCGAGATTAGCGTTAGATGCATTGAAATGAAACGCGGCGCGCATCCATCACCGCTACGCAGCATACCTGCGATGCGGCCTGCCCCCTGAATTTTCTTCCGATCTCACTTTGGGCTATTCACGATAGATTTATAACTGAATGAAATATTATTTTTAGTGGAGAATTTTATTTCACTATTTCCTAGGCTAATCAGTGTAATTAAATATTTTGCAACTGAATTAAATACACTCTCTTCGATGAAATGATTTTGCTCACAGTAGAGGTTTTATTTCGTTTCATCCACCCTGTTATGGAGATAACACTACTTTTTCTTTCTTCGTTAATTTAATGCCATGCCAACAAAAAATTTAATGTGTCATAGTAATTAATACTATAAAATCTCCACCGTGCATAGCCTTAGTCGTCGCAATGTTTAGGGAGATTATTTCCAGACAATTTAAGGACTAGTGATTTTGCGACCCACTGTGTTAACACCTAGCCATGGTTATGTAGCACTAGCTACCCCTTTTTTCTCAAATTTGGGTTTCGTCTCAAAATATACTTTTAGAGTTTGAAATTCAATTTTTTCTTAATATAACAATCTATTAATTTTAAGGTTATTTTTATCTACAAAATATACACGTTATTATTTATTATTTTAGTAGACTTTACTTACCTATATTTAAGTATTTTTATACGTTTGTAATATATTTGTACTGATATGAAATATTTTATGACACTATTTAGATTCATTATATTTTAAAATATTAAAATTTATTAAAATTTGAAATATCAAATTTAAATATTATGGAACGAGAGTAATGTGTCCTGAGTCTGATCCCCTAACTAGCCTTTACATAGGATCCGCTGCAACGGAAGGCCCACAAAACAAAATTTAATTCGAAAAACGTCGGCTAGCTGTTAATATACCTACTTAAGACATTAGAGTTAGGGTATGTACAGCTCTGAGACGGCGGAACGGTTTTCAAAGTATATGAGAGAATAAAGAAATTATATGGTATAATTTTAAGCCTCTAAATCATAAATGTAGCTAAAAGACAATGTGTATGGAGAATCGTGTAGAGACGCGCAAGAGTCCGTCTCTTGTATTTTTTCAGTTAAAACCTCTCAAAAAACCACCTATTAAATAAGGTTGTACACGCCCTTACATGTCATCGGCACTAGTACTATAATCATCCGTCAAAACTAAACTAAGAAAGTGAATGCCTACTAATCAGTAGTATATACGGTCTATAGGTTATTTTTGGATTTAAAAAACTAAGAAAATAACTCTAATAATTTTTCCCTATTTATTTTAATTTGAAAAATATAAATTTGTTGTTTTGTAGATGTAATATTTATTTAATAAGGGAAAGAAAGAGATGAAAAGTATCTAAAAATAACAAAAACAATATGATACTTAAGTTTTAGACTTGTTATTTGTATTAAGATAATTAGTAAGACTATATTAGTCTCCTGAGTGGGTGAGCGTGTGCCCAGAATGATTATACGAAATAATAAATAATAATATAATATAAGTAACCGAAAATAAAAATTGTAGTATATTTTATAAGTATTAAATTAGTATATTTGATATAATACTTGAGACAAAGGGTAGACACTAGAGACAGGACCAACTATGTCAGGTCGAGTATACGAAAAGTCCTATCGCAGAATAAACAAACCGAGGAGATGCTGCAAATCTCAAAATCCGCAAGACTGCAACGCTAAAACAGTGGCAGGTTTCACTCGCTCTGTTCATTCTGCGATAGGAATACTGACAACGAGTTGACTTGCGTGCATCTTGTCAGAAGGCGGGCCCCAGACCGGTGGTGTCACGTCGCCTGACGTGTGGGCCCATCCTGGGACATACGGGACAACGAACATCAAACACCGACAAGCCCACGTGTCGAGCCTGCGACAACGACTTTTAGAATACTTTTGTTCAAGAATCTAGCCTGTTCTTGTAAGGAGTGATAAAATGTTTGGAAAAGTGGGCTAAAGTTTAGTCCTTATTTTAGGCTATATTTTAATTTTTGATGAGCTAAATATGTTGGCTAAAATCTTGGTGCTAAATTTAAATTCACTTATTTTCTTTAGCCCTTCTAAAAGGTGCTAAAAGGGGCTAAATAGTGCTAAAAGTGATCCTCCTGCATTAATTAACATCTTTGCCTTCAAATATGTGAATGTTAAAAGAAGGAAATGTGGAAGGAGTAAATGAGTCTCTTGTACACTCATTGCTAAAATTTAGCTCATATATTTAAACAACAAAAGAAACTAAAATTTAGTCTTATATTTTGAGCTAAACTTAGCTCTTGGACTAAAGTTTAGCTCCCACTACTAAACATGCCCTCGGTTTTGTTTGATTATTTAGGGCCTTTTTGGAAGTGGGGGCTTTTAGCTCTCTACTTTCCTTCATTTTAAGTTTTGGGAAGCCAAATAGGTGGGCTAAAATCTAGGTACTAAACTTTAGTCCTCCAAAGAGTGTTAAAAGAGGTTAAATGGTGCTAAAAGTGATCATCTTGCATTAATTAACATCTTTGCCCTCAAACATGTGAATACTAAAAAAAAAGTGGAATGATGAATAAATGAGTCTTTTGTACACTAATTGTTAAAGTTTAGCCAATGTATACAAGTAGAAAAAGAGGCTAAAATTTAGTCCTCTATTTTAGGGGCCATCCACTCCCAAACATGTACTTAGTCTAAAAGTTTAGTTTTGTTATATTTGATGTTTTGATGTTATTTTGAAATATTAAATATAGACTATTTATAAAATTTATTCATAATTGGTGGATTATTTACAAGACAAATATAATAAGCCTAATTACGATATTATTTGACAATGCGATGCTACAATAAATATTTGCTAATCATAGATTAATTAGGCTTAATAAATTAATCTCGCAAATAATCTTTCAATTCTGTAATTATTTTATAATTAATTTACATTTGATTCTTAAAATTAATGTTCAAATATCCAATGATACAGACTAAACTTTAGTCCAACAAACCTTTATATTAAATATTAAAGAATATTTGGTTAGAAAATAGGCGAACTGGTCACGTGAGTTATGGTGGAGCGAGCTGCTAGCGACAGGGTGGAGGCGGAGCGACGGTAAGCTAACAGCGGCGAGAGGCGGGGTAGCCAGTAGTGGGGCGAGCTGGTGGCAACGGCACGACAGTGAGCTTGCGATTACATGGTAGGGCGGCCGAGCGAGTCGGCGGCGACGGCGGGAGGCGAGGGTAGTGGGGCGAGCTCGCGGCAACGGTGCAACAGTGAGCTAGTGATGATATGGTAGGGCGTGGCTGAGTGAGTTGGCGACGGCGGGGCGAGCTATTGGCAGTGCGACGAACGGACGATTTGGCGGGGGCTGAACCATGAGGGTTGCCCCCGCATTCAATGTAACAACACGATACAATAGCTGCACAATCTATGTTTGCTCATCTTGTCTAACTTGCCAATACATTGCTGCGTCCACTAATGCATAAAACTTTCGTACTCAACATGCCAATAAAGCGATGAAAAATATCTCGTGATAATTTGATGCAAGGGGAGTAATAAGTGTGGAAGTTGAATCCCACTGAACCCAGAAGGCAGTGTTTGTGTGTTACTTTCTGACTTTTATGAGTTAATGTTTGACTTAATCATGGTCCACAAAACACAATCCATCCGTATAGTATATAACCAAACAGTACATGCATTGTCGATTGCAAACCCCCCAAATTCCAACAATGACACCATTTTTGTGATTATTTAATTGTGCAATGCAAAAAAACAAGAGTACCAAACCAGAGACCTTTTGATTTTTGAAGCTGGATAGCGGGAAAAATAACTGGTCGAAGGATTTTCAATACAGTGAAACTCCTCTTTCCATTCAAAAGTTTTTATTTTTTTCCTAAAATATATTGAATTTTAGAATACTCATTACATCACCAACCACCCCTAATTTAATTTTATATCATCTTAGACTACCTCCTTATTTGCACACAGAGAGTTTATACTCATTTTTTCATTATCCTTAGACCCTAAAACAATCTAGAATCTATTATGTTATACTCACTTTGCCCCAAAATACTTCAATTTTACCCATTATTGTTTCAAAAATATTTCATTTCCACACTAACTCCTTATCTACCGGCGGTAGCACATTAATAATTTTTATTATTTCAATATCAATTGTCTACCTATTATCTACTATATAGTTTTTCTTTATTAATAAAAATATTGATGATTTTCCATCCTTAAAAAATAGGGTTAATTTCCCCTTGCCACCGTTATTTTCCGGAACGCTTGAAATGTCATTAAAATTTCAGTATTTATTTATATATTATTAATATTTTCAAATTTACTCTTTTATACCTTTTGAGTTCACCTGTAGCTGTTGGATTTTTTGTATTACCCATATTTCCCCTCATTCTACATTGTTCATCTTCCTCCCTCAGCTTTGGCTCCTACTCCATGGCGAAATCCACCATTACTGATGAATTTACTCTCTAAAAAATGGCAGGAGACAACTCGAATCAACGGGAAGAAAATGATGCCCAGGTCAACATGAACACGAAGCAGGACACCTCCACGCAAAGAACCGGCCAATGCTAGACAAGAATGATCGATGCCTAACAACCTAATAAGCAGAAAGAAAATTTCCTCACAAGCCAAGAACGGAGATAACACAGGATTGGCAAAAACTCGATTTTTTCCAAAGTGGGATGGTCAGGCGAGGAGGGAAAACTGAGACTATAAGCTTGCAGCCCGCTCGGGCTTTTAGATCGAGAGGGGAACACAGCGGATCATTCGGTCACCATAGGCCACAACTGCAGACAAAGATGAAAGAGATTTTCCTTTTCAGCCCCCACTTGATTTTCCCCTTCTCTGCGCCAATAAGACAACGCAAGCATAGGCTAATCCGTCGTCGATACCATTGACAACCGAGGAGCTGAGTCCACACGTTGACCTTGTATTCTACCACTACCCGCTTGCGATGGAGTGACGTTGTTGCTCTTGCTCAGCTTCGCTGCCGAGTCAGCCTTGGGCACGCTACCGCCTTGCCGTATGTTGCTTAGGGAAGAAGATGAATAGTGCAGATATAAATATGAGCATTTGTGAAATCCAACAACTGCAAGTGGACCCAAATGACATAAAAGAGTGAATTTGAGAATCGTAATGTCATATAAGCAAATACCGAAATTTTAATGACATTTCTAGTATTATATAAAATAATGGTGATACTGAGCATTTGTGAAATCCAACAACTACAAGTGGCCCCAACTGACATAAAACAGTAAATTTGAAAATCGTAATGTCATATGATCAAATATCGAAATTTTAATGACATTTTTGGCATTATATAAAATAATGGTGATACGGAGGAAATTAACCCTAAAATATAATCTTGATTATTCGCTACCCTTAAAAATAATTTTGATTATTTGGCTCTTTTTCTCACAGCAGTAGAGTCAGATTGTCTTATATGTCATCTAAACAAGTGACAATTAATCGAATAGCACGAACTTTTCAGTGGTAAACTGTCGAATCCGTATTAATAAGATATTTTAGTCTTTTATATTTATCACTAATTTATTGATTTTATTTTAAAATATAAGTTTCGTAGGAAGAAGGAAATATAATTGCAGTGATATTTGATTCCCTTTGAAAACTAGAGGTGAGGGAGTCTGGGAGAGCGTGGGTGAGGGAGCTCCGGATCCCCCGTCACCTCTGTGGCAGCGTCTGCCTCTTCCTCTGCCTCCTCTGTATGCCGCGCTTCTCCCTGCTGCTCCTCCCCTTCGCACTCCTCGCCGCCATTTGCAGTATTCTCGTGCTCCCTCGCATTTGCATTCCCATCGCTTCAGCCTAGATCTCGCCAGCCTCCATGGGCTGCTTCCAGTCCAAGCCGGCGGGGCCCCTGCCACCTAACGACGCCGCCGAACTCCCCGCCGAGAACCCCGCAGATCCCGGTAAGCATATAGCCATCGCCGCACTCCTCCTAAACCCTACCCCCCTTCACTACCACCACCGTCGCTTCTCACGTGGGGTCTAATCGGTGGTGTTTGTGTGTGTGGTTTCCGACGGGTTGAAGAGGCGGCGAATGGCGCGGACGCGGTGCCCGACGGCGACGACAAAGACGCCGCCAAGCGGGCGGTCCCCGTCTTCAGGGAGTTCGGTCTGGCCGAGCTGCGGGCTGCCACCAAGGGATTCAGCGCCGACCTCATCGTCTCCGAGAGCGGCGAGAAGGCGCCCAACGTCGTCTACCGCGGCCGCCTTGATGGCGGCCGGCTCATCGCCGTCAAGCGCTTCTCGCGCCTCTCCTGGCCCGACCCGCAGCAGTTCCTCGTACGGTGCCACTGCATACGTGCGGGCCTGTTCGCTCCGGATCTCGCGATGCCATGCGCCTTCTCACTATGCACTACTGTTTGCTGTTGCAGGCGGATGCGGCTGGGGTGGGGAAGGTGCGGCACAAGCGCCTCGTCAACCTCATTGGCTGCTGTGCCGAGGGTGACGAGAGGCTGCTTGTTGCGGAGTACATGCCCAATGATACCCTATCTAAACACCTCTTCCACTGTATGTGCCTCTGCCACGCTTCTCCTATGGCTATTCCTGCCCATTTCGGCATTTCCGTGCCAAGTCCATATTCAGTTAGCTAGTTACGTCCTTGGTGACGTACTTGATGATCCGTGGATCAAAGCACGAATCTCCTCTGCATTGATTGAATACCTTACTCACCTTCACCATTAGTATTACATTTGACTTATGTGCGCTTCATGCAAATCTGGGGCCGCCACAATTTCTCTCTCGGGATGTTTTCAATCTTGTTTGACTCTGGAGCGGCCTGCCTTTTTGCAGGGGATAAGCAGCCGTTGCCATGGGAAATGCGGTTGAGGGTTGCATATTACATCGCACAGGCACTGGATCATTGCAATGCAGAGAACCGAAAAATCTATCACGACTTGAATGCCTATAGAGTACTTTTTGATGAGGTATGTTTATTGTTTGCTACTAGGTTCTAGTCTAACCACCTTTTGTTTCTGCTGATTTTGCGTTATGAGTCACTTCCTCCTATGAACCTGAATATTTTATGATAAAAAGTTCACTTTGTGAAATTTGGTTGACCTCTCTAGCTTCTGAGGGAATTCTCATTTTGGCAACAATTTTTCTAATTTCTATCAGGAAGGTGATCCTCGGCTTTCAAGTTTTGGACTGATGAAGAACAGCCGTGATGGAAAAAGTTATAGCACTAACCTGGCTTACACCCCGCCGGAGTTTCTACGGACTGGTAGGAATTAACACATGATCCTTACTAGCACACTCATGGTTGGCTGACTCTATCTATTGGTGTTTTCCAACACAAACCAACATGTGAACTTATTTCAAGCTTGCTGTTTACACATATGAGGCATGAACTTGGGGTGAATTTTGTTTCTTAAGAATCCATTTGTAGAGTTTCTTGTTTTGTGAGCAAACAATATGTACTCTGTGGCTTATGGTAATCTTTTCACGTTTTACTTTTTTTAGTACTAACTATTTTTGGACGGCACTGAACAATTTGTGCCTGACAATTGTATGACAGGCAGAGTCATCGCTGAGAGTGTGATATATAGCTATGGAACAGTTCTGTTGGATCTTTTGAGCGGGAAACACATACCTCCTAGTCATGTATGCTTCATTTGAATCTCTGCTTTTCACAAGAAATATTTATCAGGACTTCTCTTATCGGTTCTCTTTCATCCCGAGCAACACTGTATCAGTATTAAATAATCACATTGATGGCTGATAAAAATGTTACGACCATGCATACTGTGAGACTTTAGCCTTAACCTTTAAACTACTGATGTGCACTAAATTTCCGTAACAGATAACGAGTTCGACACTATCTTGTCTTGAGTAACAGAACATTGATTGCTAGTAGAATATGACAGCATGGCAATTAACTTATTTCAAGGATGTTCTGCATCTAATAGAACATGTCAGCATAATAGTTAATTTATGCCCGGTATTATAATATCGACATTTATTAATGTTTATATGTATGAATTTCTCACTTTCTTTTTATGGAATTACAGGCACTTGATTTGATAAGAGGGAAGAATATACTGTTGCTCATGGATTCCTCCTTAGAAGGGCAATATGCTAATGAAGATGCTTCAAAATTAGTTGACCTCGCATCAAAATGTTTGCAGTTTGAAGCTAGGGATAGGCCCAATATAAAGTATCTCCTGTCTTCTGTTGGGCCTCTTCAGAAGCAAAAGGAGGTAAATAAGTAAATAACTGAGCCTTTTTTGGTTGTCAATGCTTTATTCGCTGCATATACTAAAGCCATATATTTCATTTATCATCATGATTAAGGCGGCATCACATGTGTTAATGGGCATTACAAAAGCAGCATCAGTGTTGCCAACAATTCTTTCTCCGCTTGGGAAGGCCTGTGCTGGTATGGACCTTACAACAGTACATGATATATTGCTCAAAACAGGTTACAAAGATGATGAAGGTGCAGAGAATGAGGTAAGTAACTAACCTGCTGTTAACTTAATTTATCTGTTTTCCTCATCTATGATGCATCTGACAGTATATCCTGTGT
This sequence comes from Zizania palustris, assembly GCA_019279435.1. Classification (NCBI taxonomy): domain Eukaryota; kingdom Viridiplantae; phylum Streptophyta; class Magnoliopsida; order Poales; family Poaceae; genus Zizania; species Zizania palustris. The sequence continues at coordinate 35,632,617 of JAAALK010000082.1, read as the reverse complement.
CGAGCTTTTTCATTCATGAACTGGCCTAAACTCCTTTTTGCACAATCTATCCTCTTTGTGGATATTTTATGTACTCTAGCCTTTTCTCTCTTTGTTCCCACTTACTTAAATATTCATTTAGTTTGTTAAGATGAGCTAGTTTTATTTTGTGCATGTTTATGCTGCTGTAAAAACCGAAGTTGTCCTTTCAAGAATGGACTCAGCAAGTGCAAGAGATGCTGAATACCAAGAAGTTTGGTGACATTGCATTTAGAGACAAGGATTTCAAAACTGCAATTGACTACTACTCGAAGGTATCGTTGCTTTATTGATTTATTTTTCTTAACCTTGGCTACGCTACCCTAATATTGTAGTGTTGACATGTTGCACTGTGATTGTTTGCCAATAGAACTATAGAAGTTGTTTTGGAGCTTTATAAATTATAATTGGAAATGACTATCTCATGTAATTGGGCAATTGGCTAACTGTAGACAGTTGAACTTTCCAAAGTAATTTGGCCCTCAAGATGTTAGCTCAAGTGCGAAGCTAGTAGCTGGTAGCTACATATTCGAAACATACTTACCTGGTCCTTATTGCTGCGAAACAACCAAATCATTCATTATGTTGTGATTTTCAAGGAGTATTTTGAATCTATATCCCATGTCCTGTGACATGACAAAGCTCATTTGCCATGACACAGCTTGTTGGAATGATGTCAGTGCCTTCAGCAACAGTTTTTGCCAGGAGGAGTTTTTCCTACTTGATGAACGAGCAGTCAGAGCTTGCTCTCCGGGATGCAATGCAGGCCCAGGTTTGCATGCCTGAGTGGCCAACTGCCTTCTACCTGCAAGCTCTTGCCCTCTCAAAGCTCGGCATGGAAACCGACGCACAAGATATGCTCAACGATGGAGCCACTTTTGAGGCCAAGAAGCAAAACAGCTGGCGAGGTTAGGGCAACAAGCCACGTCTGCCCCCAAATCTGTTGTTGCCATTTTAACAGAAAGGTACGATGGATCGATGATGAGTGTTCCCCGGGACATCTGTTGCACTACTAGGAGTGGGATTGAAATGCACTGCTTCATTGTGCGATCTCCGCCCAAATGTCGATAATGAGTGGCCTGGAAGGCAAAATCAGAGGCTCTTTAGACTGAGTTGCACTTGTTTCTCGAGTGACGGCAGCAAGCATCTGTTGCTTGCTGATCATGACGTTGCCGTGCTCCTCTAGAGAGAAGGTTGTAAATTAAGGGGATGCTTTCTGACAATTTCCCATTTTCGTTTTCCATTGGAATCTTTGGGCCCTAGGGGACATGATAGTGTGAAGGAAGGCTGGTTCCTTGTGATTAGCTACCATGGAGAATAAACTAGAGCCATCTAAATTCCATTCAATTCTACCATATTCTTGATGTGTTGCTGACTTCTTGGACGCTTATAAATACTTGGATGTTCTTGATGATAGTTCATTTCGGTAGTGATGTGCTTCACGTGGAACTTTGATTGGTTTTTCATCTTCTCATTCCGAAAATTAGCGGCGCGCATATGCTTCAACTGTCTGATGCTGACATACTAGTGATTCCCAAAATTTAGCCAATGATCTGTATAGAAAACCTTGGTAACGCATCGGAACTTGAATTTGTGTTTTTTTTTATGAAACAAAGGTAAAATCCCTCGTAGGAAAAGAACAAGAATCGCGTCAGAAAAATAAAGTGAGTTCGAGGGTGAACACTGTATCCTGCAAAGACCGGCTGAATTTGGGACTTGTAACAGTAGAAAGTGCCGAGATGACGATAAAAAAGGGGAAAATTACTCACATGCCATTATAATTTTCAGAAATTGCCTATATGCCACTGTCAGTGACTGTGGCGGCCCTCATATGTCAGTGACACATCAATGGCATATTGACAAACCACAAAAATTGTAATGTCACGAAAAAAATTAACCCTTAAAAAAGTGCGTAGAAAAAGAGGAACTTGATCTGGACGCTACACTGTTCATTGCCGTGATATGGGCCATGTCTTCTCCTTTTAGGTTTCCTGTGATCTCTCTGTAAAAAGTTATTTTAAAAATTTTAAGTCTTTTAAAATTTGTAGCCATTTTTTATCTTTCTTATGTTTATCTTGTCTTTATCAAATGAATTTCGTCACTCTTATGGATAAACAAATTATTTTTCAAAACAAAATAATTTACAACAATTCATATAAGAAATGTCTTATATGTGTAGCGTACTAGTTAATGTTGATTGTTGACTGATTGTCTTTTATATTGTGTCAGGTGACCTCTCCTCTACTCGGGCTTCATAAATCCACTCGGGAAGTACTCTGGGATCATATTCCCGACACTTTCCCGAGTTCAGTATTCGGGAGTCCTTTATGACTGCTGGTAGTCGGACGGTCGCCATCAAGACCCAGTCTACTCTGTTAATGCCATCAAGACTCAATCCACTCTTTTAAACTCCATAATTGTATGGTTAATATAGTCATTACCACATAGAGTCATTAACCATGATATGACCGTTTATTCTTATAATTGGTCATCAATGGGGTGCCTAAATCACCATTTGTAACCCCCGATCCCTCTCATATAAAGGGATCAGAGGGAGCATGAAAACGACATGCTTTGTCATTATTGGGGGAATTATTTTTCCCTTGAACAGGGGCCAAATGACGTCAGCCTCTGAAGGCCTCGGGCCCGGAGCTTGTCAGCTGGCGAAGCCTGAAGGTAAGCTCTAGCCTCCTTTGACGAAGTCAACTCCAAGAGCAGCCAAGACCTTCCCTCCGGAGCCAAGCCTCCGAGGGCCGGTTCGGAACCCACCTCGGAGCCCTCTTCGGGGTCCACCTCGGAGCCCTCTTCGGGGTCCTCCTCAGAGCCCTCTTCGGGGTCCATTTCAGGGTTCGCTTCAGAGCCCTCTTCGGGGTCTGCTTCGGAGCCCTCTTCGGAGCTCCCTCAGCTACCTCTGACTGAAGACCGGCAAGTACTCCGGACCAGGAAAAATATCCAAGCATCGCTATAGTGTAAAGCCATACCGGGGCCCCTCGTCCCTGGTATACCGTATACCTACTCCAGAAGTGATGTTTATCTACTGGGTTTGTAAAGTCAAATGTACAGTAGCCTAGCCTTTTTTCCCTTCTTGTCCCCATGAAGCCTACGACCTATAGAGGGTAAGTGAGTCTTTTCCTTTGGCCCGCGTGCCTATAAAAGCAAGGTCACGCCCTTGTAATAGACATGTTATTCAGTAGGGGAAAAACTATGTCAAATCCATTGTAAACTAGATGTAGGGCTATTATCCCTCCGGGGAGGCCTAAACCAGTATAAATTATCTCTCCCTCTGTGATAACCCTTCGTGGTTCACTCTACACATCATATGCCACATAAAAACCTTCTGTAGCTAACACAATTGCTACAACAATCATATTGTCAAGAGAGTCTACTTTTCTAAGCCAAACTACACATATAGGAGTATGATTATTATCTTCCGGGAGGCTTAAACCTGTCTAAAAATCTATCTCTGTCTCATTTCTTGATATAACCATTGAATCGTAACACAACTCCCCATTAGCTTAACCAAAACCTCTCCTCGGGTACTCCCATCGAGAATTGTCCACTACCACAGAAACACACATTAGTGACAGGTCATAACATACATTAGTGACGGACATGTCTTCCATCACCCTTATCGCGTCAGTAATGTGGCATCAATAGTGATGGGTAAACACCAGTCACTAAAGAGTCGACCTCAGTCCAATAGGCTCACCCGTCACTAATGTTTTCATCAATGACGGTTGATAACTGTCACCCGTCACTAATATTATGGTCATTTCAAAAAAATAATGTATTCATTAGTGACGGGCGACCATTGTCGCACGTCACTGATGTTTTCATCAGTGACATGTGATTATTATCACCCGTCACTAATATTATGGTCATTTCAAAAAATAATTATTAGGCGGCAACCAGGATTTGGCAGCCATTTAACACACGCAACATCAAAAGCACATCACAGACAATACATCACATAAGATTCATTGCCAAATTTGTAGCACATTTAATAACTTCTATCTCGTTATCTCGAAGAAATGGCTAAAACAATGAGTGACATAAGACAGTTTCATGGCTACTAACTATAAACCTATAGCTAAAATGAAGAGTGACACAAGATGATCACATGGCTTTTGAATACTATCTACCCTATAGCTATATCGAGAGCTTGTATAGTATCTTGATGTTGATAGCAAAAAATGTCATTAATGGTTAAGATTGTCAAAATACCAATTTTGGCAATTTGGGCCGAAAATGCACGTGTCCCGGGTTGGGCCGAAGCCCTATAGGGTCGAAGGTCCAATTGGCTACGGGCTTCGGAAGCTTCTAGCCAGCCCACCGCCTTCGGCCCGGAGGCCTTCGGAGGCCCACTCCGCCGAAGCTTCGGCCCAAGGAGCAGACTTCGACGGGCCTGGCCGAAGGCCCACTTCGGGTAGAGTTAGAGATTGAGTCCGATTTTTGACTAAGTCTTTCACGCATGATCAAACCGAATTCCACCAGATTAGGCTTAGAGATTAGAAGTCTACCCCTATAAATATAGGGGTGAGGCCGGTTCAGAAGGTCCCCCAACAAAAATCAACCACAAAGCCCTAGCTTTGAACCGTACTTTACTTTATCTTTATTTTCTGTTTTCTTCATGGGTTTGCCTGGAAGCTATGACGCCTCGATTTACCAAATCGGAACATTATTGAATTTCCAAAGAAAAACAATAATACAAGAGGTTCATCATGCGACAACGTACATACGACAATCATTCGTGGTACACATACCACATTATTACATAAGGGTAAAAATAAAATAAACAATGAAAAGCATGACGAACACTCTCTTCAGGATCTTCTTCTTGACTGGGTCGCTACTCCAGACCATCCTCGTAGTAGACATCCTCTGAATTGTGTGTCCAACGGGTATGAGTACAAAGAGTACTCAACAAGCCACCACAAATGCAATAGTAATGCAAGGTAATAGCAAAGGAAGGGTAATGACTAAAAGTGCGGAAAAGTACATCTTTCAGTTATTGCATTTAGTGTAGTCAAATTTAATTATGCGGAATAATAAACATGAACAACATAATACCATCTAACTCGAGGAGTACTGAGAAACCAAGGGTTGGTTTCGGTGTTTTGTGATGAGTGATTGACAGGCTTTTTACCTCTGTTCGAAGGGGTACCTTCGAAGGGGGTTCGGAGGTTAGACCTCCGAAGGTTGTTCGGAGGTGATACCTACGAAGGGAGTTCGGAGGTGGTTTCACCGAAGGGTGTTCGGTGTTTGCATGCTGCAGCTGTTGCAGCGGAGTGTGCGTGTCGGAGGGGTCCGACAATACACGATGACTGGGTGTGTACCGAAGGGGCTTCGGTACTTTGGGCGGTACACCGGAGTGTGTGCCGGAGGTTGCTAACCCGGAGAGGTCTCCGGAGTATTGGATACACTTGTCTGCTTGTCTGTGGTACGCAGGGACTTCGGAGGAGACGGACAAGGTTCGCAGCAGGTGAACCTGGGTCGAGCGGGAGGCTTGATGCCAGGGGAGCGGGGAGCTCCGTCATGGTGGCTGCGAAGGTGGTCCGGGTCGGTTCTCGGGTCGAGGCGTGCCAGGTGAAGGCAGAGAGTGCGGAGCATGGCTCCGGCTGAAGGTGCTCCGAGACAAAGTCCTCGGAGGTGAGGCACTTCGAAGGTACTCCGGATGGAGTGACTTCGGAGTATGGTGGAACAAGTCCTCTGCGGAGGCAAGGGTTCGAAGTGTGCTCCGGAGGGAGACACTCGAAGGTACCCGACGAAGGTCTCAGAAGTCAAGGCGCATCGAAGGCATGGTCCGGGTGAGGCTCGTCGAGGAGTGTGCTCGGGGAGAGACACTGCGACGAAGTGCTCATGGAATGCTTCATGCGGAGGCCTTGGACGAAGGAGGGACTTCGAAGGGTGGTACTCCGAAGGTGGGGCTTCGGAGGGTGGAAGGCTTTGGAGCAAGGCTAGCTCCGGAGGAAGGTTGACTTGAGGTGCTTCGGCCTGCATGGCTTCGGTACACGGACTGACGGAGTTCGAGCTGAGTGAAGCTGCGAAACCGTGGTGGTCCACTCCGGAGGTGTTGGTGCGAAGGCCCAAGGAGCTTTGACGGCTTCGGCTCAAAACCGTCACTGTATCGAAGACCATCTTCGGCGAAGCGAAGGCCACCAGGCTAAAGGCTTCTCGCCGAAGCTACCGCACCCTCGCGTGCGAAGGGAGGATTCCAGAAGGTCAAAGACTGCAAAGGCTGACACTGTCTGTTCTGTAAAAGGCTGACACTATCCCCTCTGCAAAGCTGACAGAGAAGCCTCCAGAATAAAGGTGGACTACCTTTTGTACCCCTTAGTTCTGTAGAGTCAAAATCAATGTAAACCCTAGGGGTAGTGTAGTCATTTCCTTTGGGTGAACTGTGGGCTATAAATATGGGGGCTCGGTAGGTAACATTTAACACTTTGAGCATTTACTGTTGAGCTCCTGTAGCCACATACCTCGCTGTATTCATCCAGAGTTCAATTTATTTGTGTTCCTTGTTCAAGCAGCGAAGCCCTGCTTCCTGTGCTTTTTGCTTGAGCTCGCGTTACATACCTCGCTAGTTATAGTGCACCGAAGCCTGGCTAGGCGAAGGTTGTTTCTGTGCGAAGTGTGTTTTTTAGTGTGCTGTCGCTCTGTGTAACAGGAGGCAAGACCTCGCTGCTTACTAGCGAAGCCCTGCTCGAGGCCCGTTGTGCTTCTTGTGTCAAAGCCTTTTGCGAAGTCCGTGTGTGTGCGTTTAGACCTTCGTGTACGAAGCCCAGCACCAGTTGCTGTTGCCAAGTACTTGGTCGAAGTCCTCAGAGGGCTGTCCACTCTTGCGAAGGGTTAAGTGCGAAGCCTGCTCGAAGCACCCTGTGTGCGGAGCCTGCACTGACTTAGCAGAGTAGTTTTTCGAGGGTTGTTAGTGGAGCGAAGTCTTCTTGGCTTCGAACTTGTGCTCCTGCGAAGCCTGTGTTCGGAGCTGTCGAAGTACCTCCGAACCAGACCTTCGAAGGTAGTATTCGAAGCCTGTTCCGCAGAAGACAGAACCAAACCGAAGGCTTGTTTTTAGCCTGAATTTTTAAAAAAGCTCCCATTCACCCCCCCTCTGGTCGCCGTTTCCGGTCCAACAAGTACGTTTTCACTCCTCGCACCACGGTCCTTACATGTCAAATCATCATGCACATTCATTTCAAGAGTAAACTAACTGTGGGATGTCACGCAACCCGCCCTTGACCGTGGGCTCGGCTTTTCGAAAAGATTTATGACTCTAATTAGAAGTGTACCACTGTACCCACAAGGCACACACTCATCCCAAACACCGTAGTGTAATGAGATGACCCATACCACGGGAACTCGTGCCAAAACCTCAGCATAAAATGCTCCAAGCGATAACCACTTGCTCTAGGTTTCGCCGGCGCGCCGGGCCGCATCCCGGCTAACGTCGCACCCCTTTTGCGCCACGTCGGTACAAGCCACCCGCAGGTGCTGCTTGACCCATCTCCAAATGGTGGCGTCGGTTTGGAACACCCCATACCTTAGTTAGGACTTACCCACTAGACTTGTGGTTAGTACAGAAGTGTATTGCAACGGATCCCGCAGACCGGTCCTTATAGTGCCCCGGGTGCTACCGACCAATGCCCTAGCTTGCACTCGGAACCCACCATGCATACACTCACAACCAAAACTCTATCACCAACAACATTCCAGAGATGAGAATAACGGGGATCATATAGTGAATTCCAATCGCTACGACTCATTTTTAATCCTATAGCAATCGTGTCGGTACATTGTACACTAGCTAATAGTACTAATAATATGGTGACAAGGAGTTTAGGCTAGATAGAATGGCTTGGGTTACACATCAAGGTCAGGGGATCCTAATAAATATATTGTAAGGGTTTCATTTGACTAATGCATGTATATCCTATGTGTTTTAGCGATAATTTAGTAAAACATGGGTTCAATATGCTCAAAAGATTGGTTTGGTGACTTGCCTTGTTCAACGAAAGGAGAGGGAGGAACTTCGGGAAAGTACTCTGGCTCCTCTGCGACGCCGTAGTCTTTTCGATATGAATGATAAAGATAACATTCAATAAACAATCCAAAAACCACACACAACATACAAGCTTTGATTTGTTTAAACCCAGGGAAATGAAGTCATTAAGTTTCTGAATTTTATATTATGAATATTTAAAAATGAACTTTAATGGAATTATAGTATTCCTAAAAAGGAATAAAAATGTGAACTTAATGTATTTTAATTTCCTAACTAATTTAAAATAAGAAGTTCAGTGTAAACCTAGTGGTTCCATTGCACTAATGTGAAGAGAATAAAATATAAATTTTTCTGAAATGGAAATGAACAAATTTTGGGTATATCCTAAAGTGCATGTGAACACTTTATTAAATAAACAGAAACTACTCAAAATAAACCTACTGTTTTTATTTTACAAACATGTAGAGAATAAAATTATAGATTTTCTGGATTTGAAATGGTAAATTTTATAGTTAAAATGAGCAAGATATGAATTTTAGAAGTTTAAAACCATTTCTGGAATTTAATTTAAACAAAAAACAGGCGTCAATCCACGGTGAACTGGATTCACCGTGAACCCGCGCACTGTGTGCGTGCGTTGGATCCAGATCCACCGTTGGATCGCGATCGGGCGGCCACGGGCGAGGAGGGGGAGTTAAGTTAACGTGGACGGCCAGGATTAAAACATCGAATCGGTATGCGATGGATGGCCCAGATTCATCGCGGGTTTTAAACACCATCGGACGCATGAGATCACACCATACCCCTTCGCTGAGATCTGACGGATCTGATTAAACCGCGCGAACGATTTAACCGCCATCGTCGGATCTAGATCGCACGGTCGCGATTGAATTCGACACGGCACGGGTACTCGACCCGTGCCAGTCATCTTCTCCGGCGACGGCGAGCGGGCTAGAGGCCACGGCGAGCGACAATGGTCCTAGCTATGCCTAGAAATTGAAAGAGGGTGACTAGGGGAACACGGGGGTACCGTTGCGGGGGTCCGAGGTCGACGGAGCATGGCCGGCGACGAGCGTAGACGGCGGAGGTGTTCGGGTCCCTCTTCGGCGAGGCGGTTCCGGCGGTCTTCGTCGACGTAGGAGGGGTGGCCGAGGTCGGGGAGGCACCGGTGGTCACACCGGTGCGGTCGTCGAGGATGGAGGGGAACTCCGGCTACGGCGAGCGGTGACTGGAGTGGGGGTGGCGGTATGACGCTAAAAACCGAAGTGGGGCGCTCTAGTTCGTTCTCAACGCGATCGGACGTGCGGGCTGGACGCGGTGGAGGCCAGGGGTTTAAGTAGGGGCATCGGCGGGGGTCAGAGGGGGACACATGCATGGAAAGTCGAGGGGGTCTTCAATGGCGTCGGTGGGGCGCGACCAGGAATGCTCAGCGCGATCCCGGGGTGATGGCGCATGGAATAAAGAGGGGAAACGGCCGACGGGGTGCGGGGATTGAATGCCGGCGTCGGTTTAATGGGAGGGTGGCCGGTGAGGCGGATCCGAGGGCGAGGTCATCGGCTGGCGGGATTCGGGGGTGATGGCGCGAGGTGGACGATGGTCCTGACAGGAGGGGGCCACAAGTCAGCGGGGTGCGTGTATGGCAACAGGACGCAACCGACAGGTGGGGTCGGACGGTCGGCGTGCGCATAGAGGGGGAGAGGGTCTCTGACGGGTGGGACCTGAGTGTCAATACGGGCGCGGGGAAGGGAGTGGGCTGGGCCAGCCGGGGGAGGGAGTAGAGGGGAAGGGGCCCGTTACTGTTCCAATCATTTTTTGAATAAAAATAATTGTAGAAATTTGTTTAAAATATTTGGGCTACTTCCAAGGGTGATAAAAAATTGTAAAAATTCTCAAAAATATATCTTGGCCTTGGGATCACATACAAAATTTTCTAGCCCCTGGTTTGGATATTTTATTTAGGTTCTAGTCCAATTAAGCTTAGAAGGGCATTAAAGGCATTTCAAAATAATTTATTTCCAGAAAAATATGTTAAAGGGTATTTTTATTTCTTTGAAAATTTGGGGTGTTACAAACCTATCCCCTTTACAAAGAATCTCATCCTCGAGATTGGAATGTTACTCGAATAGCTCGGGGTATTGGGCTTTCAACTCGTCTTCTTTTTCACATATGGCTTCTTCAACGGGGTGGTTGTCCCATTGAACTTTGCAGAAACGAACCACACGGCTCCTGGTTACTCTTTCCTTAATTTCCAGGATCTTGATGGGTTTCTCTATGTAGGTCAAGTCTTCTTGGACATTGAGCTGTTGGAGGTCGGCCTGCTCGGTGGGCACACGAAGACACTTCTTTAGCTGAGAGACGTGGAACACATCATGGACTCCTGCCAAGGATGGAGGTAGTTCAAGCTGATATGCCACTTCTCCTTGGTCTCTCCGTCGGTTATCGGCATAGCTCTTTTGCCGGGATTGGGCTATCTTCAATCTGTCTCTGATGATCTTGACCTTCTCTTCGGCCTCTCTCAATATATCTGTCCCGAAGAGTTGTGATTCTCCGGTCTGATCCCAGAGTAACGGTGTTCTGCACTTACGCCCATAAAGTGCTTCAAACGAAGACATTTGCAGGTTAACTTGATAGTTGTTGTTGTAGGAGAACTCCACATAAGGCAAGTTCTTGTCCCACATTCCGCCAAAGTCTAGAGCGCAAGCTCTAAGCATATCCTCCAATACCTGGTTGACCCTCTCGGTTTGACCATCGGTCTGTGGATGATAGGCGGTGCTAAAGTTTAGCTGGGTGCCGAGCTCTTCTTGAAGGTTCTTCCAAAATTTGGATGTAAACTGACTCCCATGGTCAGATAGAATCTTCTTTGGAACTCCGTGCAGGCACACAATACGGGTCATATACAACTCAGCCAACTTGGCGACGGTGTAAGTCGTCTTGACTAGGATGAAGTGAGCTACCTTGGTGAGTCAGTCGACGATTACCCAGATAGAATCATGACCAGCTTGGGTCCTAGCAGTCCCGTGATGAAGTCCATTCCTATCTCTTCCCACTTCCATTCGGGGACCTTGAGGGGTTGTAATAGTCCGGCAGGTCTCTGGCTCTCTGCCTTGACTCACCGGCATGTGTCGCACTTGGCCACATACTCAGCTATTTCCCTCTTCATACTGACCCACCAATATTTCTCTTTTAGGTCTTGATACATCTTTGTACTCCCGGGATGTATGGAGTATAGAGTTTCATGGGACTCTTGAAGGATGAGGGCCTTTAACTCAGGCTTGTCAGGTACGCATATCCAGTTTCCGAACCAGACGGTACCGTGCTCGTCCTCGGAGAATCCGGGGGCTTTACCTTTCCTCATGTTCTGCTGGATCTCCAAGATGACCGGGTCTTCCTTCTGTGTCTCCCAGATCTGGTCTATTAAGACCGGCCTGGTTTCTAGAGCGGCGAGGTACGCTCTGGTAGTGATCTCTAGATTCAACCGTTCCATCTCCTTGTACAATAATGGGGCCTGGTCGTGTACCATGATGGCATTGCAGTACCCTTTTTGGCTCAGGGCGTCTGCCACCACATTTGCCTTGCTTGGATGGTAATGAATGCCCAGGTCATAATCTTTGATCAGTTCCAACCACCTTCTTTGTCTGAGGTTCAGGTCCGATTGGGTGAATATGTACTTGAGGCTCCTGTGATCGGCGAAGACCTCACACCGATTTCCCACAAGGTAGTGTCTCCATATATTCAAGGCATGAACCACGGCTGCCAATTCCAGGTCGTGGGTCGGGTAATTTAGCTCATGTGGTCTCAGCTGACGAGAGGCGTAGGATATAACCTTCCCGTCTTGCATCAAGACACATCCTAACCCTTGGCGAGAGGCATCACAGTAGACGTGGAAGTCCTTCTGGATGTCTGGCAGGGTCAGAATTGGGGCTGACATGAGCTTCTTCTTAAGGGTCTGGAAGCATTCTTCACAATTTGGAGTCCATTCAAATTTTACTTCCTTCTGCAATAACATGGTCATGGGCTTGGCTATCTTTGAGAAGTTCTCGATGAACCGGCGGTAGTATCCGGCCAATCCGAGAAAACTCCAGATCTCGGTCACGTTCGTGGGTTGTAACCAATTGGTCACCGCTTCTACGGTGGTTGGGTCCACTGCTATTCCTCCGGCAGATATGACATGGCCAAGGAACTTTACCTCAGACGACAAAAACTCGCACTTGCTGTATTTGGCGTACAATTGCTGCTCCCTTAGCTTTCTAAGGGTCAGATGGAGGTGTGTTTCACGTTCTTCCTTGCTCTTGGAGTAGACGAGGATATCATCGATGAATACCACGATGAACTTATCCAAGAACTCCATGAATACATTGTTCATCATGTTCATGAAAAAGGCCAGGGCATTCGTGAGTCCGAACAACATCACAATATACTCGTAGAGTCCATAGCGGGAGGTGAAGGCGGTCTTGGGGATGTTTTCCTCTCTAATCCTCAATTGGTGATAACCTGACCTGAGGTCAATCTTGGAGAACACCGAGGATCCTTTTAGCTGATCGAACAGGTCGTCGATCCGAGGCAGTGGATACTTGTTCTTGATGGTCACATCGTTCAAGGCTCTATAGTCCACGCACATCCTTTTAGTATTGTCCTTCTTCATGGCGAAGATAACCCCAGGGTGAGGTACTCGGTCGGATATACCCCTTCTACTCTAGGTCTTCGATATTGCTCTTGACTTCGGCTAGTTCATTGGCGGCCATCCGGTATGGGCGCTTGGAGATTGGAGTGGTCCCGGGGACAAGCTCGATTCTGAATTAAATGTCCCGCTTGGGAGACATTCCTGGCAGGTCCTCTAGGAAGATGTCTATGTATTACTTGACTACGGGCACTTCCTCTAGGGCTAGCGAGTGAAGAGATACCTTGCGAGGTTTGCGGTTGGTCATCCGGAAAGTGACGACTTCACCCTCGGGGTTGGTCACAGTTACGGACTTGCTGGCGCAGTCGATCACTCCCTTGTGCTTCATCAACCAATCCATCCCTAGGATGAGGTCGAGTCCGGTGCACTCGATGAGGACTGGCTCGGCCTAGAATAACACTTCTTGAATCTCTATCCTTACCTTAGGGCTAAATAGGTGGGCTAAAGTTTTCTTGTCGGGGGTGGCAATCATCATAGGGGCGGGTAGAGGGATTACTTCCAAGCCGTTGGTTTTCACAAAGTCCTCCGAGATGAAGGAGTGTGTTGCTCCAGAGTCAAACAATACTATAGAAGGTATGGAATTTACGGTGAACATACCGAGCACGACTTCAGGAGCTTCCTAAGTTTCCTCCGTGCTGATGTGGTTGACGCGGGCATGAACTGCCTGGTTGGGGGCTGTACCTTGGGGATGCTTAGGGTGAGGACACTGGTGCGAGTAGTGCCCTTCCTTCCGACAGTTGAAGCAGACAACCGGCTTTCCGTGGCGGTCCCTCATGATCAGGGCCTTGGCGGCGGGCATCGGCTGAGCGGCCGGAGCTAGTAGAGCGGGGCGGGGATGCCCGGTGTTGGATCCACTGACGGCATGAGGCGGCCTGTAGGTGGGCCGAGGGTGGTAGGCGGGCGCCGGTGGCGGAGGGACGAAGCGAGGCCTCTGAGGGTTCGTCTGATGATGCTTGAACGCAATCATCTTCCTCTTCTTGAGGTCCAACTTGTTTTGCTCAGTCTCTTGGATGAGCGCTTTATTCACCAACCGTTGAAAGTCGGCGTAGTCGGTGGAGACGAGCTGAATGGACAACTCATCCTTAAGTCCCCAGAGGAACTTCGCCTGGCGGAGGGCGTAGGTCCGCACCTCTTCCGGCGCGTAGCGGGCCAGACGATTGAACTCATGGAGATACTCCATGACAGTCCGGCTTCCCTGTTGCAGGTCGCGAAACTCCTGTTGTTTAACCGCGATGACTCCGGCGGGGACGTGGGTGGCACGAAAGGCGATGGTGAACTCCGCCCAAGTCACCACGTGGTCCTCTGGTTGGGACTCACGGTAGTTGTCCCACTATTCTGCGGCGGAACCCTGGAGTTGGTGAGTGGCGAATGCCACTCTCTCCTGGTTGGTGCAGGGTAGGAGATCCAACTTTTTCCCGATGGTCCGAAGCCAATCTCCGGCCTCCATGGGGTTGGTTGTGCTGGAGAAGATCGGGGGTCGGACGCGCAAGAACTCTGAGAGTTGAGGCGCGGTTGCGGGGGATGGTGCACGTGGGACAGGCTCCACGTTCTGTTGTTGCAGCCGATCCAACTGCGCCTGTTGGTGCTGCATTTGGGTGAGGAGGGCGGTAATCAGCTGGTTCCGATTCACCATCATTTCTGCCAAGGTGGGGTGGTTGGTTGATGGTGGCCTAGTCTGGCGTTGGCCCGTTGCGCCCCAGTTGGGCACAACACTTCCGAGCAGACCATTGCTTGCCCCTTCTCCGTTGTTGGACCTAGTGTTCTGGTTATCGGCCATCTTCTGAACATATAAGACTTTTAGTCATAAGAGAAAGGTTTTGAAACGAATATTGAGTCAAAACAGCCCAGAAGGGTTCATATATATATATAAGTGGTATAAAATGTTCATTACATCAATGTTTTTATTTTAATCCACCTACAAGTCGTTGCAGGTGGTACCACAATCATAAAATTATTACAATCAACGAAGACTACCGCCTACTCATCCTCCGGGGTGGTCTCCGTGCTCTCAGAGCCACGAGGGTCCTGAGGGACGGTGGACTCGAGAAAATTCTCGATGATAGGGTCGGAGACGATGGCGGGGCGCGAGGCAGGAGTGCTAGAGCTGGATGGTCCGGCGGCCGTGGGGTGCGGCGGAATCCTCTTGGGGCGAGGGGCGGGCTCGCGGATGGGCTTCTTCCTCCTTAGGATGAGGGGGACCATCTCCGCTATGTCCTTCTGCAGCTGTACAATCTTACGCTGCAGCTCGTCATTTTGTTGGATCAAGCTCTTCGTCTCCTGATGAAGGAACTCAACCACCTCGTGGTGCTCCTCGACGTCGAGCACAACCTCAGTATGGAGGTCATCCATGGCCTGAAGAAGACGTGTCTGTCGGGCCATAACCGGATCGTGATCGGAGTGGACTCCGATGTAGATGCTGCGGTGGGCACCGGGAGTGCGCTTTGGCACAAGCCGGAAGGACGAGTTCTGAAGACGATCGTCGTAGATCATCCTCAGCTCCATGAGGGCTTGGAGGGCAACGCGTTGGCACGTGACGTCGAAGGTTGGACCCCAAGTACTGCCGTGAAGAACGACAGGTGCTCGCCAGATCCATGGATGGTGAGGGAGACGTCGCAGGGTCCGGCGAACTCCATGTACACTCCATGGAACTCGGGCTCAAAGAGGAACCCAAGAAAGGTGACCATCATTCGGAGCTCCCTGACGAAGCCCTCGAAGTGGCGACAGAAGTTGTGCACTTGGTAGACCGACATCTACAAAACAACCAGTTGAAGAAAAGTGAGGGGAGGAACAAAGTTATAAAGTAGGTTTTCGTGTAATAGGTTTTTATATGGCTAAGGGCTAGGCTAGTCCGTTTGGCTTCCTACAGTCAAGTCGGCTCTGATACCATCTTGTGACGCCCCGATTTACCAAATCGGAACATTATTGAATTTCCAAAGAAAAACAATAATACAAGATGTTCATCATGCGACAACGTACATACGACAATCATTCGTGGTAAGCAGACCACATTATTACATAAGGGTAAAAATAAAATAAACAATGAAAAGCATGACGAACGCCCTCTTCAGGATCTTCTTCTTGACTGGGTCGCTACTCCAGACCATCCTCGTAGTAGGCATCCTCTGAATTGTGTGTCCAACAGGTATGAGTACAAAGAGTACTCAACAAGCCACCGCAAATGCAATAGTAATGCAAGGTAATAGCAAAGGAAGGGTAATGGCTAAAAGTGCGGAAAAGTACATCTTTCAGTTATTGCATTTAGTGTAGTCAAATTTAATCACGCGGAATAATAAACATGAACAACATAATACCATCTAACTCGAGGAGTACGTTTTCACTCCTCGCACAACGGTCCTTACATGTCAAATCATCATGCACATTCATTTCAAGAGTAAACTAACTGTGGAATGTCACGCAACCCGCCCTTGACCGTGGGCTCAGCTTTTCGAAAAGATTTATGACTCTGATCAGAGGTGTACCACTGTACCCACAAGGCACACACTCATCCCAAACACCGTAGTGTAACGAGATGACCCATACCACGGGAACTCGTGCCAAAACCTCAGCATGAAATGCTCCAAGCGATAACCACCCGCTCTAGGTTTCGCCGGCGCGCCGGGCCGCATCTCGGCTAACGTCACACCCCCTTTTGGGTATATCCTAAAGTGCATGTGAACACTTTATTAAATAAACAAAAAAATACTCAAAATAAACCTACTGTTTTATTGTACAAACATGTAGAGAATAAAATTATAGATTTTCTGGATTTGAAATGGTAAATTTTAGAGTTAAAATGAGCAAGATATGAATTTTAGAAGTTTAAAACCATTTCTGGAATTTAATTTAAACCAAAAATAGGCGTCGGTCCACGGTGAAACGAATTCACCGTGAACCCGCGCACTGTGCGCGTGCACCGGATCCAGATCCACCGTTGGATCGTGATCGGGCGGCCACGGGCGAGGTGGGGGAGTTAAGTTAACGTGGACGATCAGGATTAAAACATCGAACCGGTATGCGATGGATGGCCCAGATTCATCGTGGGTTTTAAACACTAATGGACACACGAGATCACATCGTACCCCTTCACTGAGATTTGATGGATCTGATTAAACCGCGTGAACGATTTAACCGCCACCGTCGGATCTAGATCGCACGATCGCGATTGAATCCGACACGACACGGGTACTCGACCCGTGCCGGTCATCTTCTCCGGCGACGGCGAGCGAGCCAGAGGCCACGACGAGCGACAACAGTCCTATCTATGCCTAGAAATGGAAAGAGGGTGACTAGGGGAACACGGGGGTACCGTTGTGGGGGTCCGAGGTCGACGGAGCGTGGCCGGCGACGAGCGTAGACGGCGAAGGTGTTCGGGTCCCTCGTCGGCGAGGCGGTTCCGGCGGTCTTCGTCGACGTAGGAGGGGTGGCCGAGGTCGGGGAGGCGCCGGTGGTCACAACGGTGCGGTCGTCGAGGACGGAGGGGAACTTCGGCGATGGCGAGCGGTGACTGGAGTGGGGGGTGGCGGTATGGCGCTAAAAACCGAAGTGGGGCGCTCTAGTTCGTTCTCAACGCGATCGGACGTGCGGGATGGACGCGGTGGAGGCCAGGGGTTTAAGTAGGGGCATCGGTGGGGGTCAGAGGGGGACGCATGCATGGAAAGCCGAGGGGGTCTTCAATGGCGCCGGTGGGGCTCGGCCAGGCACGCGCAGCGCGATCCCGGGGTGATGGCGCGTGGAATAAAGAGGGGAAACGGCCGGCGGGGTGCAGGGGATTGAATGTCGGCGTCAGTTTAATGGGAGGGGGCGGTGAGGCAGATCCGACGGCGAGGTCATCGGCCGACGGGATTCGGGGGCGATGGCGCGAGGTGGACGACGGTCCTGACAGGCAGGGGCCATAGGTCAGCGGGGCGTGGGTGTGCGGGTGTGGCAACGGGATGCAACTGATAGGTGGGGTCAGACGGTCAGGCGCGCGCGCGGAGGGGGAGAGGTTCTCTGACGGGTGGGACCTGGGTGTTAGTACGGGCACGGGGAAGGGAGTGGGCTGGGCCGGACAGGGGAGTAGAGGGGGAAGGGGCCCGTTACTGTTCCAATCATTTTCTGAATAAAAATAATTGTAGAAATTAGTTTAAAATATTTGGGCTACTTCAAAGGGTGATAAAAATTTGTAAAAATTCGCAAAATATATCTTGGCCTTGGGATCACATACAAAATTTTCTAGCCCTGGATTAGATATTTTATCTAGGTTCTAGTCCAATTAAGCTTAGAAGGGCATTAAAGGCATTTCAAAATAATTTATTTCCAGAAAAATATATTAAAGGGTATTTTTATTTCTCTGAAAATTTGGGGTGTTAGAGAAGCCCTCCGACGGCCACTTCGGAACAGTGGTAATCCTTGTTACTTTGCTTGTGAAGTATCCTTTAATCTACGTAATAGATTGCTATCGCCTTGTTACTTCGCTTGTGAAGTATCCGTTAATCTACGTAATAGATTGATATCGCCTTGTTACTTCGTCTGTGAAGTATCCGCTAATCTACGTAACAGATTGCTACCTTCGCCACTAGTGCAACACTTAGCAGAATTCGGTCCTAGGGCAGAATTGGTACTTCGAATCTACTCTGTTACAGGTTTCCACGTTCAGAGCTACTTCGTCGGAGGTGTCCGGAGCTGAGAGATCGGTTTCGGAGGTTGCCAGAACACCCTTCGGCGAGACTGCTTCTTCGACCGCCCGTGCCAGACCATCACGCTGTTGTCGGTTTGGCCAAGTCTCGCACGCAACGTGCTTCGACGACAGACTTCGCCACGATAGGCTTCGCCACGCCCATACTCCGCTCCAGACGAAGTCGCGCTCGCGCATTGCACCTAAGTCATTTCCCTGTACCTCACTGTATCGGGGAATTTATGCCGAACCCCGCTGTTCGGAGGTGATTGTAGTATCCAGATCGGTTCGGAGTTTATCTCCGGCTAGATCAGTCTGAACGCCGAAGACACCCTTCGGTGGAATACTTCGCACCAAACACCGAAGGTACACTTCGGCAACACCCTTTGCACCATACTTCGAATCAGTTAGGCTTCGCTCAGTTTGTTGACTTGTTCTGTTTAGTACATTTCTTTCGACTAATTGGATTATTTCTGTGTGATATGATTACCTGGTGACTCCACCCCCTTACCACGACTAAGGGTAGTCGGAACGCGATGTCGATGTTGTGTTACGCTTAGGCTTGTCCCTAAGTATCCACACGCTTTTGGATCGTTGAACTGACCCAAGTGCGGGGGCACATTTCTGTGTCAACACTTGAAGCCCCTATAGTTATATCCATAGCTTGGATAATGTCTTCCAAGCTTGTAGCATGACCAGTGGGTAGTATAGGAGCCCCACCAGCCATGGGTAGCAGGAGCACCTACCGGCCATGGGTAGGAGCACCACCACGATGAGTCATGCCAACTTCGAGGGTGTTATCTCAAAGAAATTGGCTAAGACCATCAATTATCTCGGAGGAATTGGCTAAAAGTAGTAGGTCAGGATACCCTGTAACAATGGTGGCAGAAGTTAGCTAGTTAGACAAAAAGTGGAGGAAGTTAGACAAAATGTGGAAGGGGACGACGACAAACCTTAGGAGGAGGAGGATGCAACCATAGTGGCATCGAGTAGGGCAGCCACGCGCACCGACGGGACATGTGGCTAGGCTAGGAGCACGACGAAGCCGACGGCGGCGGCGGGAGTGTTAGGGTAGGGTTGCGGGAAATGAAAGCCCGACTCTCGGTACCCATCAATTTATAGGCGAGAGGAGTCATCAGTGACAGGTGCACATTATGACCCGTCATTTATGACGACAGCAGTGGGAGTGTTAGGGTTAGGGTTGCGAGAAATGAAAAGCCGGCCCTCAATCGGTACCCGCATAGGAGTCATCAGTGACGGGTGCACATTATGACCCGTCACTGATGACAGTGGTAGCGGGAGTGTTAGGGTTAGGGTTGCAGGAAATGAAAGGCTGACCCTCGATACCCGCATATGACACATCACTGATGACTCCTACGACCTTTTTTGACGTATACTTTCAGTGACGGGTAATTATTGTTACCCGTCACTAAATTCTTCATTAGTGATGAGTAATTATTGTTACTCATCACTAATGTTATGGTAATTTTGAAAAAATAAGGGTAACAATATTGCAATGGAAGACGCCTGAATTTTGCAGTCAAGTTTCCAAAACACATCACAAACATATTCTTAGGTTGCATCCTGAATTAAAGCCATCAAACAGTGAATTAAACACATCACAGACATCCTTGATAATTCGTCACAAAAGTTAATTCATCACAAGTCATAATTCATCCTAGGTTTACGGTACATAAATTACAACCTCAATGCCATTAGTACCAACATTGACCTGGAAGGCGCACATTGTCCCAACTTCTAGCGAGTTGTCGCTAAGAAATTTCCCAAAACCTTGAGAAGTAATATAAAATAAAATTTAAACAAAACTATTAGAGAATGCTATTTGTATAAATTAAGTACATGATCAAATAACTTACCACCTACTTCTTGTTGATGATTGTGTTATTTATTGTGCAGACATATAACTAACTTTCGAAGGATAAACCTGCCGAGATGTCTTATAGGAGAGTCTTTGTAGCGCCCCGATTTAACAAATCGAGACATTATTGAATTTCATAAGAAAAACAATAATACAAGAGGTTCATCATGCGACAATCGTACATACGACAGTGTTCATGGTACGCAGACCATATTTATTACATCATTGTTTAAATAAAAACAGTAAGGTAAAATAATTAGAAAACGGCATGACGAACGTCTTCTTCAGGATTTTTCTCCCCGACTGGGTCGCTACTCCAGACCGTCCTCGTAGTAAGCATCCTCTGTGGGGTCCAACGGGTATGAGTATAAAAAGTACTCAACAAGCCACCGCAAAATGAAAATAATAATGCAGGGTAATAAACAAGGAAGGATAATGGCTAACATTGCGGAATAATGCAGTTGCAGTTATTGCATTTAGTGTAATCATATTTTAATCACGCGGAAAGTAAACATGAACATCATCAACATCAACTAACTCGAGGGGTACAGTCAGCCCCACCTCGCTCAACGGTCCTTACATGTCAATCCATCATGCACATACATATTCAAAGTAAACTAACTGGGGGATGTCACGCAACCCGCCCTTGACCGTGGGCTCGGCTTTTCGAAAAGATTTAAGACTCTGATCAGAGATGTACTACTGTACCCACAAGGCACGCACTCATCCCAAACGAGATGACCCATTTCACGGGAACTCGTGCCAAAACCTCAATATGAGATGTTCCAAGCGATAACCACCCGCTCTAGGTTTCGCCGGCGCACCGGGCCGCATCCCGGCTAACGTCGCACCCCCTTTTGCGCCACATTGGTACAAGTCACCCGCAGGTGCAACTTGACCCATCTCCAAATGGTGGCCTCGGTTTGGAACAACCCATACCTTAGTTAGGACTTACCCACTAGACTTGTGGTTAGTACGTAAGTGTATTGCAACGGATCCCTCAGACCGGTCCTTATAGTGCCCCGGGTGCTACCAACCAATGCCCTAGCTTGCACCCGGAACCCACCATGCATACACTCACAACCATGACTCATCACCAACAGAGTTTCCAAGGATAAGAAGTAACGGGGATCATATAATAGAACCATTTTGCTACGACTCATTTTTATCCTATAGCGGCCGTGTCAATACATTGGACACTAGCTAATATCATTGACCATAAGGTGACAAGGAGGTTAGGCGAGATAGCATGGCTTGGGTTGCACATCAAGGTCGGGGGATCCTAAATCAATATAATGTAAGGGCTCATTTGACTAATGCATATATAACCTATGTGTTTTAGCGATAGTTTAATCAAACATGGGTTCAATATGCTCAAAAGATTGGTTTGGTGACTTGCCTTGTTCAGCGAAAGGCGAGGGAGGGACTTCCGGGAAGTATTCTAGTTCCTCGACGACGTCGTAGTCTTTTCAATAAAATAAAATAAAAGAACACAACATTCAATCAAACAATATAGCATTACATGATAAGCACATAAGTTAAAGTTGGTTTGATTTAAAATAAGATAAATTCAATTGTTAAGGTTCTGAAATTTATTTCATAAAAAATTTTAAAGGGATTAAAATGAAGGGTGGTCCTTTTTAGAAAACAAATGTTTGAATGTGAATAGCCCCATATTAAGTTCCTTAATGATTTATGAAATGAAAAGTTCATGTTATTTTGAGGGCTTTCAGTACATGGACAGAAAAGAATTAATATAAATTTTGCTGAAGTTTAAATGTTTGAATTCATATTTTAATCATAGTGGCATTTGAATACTTATTTAAATAAACATGAAAAAACAAAGTAAGCCTACTGTTTTTATTACACAAACATGTAGAGAATAATATTATGAATTTTCTGAAAGTGGAATGGCAATTTTTAGAGTTCAAATGCACCAGATATGAATTTTACAAGTTTAAAAGTATTTCTGAAATTCATTTTCCATTTTTAAACTCCTCGGGTCCACGGTGAGCCAGGCCCACGGTGAACCCGCGCACTGTGCGCGTGCGCCGGGTTGATCTGGACCGTCGGATCCAGATCCGACGCGCGAGGGCGAGGCGGGGCGCGTAAGTTACGATGGATGGTCAGGATTAAAACGTGCGAAGGGGTACCACGTGGACGCACGAGATCGCACGCCGGTTTTAAATGAAAACGAACGCGTGAGATCAAAACGTAACGCTTTGACCAGATCCGACGGTGCGGATAAGATCGCGTACGTGGGCTCACGCGCGTCGTTCGATCGCGATCGCACGGTCGGGATCAGATCCGACACGGCACGGGTACTCGACCCGTGCCGGTCGTCTTCTCCGACGACGGCGAGCGAGCCAGCGGCCACGGCGAGCGACGGCGGTCCTAGCTAAGCCTAGAAATTGAAGGGGGACGCTACGGCGGTCACGATGGTACCTTGGCGGCGGTCCGGGGACGACGGGGCGTGGCCGGCGACGAGGGTAGACGCGGAAGGCTCCTCGGGTACTTGACGGCGACGGTGTTACGACGATCTCCTTGACCAGCGGAGACGTGGCCGAGGTAGGGGACGTCCTTGCGGTCACGACGGTGGCGGAGGCGCGGGCCGGGGTGGTCTGAGGCGACGGCGAGGGGCGGCCGGAGGCGAAGCAGGGGGAAAACGCTGAAAGGCGAAGGGAGGGTGCTCTGTTCGTTCTCGAAGCGAGTGGGCGTGGGGGTCGGACGCGGTGTAGGCCGGGGGGTTAAATAGGACACCGGAGGGGGCTCGCATGCAAGGAAAGCCGAGGGGGGGCTTTACTCACCGGCGAAGGCGCGACCGGGCGCATGAAGGCGATCCAGGGGCTTAAACGTGCGCCTTAACGCGCTTAATTGACCGGTGGGCCTCGGGGGAGTTAATGCCGGCCTCAGTTTAACGGAAGGGGGAGCCGGCGAGGGGATCCGAGGCGAAGTTCTCGCCGGCGGGATTAGGGGGGGCTGGCGCTAGGTTGAAGATGGTTCTGACGAGCGGGGGCCACTGGCCAGCGAGCGCGGTCGAGCGAGGGAGGCAGCTGACGGGTGGGGCCGGGTTGTCGGGTGCGTGCGCGAGGGGAGGAAATCGGCACCGACAGGTGGGGTCCGGATGTCAGTCTAAGGCGCGCGGGGTAACGGGCTGGGCCGGCCGGGAGAGAGAGAAGGGAGGGAGGGGAGCCCATTATTGTTACTAAGGTTTTTCAGATTTAAAATAATTGCAGAAAATGGATTAAATATTTTGGGGTATTTCCAGAGTGGATAAAAATTTATAAAAATTCTCAAAAACATTTCTTGGCTTTAGGATCATATACAAAAATTTTCACCTCGTAGTTTGGCCATCTACTCTATGTTGTAGTTAAAAAGGGTATAAAGGAGTATTAAAAGTATTTTCAGAAATAATAATTCCAAGAAATTGAATTTAATAATATTTTTATTGTTTTGAAAATTTGGGGTGTTACAAACCTATCCCCCTTACAAGAATCTCGTCCTCGAGATTGGAACGCTACTCGAATAACTCGGGGTATTGGGCTTTTAGTTCGTCTTCTTTTTCCCAAGTGGCTTCTTCGGCGGGATGGTTGTTCCATTGGACTTTGCAGAAGCGGACAACGCGACTTCTGGTTACTCTCTCCTTGGTTTCCAAGATCTTGACGGGTTTCTCTATGTAGGTCAAGTCTTCTTGGATATTAAGCTGCTGAAGGTCGGCTTGCTCGGTGGGTACACGGAGGCACTTCTTTAGTTGAGAGACATGGAACACATCGTGAACTCCTGCCAAGGATGGAGGCAGTTCAAGTTGATATGCCACTTCTCCTTGTCGTCGGAGGATCTAGAAAGGTCCGACGTAGCGGGGTGCTAGCTTGCCTTTCATGTTGAACCTTTGAGTGCCACGGAGGGGAGTGACTCGGAGATAGACATAATCGCCCTCCTCAAAGGCTAGGTCTCTTCGACGGTTGTCGGCATAGCTCTTTTGCCTGGATTGGGCTGCCTTCAATCAGTCTCTTATGATCTTAACCTTCTCTTCAGCTTCTCTTAATAAATCAGTCCCAAACAGTTGTGACTCTCCGGTTTGATCCTAGAGTAACGGTGTTCTGCACTTACGTCCATAGAGTGCTTCGAACGGGGACATTTGCAGGCTGGCTTGATAGCTGTTGTTGTAGGAGAACTCTGCATACGGTAAGTTCTTATCCCACATTCCGCCAAAGTCTAGAGCACAAGCTCTAAGCATATCCTCCAATATCTGGTTGACCCTTTCGGTTTGACCGTCGATCTGTGGATGATAGGCGGTGCTAAAGTTCAGCCGGGTGCCGAGTTCCTCTTGAAGGTTCTTCCAAAACTTGGAGGTAAACTGACTCCCGCGGTCAGATACAATCTTCTTAGGAACTCCGTGGAGGCACACGATCCGAGGCATATACAACTCAGCCAACTTGGCGACGGTGTAAGTTGTCTTGACCGGAACGAAGTGAGCTACCTTGGTGAGTCGGTCGACGATCACCCAGATAGAATCATGACCAGCTTGGGTCCTGGGCAGTCCCGTGATGAAGTCCATTCCTATCTCTTCCCACTTCCATTCAGGGACCTTGAGAGGTTGAAGAAGTCCGGCAGGTCTCTGATGCTCTGCCTTGAATCGCAAGCATGTGTCGCACTTGGCCACATACTCAGCTATTTCTCTCTTCATGCTGACCCACCAATATTTTTCCTTTAGGTCTTGGTACATCTTTGTACTCCCGGGATGGATGGAGTATAATGTATCATGGGCTTCTTGAAGGATGAGGGTCTTCAACTCAGGTTTGTCGGGTACGCAGATCCGGTTTCCGAACCAGATGGTACCATGCTCGTCCTCGGAGAATCCGGGGGCTTTACCCTTCCTCATGTTCTGCTGGATTTCCAGGATGTCCGGATCTTCCTTCTGCTTTTCTCGGATCTGGTCTATTAAGACAGGCCGAGACTCCAAGGCAACGAGGTACGCTCGAGTGGTGATCCCTAGGTTTAGCCTTTCCATCTCCTTATAAAGTAAAGGAGCTTGGTCTTGAATCATGATGGCATTGCAGTACCCTTTTCGACTAAGGGCGTCTGCCACCACATTCGCTTTGCCAGGATGATAATGGATGCCCAAGTCGTAATCCTTTATCAGTTCCAACCATCTCCTTTGCCTGAGATTCAGATCTGGTTGGGTGAATATGTACTTGAGGCTCTTGTGGTCGGTGAAGACCTCACACCGATTTCCCACAAGGTAATGTCTCCATATCTTCAAGGCATGAACCACGGCTGCTAGTTCCAGGTCATGGGTTGGGTAGTTCAGCTCGTGCGGTCTCAGTTGCCGGGAGGCGTAGGATATCACTTTTCCTTCTTGCATTAAGACGCATCCCAACCCTTGACGAGAGGCATCACAGTAGACGTGGAAGTCTTTCCGGATGTCTGGCAGAGTCAGAATAGGAGCTGACACTAGCTTCTTCTTGAGGGTCTGGAAGCTTTCTTCGCAGTCGGGGGTCCATTCAAACTTCACTTCCTTCTGCAGAAGTCTGGTCATAGGCTTGGCGATCTTGGAAAAATTCTCGATGAACCGGCGGTAGTATCCGGCTAATCCGAGAAAACTCCGGATCTTGGTCACCGTTGTGGGCTGCAGCCAGTTGGTTACCGCTTCAACGATGGTTGGGTCCACTGCTATTCCTCCGGCAGATATAACATGGCCGAGGAACTTCACCTCAGACGACCAAAATTCGCATTTGCTGTATTTGGCGTACAGTTGCTGCTCCCTTAGCTTTCCGAGGGTCAGGCGGAGGTGAGTCTCGTGTTCTTCCTTGGTCTTGGAGTAAACGAGGATATCGTCGATGAATACCACGATGAACTTGTCCAAGAACTCCATGAACACATTGTTCATCATGTTCATGAAAAAGGCCGGGGCATTCGTGAGTCCGAACGACATCATGGTGTACTCGTAGAGTCCATAGCGGGAGGTGAAGGCAGTCTTGGGTATGTCTTCTTCTCTAATCCTCAACTGGTGATAACCTGACCTGAGGTCAATCTTGGAAAACACCGAGGATCCTTTCAGCTGATCGAACAGGTCGTCGATTCGAGGCAATGGGTACTTGTTCTTAATGGTCACATCGTTCAGGGCTCTATAGTCCATGCACATCCTCTTGGTCTTGTCCTTCTTCATGGCAAATATAACCGGTGCACCCCAGGGTGAGGTACTCGGTCGAATGTAACCTTTCTGCTCTAGGTCTTCGATGTTGCTCTTGACTTCAGCTAGTTCATTGGCGGCCATTCGGTACGGGCGCTTGGAGATTGGAGTGGTTCCGGGGACAAGTTCGATCCTGAAATCGATGTCCCGCTTGGGAGGCATTCCGGGTAGATCTTCAGGGAAGACATCCGCAAACTCCTTGACTATAGGCACCTCTTCAAGAGCTATCGAGCGAAGGGATGCCCCGAGTGGTTTGCGACTGGTCATGCGAAAGGTGACGGTTACGCCTTCAGGATTGGTCACCGCGACGGACTTGTTGGCACAGTCGATCACTCCCTTGTGCTTCATCAACCAATCCATCCCTAGTATAAGGTCGAGTCCGGTGCATTGGATGAGGACAGGCTCGGCCCAAAACAGTACTCCTTGGATGTCAATTTGAACCTTAGGGCTGTATAAGCGGGCTGAGGTCCTATTGCCGGGGGTGGCAATCACCATGGGGATGGGTAGAGGGAGCACGTCCAGTTTGTTTGTTTTCACAAAATCTTCCGAGACGAAGGAGTGGGTTGCTCCAGAGTCAAATAATATGATGGCCAGTACGGAATTCACAGTAAACGTACCGAGCACGACTTCAGGAGCCTCCTGAGCTTCTTCCGCGCTGATGTGGTTGACGCGGGCACGAACTGCCTGGTTGGGGGCCGCGCCCTGAGCTGGCTTGGGGTGAGGACACTGGTGTGCATAGTGCCCTTCCTTGCGGCAGTTGAAGCAGACGACCGGCCTTCCTTGGCGATCCTTCAAGATCGGGGCCTTGGCGGCTGGTGTCGGCTGAGCGGCCGGAGCTGGTGGAGCGGGGCGAGGATGCCCGGCGTTGGATCCACCGGCGGCGTGAGGTGGCCTGTAGGCGGGCGCTGGTGGCGGAGGGACGAAGCGGGGCCTTTGAGAGTTCGCCTGCTGATGCTTGAAGGCGATCATCTTCCTCTTCTTGAGGTCCAGCTTGTTTTGCTCAGTCTCTTGGATGAGCGCTTTGTTGACCAGCCGTTGGAAGTCGGCGAAGTCGGCGGCGACGAGCTGTATGGACAGCTTATCCTTAAGTCCCCTAAGGAACTTGGCTTGGCGGAGGGCGTCGGTGCGCACTTCCTCCGGTGCGTAGCGGGCGAGGCGGTTGAACTCATGGAGGTACTCCATGACGGTCCTGTTGCCTTGCTGCAGGTCGCGGAACTCCTGCTGTTTCACCGCGATAACGCCGGCGGGGACGTGGGCGGCGCGAAAGGCGATGGTGAACTCCGCCCAAGTCAACACGTGGTCCTCTGGCTGGGACTCATGATAGTTGTCCCACCATTCAGCGGCGGGACCCTGGAGCTGGTGAGTGGCGAAGGCCACCCGCTCCCGGTCGGTGCAGGGGAGGAGGTCGAGCTTCCTTCCGATGGTGCGAAGCCAATCTCCGGCCTCCATCGAGTTGGTGGTGCTCGAGAAGATGGGCGGGCGCACGCGCAGGAACTCGGAGAGTTGCGGAGCGGGCGCGGGTGCTGGTGCGCGAGGGGCGGGCTCCCCGTTCTGCAGACGGTCCAACTGAGCCTGTTGGTTCTGCATTTGGGTGAGGAGGGCGGTGATCAGGTGGTTCTGATTCGCCATCATCTCCGCCAAGGTGGGATGGTTGGCGGAAGGCGACCCAGACTGACGCGGGCCCGTTGCACCCCAGTTGGGTACAACACCCTCAAGCGCATCACGGCTTCCTCCTGCTCCGTTGTTGGAGCCGGTGTTCTGGTGGTCGGCCATCTTCTGAATTCATAAGGTTATAAGGCAAAAAAGTTGACAACACCATTAACAAACATAGTTCAAGCATATAAATTAAGTGGTAAAAATGTTTATTACAATCAAGTTCTTATTCTACCCACCACACACTTGTCGTGGGTAGCACCACATACAAAATAATGCCTTTTATTTTAAGCAGCGACTCCTAACGTCTACTCGCCACCGGAGGCGGTCTCCGTGCTCTCGGAACCACGAGTGCGCGGCTCCAGAGAGATGGTGGGCTCGAGAAAATTCTCGATGATGGAGTCGGAGACGAGGCCGGGGCGTGGTGTAGGGGCGCTGGTGGAGGGCCTGGCGGGGGAGGGTCGTGGCGGGATCCTCTTGGGGCGAGGGAGGGGCTCACGGATGGGCTTCTTCTTCCTTGGAAGAAGAGGAACCATCTCCGCAATATCCTTCTGCAGCTGCATGATCTTGCGCTGCAACTCGCCATTCTGTTGGATCAGGTTCTTCGTTTCTTCACGAAGGAACTCAACCGCCTCATGGTGCTCGTCGGCGTCGAGCACCGCCTCGGTGTGGAGATCATCCATGGCCTGCAGAAGACGCGACTGCCGGGCCATGACCGGATCACGCACGGAGTGAACTCCGAGGTAGATGCTACGGTGGGCTCCGGGAGTGCGCTTCGGCACGAGCCGAAAGGACGAGTTCTGAAGACGATCGTCGTAGATCATCCTCAGCTCCATGAGGGCCTGGAGGGCGACTCGTTGGCACGCGACGTCGAAAGTCGGGCCTCCAAGTGCGGTGGTGTAGGGCGGCAGGTGTTCTCCGAAGCCGTGGACGGTGAGGGAGACGTCGCAAGGCCCGACGAACTCGTCGGGGTACACTCCTTGAAATTCGGGCTCGAAGAGGAACCCGAGGAAGGTGAGCATCATACGGAGCTCCCGGACGAAGCCCTCGTAGTGGCGGCAGTAGCTGTGGACTTGGTAGACCGGCATCTACAAAACAGCAAGTTGAATAAAAGTGAGGAGAGGAACAAAGTTTATGAAGTAGATTTTCGAGAAATAATTTCCTGTGGCTAATGGCTAGGCGGGTCTGTTTGGCTTCCTACAGTCGAGTCGGCTCTGATACCATCTTGTAGCGCCCCGATTTAACAAATCGAGACATTATTGAATTTCATAAGAAAAACAATAATACAAGAGGTTCATCATGCGACAATCGTACATACGACAGTGTTCATGGTACGCAGACCATATTTATTACATCATTGTTTAAATAAAAACAGTAAGGTAAAATAATTAGAAAACGGCATGACGAACGTCTTCTTCAGGATTTTTCTCCCCGACTGGGTCGCTACTCCAGACCGTCCTCGTAGTAAGCATCCTCTGTGGGGTCCAACGGGTATGAGTACAAAAAGTACTCAACAAGCCACCGCAAAATGCAAATAATAATGCAGGGTAATAAACAAGGAAGGATAATGGCTAACATTGCGGAATAATGCAGTTGCAGTTATTGCATTTAGTGTAATCATATTTTAATCACGCGGAAAGTAAACATGAACATCATCAACATCAACTAACTCGAGGGGTACAGTCAGCCCCACCTCGCTCAACGGTCCTTACATGTCAATCCATCATGCACATACATATTCAAAGTAAACTAACTGGGGGATGTCACGCAACCCGCCCTTGACCGTGGGCTCGGCTTTTCGAAAAGATTTAAGACTCTGATCAGAGATGTACTACTGTACCCACAAGGCACGCACTCATCCCAAACGAGATGACCCATTTCATGGAAACTCGTGCCAAAACCTCAATATGAGATGTTCCAAGCGATAACCACCCGCTCTAGGTTTCGCCGGCGCACCGGGCCGCATCTCGGCTAACGTCGCACCCCCTTTTGCGCCACATTGGTACAAGTCACCCGCAGGTGCAACTTGACCCATCTCCAAATGGTGGCCTCGGTTTGGAACAACCCATACCTTAGTTAGGACTTACCCACTAGACTTGTGGTTAGTACGTAAGTGTATTGCAACGGATCCCTCAGACCGGTCCTTATAGTGCCCCGGGTGCTACCAACCAATGCCCTAGCTTGCACCCGGAACCCACCATGCATACACTCACAACCATGACTCATCACCAACAGAGTTTCCAAGGATAAGAAGTAACGGGGATCATATAATAGAACCATTTTGCTAAGACTCATTTTTATCCTATAGCGGCCGTGTCAATACATTGGACACTAGCTAATATCATTGACCATAAGGTGACAAGGAGGTTAGGCGAGATAGCATGGCTTGGGTTGCACATCAAGGTCAGGGGATCCTAAATCAATATAATGTAAGGGCTCATTTGACTAATGCGTATATAACCTATGTGTTTTAGCGATAGTTTAATCAAACATGGGTTCAATATGCTCAAAAGATTGGTTTGGTGACTTGCCTTGTTCAGCGAAAGGCGAGGGAGGGACTTCCGGGAAGTATTCCAGTTCCTCGACGACGTCGTAGTCTTTTCAATAAAATAAAATAAAAGAACACAACATTCAATCAAACAATATAGCATTACATGATAAGCACATAAGTTAAAGTTGGTTTGATTTAAAATAAGATAAATTCAATTGTTAAGGTTCTGAAATTTATTTCATAAAAAATTTTAAAGGGATTAAAATGAAGGGTTGTCCTTTTTAGAAAACAAATGTTTGAATGTGAATAGCCCCATATTAAGTTCCTTAATGATTTATGAAATGAAAAGTTCATGTTATTTTGAGGGCTTTCAGTCCATGGACAGAAAAGAATTAATATAAATTTTTCTGAAGTTTAAATGTTTGAATTCATATTTTAATCATAGGGGCATTTGAATACTTATTTAAATAAACATGAAAAATCAAAGTAAGCCTACTGTTTTTATTACACAAACATGTAGAGAATAATATTATGAATTTTCTGAAAGTGGAATGGCAATTTTTAGAGTTCAAATGCACCAGATATGAATTTTACAAGTTTAAAAGTATTTCTAAAATTCATTTTCCATTTTTAAACTCCTCGGGTCCACGGTGAGCCAGGCCCACGGTGAACCCGCGCACTGTGCGCGTGCGCCGGGTCGATCTGGACCGTCGGATCCAGATCCGACGCGCGAGGGCGAGGCGGGGCGCGAAAGTTACGATGGACGGTCAGGATTAAAACGTGTGAAGGGGTACCACGTGGACGCACGAGATCGCACGCCGGTTTTAAATGAAAACGAACGTGTGAGATCAAAACGTAACGCTTTGATCAGATCCGACGGTGCGGATAAGATCGCGTACGTGGGCTCACGCGCGTCGTTCGATCGCGATCGCACGGTCGGGATCAGATCCGACACGGCACGGGTACTCGACCCGTGCCGGTCGTCTTCTCCGACGACGGCGAGCGGGCCAGCGGCCACGGCGAGCGACGACGGTCCTAGCTAAGCCTAGAAATGGAAGGGGGACGCTACGGCGGTCACAATGGTACCTTGGCGGCGGTCCGGGGACGACGGGGCGTGGCCGGCGACGAGGGTAGACGCGGAAGGCTCCTCAGGTACTTGACGGCGACGGTGTTACGGCGATCTCCTTGACCATCGGAGACGTGGCTGAGGTAGGGGACGTCCTTGCGGTCACGACGGTGGCGGAGGCGCGGGCCGGGGTGGTCCGAGGCGACGGCGAGGGGCGGCCGAAGGCGAAGCAGGGGGAAAACGCTCAAAGGCGAAAGGAGGGCGCTCTGTTCGTTCTCGAAGCGAGTGGGCGTGGGGGTCGGACGCGGCGTAGGCCAGGGGGTTAAATAGGACACCGGAGGGGGCTCGCATGCAAGGAAAGCCGAGGGGGGGGGGGCTTTACTCACCGGCGAAGGCGCGGCCGGGCGCATGAAGGCGATCCAGGGGCTTAAACGCGCGCCTTAACGCGCTTAATTGACCGGTGGGCCTCGGGGGAGTTAATGTCGGCCTCGGTTTAATGGAAGGGGGAGCTGGCGAGGGGATCCGAGGCGAAGTTCTCGCCGGCGGGATTAGGGGGGGCTGGCGCGAGGTTGAAGACGGTTCTGACGAGCGGGGGCCACTGGCCAGCGAGCGCGGTCGAGCGTGGGAGGCAGCTGACGGGTGGGGCCGGGTTGTCGGGTGCGCGCGCGAGGGGAGGAAATCGGCGCCGACAGGTGGGGTCCGGATGTCAGTCTAAGGCACGCAGGGTAACGGGCTGGGCTGGCCGGGAGAGAGAGAAGGGAGGGAGGGGAGCCCATTATTGTTACTAAGGTTTTTCAGATTTAAAATAATTGCAGAAAATGGATTAAATATTTTGGGGTATTTCCAGAGTGGATAAAAATTTATAAAAATTCTCAAAAACATTTCTTGGCTTTAGGATCATATACAAAAATTTTCACCTCCTAGTTTGGCCATCTACTCTATGTTGTAGTTAAAAAGGGTATAAAGGAGTATTAAAAGTATTTTCAGAAATAATAATTCCAAGAAATTGAATTTAATAATATTTTTATTGTTTTGAAAATTTGGGGTGTTACAGTCTTCCTCGCTGGAGTTACATCTGTTAGATTGCCAAAATAACAGATGTGATTTAATTGGTTCATTTGGTTGGTGTCGACCTCCCTAGCTATCGCCTTCCCCTTCCTGTATGCAACATTGCTAGGACCCGCCCTGACATTTTAAGAAACCATGCATGATAACAACATAAACAAAAGATGTCCATGTTAAGTGATGTTGTTGCTTCTCTATGTATACACTATTGTCATTGTCATCCACTTTGATGGTTGTTGGGGTCTTCTCATCACCAAAGTTAGTTTAGAATTTTGCCATAACAGTCAATGGGGCTTGTCCCATTGTTAATACCAAATAGTCCCCTTGTGTTAGGCCACCTCTGTGGCTAAATTCACTCCACCCATTGTGGAGGCATATCGTACCACCGCCTCCACAGCTCACAACCTCAACCACAGTGGTGCACCCATCTCTTGTCATTATTTTGAGGGTGTCACCCACACGAATGTTATTGACTTCACAAAATCTTTTTGATAAATACTACAACAGTAATAGATGTGCTTCAATTTGTTAATTAACACAAAAAATAGGACATGCAATGTACAAAAAACTATAACTAAATTGACCCGGTGACGCTCCCCTTGAATGAGATGATTGATCTTTATTAAGTAACTATTAGGAACATAGGTTGGTACTTGTAGATTGTTAGGATACGTTGCCATATCCCTAATTCACAAATTCAATAAACAAAATTTTCTTATATGAAGATCGATCTATAAACTGAGATTTAATAGTAAGCATAGACAAACTTGCGAGAATGACGACGAAAGGCACAGGCGATGGAGCGACGAAGGCGACGGAGCAACGAAGGCGACCACAGCGTCAGGAGTAAGTTAGGGTTGCGCGAAATGAAAGCGTGACGACCCAATTCCTACCCTGCCTATTTATAAGCGGGAGTCATCAGTGACATGTATAAATATAACACATCACTAAAGGTGGCCTTCGGGTTCCAGGCAACATTCATTAGTGATGGGTGGTACTGCCAACCGTCACTAATGTGGTACCTTTAGTGACGGGTAACTGTATGACCCGTCACTAACGTGGGCGCCCTCGCCAGCCTCATCTATAGTGATGGGTCATACCACGACCCGTCACTAATGATACAACATTTCTATACGTGTGAATCAACCTGTCACTAAAAGTGTATTACTAGCGCATGTCTTTTGCCCGTCACTAAAGCCACGTTACTAAAGACCGTTTTGTGGTAGTGGTTGTTCGTAGACAACGATAGTTGGCACATCAAGTAGGGGGCGTGTTTGTGTCTTCCAATTTGATTCAATGGCTATTGTTTGCAAGACCACCTCCGCCAACCTAAGGCGAATATTCAGCATGCTCCAATTGTGCGCTCTACTATTTCCCGAACGATCGAGCATTCAACTCCACTCTGAGTCCTTTCATTGGCTTCTCGGGCGATCGAGCGCCCATATCCGTCCAGGGTTCGCTGGAAAGACGATGATGATAATACAATACTTATATCATTTGATGCATGAAGACGGTCAACTGATTGCAAATTCTTGGAATACTGAGCATCTTCAACACTTTTATCCTTAATGCAACAAGCTAACTTTTTATTTTTGGGTTAATAAAGATGTTCAATCTTTCTGATTTGATTTGCTTTCATTTTTCTCCTTAAACTCGAGTGCATGCATCTTTGTCACTCTAACCTATAGCTCGTGATCCACTCTGACTTGGTTATTGTTGATCCTTTTGCCCACTCGGGGGGCTTGGACTTTTATTTTACTGTTTGCCTCGATTAAGTCTAAATGTCATTCTCGACTACTTTGTGATGCCGATGGTTCGAAACAGCATGTATGTGGCCTAAGTTTTCCTGTGCTAATGGACCTAAGCTATACAAAAATAGTCAGAATTTATTGCAAATAATTGGGCACAATAAACATTCATTTTTATTTTGTTATTTTCCCGATCTACTCAAATGTTATTTCCAACGACTTGTGAAGCTAATGGTTCCAAATAGCTGCATGCCGCCTAAGTTTCCATGCGCTATGGACCTAAGCTATATCGAATGGTTGGAAATTCATTACAAATAATCGGACAGAATGCATGTTCATGAAATACAAAGCATTACTTAATTTGAAAATCAAAATGTATGTGTACATTGCTTTTATCCTATTTTTTCTACTTGGCAAGATATGACTCCAAGTTTTCGATGAGGATATTGGTCGTCTCTTCCACCTCCGAGTAGAGACGATCCACGTCAGACTCCTCTACGTTTGTTGGCCACCCCACTCGGATGTAGTCCATACGCGCTGTAGGATACAACGCTAGGAAAATCCCGAGCACGTGAGTTGCCACCGACCACATGAACTTCCAGGCTTGAACCCAAATATGAGCCGCCAACCCCTAGAGTCATTCCATGAAGTGTTTAGCCAGCCACTCAACGCCGATTGTCTCACCATCAATAATTTTGTCAAGTGTCTCATCCTCGGTCTGATAATGATCGCGTTGCGCTTGAGTGTTGTTAAACGTAACTCCATGTTAGCATATTGTGCAATTATTCACCAAAATAAAGCTATGAAGCTCTTTCCGACTACTCGACTTCATCTACGTACCACAAAAAGCTTGGGGGATGTTGTCAGGAATATGATCTCGGAGTACTTCTTTAGTGGATTTATGAAGCTCGAGTGGAGGAGGGCCACCATACACAGTATTATAGACAATTAGTCAACAATCAACGTTAACTAGTCAGCTAGCGGTTAGGAAGCTAAGAGTTCCCTAGTTCAACATTCAGGAGTCCTTCCCAACTATTG
This sequence comes from Zizania palustris, assembly GCA_019279435.1. Lineage (NCBI taxonomy): Eukaryota > Viridiplantae > Streptophyta > Magnoliopsida > Poales > Poaceae > Zizania > Zizania palustris. The sequence continues at coordinate 35,597,133 of JAAALK010000082.1, read as the reverse complement.
GCAGTCGGATGGTCACCATCAAGATCCAGTCCACTTTTTTAACGCAATGAAGACCCAGTCCACTCTTTTAAACTCCATAATTGTATGGTTAATATAATCATTACCACCTAGAGTCATTAACCATGTTATGACCGTTTATTCTCATAATTGGTGATCAACGGGGTGCTTTAATCACCATTTGTAACCCTTGATCCCTCTCATATAAAGGGATTGGAGGGAGCCTGTAAAAGGCATGCTTTGTCATATTCTCAAGAGAGTCTACTTTTCTAAGCCAAACTACACATACAAGAGTAGGGTTATTATCCTCCGAGAGACCCAAACCTGTCTAAAAATATTTGTCTGTCTCATTTCTTGAGATAACCATTGAATCATAGCACAACTCCCCATTAGCCTAACCAAAACCTCTCCTCGAGTACTCCCATCGAGAATCTATGTTCGTACACAACGACAAATAGAGTAGCCAAGTGACACTCAAATATACATGTCACTATCACAGAAAATCATTTTGGTGATGAGTAATAACTCATATTAGTGACATGTATGTTCTCCATTACTCTTATCACGTCAATAAATCCCTACCATTAGTGATAGTTAGACACACGTCACTAAAGGGTCCTCTAGGTCGGCGTCACATCTGACATGACTCCTTTTAGTGACGGGTAAACATTGTGACATATCACTAAAGATCAAACTATAGTAACAATCAATACTTTTCACCTATCACTATAGTCTACCTTTAATGATGGGTCTCAATGGCTACCTATCACTAAAAAGGGTCATGTCGGATGTGATGTGTACCTAGAGGAATACTTTAGTGATGAGAGTAACTGACACCCATCACTATAGGGAACATTTAGTGACCGATATTTATTTAGACCCATCACTAATGTTATGGTCATATTGTAAAAAAAATAGGTTGTATCATGAATCAAAGCTAGGATTTAGCTAACATTGTACATTGCAAACAACATTGCATAAACAAAGCATACATCACAGATTGTATTGCAAATATCATAGATTTTACCAAATGTTACAAGTCATATTACATCACAAGTTCGCAACCAACAAACATTAATTCTAAATTTTATAATAGAAAGTGCCTCTCGGTTTGATGATATTGTCCACTAGGAATAACACTAGCCTTGAATGGATGGTCTGCAAGTTAGTCTTGCTAAGATTACCTTCAGGTATGTTGAATTCCCACAAATTGAGTTTTTATACGTTGATCGATGTTTACATAAGTGAAACGTAAATTGAACACAACAATGAAATACATACTAATATCTTACGTTAGTTGATTTAAGATCCGCTATCTCTAGGGACAATATCATATGATGTGCGACATAAAACCTGCATTGGTTTCTAGGAGGTTGAGTGTAGCTCTGTTATGGAAATACACAATTAGTTTGAACAACATATTTAATTTTGAAAAGATAAGCATTTAGAGACTTACCTGCACTATAGTTTTATGCACCAACTATCAATGTTCCGTTGACATTGATGTCTTGAGACCAACACCAAAATCTCTATAATGAGGTGCAATAAAATTGAGTTAAGCTTTAATAGTTTAAATGTTGAACTTGTAGTAATAAAGTGAAGAAACCTTACTCATTCTTCTGTACGGGTGTTTCATTGGAACAAAACGTTGATGGTGCATATATATTTCTTTCTTAGAATGGTTTAACTATGTGTTCGATGTTTCCTCTAAGCACCGTGGGCAAGATTCACCTTTCCTTTTGCTTTGTACATACAAGTTATGATGATTTTGTAGGTCATTTCTTGTGACAAACAACATGATGTGTAGCTAGAAGTACTCCCAGATGTACTCGTCTCAAACCTCAATACCTACGTGTCATAGAGTTTTTAGATCATCCACCAAGGGTCCAAGGTACACGTTGATGTCGTTGCTAGGTTATTTAGGACTAGAGATCAAGATCGACAATATGATATATTTATGCTTCTTATAAAGCCAATATAAAAGGTTATATATACAGTAACACTAGCCACGTGTTGTGCACACTACTCATTTTACCAAAGAGGTTCATACCATACATACTCACGGCAAATCTAATATTCCTGCAATAGTTAGTAAACCATCAAAATGTGACATTAATTATTCTTCACTGAGTACAATCTACTGGGTGTCATATCATCGAGTCATTGTTACGACCCTATTTGTGACACCTCAATCGTTTAGACACATCGGCAATGGCAAACATCGGAGTCAGATGGGGATTACGGGAAAATACCTTATCACCTTCTTTTTCTATTCTTGAATTAGTGTCCCAAATGTTATACATCTATCATAGTATGCATACTCTCCATGAAAAACACAATCATTCCAACATGCATGTATTTTCTCTATATCCAATCCTAGAGGACATGTGATCTTCTTAGCACTGTACACGGTGGTAGGCAAATTATTCTCTTTCGGCACTAAGTTCCTCAGAAAATTTAGTAATGCTTTAAACTAACATTGGATCATTTGTATGTCGCCTTCATTTATATCAATGTCAAGATAATGTATAAGACTATGTGCTTCTCTTTGTAGCCACGATAGATCGGTATTTTTGAGTCTCGAACAAGTTTTTAGAATTGGGCAAACTCTCTTTTAGAATATGCAAATTGTTCCTCCGCATCACACACCATATGATCATCATTATCCACTATATCAATATACTTATCTTTTAATTCCTAAAACATAATTGTCGCTCATGTAATCTGTATCACCGGCCTCACCTTCATCTTTATTAGCAATCTAATCTTCTTCACCGTCGTTTTCTACTTCTTCACCATACTTGTTCCAAATATGATATCCCTTCTTAAATCTACGTCTTAGCAAATGGTCGTAGATATATTATAAATTTGGAAACTTCTCGTTCTTACAGTCACATCATGAAAACCACATTTCAATCTTTCTGTTAGCTTCCATGTCTACTCTAGCAGTACTTATGAAAGACTTCATCCCACTGAAATATTCATTGTAAGTATGACAATCAAGATACATCCAGCTCCTTATTGTTAGCATCTACAAATTATTAAAAAAATAACCATCATATATATCCAAGTTTATAACTTGCTGCAATTAAAGTATGCTTTGGTCACTAATAGGCAAGGATAGATCCTAAATCCCATCTAGAAATGTGTGGCTCGTGTAGTTGTACCTCATGGTCCCATATGGTTTCAGAGAGAATTTATATAGCATCTCCCCAATGTTCTCTAAATACATGTTTGTTGAGTGGGTTATGTATCCGAACGTAAGACGACATAATCAGTTGTGTGACTTTAATAATTACTCAATTAAAATTTATAACAAAATTAATTCATAACTAGCAAATGTCCATTAGTTGTTAATTCACTAATTATTTCATTTTGTTCAACATATATATATATATATTACAAAAATACGATGGTGTATTAATATTAAAGAAAAAATATATCTTCGAGTACGTTGGTGCGGGGCGGTGCATCAGAGCACGTAAAAGTGCAAGTTGCCATCATAGGCGCGTGCATGTTGCAGTGGTTGGTCGGCCGGTAGTTGGGGACTTAACTACATGTGGTCGGCCAGTTGGTAGTTATTGGACAAGGGTGAAGTCGACGGTTGGTGGGAGCAATAAGTGCAGATCTAGCTCGGTGAATCTGAGGTACTTAAATACTCATCATCAGCGATGGTTATCCCTAAAAGACGTCACTAACAGTGGTCTTAAGATTGCGGGAACTTTAGTAACGTGCGTAAAATAACACGTTTTACTAAAGGTTACACCCTATAGTGACGGATGATACTGTAACCCATCACTAATAGGTGTGTTCCTCTCTAGTGACAGGTGACAACATAACCGTTCACTATAGGGGCTACCATTTAGTGATGGGTCGAATTAATTGAGGTGCCCCATATTTAGTGACATGTCAATTTTTGATTCTTCATTAATAATGCACTATTATTGACGCATGTAAAATAATCTATTACTACAAGTGTATTACTGACATACGTCATTGATATTACTACAAGTGTATTACTGACATACATCATTGATCTGTCTATAAAACTCTGTCACTAAATACCATTTTTATGTCACTAAATACCGTTTTTATGGTAGCGCTCACATTCTTACAGGGTTCACATAGGTTACATGCGCACATTTTTACAGTAATTAAGTATACGTACGTGAATAAATTAGAGATAGCACAAGACACCCGAATCATTGCATTGGATGATGCAAAATAATTTAAAGCTTACTGGTTTCAATGCAGTGATCATGTTGCAAATTTACGGCTGTATATTTCTAAATGATCTATTTGTTTAAAATGTTATTTGATAAATGTAATAGTTTTTCTCGTGTGATCGATCGATATATAATTTGTTGCACAACTACTTGTCTATCTGTATTAGTGTATATATCTGTATTAATCGGCTGTTGTAATTGCTGGAATTTTGGTATAAATCCATACAAATATTTCAGAAATCCCTAAAGAAATCTCAAAGCCCGTGTCATGAAAAGGAATACCGTATAGTTGAGAGTCGACACTCCTGAGTGTTGGATCCGAGACAAAGACTTGGGAGTCAGAGTTTGCACTGCCGAGTGCCTGACCTAAGCTAGGACTCGAGGGTCGGAGATTGGCTTATCGAGCTCGACCACATGTTCCTAAAACTTGACTCCTTGTCTAGCGGGGACACATTCTTTCCTTTTATCGTTCCGATTCTTTAGGAATGTGGAGAAGTTTGTGGGATATGGTTACATGGAAAAAGACTTGATTGAGATCATGATTGCGATACGAGATTGTGTATTTGGCCGGTTCTGGTGTGTGCAAAATAGAATAGATCAGAACCAAGAACCGTGTTAGGGTTTTGGCTATCTTCTCTCTGTTGTGCTGTCACCGTAGTCTATTCTATCTCATCCACTGGCGTGCACTGAGAAACTGAGAATGGGAGAGCAGGTCTCTAGAACCTTTCGTCCTTGTGATCCTGCACCGGGAGAGAACAAATAAAGTTTTTGGGAAGCACTCCGCATGACTGCTCACGAACGTCATCACGGTGCGCCTTCCGTCCACGTTTACCATCGATCGCTGTCGGGTACTGTGATCTGACATCAATAGAAGCACTTCTGCACCGATTTTCGGCAACTGTATAGTACATATTCTACTTTTCTGTACGGTTATTGATTTTATTTTGCGAAATCCTGATTGATGTGTTCATGTCCACTAGTATAATAAATCCGTTTATGCTAGTTTTTGTAGATGTTATATGATCGATCTATTTCGGAAATTAATCTCGTAATTTTCTAATATTCTAACAGTAAAGAAGTTTTATGATTACGATTGATTTGCCGAAAGTGCAACCCAACAGAAAGTGACAAGCATGCAATATATGATTCTCAAATTAGCTGCTAATCTCAGCTGGTCTATTGAAGGATACATTGTCGAGCTCCCTTTAGCAGCAATATGCGCCGACCATACATTGCTTAGATAGTGAGATCCCTAGTCTTATTGATTCCAACACTATAAAACTGGCTTCCTCTTATATATAAGTATATATAAGGAGATAATACTTCAAATTAATTTAGAACATTGATTAATTAAAAATAAAAATAAATTAAAATTAAAAAATAGGTGACTGGCGAGAACCGACAAGAGTGGCGACGAGTCGGCAACAGAATCCTAGAAAAATCCGGATTCTGTTCTACAGATTTTTTTTTCCATTTTTTAAAATTTATATTTCAATTTTGAATGAAACTTGTCGGTTTATACTAATCATATGAAATTTTATTATTTTTAAAATTAAATTTCACAATAAATCATAATAAATAACCTAGTATTCACTGCAAGAAAACTGAGAATTTCTGTCGGCCAAAGCCGATGGAAGTTTGATTAATACCGACGGAAGAAGCTAACTTCTTTCGGCATTTGGCCGATGGAAGCGTTTCGACGGAAGTTAGCTAACTTCCATCGGCCGCCGATGGAAGTTAATTAACTTCCGCCGGCCAAACCTAGCCGACGGAAGTTACCGAGAGAAATCAGTAACTTCCATTGGCCAAAGCATAGCCGACGGAAATTACATTTTTTGTTTTGTTTTCTATTGTTTCTGTTTTTCTGTTTTCTCTTTTTTCTGTTTTTTCTGTTTTTTCTGTTTTTTCTGTCACATTACACAATAATTTAATTCACATTCATACAAGACATTCACATTATTCACATTCATACAAGGCATTCACATTCATATTCATACAAGACATTCACATTCATATTTGAAGTATATTGTCACATTCAAATCACATTGTATTTGTCTCAAAACAATTGAAGTATATGCAACAGAATTGATAACATTAGTCCAGATTCTCAAAGTAGACAACACAAATCATATAAATTCAGCTGAAAGGATCAAGCAACATCATCTATCAAAAGACACAAACTTAATGATTATTTATGCTGCATCTCATATGCTTTGGTTAACTTCAACTATCCTGCAAAAAGAAGGAAATTGGGAGTGTGATTATCTATACAGAAGATTCTGAGTGAGCATGATAAGCTAAGCACAAAGTCTCAATAGTGCTCATCTGGAGGTTGAAGAATACCCTAGTGATGAGGCTCAACAGAGCACTCCTAAGCAAGGAGGGAGAGGCCGACGGAGGCGGAGGGAGCAGCAAGCACCTACGCAGGCATCGGCCGTCGGGGAGAAGTGGCAGACAAAGGCAATGTGCGCAGGCGGCGGTCATCGAGGAGAAGCGGCGGACGTCGGTGTCGGGCGGAGGCGGTGGCCGTCGGGGCAAAGCGGCGGGTGGAGGCGACGGCCGTCGGGGCGAAGCGACAGGCAGAGGCGATGGGCGGAGGGGGCGATCATCGGGGCAAAGCGGCGACCGTCGGTGCCGAGCGGAGGTGGTGGCCGTCGGGGCGAAGCGGCGAGTGGAGGCGGTGGAACGAGGGTGGTGGCGGGGACCGGGGGTGGCGAGGAGCAGGAGGGTGGTGGTGGCGGGGAGAAGTGGGGAGCGACGGGGGTGGCTGAGGCAGCGGCAGGGGGCAGGGGGAGGAGGAGAAAGGAATAAGTATCTAGGGCACGCTCGTCAGCCGAGGTTTTTTTATAGCTTTAAGCCCGATAACTTCCGTCGGCGTCAGAAAAAACCGACAGAAGTTACGTAACTTCCGTCAGTTATAGTAAAAACTGACGAAAATTACGTTAACTTTTGTCGGTTTAAATGAGCCGACGGAAGGTAAGCCAACGTAAGTTATTCTAGTCGACGAAAGTGTACCATTTTCTTGTAGTGATTTTAAATAATTTTAAAGATTTTTTTTATTTTTTCAAATTTATATTTAAATTTTGAATGAAACTTATCGGTTTATACTAATCAATTGAAAATTTAATATTTTTGAAAATAAATTTCACCATAAATAATAATAAATCACCTAGTATTTAAAATAATTTTAAAGAGTTTTGTTTCCATTTTTTCAAATTTATATTTAAATTTTTAATTAAACTTATCGGTTTATACTAATCATCTGAAATTTTAATATTTTTGAAAAATAAATTTCATCATAAATCACCTATTATTTTAAATAATTTTAAGAATTTTTTATTTTTTCAAATTTATATTTCAATGTTGAATGAAATTGATCGATTTATACTAATCTTCTGAAATTTTAATATTTTAGAAAATAAATTGCACCATAAATCATCTTAAATCAAGTAGTATTTAAAATATGTTTTTCAAATTTATATTTCAGTTTTGAATGAAACTGATCGGTTTATATTAATCATCTGAAATTTTAATATATTTTTAAAAAAATTCAGCATAAATCGTCATAAATCACCTAGTACTTAAATGAATTTTTAATATATGTTTCCATTTTTAAAATTTATATTTAAATTTTGAAATAAATTGAACGGTTTATTCTCATCATCTATTGCCGGAATTTTTTAAATAAGAAAAATAAATGCAAAATTGGAATGTTGAGCAAAATTAGGAATACGGAGTAAAGGAAGGGGCCACTCGCTGTATGCAAGAGCAAAAAAACAAAAATGGAATTCTAAAAATCTGCACGGTGAGAAAAATCAGGGCTAATAATAGGAAAATCCCTAAAAAAGTGGCACTAGATTTCTATCGGATAAAAAATAATTATAAAATAAAGGGTAACCTAATAGATCGCCATTTTTAATTCTAACTATTAAATCAAAATAAATGAACGGTCCACAATATTTTTGGTGCGTCATGAAATTTGCCTCCTATAAATATTTTGGCAGCTACAATTACTTTAGAATTTAAAACTCTATTAAAAAAGTTTAGATTTTACTTTAAATTATAAAAATAAATAAATAGTTTTTAGAAATTATAAATATAATTTATATATACATTATCTGAATGATGCACGGTTTGCCTCAGGGCTGGCCCTACTCGTTGTCGTGCAGCTGAGCTGATGTGTAATCTCGGTTTAGTGTTCACGTCCATGCCCGAGTGCCCGACCGTCTCTTTCCGAATTCCGCCTCCCAAAGATCGCCGCTCACCGCTGTCGCCAATAATTTGTCGAAGTAGAATTGCAGACGAGCGTATTCAGACCAGGGTATTTTTAGTTTAGATTTTTGAATATGCTTCCTAGCTCGGAAACTGAAATCTAAACCAAATAGTTCTTTAAATTTGAAAGCTGATATAACTAAGATAAGATTTTATAACTTCTCAGTTTAACTTTAAATAAATATTATCTATCATGCTATTAATACATATCAGTTTATGTAAAATTTGAAAAAAATGAAATTTTAGTAAAATATATCATTTTAGTATAATTTAAAAATATACATTACAAAATATCATGATTAGAATGATTTTTATATAAAATTTCACATTAATAATGTAAGTAAATATTATGGACTACCAAAATATAAATCTGCAATTATTCCAATCAAACATCTTTTCAGTTTTTCTATATCTCACATGTTACAATAGTTTTTTCACATCTCACAATTTAGAGCTGTTTTTTTAAAATCTATAACTCAATCAAACACACTCTTATACATATGCTTGCTCGGCTGTTGATAACTTGCTGTGTAGTTACTTGGTTGCAAGCACTTGTGATCGACAGAGATCGAGAAAACTGCCTGTGAAGAATCAACGTCGATGCGCGAACAACACGACAAGTATGAACCATCGGTGGAGTGTCTGTGTCTATCTATCTCTCGCCGACCATCTCCAACAATCTAAAAAGAAATTTTTTATTATATAAATATTTACCTATAATTGATTTAGATATAACCCTATACTAATGAGACGTGAATGATAAAATCTCAATTTACCTATCATATCCTGTCCATTCCACTTTATTTTTTGCTAGCTTGGTTTCTACCAACAATACAAGCTATAGGATCGTGGTCCGAACCATCCAAAGTATACTGCAGGTTTATATTAATATTAATTCAGTTAATTGTTTCTCTGAACTTGCAAAAACCGCTTGCGACTTTTCAGGTTAATTAATGAAAGGCGAGTATGGTCGCCTACTAAACCAAAACGCCTTTTTCAATCGGCGATCCCTTTCCTGAGAGGCCCTCTTTAAGCTTTGAATCTCCTTTCTTTTTTTACTTTGGTATCTTAATTGGCTGAGAAGCAAGTTAGGGCCTATCTAGCTAGCCTGATTATACTATGGGCAAAGACACTTCATTTCTAACTCTCTGTACTTCATCAGGATTCCGGTAGGCTAGGAAAGGTATAATATGCCTTGCGATGGAATGTTTTCTGCTCGGTTCCACTAATAGATTCTCTTTTCATATAATTAATCTGCTAATAATCACTCGACCGCATATGTTCAGCACATAGCTAGGTCAAGGTTCTAATCGTCTCACTTGTGCTTGCTTTGCTGGATTCATTTTATTTTTAACTGAAATTCGCTTTGCGAGTTATGTTAAGTAATTTTGTTGCCGAGACCTTCAAACCCCCTTCTACATAGTTGTTGATTTAATTTATTACTTATAAGATAAGTTAGGTTTAAAAGTCTAAATAAGCTATTATCTAAAAAAAGGTATAAGAAGTTTGTTGTGATACCTGTGTAGTGTAATACGGTGAAAATATTGTGTTATCTGAATTAATCTTGTTTGTTATTTAATTAATAAAACCTTTATTTTAAGATATTTTTGGTCATAAGTGACGTGAAGATATATACGCATAAGCTAAGCTCGGAAAGCCTCAAAACGAGATGATTGGAAATACAAATAGACGTGTGACTTAGCTTATTTACATAATAGTTTTTGGCTTCTAGATTGTCTAGAAGGTGCCTAAAATTTACTTGTCATGGCTACATAGATATTACTAGTAAGAACGGCGCGCTACGCTGCGCTTGACTATATTGTGTTAGTTAAATTGGTGGTATATATGGTGAATCATATCAATATGAAATTCACCAAAAACCGTAAGTATTAGCAAGTTCTTGATAAGAGAGGCAACCATAATATTTTACATAAACATTTTGTTGCATTTCCTAACACAAAAACTAATTATTCAGCTAGTAAAACAATAAACATTAGTTTTCTAGAGGCTAGGACATCTTAGTTTACAGATAATACATGACATGATAAGTGATTTTGTTCTTGTCACATGCCATAGGATTATGACAATAAACATTAGATAAAGATGGTTGACTTTAGACATAAGCCAAGTGGATTATAACATTGAGGAACTATCTATGTTTCCACGTGGCACAAAAAATCAGAACATGTTATGATTCCAGGTGGCACAAAAAATCAGAACATGTTATGATTCCAGGTATGGCCAAACCTACATGTCAGAGCTGCAAGATGAAGAAGATATTATCAGATTACCATTGTATAACAATGTCAGTATAAAAATCATTAATATAGATAAAGTGATCATTGTTGTGGAGCCTATTTTACCTATTACTGGCATCAGGTGGCTTATCTAAGAAAAGCGATCGCGCACACCTTGGCCTTTTAAGTTTAGTATCATCAATCATATCCCTGTATTTATAATTTGTTTGGGTAAGTATATTTCAATATTTGGTAGGCATCATAGTTTCTACGCTAGAATTATACCTTTTCGTACCACTGGTGCTGGCTGGTGTATCGTCATCCTTTGTGTATGGTCTTTTTTGATCTGATGATTGTGGTGGGGATGTCTAATAATGGGAGAAAGAAAGAGATATTACTGCTCAAGATAAATAAATGATACAGAAATATGTTAACAATAATAATATAATTTTAAATGATATAAGATATAAACTTGTAGGCATTTCTAGAGTTAATATGTTGATGCATCTAGATCAAGGCATGCAAACATGGTTGTCATAAGACAAAATAAAATGTGTTTTGCAATTCTATATGTGTGTGTGCGCGCTTGGGATAAAATATACCTCAATAATGTCTGTTTGATTCAATGTAGAGCTAGGTTCTGCCCCAACTGTCTTATTAGCCAACATGGGTAGTTGAGTACTATCTGAAGGTGTAAACTTATCTGTGATCTTAGAGGTTATAATGGACATGGATTCAATCTGATAAGAGACCCTATGCATCTGGAGTGATCTACGTGACGCGCTTACTTTGACAATCATTTCTCTACCATATAACCTTGTAATTTCTATAGGCACCAAGTCATGATGGCCTTGCACTGATGCAACCAGCGTCAGAGCTGGGATACCAATGAGCTCCTCAGCTATTTGGCCAAAAAAGACAAAATCTGCATTTGTGGCATCATCATTTTTGAGGTCAGAGGGACAAACTCCATGGATGGAAAGTCGATACCTACAGAAAAAAGACAACATGTAGTTGTGAGAGGCATGTTCTAGTATAGCTCTTTTGTATGACTACAGAAGCATAAGTTTTTTCTAGACCTAGCCTCAGCCTGTGTGGCACCACATCTGATACATTTGTAGGAGGTCCCATCCTTAGACGCAGATCGTTTACATTTGTCACAAGCCATGTACCACCAGGGCTCACCAGGAATAATTCTTTTAATAGCAATGTTGACCATGTATGTATTACCCTAAGGGAGTTAAAAAAATCAGAAAAAAACTTGTATTCTAGGTATTGTCATAAGCATTCTGATTTATACTTGAAATAAAGAATACTAAATATGATGATGATTGCTTACCATTATATCATGAGGATTAAGATCTGCAATATCATGAATCGTTGCATTCAAGACCTGTTTTTTTTTAGGGGCTTGCCCAAACCAAGTGATCTCATGTGCTTTTCCACTAAGGCTACATGTGAAGTAAGCTGGATTATAACATACAATATTGACATGAATGATATATGACTGTAAAGTCACTAAGTTGATACCTTTGCTGTAAGGCAACTACCTCTGGTATCATTGGGTTAGAATACCATTTGCATATGGTGCTACCATATAATGTTAGTTGTCCTGGAGAGAATATTAAAAGAGATGATTGAGCATTTTATGGGAAAATAAATCTGCATGGCAGGTGACATGCTGTAAAATAAACAAGTCAAAATGTTTAAGGCCTATAGTCCGCTCTTCATTTCATTTTTGTTTTTCATATCAGCGCAAAATTTAAAATTGTTAACTTCCATAGTTCCAAATCAGCATAGCATTCATCAATTAGTTTGTTCCTATTTTGTAAATCCTTGGGACACAAATGCTACCAAGGTAACAAAACATTAAAAAAAGAACCAAGAAACTGATAATCTATATATGAGAAAATAAACAGTATATAAAAAAATTAAGAAAAGGCTTACGTTCACGGATTTTAGATGTGAGACCGACGAATAACATAACAACTGGTTGTTTGTTAGCCTCAGCCTGAAGACCTTCAGCATCAAAATGTGTTGCATGTGGACCCCATAATGAAACTGGCAAGGTCTCCCTAAACATATTGAATATCATTAGTAACATATAAAAGGAATGTACTATGCTATAAGCATGAAATTTATTTGTGCCTCGTTATATTCTAAAACACGAAGAGAAAAAATATTCACTCTACTAATCAGTACATAAAGCTCAATGGAAATTTCTAGTATTGAGTTGAGACATCTATGATATGACTTTGTTAAATATGCAAATAAAAAGGCAAGAATAAAAAATGAACAATGCATAATTGAAGGCAATATTATAAGAGAAATGTACTGACAGTTGAAAATTGTTTAATGTGTCTTGGATAGAATATACACGCAGATTATTATAAATATCATGCAGTGAGCATTGCATTACCTGCCATCTGTTATTTGGACATTACGTACTGGCTTCTCTATTCCTCTCATCCGTACCATAGACACAGGTGAAATTGCAATCAACATTCCAACAGTATCTGTAAGAGTTTTCAGAGTATGTTTAGGAAATAATCTACCATTAAATTCAATTAGAATTTAGAAATATATATATATATATAAGTGAGAATAATAACCTGATAAGACCTTGTTTTCATCGATGCGTGCTCTCAAAGTTTCGAAAGGGACGACTTTGCATGCATAGCGTGGAAATGTCTCCATAATCGTGGTAATTTCTTTTACCTTTGTGTACTTTGTGAACTTGGCCATTATGTTGTTATCAACCGGGCGATATGACGCTCTTGCATTTGCAACTTCAAAATATGTTATGTCGTAGATACGATCCTCTTTCAGAATTGGTTTGAAAGTTGTAATGTGTCTGCCAGGTATCTGAGCATCCATCATTGTACCCTGCAGATTTAAGTAGAGAATAATACCTAGGACAATTTGACAGTCAAAAGTAGATTACAATAAAAATTGCATAATTTGGCTCACCTCTTCATCGATTATAACAAAATCAAGTCGAAGGAGCACTGGTGGGTTATCTTCGCTGTTGTACTCTGAGAAACGCGTGGCACGCACACGCACATGCCATGAATGTGATTCATGTGTGATATCCTTAAGCAATGAATGTTGCATCTGTATACAAAATGTTGTGAACATTAGTAAATGTACATAATGCTTACCAAGAATACCTAAAGACATATGCATATTTAAAATATAAATGACGAAATCTCAAATAAGCAAATATTTCAATTTACCAAGAAAACAAATATAAAAGAGTGATATAACAGGAAGAACCAAAGAAACTTGGTAATGTAAGATTAACACATATAGAAAGAATAGGGTAAACAATGGGACTGCAATAGGCACACAGAATGTAAATAAAGTAAACTCACAAGGTTATAATGATAACATATATTATTTATAATGCTCATCCACGGTATTCCACTTTTGTATATAGAGAAAAGCAGAATGTCTGGAACATTAAGCAACGGCGTCTGTAAAACAATATGTATCATTGCCTAAGCTCTAAAGTAAATTAAATATATGACATAATCTCTTTGTAGACGATGTTCTTGGTAGTTGAAGCAGTATTGCCATCTTCACTTTCTATTAATATTTTGAGTCCTTTCCTTGATGTCACTCTTGAAACAGCAACATAAAATTGTCCATGTGTGAAGACGGGATTTCTAAGATAGACACCTACATAAGCTAATGTTTGTCCTTGGCATTTATTTATTGTCATTGCATAGCATAATCTCAGTGGAAATTGACGACGCTTCAACATGAATGGCCAATTCGGACTATTCCCATTAAGAACTATTCTTGGAATGGATACCATATCTCCAACATGTGTGCCGGTGATAATCTTACACTCTAGCACATGATCACCTAGTCTGACTATAATTAATCTAGTACCATTGCATAGACCAGATGATTGGTTAATATTACGAAGGAGGACGACAGGAGCAGCTATTTTTAGAGAGAGGTTATGGTCAGGGAAATTATTGAGCACAATGGAATTCAATAGCTCAGTAGGGTACAAAAGATCAATGTCAGCTGGTTGTTCAGATGAGTTGGAAATTGTATCATAGCTAAGGTAAGACTTTGTAGGTAGAGGTATTCTCTGTAGAATGTTGTTGTTGATCTCATCAACAACTGTATTTACTGGGCAAACAATAGCTCTTTCAGCTAGGTATGTTTCAGATGTATAATTTTGTTGAAAATCATAATAGATAGCATCAATCATTGCATTTATTTTGTCTCCGGTAGGTCTAAGAAGTAGGTCCTCAGGTATATCTATCCAAAATCGATCAATCTCACCGATCTGTTTCCTAGCTGGTATACGACCTTCACCAATGTCAAGCACCCATCTAGCAAATATAGAGAGTTCTTGTCTATCAGCATCTGATAAAGCAGGATTGGATAGCCTCATATTAATTCTTAGATGCATAACCTCCACATTTCTCCAAAGAGGTGATTTGATCAAAGAGGCCGAGATTATATCAGCCCGTGTCCCACCCTCAATAACAGGTAAAACCTGCCTGAAATCACCCCCAAATAAGATTGGTTTCCCTCCAAATGGTTTTCCTTCATTTGCTGGATTATCCATACATGTTATATCTCGGAGCGAACGATCTAGTGCCTCAAAACAAAACCTATGAGTCATAGGGGCCTCATCCCATATAATCAACGCAGTCTTCCTAATTAATTCAGCAATGATAGTGCCTCTTTTTATGTGACATAGGCTTCTATCATTTATATCAAGAGGAATATGAAATCGAGAATGTGCAGTGCGGCCACCTGGTAATAACAGTGCCGCAACACCTGAAGATGCAACAGCAAGTACAATTTGTCCTTGTGATCTCATTCTAGCAATGATAGCATTCCATAAAAAGGTTTTCCCTGTTCCACCATGTCCGGATATGAAATATATGCATTTTGTGTTTGTTGACATAGCAGTGATTACTTTATCAAATATTTGCCTTTGATCCATATTGAGAGCTCTATACATTTCTTGAGCCTTTTGATATAACTCAATTCTGTTGTAGCATAACTCTTCCAAAACTAATCTATTTGTGTTGTCTAACTCAACTGTATGTGGTACTGCTGGGAGATTGTATGATGACATGGATAGTCCATTGCTAGAAAATAGAGTGTCCAGTTCTTTGAGAAGAGCAGATTGTAGCAATCCATCATTAATGGCTTGAGCCTGATGACCCAATGCACAACGCAATCTATAAGCAATGTCATCTACCATGTATTTCCAATATTTATCATATAATACCCTTATATCTCCTACATCACAGTAAACGACCACAGTCATGAACATATTTCTAAGTTGACATGCAGTTGCCCAAATGATAGCTTCGTCAAACAGATATATCCATTCAGCATCATCACCAATGAGACCATGGGCCTGACATGCCTCACGATATGTGCCATAGAGTGTCCCTTCATATGTTCTCACATTTTCATAAGAGGTTGCACCTCTTACAACCATTAGAAGCATTCTAAGATAAAATGGTTCACCGGTACTTGGATGGATGTGTCTCAATCTACCAATCTTCGTCCCTCTTTCCCTTTTTTTCCAAATTTTCTGATCAGGTTTCCATGAGTACTTGGACGGGAAATCACAATAGGTTAGACTACGGGCCTCTTCAAACAACTCATTTGTTCTAAACCACTCAGTTAACATAGTCTTTGATGAATCTGGATCTTCGACAATATCTTGTAGATCAGATTCTTCTTGGTATGTCAATACATTCATGTTGGGCATATGAACGAATAGCCTTTTCACAGATGGTGTCCTGCCATGTATCTCAAAACCAAATATTCTCCATATGGACTCATATGAAGATAAATATCTTGCCTTGATGTATTCAGTAATCTCATCGATACCAGAATTATCGCTTTCATTTGCAGTAGTTGATTGTAGCACCATATTTGCACAATCATGCCCTTTTGTGATGTATTTGAACAATATTTCACAAGATACGTCTTGTTGCACCACTCAACATTTATGTGTGCTTGGAATCTCTTAAGCAACCTAGAATTATAAGGGACAACCCATCTGTTATCTAATTTGATATTGTTTCTCATAACAAATCTGGCATCATCACGTCGACGATACTGAGGAAATCCATTCTGATCAATAGTTGTTTCCGAACAAAATTTCTTGGGATAGTTCTTTGAGCACCTCCCATCTTTCATACACGGGCTTTTAGAATTGAGATGACCACATGGGCCATGGATCATCACATCATCTACCAATGCATATCCAAGATGATCCATGTTTATATCTGGAATCTCGGCACATATAACATTGTCTATGAAAGCTGGTGTTGGATCTCTTCCCCTATCAGCTAACCAAGCAAGTATATGTGCATGAGGTAAACCCCTTTTTTGGAATTCAACTGTGTAGACAACTGTAAAAGATACTTATAAATATAAGTAGATAGCAAATAGAATGGATGTGTCAATGAAAAAAATAAAGCTAAACTAACCTGCACGCACAACACCAAAAATATGACCTTCCTTGATGTCAGAAATAAACTCAGTTAGCTTGGTGTGGTATAGCCTACTAACCATGTCACTTCTATCACTTGGATGCTGGCCAGGCTCAAACTGTAATGCCAAAGCTATCTCAGGCCATTTCGCATTGCATGTAAAAGTAATGAAAAGTTGTGGAGGACCATAGGCTCGACATATCGCCATAGAGTCGTGATAATTTTGTACCATGTATCGTCTCCCACCAATGAAACTTGCAGGCAACATGGTTTTGATACCTATATCCTTTCCCGATGCATTTCCGCAGCACACTGCATCAGATATTCCTTGGTATGTCTCTGAGCGTATCCTCTTTTGGTTGAAAAAAAGGTATGATAATCTATTCGCTTCAATAGTGGAAAATGCATTTACGATCAACTGATCTGATAGACGACCACAACAAATAAATGGATTTGGTTGATCCCTTCGATAATGGCAACGATATCGATAATATTCAAGCTGTGTAACTTCATTACGGGCACTAGGATGCTCATCATCATTCTTTTTATATTGGATGTCAATATGGAAGCCTGGATCACCATACGGAAAAAGGAGTGGATACTGTAATGACATCAATGCAGGATGGACCGGTGAGATGCTTTTTAGCAGGCCTGACTGTTTCTCAACAATCACATCAAAATTTGATGACTCAATGGATGTGCCCGGAATAAATAAGGCGGCCAACTCATTGCAAGCAGGCAGATTATATTGACTATCTCTTGATTTGCCTGACCCAAATATCCTAATGGCTATCTCAGGAGCAGATGGTGAGAATAGTCGGTCTCGTGCTTGTCTGAATTGGGTAACCAAAGGATTACATGTGTCTAGCATTTGTATAAGGTCACTGACAATGGAAGCATCAGGTTGATCATGACCATGACCATCTGATTGAAAAACATTCATCCTATTGTTCAGTTCATTTTCTGTGTCATATATATAGAGTTGTGCATATTCTGGGCGTCTGCCAGTTGGTGGTAGTAAAGAACCTATGCGATGATGTACTACACCATTAATGCGAAAGACATATGGACCAACACCAGTGTTGATACTCCTATCGATGTTGACTCCAAGAGACGTGAATGCAAACAAAGAATTATATTGTCTGATCAACCGCATGAAATTTTTTGATCGTGTTGGTCCATCGAAGCGTATAAGATCACGTAGGACAACTGGGAACTCTCTATATGCAGGGAGCACAATCTTACCACCACGACAACATAGATTGTAAGTAATTCTATTTCTAGAAACAGCACTTTGGCTATGCACTCTCTCTTGATACCAAAATAACGCGGAACAATGGTTGCATGTATAATCAAGTGAACCATAGTATGAACGGTCATCATATGTAGCTACAAAAAAAGAAATATGCATGGTAAATGGGTATAATTGGATGGACCATGGAAAACGTGGTGACATATAGAAATGAGATCTGACCTTTTAGAGCAGAAACATAATCTTGTGGCAAAGAATAAGCGGGTGTTACCCAGGGGTCACGCGGTATATAACCTTTATATAAGGAGGAAATATATGGCTATAATAACAAGAACTTTATAGACATAAATAAGATTGGAAGGAGTCTAAGAATAACCTCCAAAGATAGCTCTATAGAAACTAACCAGTTAAAAAGTTCCCTTTCCTGATAGAAGCTCTTAGATTATTGGCAAAGCGACGCCTCAAACGATTCTGGCGGGCAATATGAGTTAGCACAATGGGGAAAAAATGATCCCCTATAGGAAAATGTATGGTAACCATGTAGGTATGGAAAAAGTGGTAACCGAGAAAATGGTTGGACAACACATTATAAGTTAAAAATGTTACTAACGATTAAGGTGTTGATGCTGATGTTGAGAGCCAATAAGCAATGATGTTCCTGAATAATGAAACATGAAAGAATTTTTACATGAATAGGCAAGTAGACATGGAATATATTGAGCAAGACATATTTCCTAATGGATGTATACGTCACTTAGCAAAGATGTATCGAAAGATGTGCACATCGATGATGTCACGTTTTATAATCGTTTTCGGGGCAATAGTCGTGCAAGCATCAGCATACCTACAGATGCTGGAGAATCCTCTGAATGGACATGTATCTCCTGATCTGGTTGAACCATCATATTGGGCACTAACATATATCGTTTTTATGAAAGACCAACAAAGAAGAAAAGAGTTCAGAATAGCATAGGATAAATGACATATATATTGACTATGCTTAGTAGTTGACTTCTTTGGTCAACACATTTTCCCTATATATTAGATAGATGTCTAACGTATATATAGAAAATATATTGTTTGCAAGCTAGAAGACATGTCTACCATGTCTTCGAACATGCCGACGCGATGTCTCAGGAATATCCATGGAGGCAGACCGGCCAAAGACTGCTATGACAACGATAAAAACAATGAGCCAACATGATAATTAAAGCAAACCAATACAAACGATCAGCAGAATAAATAAAAATGGAGCACAATATATGCACTTAGTTAATAACAATAAAAACAGAGCACATACCAACTAAAATAAATAAAAATAGGGCACAATACACAAACTCAGTTATATAACAACGCGAACAGATACAAACAATTAGAGAGAAAAACAGCAAACATGTGTACAAAGTGAACCAACAAACTAAGAGGGGAAAACAACTATATGCTTGGCAGAGAGGTGCAACAAGTTGTATTATATTGGGCTAGTTTCATGAAAGATAAAGAGGGCAACAAAATAAAAATAGTCAATTAGTAAAAAAGAAAACACAATGCGCTAATGAGGAATACCAGATTGAGAATGAAATAATGTGCATAATAAATAAAAAAAGAAACAAGGGACAATAATGGTAGGGTATGAACTTGCCTTGCAAAGCAGACACCTGCGCGTAGGATGAAGATGCAGGATCCAAAATCAATCCATGTGTAACGCTAAGAACAGCAAGCTAAAGAGAAAAATAGACAGGAAAGACAAAATCAAATAAATCGGAGATAGCAGAATGGAAGAGAAAGAGAAAGCACTGTCGATGGAAGATGAACTAACCGAAGTAACCTAGAGTAGAGATTAACGGAAAGGCCGAGACGAAGGGATTTCTTGTCGCAGAAATACAATGTAGCAGCAGCGGAGCAAGCGATGCAAACAAAATCCCCTAAGGCGCAGCTGGAATGAAACAATGTACGGCTACAAAAATTAGGCCGAATGAAGGGACGCCATACCTGTTGCCGATGCCACACAGAGATACAACACTTACCTGAACTGCTCAACACCTCTGCTCTGCGAAGCATTCAGTTTGAGAGGGCGGAATAGCTGTCTGTTCTTCTGCGCACAGTGAACGAAGGAGGAAGACGCTTCGTGCAGCCAGGAAAAAGGCCTGTGCAGGAAAGCATGGTGGGCCCACCTGTGGGGCCAGGTGTAAATGCAATGAAAGGCTTGTGCAGGAAAGTATTGTGGGCCCACCTGTGGGGCCACGTTTGAATGCAACGGCGGAAGGAACAAGAAAATTGCAGGCAATAAAAAAATATCTGCAAACAAGTATGGTGGGGCCCACGAAGGAAAAAGCTAATGGTGACGTGGATGGCCTAAACTCTCAGCTAGCCCACGCCGTTTGTATAGTAGAATATTCTTATATTACATTATTCAGTGTCTTTTTCCGATAAAAATGTTTATTTTCTCAACGATTATGTGACACCTACTCATCTCAGCTACCTCAGATAAAACATATATCGGGCTAGCTCTGTTCATTTTTAAATAAAGCAATTGATTTTTATCTAATAATTTGATTATTGGCCTTATTAAAAAATTAAAAAAAATATTTATTTTATTATTGAAGATACTTTAAGTATAACTTATATTCTTACATAATTACACAAATTTTTTGAATAAGACGAATGATCAAATATTGTAATAAAAATCAACAATATCATTTAAAAATAAACGAAGAGAAATAAATGGAGAGAGTACTATCTGAGCAAGGCTACTCCCCGTGCGGAATCTTCGTACTAGAAGAAGATATTTCCTTTGATTTTATATTTCTTAATTTTCTATGTCTAAAGTTTTCTATGTCTAAAGTTTTTAGATATTATTTGTTATCATTTTAATGACTAAGAGTTTACTTTGAATTCACATACTTTATAAGCTCATTAACTAAGTACAATATGGTCATATTTAATATAGAAGTGCATTATTTCGGATACTTGGTAAAGATAGATTTGCCATTTATTTTTGAAAAATACTCTATAAACTATAAACACTCGACAAATAATTTATTTTTGAGTGTTTTTTAAAATAAACTCGGTAAAAATGATACTAACATGCATCACGATAGTGTGCTTAGGCGGGCAAAAAAAAATCTGGGTTTTTCGAGTGTTTTTTTAAAACACTTAACAAAGATAGTAGGTTTTCCAACTATTTTTTGAAAAAACACTCCACAAACTTAAAAGAGCCATTATTTTGTGTGAAAGAATGTTTCTAACCTATGTGATACTTGCAATATGATTTGAGCTTGAATTTTTTCTACACTAAAAATACAACATATCTTATTCGATATAAAAATTTTGTATTTTTATAGGTCATTTTGCTATTTTTAATTTTGACTTAAAAAATTTTTACAATCAAAATGAAATATATTGAATCTCATGTAAAAATTTAGTATTTTTATCAGTGTACTATTTTTAATTAATTAAATGTATTTCTACCAAATAAATTGAAATAGGTTAAATTTGAACTGCAAGTGCATTAAATCATGAACCATAAATTTTTTAAAAAATCATATCCATATTTTTCGTCTATTTTTAGGCCTTACCTACTAAATTGAAAATTTTAAAAACAATCTAGGTTACGACACTCGATCTGCAACATGGAGTTTAATGGTTTTTTAATTCTGAAATAAAACAAATGAAGTCTAGAAAACACGAGACCTATCATGATGTTATAATAGTATACGTAGATGCTATGATAAAATTTTAAAAATGTTTTGAAAAAATTGTCAATAAAATGTTAAGAAAACTAGACATTCTCATCGCACGAATTAGAATTTTAAAAAGGAATGGTGCAACGTTCGTATCCTATTTTTTTATCTTTTCTTTGATGAGTGCCACATTTTGACACTTGGTAAGTCCACGTCATGTCCGTGAACACAACATGAAGTCAATTGTTTCGTCAAGTGTCGTGTATGGTACTTGGTGAAGAGTTTACCGAGTACCCGACAAAAAATACTCAGCGAACCCCTGTTCATTGAGGTGATTTTTGTCGAGCGTCATTCACCGAGTGCAACACTCATGAACCTTTGTTGAGTATTTTTAGAGGTTCACTGAGTGCCTATGACACTCGAGGAAAGCCTGTTTTTCCATAGTTTTTCATGGAGAGTGTGTTGGGGAATAGAGAAGCTACGCTAGCCGGCAAATTCAAAAATTTACATCCTAGGCCTAAGACTCATGCGCGTACGAGATCATAGATCGGTACCTTCTAGCATGAGACGCGCCAGGTGCAGCGGAAGAAGATGTTGGAGCAACGTGTCAAGCCTATCCTCGCTTCGTCCTTGTCATCCTTCGTCGATCCGATCGATGAAGACGACGTAGTCGTTTGCATGCAGATGTTCACGAGCGTTGCTATTGGAGCAACGTCTCCACGGAATCCACATGTACAGGGATGGAGTACCTCCCACGGTAGCGTGCTAGCACCGCACGTGAGAGACGAGAATCTTGACCTCAACGTTTGAGATCAAGAAAAGAAGGAGATAATTCTTGGGTGGCTAAATCTAATCTAGGCTTATTGTTTATTTCAAGGTGTCTTTCTCCTCTCCTTTTATAGGGCTGAGAGACTCCTGGTCGTGCTCATCTCGAAACCCTAAAAATCGTAACAGGCCCAATCTGTTTGCCCACGTCAGAACTTCTGATCCTGTATCGGAACTTCCGACAGGGTATTTTAGGTTTCCCGATATAGTACGACACGCAATAGATCCAATCTATTATCGTCCACCTCGGAACTTCCGATACCATATCGGAACTTCAGATCAATACAAAAATTTCCCAATTCTGAATCGAAACTTCTGGCTCGTTGAAACTTCCAAAACAACATTTGCTCTCTGTATCAAGACCAAAAAATAACTAGAACTTCCGATATCTCTTATCGGAACTTCTGATCCACAAAATTTTTCTTAGACATATCCTTCGGAGTGTGGCCCTACCATTTCTGGATACCAACCTCGTGCATGCGATTCTCGCAACAAAAGTTCAATTGATATGATATTTTTTAGGTCAAGTCATCTGTTAAAGGTAAGTTAAGACATTGCGGTATTGCATGCTCAAGTCAAGCAGTTCATTACTAGCAGACCCCATACAAAAAAAACTCTAAAATCAAAAAATATATACAATCAAAACATGCTTTTATTTATTTATATAACTTTAATACATATCACACCCACTAACCTGAGTACAATCATTATTTCATTTTCACTATTCACTAATGACTAACCAGGAGTCATATTCACATGCATATCGGTATTTATATTTTACCACACTTTTCTTTTATTCGCTGATTAAATATGTACTTTAGTTAATTAGGATTTGAAGCCTTAATTTTTTTTGGACCTATGCGGATGTCATCTGTGGCCCTGATGGAGAAATCGCTTGCCAACCATCTCCAACATCTATATCTACCGCTAAAAAAAATTGTGGTGGTAAGTACATTTTTTTCTCGTAGCAAAACCAAAACCGTCTAATTTTAGCTTTTTTATCTTTATTTATATCGTGTTCTTTTAATATTGCAATTTTTTCAGGTTGCAAATGCAGAGAATATTTCAGCTAGTATCTTATAAAGCAATTCTGGTCTTCGGGTGGGACCGCATTAACCCACCTGCGTTCATATCTGAAAATGGTCAGCTTGAGTAGAGCAAGCTCAGTTGCGTCATCTTTCCTTAAACCATTTCTTGCCTTGACACTAATGCAGCTAGTGCACTATCCCTTGATGTTGTTAGACTAATCAAAAGCTAATGACCCATGATCAATGTGTCATGCATGCATCCAGTACTGCAAAGGCAACATTTGTTTCTTCCTGCACACATGAAGAAGTCCCATTCAAGCTACCGTATTCAGTACACAATTGTTTTCCTCCCTCCTATTTGAACAATTGAACCTCCTGGTGAAGCAACGCTCTAACATTCGGTCAAGGCTAAGCAATCAGTTGAGCAGCAACTCCTATCTTGATAGTGACAAAGCAGTGATAAGATGGAGACTGTTTTGACTGAAGCATTCAAGTCCTTGGCAGATTTGGTGTTTGGTAGGCAGTGGCAACTGACAAGTACATTTGTCCCCAATGCATGTGAGGCAGAGCTGCTCATGTTGTGAGCAAATGAACGGTGGGAAATTGTGCCCTTAAATTGCAAGCTAGCTAGGAAGAAAGGGATCATACCGAGCTGGTAGTGCCGCAGTCCATATATCTCCATGTCAGCCTCAATGATGTACTTTTTATCTTACCATTGTTACGAATTGTTACCATGTATTCGTAGAATCGATTTTGGTATTGAGTTTCAAATGATAAAACAATACTTTAATTAAAAATATTTTGGGCATATTCATTATATTAGAATAAATTTACAGTGTCTCCAAATTTTGTAGACCATCCAACCTATACGATTCAACGGATTATATTTGAAATCGGTAAACTATTACCTTGTAGAGATAATATGTCATATATAACCTTCTTTTAATATATATGGGCCCATATACATGTAGCAATTAAATTCTTTATAAATACATGTAGAAAAAATTACATGATAGTAGATTAATTATTGCGTTCACTTGAAAAAAGAAATAATCAACAAACTTTTCATTCAGATTCAGATGACATGTACCCGGTAGATTAATTTTCTAATCAAGACAATCTATAGCCGGTTAGGCGGTTAGCCCATTTCCTTTTTAATTAATTATTTTAAATACATTTAATCGATGATTTAGATTGGCACGTGAATGACCCTTATCAAAAACTACTCTCTTTAGTACTTAGTTAATTCTTAAAAATCATTGCTAATGAAACATTACTGTTAATGCGTTCGCTTAATTATGCTACTGCACAAATCAATCCACTTGATGCTTCAGCAAATACGAACCAGCCTGCGAATTTCAAACTGTCGTCTTAGGTTTGCACTGTTGAGTTTGTTTTTGTGGCTACGATTCTACGAAGGCTGTCGGCAGAAGAACAAGTTGCACGCTTGCACTTGCAACATTCAGGTCATCAGGACCATGGCTGAAGTAGCTTTCTACGCGTTGAAATAAAGCTGTTTGAAACTAAGGAAATGCTGTGCTGCGTCGTATCATCTGTACAGATGCAATTTCTGAATTTTATATGTCAGCTGGACCTGTAATACGGTATAGTTAGCAGGCTACAGCTACCGGTTTCAGACTCCGTCTGACTAGGATCCATCGTCCTGAACTCCTGATAGGACGAGCTGCTTGACTGCTTGTGATGTATGACGACTCTGATCGCTTTCTTTATGTTTTTTTTCTCTCCAAATCAAAGATGAAATCTGTATTATCAAGGGCAGCTGTATTCCAAGACTGCCAGTGTAGTGCTTGTTACTACCTCTGTTTTGTGAGGTCGATTCAGTGCAAGCCAACATCATAAAGGAGCAGCATTTCAGAGGTTCCAACATGATCAAAAGTAGGAACTAATTCTTTATGATTAGGTCGGTTGCTCCCATTCCAAGGAACTTTTGTGATACTTCAGTACAAGAAAACGAAAAATACCATTTTTCTCCAGTGACAGAGCTTGTTCAGAAGCCGGAGAGGACGCAAGCAGGCGTGTATATGGATGCGCACTTGGTAAACTTGTTCTGCTGGAAATTAACCAGTGGTATGTTAGTATGAACGCGAGCTGTAAAATCCCAGTAAATTCGGCCACGAAACTTATCTGAACACCCGTAAAAAGAACTTATCTGAACAAACCCGAATCAGTAAACTAAACCGAACGGCTAAGCACGTATCTAGGTGACGCAGAATAAATTCATGTACAAACCAAATCGGATATAAAAACAAAATTGCACTTTTGGAGAGGCTGCTGCATGTAAAGTCCCTCTTCCCTGAATGGTAAAACACCAAACAGCACATGGTGCATAGTAGGATTCTTTTTCGAAGAAACGGCAGGAGACTGCTGCTATGCATTGAATTAAGATGTTAAGGATTCGGGAGAAAGAAAAAGGGAAGAAAAGGGGTTAAACATGATGACCCTGCTTTAATTCAGACTCTCGTTTCCTCTTTGATTTTCTGGAGAATCGTAGTGAGCCCTGGTTTCGATGTTCTAGCAAATTCTATTGTTCCGATCTTTCTAGATTTCCTAGGTAACTAGTTCTAGTTGAACCGTTGAATTGGGCATAGTATATCATTTTAGGCCCGTTTGGATCCAGGGGCTAAAGTATAAGGAGCTAAAATTTAATCATTTTAGGGGCTAAAAAGGGGCTAAAAATTTTTAGCCCATTAGCCCCCAAAGAGGAGCTAAAGAGGGGCTAAAATGTCCCTTTTCCACCCATACCCCAACCATGCATGCATGCATGAAAAGCAAGAGCAATAAATGAGGGATATTTCAGTTATTATATACAGCAATAAATGTTTTAGCCCTTTTTTTAGCCCTTGGATCCAAACAAGGGTGACTAAAATTTTAGCCCATTTTTTAGTCACTTTGTTTTAGCCCATTGAATCCAAACAGACCCTTAGTCGTAAAGATGCATGTACTATGATTCTTCAGAGAAGAATAATATACAATATTATTAGTTAGGATGTTTTTACCATCCTTGAGAAGATATTGTGATATATTGTGAAGTAGGAGATATTATAAGGTACCAAATTAAATCCATCCGCTTATTTGACCGAGTTACGATCAGAACAAAGAACATGCCACTAGAGAGATGAAGGTCGCCGGCGAGCTCTTGCCGCCGCACCACTGGAGACCCGCCGCAGCACCGCCGGTGACCTACCGTCGCGTTGCTGATGAGATCCCCCTTCGGGGACATGTGGCTTGGCCTCGCCGTTCAAGACCTCACCACTCGCCATACCGCCATGTGCCCACTGCTCCGCAAGACTACGTCGCCTCCCTGTGCTGTTTGGTGCTGCCCTGTCAGATGTGCCAACACGTCGCCGGCTAGGCTGCCCCACCAGCGCAGCCTCGCCAGCCTCCCCAACACAACTTCTGTTTTCTTGCTCTAATGTGCTAAGCAAAATTCTAAAAATGTCCTTCCACTTTGTATTAGTAGTAGAGATATCATTCCCTGTCCAGAAAGGTACCAAGAGGTACTGTTTTAATCTCAGTCGTTGAATAAATTTGATCAACTACTCAGATTTAATACCTCCTCGTCCTTAAGAATAATAAAATTCCTAGATTAGTTATTACTATTATCATTGGTTGCTGTTCTAATTACTGAGGGCATGTACAATGGGTGTCTTGAGTTGTGTCTTCGGGTGTGTCTAAGAGGGTAAATGTAAAAAAACTTAAGACACGTCTCTTAACGAAGACACTGTGTCTTGGTTCTATGCTCGAGGCATAGGACTAGCTGATTGGTCAATTTAATTTATTGAATGCTCTGATTGGTGCAATGAATATAGCAAGACACAGGTTTTAGACACGCCCACTGTACTATATTGTGTTTTAGCTATGTCTTATGCTTGGAGTACCGTGCAGCAGTGTCAGGGTTGTACATGCCCTAGCCTTCCTGGCCAAAGTCAACATTACACATTGGTAGCAGTTAACTTTATCTCTGAAAGTAAACAGAGCTAGCTCGAAGTTATCAATCGGCGGGAACTGAAGATGTAAACAGTCTTGGCAGCTACTTGGAGGCGCGCCGCCGACGCTTCGAATTGCTTGGCTCGTACGGCCACCGGAGCTTTTCGCCGCCCCTGCACCCTCTATATAAACACCTGCACCTCGTGGCCTTCCATTCCCCCAATTCACGAACAACTCCAGATCTGCTCTTCCTCCTCCTTTTCTCTTCTTCTTTCTAACAGAGTAACAGCAGCAAGCTAGCCCGAATTTTTCAACTGTTCTAGGAGGTTTCTGAATTCGACTATTCTAGGATAGCTGGACGGGGCCTGACCAAGTGACCATAGTATAATGATCTTGAACTCCAGCAGCAGGTACAACGTATTCGTCAATACTTGTCAGCTGGAAGAGCTCAAGAGCTTCTACTTCTGGATCTTCCAAATCTTCAATAGATATTGCCCCTGCACCTGACTGACGGATCCTACACAGCAGCAACTATATTTGAAATATCCTAATCTGCCTGACATATTTACAGAGTGCAATTGGGGCTATAGCTACCCTCTTTCCGGCTCTTAACTTGGATCAATTAGGTTTTGCGCTTGCCGAAGATATTTGAATAGGTTGCAAGTGCACATTTATTTGCAAATCACTTGATTTGATCGGATCATGGGCACCATGACTCTGCCCCCGGGGTTCCGGTTCCACCCAACTGACGATGAGTTGGTCGGTTATTATCTCAAGAGAAAATCTGACAACCTCAAGATCGAGCTCGAGGTCATCCCTGTCATTGATCTCTACAAGTTCGAGCCATGGGAGCTACCAGGTTTGTACACTTGTATCATCGTTTCCCCATTAATCCATACACACACACAGTCTTTAATGCAGCTTATGCCTTTGTTAGATAAAACTTCGTGTTTTAGGCAGTTGAAAACTTGAAATTCTGTATGAAATATATTTTGTCGACATTGTGTTAACTTTTGATGAATTGTTTCCACGGTGGAAAATAACTGAACAAGTGTGCAAACCATTTGACTTTGCTAGCCCTGTCTTTCCCTAAAGGAGAGAATCAAAGAAACCGGTGGTAGAAGTTGGAAAGGAACATGCTTTACATAATTTTGCAGTTTTCATGGCTCGCTAGCTAGAGAAAAACGATCTTTTCCGCGGGCATCTGGCCTTTTTCTCCCTAGGCCGGTTGCTGGTTAACCACGTTTTTTTTAAAAGAAACTGTTATTCAGAAGAGAGAACCAGTGACGTATATTTTGAAATATTTATATATTAATTATAAATGTGATAATTTAAATATTATAAATGTAATCTATTGTATATCACTATTATATATATATATATATTACTACACACTTTATTTGTCTTATAATATAGTAATCTAGCATACAATAATTAATGAAACATTTTGTACAATACCATATTCGTCTTACTACGAATCATATTCCATCGAATATTAGATTTTCGTGTGAAACTGAAAGCCAAGCTTTTCGAATATTCTATTCGAGTGATTAGTAGTACACGATTTTATCATGGGCATAAATGCATAATCATCTCAAGTGAATGAACTGGTTGGTAAAAATAAAACAAAAATTGGTTTGTGCAGAGAAGTCGTTCTTGCCGAAGCGTGATCTGGAGTGGTTCTTTTTCTGCCCGCGCGACCGCAAGTACCCAAATGGGTCACGGACGAATCGCGCGACGAGCACAGGGTACTGGAAGGCTACCGGCAAGGACCGCAAGATCGCCTGCGCCGACGTGTTTGGACTCCGCAAGACGCTCGTCTTCTACAAGGGACGTGCCCCCGGCGGCGAGCGTACCGACTGGGTGATGCATGAGTACCGCCTCTGCCAGGACCTCGCCCATGGCGTCTCCAACTTCATGGTAAGCAATCCAGCACATCAATGCCTGCAGATTGATTGCACAACATTATATTGATGGCTGGTTGGCTATGCTGCTGCAGGGAGCGTACGCGTTGTGCCGCGTGATCAAGAGACACGAGGCCGGGGTGCAGGGCGAGCAGGCGGCGAAGGGGAAAGGAATAATCGGCGGCGGCGGCGGCGGCCATAAGCTGTCGGGAGGGCAGATGAGCAAAGTGTCGAGCAGCTCATCGATTGTCACCGTCGACCACCAGCTTAGCCAGAGCAACGCGTCACCGTTCACGCCGCCCACCAATGCCAGCCCTCTCCTGGAACTGGACGATATCTTCAGCGCCGACGACTGCAACGTGTTCCAGCTTCAGAACCGCGTCCCGTGCGGCGGCGTACCGGGCTCGCTGCACTCGCCACGAATGTGCGTGCCCCAGCCGCATGCGGACGCGTTCTTCTCCGGCGGCGGCTACCCGGCGGCGGCGACCGACACGCAGCTGCCCCCTTTCTACGGCGACGTCACGGGGATCGTGTCGGAGCACGAGCTCTGGAACGCCGCGCCGCTGCTGTGCAGGCAAGCCAGCGACGGCGACGACCTGACGGCGTGGCTCGCCTCCGACGACAACATGTTCGTCTTCTGACTTCTGAGTGACACTCACGCGCTCGTACAAAAATGGCGTTATATATCTGAGCCATGGTGCAACATGTCTTCCTTTGATAACATATGCGTATTAGCGTGCGTATATACGTGTATGGCTAGCTACAGAGTGATGGCTTCTTTTAGTACTGTACATCTTCTCTGTAGCATACAGAATACTGCTGAGTAGTGTACTCGGGTTGCCCTACTAGTATTCCTGCAAATATTTCATTTCATAGCATCATAGCATGTAAGACCAATTGTTATGTTAAGTGTTTTCCTTTCTTTTAGCCGCCTGACACTATTTGGCTGCAATAAAACAGTACTAAAATGGATTACAGATTCCTTTTAAAAGTCTACCAGAGTTTGCTGAACAGACGAGAAATAAGGGTCATGGAAAACACACAACAGAAACAACAATATGATTTAACTTTTTATAAGTCATTTTTTAAATTTTTAACTAACTATATAAAAAATATACCAATAACTACAACACCAAATATTTTTTGTTAAATCCACTATAAAATATGTTTTAATAGTGCATTTGATTGATATTTATAGTTTTTTAAACCTAGCCAAAGTTATAGAAGCTTGACTTATAAACAAGTCAAACAACTTGTAATATAAATATAAAACAGATAGAATAGTAAATGTTGGAGGTATGTCATGAACCCCTTTAGCAACCATATAGATCAAGACCATCGATGGTGCTACGGTGGCACCGTATATGCACACCAGAAAAATAATATGCTATGAGCGACCATATAATCTGTCCATGGTTGAGACCAGGTAATATGACTCAAATAAGATATATTATTTGTGTGCATAAATCTTAACTATATTAAAGCGTTCAGTTTTCCGTCGCGCGCGCCTCCGTCCCTGCGTCCAGTCGCGCGCCTCCCCGTCGCTACGGCTCGGCCCATTATGCCTCCGTCCGAATCGCCGCGCCCAATCATCGCCCCCTCGTGAAATCATCGCCCCTCGCGAAACCCTAACAACTCCCGGCCGCGAAGCATTCTCCCTCCGCGAAAAACCCTACCGCCGCCATCCCGCGCTGCTCGCCCGTCGCTCGGACCCCCTCCCGCGTCGCTTGCCCATAGCCACATGCATTCTCCCTCCCACGCCGCTCGCCCCCGCTCGGCGGCCGGGCCAGCCCCGCGTATGGCGCGTTGTCCGCGTCCACTGCCGCCCAAGCAGAGCAGGCGAGCGACGCGGGATGGAAACGACAGTGCTGGAGGGGGTAAGGTTTTGTAGAGGGAGGGACTAGGCGCGGCCAAGGGCCTTGCAAGGCGTCGTATGGCGAGCGCCGTTGGAGGTTCTCATCCTGGCTCTACGGAACCCTAGCCCCTCTAGCGTCGCTCGCCACCATGCCCAGATCTAGCGATTACCGTCTTGACCACAACCCTGCCATCTCATCCCACATCTTACTTGCAACCGTCCACCATGCTCGCTCTGCATGCGTCGACCACGTCCGCAGCTCAATCACTATTAAGCATCGCCTTATGCTTATTGAAGCTCCACCCTTAGAAGCGCAGAGAGAAGAACAAACACGCCAAGGTAGAAGAATAGGAAGAAGAGGGCTCAAATTCAGGTTCGGTCCCAATTCTCTCACATTTGTTCTTCAATTCTGGACGATGAATGTTGATTTTGCGAGATTGAGTCCTCTCAACATCTAGATAATTATACTTCTTGCATTATCGCTACCTTCATGTTACCTGAAGAAACCGGTTTTCATTATAAATTAGATATGCTTTCGTTCTGTAATGTTATAAATTTCATGAATAAAAGTTCTGTAGTTTCATGAATAAAGGTTCGGTAATGTTATACCCACTGCCATTACTATCAAATTTAATTAATGGTTCTGTAATGTTTAACATGTTGTTTCCAAAACCCTTTAAGGTTCTGTTGTTTCACTGGTAATTTAGTTGTGTAATGACAGGTTCTTATGGTTGATAGTTGGTGTCGCGTGTGCCGATCTTTTCCTGATCTAATTTTCAAGCTCAGCTATAAACCGAGCAAAACAACGAACTCCATTACCACACATCTAGAGTATTCTATGAACTAGAAGTTTTTTCATTAACTCATGGTTGTGGTCAGTGTCAATGTCACTATTGGAGTAAAAGAGGATCGCATGATGATAACATGAATGCATAATGTGTCTGATATCTTCTGTGTTAGCTGTGGATCCATTGTTGGATAAAATATGTAAGATTCTAATGATCATTTTGTAATATACGTTGTATTGTTTAGCACTATCTAAGTTCAATGGTGCTTCTACTATACTATGCTTGAGTTTATGGTATCCTGTTGATCAACAAAGGTTTCTTCAAATCTTTTCTTCATGTCATTTGCACTATACTTGATAGTAGTTTTCCCTTGTGGTTTACTATATAACCTATCAAATTATCAAATTATGTCATATAACTAGAAGAGTATAGTTTTAATTATCCTTTTTTATAATTAGGCTATATCCTGCCATCCCATTATGATGATGGCTCTCATTTACAACATAATTATCATTTTGATTTTGTGATGTTACTATCATGTGACATATGTATGAGTGATGAATATTTTTATCTTACTGTGTGCAAGACATGGGCTTTAGTTTGTTTGATTAAGACCATTTCAGTTATAGTTAGTATTCTCCCTCACAAGCTTGGTGAATCATTGGATTCTACTCTTTTTTGGTTAACTTGTGAAACACTGGGAAAACATGCTCTTAGAATTAATCTATTTCATTTAGTACCAATTCAGATGCATGATATTGCACTGATAATTATATTTGTTGATCCATAGTATTGTTAGTAGGTTTTGTTACCATTGATGATTTTGTTGAGTTTTCCATTGTCATTGGTGTTTACTTTTGATGAATGCACATGTTTAATAACATGCTCGAATTTGATGTTTGGTTTCTGCGGAATGGCAGAGCTGAATTTGTGTTGTGAATTACTGCTTGTTTAGATATCATAGGCTGGTAGGGATTCGTAAGCTGATTTTAAAATGTTTTAAGAAGATGGTTGATATGTGTTTTTGCAACATCTAAAATTAAAGTCATTTTGTATGAAGAATAACATGCGCCGGACCATTTTACTTTCACAATTTATTGATTTAGCTATCACTGTTATTCAATATCTCCTGTAAAAATACTTTTTTGCTCTACTCCTGCTGCATGCTATTTGAAACATCGGTTAGATGCCAGCTCTCCATGTTTAAACACCATGGCACATATAAACATGGCATTCTGAACATTATTCTTTCATTCTTTTAGTTTCTTGATGAACATTAACAAAATGCTTTAATTACCTCGTCTATACATTGATAATGAATTTGCTGAATTTTGTTTGTGGGGGCATAAATCTCATGTTTCTAATAACAGACATTCAGTTATGTTCCATGAGTTATTTTGATGATTCACATCTGTTCCATGAGTTGAAGTTGATATGTTCTGTTCATATGTTCATAAGTTGCATGTGTCCACAAGTTATGTATACTGAACATGAACCCAATTTGCATGTGTCCATAAGTTGATATGTTCTGTTAGTTGATAATTATTGGCTGTTTAATCCATGAGTTGATGGCTAAACAATTTAATTTTCAGTTTAATTGGAATCCAGTTTAATTTTCAGTTTGGAGGGATGTTATCAGATTAGCTTTTAATCCATGAGTTGATGGCTAAACAGTTTAATTTTCAGTTTAATTCCCCTGCATTTGGAATCCAGTTTAATTTTCAGTTTGGAGGGATGTTATCAGGTTAGCTAGGTTTTAGTCCGCGGGTAGCGGAAACTACGATGATTTTGCAAATTATGCTAGAATGGAATGTTGATAGCACCGATGTAAATTCAGCATAAATAAATATACTATGTAATCATGAACTAATAATACATGAACTAATAAGTGAAGTCACATCATGTTTTATGTTTACATTTGATCAAATCTTTGTGTAATGTCAACAGAACAGAATTTGAAAACACTCAAACATACATGTTTTCCATTATCTCTGTCTTAGTCCTGTTCCTTACTTTTAATATGCATTGTTAAATTATCATAATTTGGTGCACTCAATGTTTTATCCTTTTGTTATCATTAGTTGCATTGTGTTGTGCTATTTGTATTGTATATTCACCATAATGCTATTTTGTCATTGATCCATATTTGTATAGGGATATGATGTTCTTCTAGCCATTACTAACTTAAGTTTAGTTTTTTGCAGATTTGAAAAGAATAAGGGATATTCAAAGCAATCAAAATATTCAAAGAAGTTCAAAGCATTATTGTTAAATTTCGTCAGAACAGGTTTTATATAGGCTCTTGTTCTGTCAGATACATGTGCTTTGCAATTCTCTTACTGGTTGTTGTATTGCCCAACAATTCTATTTATGCATGTTCCTAACGAATAATGTTGTGATGTGTATGCTCAGATTTTAAACATATTTTGGAATATGAGACAGTGATGATAAAAAAATCTTCAGAAGTTTAAAGCCAAATTAGTAGTAATGCTGTGATGAAAAAAACGTTTTATAATATGAGTTTTTTCATCATTGCAAACCAAGACTGATTTGTCTCATGCTTAGCATTGGGATTTTTTTAACGATAAACATCTATTTAAAGTGTAATATTTGTTAACTTGGATTGAATATTGAATAAATGTACCAAGAATAAATGTAATAGTACTACATGATTTCCTCTGCTTTAGCTATTAAGAAATTTTTTAGTATTCCAACTAAGATATAACTTAGTATCAACGGTATGCACCGAATATATAAAAAGTATACCATGAGGCGAAAGGTTTGTGCCTTTAATTAAAATTAAAGTCTGTCAAGCTAAATGGACATAATTCTACTAGACTGCATTAGAAGGGTTCATAAATTGATAACACACAATCATCTAATCATCCAGTAGCAGAAAACTGGATGGCACCATTTATTCAACATAAAATTCCAGTACAACAATTCATCAGACCTTTTTTTAAAAAACAAAATATGTGAACATAAAGTTAGGTTAGATGTGGGGAAAATTTTGTATATTTCATCATGTTCAGTACCACTGTTCTGAATTTTGAATTTTTTGAGTATTTTTCCGAATTTTTTAGCATTTTTATGAGATATTTCCCTGTTTAATATTTAAATATTTACTCCTATTTATTTTTTTTAATATTTTCCCATCTTTATTATCTTAATATTTTTCCCTATTTATTTTTTTAATATTTTCTCCTATTTATTTTTTAACTATTACCAACTTAGCATCATGTGTGCAATACTTTTTTAATTGACTATAGTCTTACATCTACTTATATTCTGTTTGTCAAATATATGTCAAATATATTTAGAGCTTGATCATGTCTTATAATCCAGATTATAATACATTTTTAATGACACCTCAATGGTCTCAAGTATAAATGTATAGAGTCTGATCAACATGTTTTGACCAACCAAAAAAAGGCCTTCTTATAATTTAAATTTTGAACTGCTTAGATAAGCATGCGAAAGAGAACTTACGTCGACCGTCCAACTCGTAATGAGGTGGTCCCTAGATGAGCCTACATTACTAAAACCAACTTATCTGCAACGATGAAAAATATTCTAATTTTATTCTTTTGTTAAGGTTTATGAAATTTGACGAGATGGAGTTCTAGCACATAGGCCATCCATGAAGTGTCGTCGTCAGAGTAGATGTTAAGTTTTGCTCTAACAAACATCACGACACACAATGATTTATATTAATGGATATTATAGTAAGTTGCATATACGTTGGACTAGATCTTACACAGTAGTGAACATATGATGTATTCTAAACCTTAACATTGTACGTAGGGTGCTAAAATAGAAGTCATTGCATCAGAGCAGGAGAATGTTCACAGGTTTAACATTATCCTAAATGAAAGCAATGTTATACTATTCATCGTCTATATTTTCAATCCAAGCTTGAAGAGGTATTGTATTATCGGAACATTGCCCATGCCTTTGAGGGTTGTCTTCAAGAAATACAATAGTTGAGCCTTACATTCTTCCAATCCAATTCCCTCATTATCCAAAATATCTATTGATATTTCATGACGCGTGGATTTGTCCGAATAAGACGTTCGTGGGTATGTTCGTAAATTAAATCGGCGATGCATAGTTTCTAAAAAGATAGTTGTCTTACTTATATTATGATTATTTGCCCAGACATAGCTGGAGTGGTTGTCTATTGGGGAAAATTGGAACGTATTGGAGGCCTATATAGAGAGGTAACACTGATATACATTAGGTAATTCATAAGTTAGATATCGTCACTTATATTTTCATAAACAACCACATTATTGTTGGAATTTGTAAGCTAATGAAAATTTGATCTTCCTTTTTTAGCTTAAACATGATAGTTGTTGGAATTTGGGGTGATTGCCTCACTAATCACACATCTGACTCGACAGAAGCTCATCGTAATAACCACATTGTTTTAGTAACTATGCTTCGACTTCACAAGAAACACAGTAATTCAGCCCTAACCCACTTTATCATTCATAAAGATATAGTTATGTATTGAATTATACTAATATTTTTTTACTTAACGATAGGATGTTTAGAGACTTCAAAACACACTGCGATAAAGTTTAATCCAATTCATCCAGCAACACTACCTTTGCAAAGTAAGTAGTTCCAACAATACAAACACAATCCAATTATGTAATACATCACATAATATTATAGATATTATTAATTATTTTTATTTGAAATATAAATGCAGACTTGCAGCAACGTGTGAGTTCAGGAACTATGGATCTAAGATTTGTAAATAGGTTCATGGAAGCTATATGGAGATACTTGGCAACAATTTTTGGTTCTGATTGTCCGTAGTGTTGTAGTCTTGTGTGTGTGTCATGATGTGTGGTTGTTTATTTACTTCCCTATATTCCGATTTTTGTGTTCATTTCGTTGAATATATTGTGTATTCCCTTTGAATTTATTTGAATGTAATATTTGTATTGGAGTACATGTCTCAAATTTAGATACGCTTATTTACAAACTGAGAACATTATTCGCTGTAATACTCTCATTCCTAACCTTGAAAGAATATTTTCTTTCCTCTAACAAAATCTCTAGATCCAATCTTGATTAATCACTATTCAATCCTCAATATCATTATTCATAGTTAAAGGCCCTAATTAAAATAACAAATTTCTAATCCTAACCCTCAAAATAACCCTTCGCCCAAAACAAAAAAATAAATCAAAAACTCAAACAGTTCTCCCATTCAAATTCATGTTCCATCTCTAATATTTCCACTCAAATTACAAGATGTCTCGTATGACACAATCCCTCTATATCTATTATATAAAAAAACAAAAGTGTGCTTGCTTCTCTCACATTTTATATAAAACTATTTATTTTCTTGTTTCTAGGTATCATTTGTTTGGTGTTTGTGCTTGTTATTTACCTTCATGTAAATGAGAACCGACGTGGTTAACTAATGTATTCAATCGACAGTCACTCGACGTTACCATAAGAAAACTATCAACCATGTCAGAAAATATAATGAGAAGAGAGAGGAAAGAAGGTTATTTTATTTTACACGCCTAATTTGTCCCATTTGTTTTTTATTCAGATATTTGTGCTATAATATGACACTAAGACTAATGAGAAAAAATGTGTACTTATTTTAATTTTTTATAGTTGTCGATGGTCGTCATAGACAAAAGAGGTATCGCGACAACAATTTGCCTCATAACCCTTCTGGAGTTTGTACTCGACAACCATCACACACTCCATCAGAAAGTTCATCAGACGATGAATACACACCATATCGACCACCATCCTCATTTGTTGTTTCTACGTGAAGTATCATTACATCGTTAGGATTATTTCAAGGAAAATCCTCTAATGGTATAAACTACTATTAAGTAAGTTGTGAAAATACTAATAACATAATTTATGTCTCATGTGATTACATAAACATTGTCTAGGTGCATAATCTGCTACAGTACTGTAACATCCCAAATTTAAAAATAAAATAAAAATGAGGGAAATAAAATTTCCAAAATAAAAAAGGATTATTTTAATAGGGAAAAGGATAAAAGAACCCAAATAAAGCAAAACATGGAGAAATAATTCAAGTTTAAAGCTAATAAATTTATGATGGAATCTATAAGCCAAGAAATATTTTTAGGAATTTGTACAAAATTTTAGCAACAGTGCTTCAAGCCCTAAACAAATAATTGATTTTCTGGAATTATTTTAAATGAAAAATACATTTAAAATCCTGTTGGGCCGCAACCCCCTAATCACCCTTGGCCCAGCCCAGCCCAGCCGCACGATCGCTGATAGGTGGGACTCGCCTGTCGGCGCGTCCCGCCTTTCTCTCTCTCCCGCCCGCGCCCGCCTTGGCCCCACCCGTCAGCCACACTCATGCGCCCCGCAGTCACTGCCTATCCTGGCCCGCCTGTCGGCCCCCTATTCCTTCGCTCGCAGCCACTAACAGGTGGGGGCCACCTGTCAGGATCTTCTTCTCTGATGGAAAGTATCCCCTTTCCATCGACGGCGAGATCCTCTGACCAATTCACCACCGGTCGCCCCACTTGCCAAAATTGACGCCCGATTTCGGCTTAGCATGCACCTGTGATCACTTTCCCTCCTTTTCCCTATGAAATCACTCCCCAAATCGACCAGCAGTGCTTGAATGGCAAGATCGCCGGAGTTTTGGAAATCCCTCAGGTTTCCTCCGATTGGCTTGCCATCCTTGGCTTCGGTGGCCCCCTATAAATGTCTAGCCCTCGCCGCGTCCCGGGCCACGTACGAATTCGCCCCGCTACTCTCTCCCGAGCCCCCTGTTCCCATTTTATTACCGCCGACTTTATTTCCAATCCGGCCGCCAATCGCCGATGCCATAGAGCCCCATCGCCCTCACCGATGGCATCAACAGGACCTGTGATGCCGCCCCGTCCTCGAACCTGAGACACCTCGTCGCCCCCACTCGTTGTCAACCATCCTCCGCCCTCCGTCTTCGCTGATTTCGGTATAACCAGACTCCCCATCCTTTTATCTATCCATTTATGCTTTCGGAGCTAGCCTAGTGTCCTCGCCGTCGCTGCCGTGACCACACCTGTGCGCCACCGTCGCCGGGGAAGAAGGAGTCCTTCCGCCATGGTCAAGTGCTGTGCCGGATTGAACCCCGACTGTGCGATTGTGTCTGGACGGTGTGCGGATTAAATCCCCACGGGATTTAATCCGAGCCCTCGGATCACACCGAATCGTGTGATGAACATCTTATTTTTATTGATTTTCTATGGAATTTTCATAAAGTCCAGGTTTTATTAAATCTGGGCGTTACAGGTACCAACTCCAACTATCTACTCACAAGATCAACAATCAATTCTCTCTATTCAACAAAACCCTATTGACCGATCAGTAGATTGTGCTTAAATAAGGCGAGCACGTGAAAGAGCACGATATGCAAGCTTGACACCAGAGCAACGGAATAACAGACATGCAAGTGACATAGCTCGATATGCAAGTATGATGGATGAGCAAAGGCATGTGAGGTGAGAACAAAATAACCAACGAAAACTAGAGCACTATGCAATCTTGACACCAGAGCAACGAAACAACAGAGGTGCAAGTGACAGAGCTCGATATGCAAGTATGCCAGATGAGCAGAGGCAGGTGAATAGAGATCAAATGAACCGATGAAATTCTGCAAGACGAAGAACTCTTGGTCCAAATTGTGTTTTTCTAATGCAACACATGGCTCTACTGACGTTATCTACCAGAACCTACCAGGTAGCACTCACTTTTTAAAGACTCAGCCAGACTATCATCACTGTGGTGCAAAGAGGTTTGAATATGAGCCATCGGGATTTTGTTGTATGAATGGCAAGGAAAAACTTGAAATGCCTGAGCCACCCGAGGAGCTTCGATGGTTGTACACAGGTGAAGACGTTCAATCACAACATTTTATGGAGAATATTAGATATTTTTAACAACCATTTTTCCTTCACAACAATGTACTGTGATTATGGCAAGAACCTCGCAAGTGCAAGGGATGAAGTGTACACATTTAAAGCGCATGGGCAAATGTACCATAACATACATTATTTCGGGAATGGAGATAATGAACCTAGCCACTTGCAGTTGTACTTCTATGATGATGATCCTAGCTTATCACATTGTTTTCGTCGTGCTCAAGACGAGACATATAGAGCAAGAAACATATCTATTATTAGATGTTTGGTACATATCCTGAGAGATAATCCCTACTCTGAAACATTCAGAAGCCTAGGACAGGTTGAAGACATGAACGAATATCGTATTGTGCTAAACATGGACTATAAGCTAGACCAGAGAACTTATAAAAAACCATTAACATTAGAGGTTTCTGCTGTGTGGGTTGAGGGGAATGATATTCACAAACATTTTGATCGTAGCATCATCTTGTTTGGCAATAACAACAACTACTATTCAATTAGACCGAGTGATCGGTGCTACGACCTTTTGTCATACCCCCTATTTTTCTAAGAGCAGAGATCGGTTGGCATTCTGATATACAAAGAGAAGGTATTGATATTAGTCATATAAGTACAACCCGACAAAGAAATACTGACAACTTGGGTTAGCTAAGTGACACATATTCATGTTACTACGATATTATTAATCCATAAGCTAATCACCTAACTGATTTCTCTTTGCTTTGTATATACTACCAACAAGTTGTGTGTTTCGATGCGCGAGTATTATTGCTATAAATTCCAAATGCGTCATGGAATCTTCAATACGATCTTGCATGGGAGGCGTCTATTACAACAATTTGTAGTTGATACCTACATAAAGATTGAAACATATCGACTAAATTACTTCTTGTACAATCAGAAGAAAATTCATGCAGATCTTTACCAGAACTTGATGGACAATGTATCTATTGGAGAACATTGAGCGAGCAGATTAGGAAAACAATGGGTCCTGCCTACATCATTTATCGATGGTGGGAGGGATATGAGACGAAGATACATGGATGCTATGGCCTAGGTGCAAAAGTATGGAAAACTAGACATATTTATCAGAATGACTTGTAATCCTTATTGGGAAGAGATAAGTAGGGAACTTGGACCTGGCCAAACACCTCAAGATCGTCCTGATCTTGTTGTGCGAGTATTTAAAGCCAAGCTAGAGGATCTAAAATTCCAACTATTTCATAAGCATATCCTTGGAATCATTGCAGCACAAGTCCATGTAACCGAGTTCCAAAAAAGAGGTCTACCACATGCACATTTCATCCTTATCAAAGAGTCAACATACAAATTGAATTGTCCCGATGAGTATGATAATGTTATCTCAGCATAACTTCCAAATAACGAGATATACCCGGAGCTGCATGAAATGGTAGTCAAACATATGATGCATGGCCCATGTGGACCACTAAATAGGACGAGCCCATGCATGAAAAATGGTAGTTGCAAGTGTTATTATCCACGCCAATTTACTGACACAACTATCCAAGTCCAAGATTCTTACCCTATCTATAGGAGAAGGGATGAAAGACAGAGGGTAAGAGTGAGAGGTCATGACTTAGACAATAGATGACTTGTTCCATATAATCCTATGCTTCTAAGAAGGTATGACTGTCACACCGATGCAAAGGTTTGTTCAAGCATTAAGGCTGTTAAGTATCTTTACAAGTATTTTCTAAGGGGCATGATAGGGTATCTGTGTCCGTCAATGAAGCTGATGAAAACCGCGAGATTAATGAGATCAATGATTATAGAGATGCTAGGTGGGTAACTCCACATGAGGCATTACGGAGAATATTTAGATTTGATCTTAGCGGGATTTCGCCACCAGTGCTACAGTTACAACTCCACCTCCTAGGAATGCATCTTGTGTCCTATAGAGAGAATGCTGATGTACGTGAAGTTCTCGACCAACAGGGTGCATCAAGAACCATGTTGACTGAGTATTTCAAGGCAAATCAAGAATTTACGTGGGCACGTACATTACTTTATAGGGATTTCCCAAAATAGGCAGTGTGGTTGCCTAGACGTAAGCTTTGGAAATAAGAGAACGAAGCACGCAGATTGGGAGGATCATCTCAGCACATCCAGCGGAGGGAGAGAGATACTACTTGAGGGTGCTATTAAACCACGTGGTTGGTGCTACTTCATTTGAGGATTTGAGGACATATGATGGTATTGTATACCCTACATTTCGAGAAAGCGCTGAGAAAAGAGGTCTTATTGAGTCAGATAATAGCATTGATGAGTCTCTCTCTCTCTCTGAAGCTGAAGTTTTTCATATGCCATCGTCCCTCCGAAGGTTGTTTGCTACAATATTGGTTTATTGCAAACCTAGCGATGTGTGTGGACTCTAGAACACACACTTCGAAGCAATGTTTGATGACATCTGATGATCCCAGATGAATTCATATGCAATTGAAAAATGGTGTTATTTGATATGAGAAAATTGCTTCAGTCAATGGGTAAAGAGATAACATCATTTCCTCTTCCAGAAATTGATGAATCATATGACACCATGGCGGGTGAGGTTAGGGAGATTTGTGAAGATTCATCTATAGAGTTGGATAATGAGCTACTATCAAGCACATCCTCTCTTAATCCAGAACAGAGATATGCTTATGACGTTATACTATCATCCGTTAACAACAATAGTGGATGTGTGTTTTTTGTTGATGGTCTGGGAGGAATAGGAAATACCTTTTTGTACATAGCTTTATTAGCAAAAGTCCGTAGCGAGGGGAAGATAGCTGTTGGGGGAAATTACTCCATTTCTAGGGCTTAAAGATTAATCCTTCAAAGGCTGAGGAGAACTCCGAAGCTAGTGAGCAGTTGTTCGAAGTATCAGTCGCCACGCCGAAGGGTGCAGCGGTGCGAAGCCCTGGAGAACCCTCCGAATGGGAGAGGGAGGCCTCGAAGCCGAAGGACATGATTGATTGGATGTCCACCTTATCCATCTACCTTGTAGTATTTTACCTTATATAACCTTGTTTATGGTACCGAATAGTTTCCACTATGTCGGTTGTAATCTAGGGGTAAATAGGTCTTTTCCTTATGCTTTTTCCCCTATAAATACCCCCTTTGTACCTTGTAACTGTTGGGGGAAATTACTCCATTTCTAGGGCTTAAAGATTAATCCTTCAAAGGCTGAGAAGAACTCCGAAGCTAGTGAGCAGTTGTTTGAAGTATCAGTCGCCACGTCGAAGGGTGCAGCGGTGCGAAGCCCTGGAGAACCCTCTGAATGGGAGAGGGAGGCCTCGAAGCCGAAGGACATGATTGATTGGATGTCCAC
Source organism: Zizania palustris (assembly GCA_019279435.1). Classification (NCBI taxonomy): domain Eukaryota; kingdom Viridiplantae; phylum Streptophyta; class Magnoliopsida; order Poales; family Poaceae; genus Zizania; species Zizania palustris. The sequence goes on along the minus strand of JAAALK010000082.1, from coordinate 35,553,371 downwards.
CTTATCCATCTACCTTGTAGTATTTTACCTTATATAACCTTGTTTATGGTACCGAATAGTTTCCACTATGTCGGTTGTAATCTAGGGGTAAATAGGTCTTTTCCTTATGCTTTTTCCCCTATAAATACCCCCCTTTGTACCTTGTAAAGAGGGATCCAGAACAAGTTATTGATCACACTCATTCGGACCACTCGAGTTATTATCCAATTCGGAGGCTCGAGGTAGTCCTAAAGCGCAAACTCCTTGTTTGTCCGTTCTTGATTTCAGAGAACCTGTTGGCGTAACATTTGCGCCAACAGTTGGCGCCGTCCGTGGGGAACCAAGTTCTAAAAGCTTGTTCTCTGCTGCTGACTGCACTTCGAAGGGCACTTACGGAGGGAGCCTCGGAGTCTCAAGATTCCGCGCACCCTTCAGTTAAGGGCTTCTTAGTGCAGCCTGAAGGCCTTCACTCGACCTCCCGAGTCGTTCGAAGCCCTCCATCTCCAAGACCTCTTCATGGCTAGCTATGCCTCCGAAGCGAAGTCAGGCTTCGGGTCCTCTCCGAAGGTCCCCTCGGACCACAGGAGCCGGACCCTCGGCTAATCCGGTGATTCCCGCCGAGACTGATGGGCGTCGAGTGCCCCGGGGCCCTCGGGCTCCTCCTACGGTGCTTCAGACCGACTACGTCAGCTCCCGAGACCCGGAGGTGCCCTCCGACGAAGACGAAGGCCCTCCCGAAACCGAGGCTACGCAGCTAGCCAGGCTTTAGGAGGAAGTATCCAGGTGGAGGCAAGAGGCCGCCGATCGCCTCCGCACTCAAGCTTCCACCGAAACTCCAGAAGGGCCTCAAGACGGTGGTACCCACAATCTCCCAGAAGTTATCCAAGTCCTGGAGGAAGCCGAGAATGCATCCTTCGATAACGAGTCTCCCTTATATTCGGATTTGCAGAGAGTGCCTTTCGACCCCAGATTCAAGGCCTCGAAACTGCACAAGTACTCCGGGGGGTCGGACCCCGGAGAGTTCGCCCGCTCATACGCCCTGGCAATAGAAGCGAGTGGAGGGGTCCGAAGCACTATGGCAAAATGCTTCCCCCTCGCCCTCGAAGGCGTGGGACTTCGCTGGTTCTGGTCCCTGAAGCCAGGATCGATCAGTTCCTGGGAGCAGCTGAAGAAGAAATTTGTGAGCAACTTCCAAGGCACCTTCGTGGCCCCGATGTCCACAGGAAGCTTGTTCCAGGTGAAGCAGCGGGTGGGAGAAACACTCCGGGAGTACTTCACGTGCTTCGCCCACACCAAATCATAGATTAAGGGCATGTCTACCTCTTCAGTAGTCGACGCTGCCCGCGAAGGGGTGCTAAAACCCGACCTCCTCAGCAAACTCCATCGGAAGCTGGTGACGTCTGTGGCGCAGCTAATGGCATACTTCGAACAGTATGCCAAGGCGGAGGAAGGCTGTCTTCGGCGAGCTGAAGCACCATCGCCCACCCTCCGAGAAGTCAAAAGGGAGCCCGAAGCCTCCGCTCCCCTACAACCTCCACAAGACAACCACTTCAACGAGTACAAGTGGGGAAAGAAGCATTTTCATTCGGAGGTGCTAAGCATTGCACCTTCTGCTCCGAAGGCACCCGCCAATTTCCAGCAGGTGAAGAATTTCAAGGCCGGGCCGCCGAAGCCTCAAGAAAGGGTGCCTGGCAGGCGCCAGAGTTTTTTCTATTGCGTGCATGGCGACAATAGAAGCCATGACACGAAGGATTGCAAGGCAGTGTTGGCTCTTCGGGGCGACTACCTTGAACGAAGTACCGGTCTGGTACTTCAGATCGAGCCCCACCATCGGCACGCTCAGAGCCTGTACAAGCTGTGGCCCGAGGCGGTGCCCCTGAAGCCCCCATGCGGCTGCCAGTGGCCAACATTATGCCACCACCAAAGCAAGAAGACCCACATGATCGCGGCAAGAGAGTAGTCCTGCCCATCTCCGGAGGGGGACCCTCGGAAGCATGTCCAAAAGGCAGCGGCGTGAGTACGTCCGCGAGGTCGGGCACATTGGGACCTCGAGTTCCGCCGAAGAGATGCCAGAGTGGTCCCACATGCCCATCTCGTTTACCGCCAGTGATGCTATGGGGGTGAAGTTCCCCCATGCCGACCCATTGGTCATTTCTGCTGATATAGCAGGAGTGGAGGTTCGAAGGATCCTGGTAGATGGTGGGAGCTCCGGGGACATACTCTTTGCCCAGGCCTTCGATCAGATGTGCATACCTCAGAAGCATCTACTTCCAGCAGCCCGGCCGCTTCAAGGGTTATCAGGACCGCCTCTCGATGCCCTTGGCCAGATAGGCCTCGAGGTTGCCTTCGGAGAGGGGCCTTTGGCCCGAGTAGAAGAGGTGATCTTCGACGTGGTTGACGCCCCATACGCTTACAATGCTATCTTCAGCCGAGGGATGTTGAACCAGTTCGGGGCTATAGCACACCATAATTACCTTTGTCTCAAAATGCCCACGCAAGGTGGAGTGCTTACTATTTCAGGAGACCAAGCTATAGCCCGGAGGACGGAGTATGGCCATGGGCAGCCTTTGGACCCCCGGCAAGTGCATAATGTGGCGGAAAGCATCGAAGAAGTGCCGGAGGCCTCGAACCCTCCGAAGGGATCATCGCTCAAGCCAAGCCCGGAGGGTGATGTTGAGACAAGAATAATTTCGAAAGATGGCAAAGAGTACCCAGTACAGTTCGGCAAGGGGCTATCCCCGGAAATAGCTGCCTCGTTAGAAGAAGTCATCAGGAGAAATCTGGACGTATTTGCTTGGACTGACGAAGACATCACCGGGGTCGATCGAAGCATCATCGAGCATAGTCTGCTCGTCAACCCGAAGGCCAGGCCAGTGCGCCAGGGGCTCCGCAAGCTGTCATCAGAAAGAGCAAGCCTCGCCAAAACTGAAGTAGAAAAATTGTTAAGAGCTGGCATCATCAGGGAGGTAGCCCATACCGAGTGGTTGGCTAACCCTGTTTTTGTAAGGAAGAAGGACTCGAACAAATGGCGCATGTGTATTGACTTCACTTCATTAAATAAAGCATGCCCGCGAGACCCCTACCCGATGCCCCGAATAGATCAGCTGGTAGATTCCACAGCCGGCTCCGAATTGCTAAGTTTCCTTTGATGCTTACTCCGGATATCATCAAGTATGGCTGAAACACGAAGACGAAGACAAGACAAGCTTTATAACTCCTTCCGGAGTATTTTGTTATGTAAGAATGCCTTTTGGGCTGCGAAATGCCGGAGCCACCTTTTCTCGTTTAATAGCTAAGGCTCTAGGTCATCAGATAGGCCGGAATGTCGAGGCTTATATGGATGATATTGTAATAAAAAGTGCTCAAAAGCACCAGCATAGCCTAGATCTAGCTGAAACATTTGAGAGCCTCCGAGCATGTGGAGTACGCCTCAATCCAGAAAAATGTATATTCGGAGCACAAGCAGGAAAACTGCTAGGGTACTTAGTTTCGAGCAGGGGAATCGAAGCTAGCCCAACACAGATAAGTGCGCTACAAAGGATGGCTCCACTAGAGAATTTGAAGCAAGTTCAGAAGCTAGCAGGAAGACTCGCAGCTCTTAGCAGGTTCCTGGCCAGGTCAGCAGAGTGGAGCCTCCCAATTTTCAAAGCACTAAAGGGGTCCGAAAGCTTTCAGTGGACATCAGAGTGCAAGAAGAGCTTCGATGATATAAAGGCATACCTCGGAAGATTATCAATTTTGACCGTTCCCCTCCCAGAAGAAACACTGCTCCTTTATCTTGTAGCAACAAGTTCACTAGTGAGCACAGTATTGGTCCGGGAAGTTGAGCTTAAAGAAAAGCTAGTCCAGAACCTAGTGTATTTTGTGTCGGAGGCATTATCCGGAGCTAAAGTCAGATACTCCGAGCTCGAGAAGTTTGCTTATGCCCTAGTAATGGCCTCGCGAAAGCTAAGGCATTATTTCTTGGCGCATAACCTGATCGTCCCTACATCGTATCCTCTTGGGGATATGCTCCGAAACAAAGATTCTACGGGCAGGATTGGAAAATGGGCGGTCGAGCTGGCACCCTTCGGAATCTCCTTCACGGCAAGAACAGCTATTAAATCTCAAATTATAGCAGATTTCGTAGCAGAGTGGACTCCATCTGCTATTTGGGCCCCAGAAGAACCCTCCGAAGGCTTTTGGACAATATTTTCTGACGGAGCTTATCAAGCATCAGGTGCCGGAGCAGGGGCCGTCATCATATCACCATCGGGGCAGAAGGCCATGTATTCTGCGAGGCTTAACTTCAGAACCACTAATAATATTGCCGAGTATGAAGGAATCTTGCTAGGCCTCCGAAAGGCTAAAGCACTCGGAGCTGCAAGAATAGTGATTAAAACAGATTCCCAAGTCATCGCGGGGCATGTTGATAAAAGTTTTCAAGCAAAGAATCCACATCTAGCACAATACCTTGAAGAAATCCGCAAGGCCGAAGCAGCATTCAAGGGATTTACAGTTCGAAGTATCCCTCGGGCAGAGAATCAACTTGTAGATATTCTTGCAAAGGCTGCAGCAGGGGCGGTGGACCTCCCGGAGGGTGCTTTCTACGAAGAACTAGCGCAGCCAGCAGCTGTTCAAATACCCTCTTCGGAGGTACTGTGCATTCCAATTACAGATTGGCGGGCTCCGATTATGAACATGTTACAAGGTAGCATGGACCCTCCCGAAGGTCCAGAAGCCCGAAGGTTGCAAGCAAGAGCTCGCAATTACAAGCTTATTAATGGAATGTTATACAAAGCTGGAGTATGTTCACCTCTGCTTCGATGCATCTCACAGCCCGAAGGTCAAGACATACTCCGAGACATCCACGAAGGGTTGTGCGGAGGTCATTTAGCCCCTCGTGCGCTAGCAGGCAAGACGCTTCGGCAAGGATTTTATTGGCCAACTATAGTAAGAGATGCGGAGGAACTGGTTCGAACATGCCAAGGCTGCTAGTGGATGGGCAGACGGAGCCATCGCCCGCCAACTCAGCTTCAAGTTATTGCCCCAGTATGGCTAATGGCTAGATGGGGCATGGACCTCATAGGCCCTTTCCCAGTGGCAAAAGGCGGCTTGAAATTTGTGGTAGTGGCAATCGAGTATTTCTCAAAATGGGTTGAAGCGGAGCCATTGACAGCTATCACCTCGAGGAACGTGCAAAAAATTTTCTGGCAGAATGTTATATGCAGGTTCGGAGTCTCAAGAGAGTTGATGGTGGATAATGGAACCCAGTTCAAAGCTGACACCTTCCAAACATTTTGTGAAGAACTGGGCATTAAGATATGCTTCGCGGCGGTGCGACATCCACAGTCCAATGGAGCCATTGAGCGAGCCAACGGGAACATCCTCTCCGGGCTGAATCGCCGAATTGTTGGATTGGCCAAGGGGCTGTGGGTCGAAGAGCTCCCCAAAATCTTGTGGTCCATTCGAACCACTCAGACCAGGTCAACAGGTTTTACACCATTTAGATTGCTCTTCGGAGATGAGGCCATGACTCCTACGGAGCTCAGAGGTGGATCACTTCGCGTAATTCAACCTGGAGACGAAGATGACAGGAGCACTTCGCTGGATTTGTCAGAAGAAACAAGGCTTCGAGCTGTCGCCAACCTAACTAAGTACCAGGACCACACCAAGACATGGTATGACCCGAAAATAAAGCTAAATGAGTTAAAGCCTGGTCATCTAGTGTTGCGAAGTGTAATAGCTCCGGGGAAGCTAGGAAAAAAATGGGAAGGACCATATATTATCTTACGCTCAGGACACCCCGGATCGTTTAAATTAGCTAATTTAGAAGGAGAATAATTGAAGCATGCATGGCATGCAGAGCACCTTAAGCGTTATTTTGCTTAGGGGCCCCTTGTAATCACTTGTAAAAATTTCCCTTCTATGGGTAAAAATAAGGGTCGAATTTTGTTTGCTCTTCGAATATCCTTACTCCTGATGGACGCATTAGGAGGACAGAGATGCTTGTAGAGCCAAGCATTTTTCCCAGGACCCAGGCAGCTGCCTTCGAACCATTGGTTCAGAGGCTCCGTCGCCACCCTACGGATTCCAAGCTCCGGCTTGTTAGGATCCGTATGTAACAGCCCCAAAATTAAAAGGGAATAAAATAAAAGAAAAATAATATTAAATAAATTTTGTTATTAAAGAAAATCCTAAAAGATCCATATTTAAGCCAAACAGAGACAAATAACCAAAATTTGGACTTGAAAATTTTATGAGATAAACTAGAGGCCAAGAGATATTTTTGAGAATTTTTACAAAATTTTATCAACAGTGCTTCAAGCCTTAAACAAATAAACCAATTTCTGGAATTAAATTAATTAGAAAAAGTATTTAAATTCTTATTGGGCCGAAACCCTGAATTCTTCCCCAAAGGCCTTTCGGCCCAGCCCAACGCAGCCTCTCTCACTGACAAGTGGGACCCGCCTGTCGGCGCCGTCCCTCTCTCCTTTCCCACACGCCCGCACCCGCTGACATGCGGGGCCGCCCTGACAGCGCCCCTTTCTCCCTCACCCGCGCTTGGTCGGCCCCACTGGTCAGCCTCCCGTTTCCCCGCTCGCCTCTGCCATCCCAGGCCCACTCGTCAGCCCCTTTCCCTTTCGCTCTCAGCCACTGACAGGTGGGGGCCACCTGTCAGGCCCTTCTTCTCCGTTGGAAGGGGATCTCTCCCCTTCCATTTTCGCCGGCGCCCCTGCCACTCTCGTCGTCGGCCTCCCCCGTACCAAATTGGCACCCAAATCCAACTTACCAAACACCGGCGACCCCATTCCGGTTATTGCCACGCGGTTTCATCCCTTTTGGAAGGCAATCCGTGAAGCTATGGAACCTCGCCGGGAAATTGAGGGATTCCCCTCGGTTTCCTTCGGTTTTTGTCGCAATAACCTCGCCGGCGACCACTATAAAAGCACCCCAACGCCGCCGCATCCTAGACACTCGAAAAAGGCCAAGTCCATGCAAACCGAGACGCCCGCAGCTCTTCTTTTCGCCGCCACCCCTGCTTCGGCTCCGGCAGCACCTCCCCGGCGCTCCAAGCCACCACCGCCCTCGCCGTAGCCACCGTCGGGATCCCCAACACCTCCTCTACCTCGGCCCCACCTCTGTTGGGCCAGATCACCGCCGGATCACGCCGTCGCCGTCGACCCCGAAGGGCTTCGCCGCCTGCTCCTCAACGCCGATCGCCGCCGGTCGTCATTCTCCGTCATCTTTGGTACCCCCGTACTCCCCATCCTCCCCTCTACCCGTTTTTACCAGAAAATAGGGCCCTAGGCCGTCGCCGCTGCCGGTGGCCGCTCGCCGTCGTTCGGCCGACGCTGGAGACGAAGACGTCCGTCTTCCCCGTGCCGCGACCGTGCCGGACGCCGTCCCGGCCATTCGATCTGCATCGGACGGCGCAGATTAAATCCCCTCGGGATTTAATCTGGGCCCTCGATCGAAGTCGAACCGGTACAGGCTGATCTGAGCCGTTAATTGTTATTTTAAAACCTCCGCATCACGCCCGCCCATGGGATCTGGATCGGACGGTCCAGATCTGATCGGCCCACGCGCACAGTGCGCGGGTCCATGGTGGACCTGGCTCACCGTGGACCCGCAGCTGTTTCTGGTTTAAATAAAATTCAGAAAATAGCTTTAAACTTTAAAAATTCATATCTTGCTCAAATTAACTCCAAAATTCACCATTTTAATTCTGGAAAATTTGTCTTTTCATTCTCTACACTTTTATGCAATAAAAACAATATGTTTATTTGGCACATAATAATCTTATTAAATAATAAAGAAAAGTCCCCTTTAAGAAATTAATTAATATTGCAATAAAATAATTTAGATAAATCCTTAAAAATTTATAAATAATATCAGAAGATATAATGGCTCTACTTCACTGTTATTGACACAATAAAAATAGAATGACCATGTTATCCAGGACATTTTGTTAATTAACATTTCTAAGTCCCCTTTAGGATTTAAATCATATTACATTTAAATAATCCAGAAAAATCCTTAAAAGTATATATATATTAATTTCTGGGACACCATGACTCCCTTACACTATTTATAAGCCAATAAAAATATAATAAGTCATGTTGCCCATTTGAGATAAACATTTCCAAGACCCTTTAAATAAATGATTAATTCATATAATTAAAATACAACACTATACAAAAACATCATGGTAGAATCCAAAGGACTTAATAACTTTATTCTACTGTTTTAATACAATAAATTCAGAGGACTAAATGACTTTGTTCTACTATTTTAATACAACAAAAATAACATGTTCACTTAGCCCACTTTAATCTATTAATTAATATTGCAAAAGCCCTTGTAGGATAATAAAGTAAGTCATATGAAAGAAGATAAACACTTGACAAAAATATCATGACAACTTGTATAATAACTTTAGAGAACCTAACAACTTGAGTTTACTATTTTTACCATAAAAATAGAATATTCATTTTTACCCACTTTGTTCCATTAAAGGATATTGTAAATGCCCTTTTAGGACATTTAATTAAGGCATTTAAGAAAAATTCAACCCTTTATGAAACTATCCAAAAACTTATATAACAAACGTCAGAAGATCTAAATAACCTAATGTCACTATATTAATGCCATAAAAACATTAAGGTCATTTTATAACTTTTACTTCAACTTTAAAAAGGGAGAAGTAAAACCCCCTTAGGAAGAATAATTATATCAAGCTATAAAAATTTAGGAATCTCATTAAAGATTAATCTTAAATGTTAAAGTAACAAAACCCTAAAAGTTAAGACTCTATCTCCTTTACTTAATCCAACATAAACATGTATGTTAGTATGATTGATTGTTTTGGATTGTTTATTGAATGCTTTATTTACTTTTCCGTATCGAGAAGACTACGACGTCGTCGAAGATCCGGAGATCTATTCCAAGGTTTCACCTTCACCATTCACGGATCAAGGCAAGTCATCGACCACCTCTGTGGAAACAGTTGATCATTATTGAGCCCATGATTTAATAAATTATCGCTATAACTCATAGGTTAATATTGCATTAGTCAAAGATCAAGCCCTACACTTATATTTATTAGATCCCCGTCCTTGTGTGCAAACCCAAGCCATGCTTATTGAGCCTTAACTCCTTGTCACTCTACAAATATTATATTAGCTAGTGCCCAATGTACCGGCACAACTGCTATAGGATATAAAGAATGAGTCGTAGTTGGATGGATTCTGGTATATGAAATACCCCGTTATTCTTGTCTCTGGACTCTGTTGGAGTTGGGTGTGTTATAAGTATGGTGGGTTCCGGGTGCAAGCTCGGAAACTGGTTGATCGCACCCGGGGCACTATAAGGACCGGTCTGCGGGATCTGTTGCAAAGCACTTCCGTACCAACCACAAGTCTAATGGGTAAGTCCTAACTGGAAGTGTGGAACACTCCGTCTCTCGGCACCATAGTGGAGGGGGCAAGGGGCTAGCCTGCGGGCGACTTGTACCAAAGGAGGCTCAAGGGGGGGTATGGTGGGGCACCGACGCGTCGGGACACCATATGAAACCTATAAGAGGGTGCTGTTGAGTCGGGGAAGACCATATGGAAGGTTTTGGCACGAGTTCCCGTGAAATGGGTCATCTCGTTACACTTTGGTGTAAGTGATGAGTGCGTGCCTTGTGGGTACAGTGGTACATCTCTGATCAGAGTAAACATCAATCTTTTCGAAAAGCCGAGCCCACGGTCAAGGGCGGGTTGTGTGACTACTCGCAGTTAGTTTACAATTGTTTGAAGGTTTGAGTTATTCATGGCATGTAAGGACTGTTGTGCGAGGAGGTGAAACGTACTCCTCGAGTTAGAAGATGATGATGCATACACATGATTACTTTTCAGTACTAATAAATTGATCACACTAAATGCTTTATAATTATGCTGCTTCCGCAAAACTAGCCACTTTCTCCCTTGTTATTTACCTTGCATTATAATTGCATTCGGTGGCTTGCTGAGTACATCTGTACTCACCGCGTTGACTTACAACATCAGAGCCCATCTACTACGAGGAGGATGAAGGTCTGGAGTAGCAACCCAGTCAAGGCGAGACTGGAAGGAGGCGTTCATCTAGGACCCTTGATTTTATTAGTTTCTCTTCACTTTCATTCACTTTTGTATTAATGCGGTCTACGAACCGTGAATGATTGCTCGTATTTGTACGTGGTCGCATGATGAACGTCTTGTTTTATTGATTTTCTATGGAATTTCAATAAAGTCCTGATTTATTAAATCGGGGCGCGACAAGATGGTAATCTTTTCGAAAAGCCGAGCCCACGGTCAAGGGCGGGTTGTGTGACTACTCGCAGTTAGTTTACAATTGTTTGAAGGTTTGAGTTATTCATGGCATGTAAGGACTGTTGTGCGAGGAGGTGAAACGTACTCCTCGAGTTAGAAGATGATGATGCATACACATGATTACTTTTCAGTACTAATAAATTGATCACACTAAATGCTTTATAATTATGCTGCTTCCGCAAAACTAGCCACTTTCTCCCTTGTTATTTACCTTGCATTATAATTGCATTCGGTGGCTTGCTGAGTACATCTGTACTCACCGCGTTGACTTACAACATCAGAGCCCATCTACTACGAGGAGGATGAAGGTCTGGAGTAGCAACCCAGTCAAGGCGAGACTGGAAGGAGGCGTTCATCTAGGACCCTTGATTTTATTAGTTTCTCTTCACTTTCATTCACTTTTGTATTAATGCGGTCTACGAACCGTGAATGATTGCTCGTATTTGTACGTGGTCGCATGATGAACGTCTTGTTTTATTGATTTTCTATGGAATTTCAATAAAGTCCTGATTTATTAAATCGGGGCGCGACAAGATGGTATCAGAGCCGACTTGACTGTAGGAAGCCAAACAGACCTGACCTTAGGACTTATATATATATTCACTATATTTTACAAAAGATTACTTATCCTCTCACCTTCTGAGATTTTTCACAAAACTTTTCTCTCTTCTGTAGATGCCGGTCCATACCATGAGCGGGACTCTTCGTGATGAGGCCGGATTCATCCGCGAACTTCGCGTGCTCGTCGACTTCTTGGGGTTTCCCCATGAGCCTGCGTTCCACGGGATCTTTCCCGATGCGAACGAGAGCTACTGCGAGGTCACGGTTGTTATCCGCCCCTCCTCCACACAGCCACCCTTCTACACCCATGGAGTCGGAGGACCTTCCTTCGTGGTGGCCAGCCAGCGCACCGCTCTTCAGGCCCTCGCTGAGCTTCGACTAGTCTACGACTGCCACCTTCGCGACACCATCTACCGCTTCATGCCCATGCGCACACCCGGGAGTCACCGCAGCATCTACATCAACTCCCTCCCTCAGGACAACTCCGCCATCGCCCGCACCATGAGACTCTTGGAGGCTATGGACAACCTTCACACGGAGGCCGTCCTCGACGCAGATAGCCAGCACGACACCATCGACTTCTACCGTCACTCATCAGAGAACCTGGCCCGCGAGAATGCTGAGCTCCGTCGACAAGTCCAGCAGAACCCCCAGCTGACTCTCGAGGTAGAGGAGTTGAGGCGTCAGAACGAGCTTCTACGCCAAGGCGCCATGGTCAATACCCGGCTCCGCCAGCAGCTCAAAGACTTGAAGAAGGATCTTGAGGAGATCGCACCTCTTCTGCCTCGCAAGAAGAAACCCCTTCGGATCCCCACCGTGAGGCCCAAGAGGATCTCCCACAGTGCTCCACTCGCCGGACCGTCAAGTTCCTCGACCCCGACCATCTCCCACGAGCCCGAGATCGAGCCGTCCCCTGAGCTACCGTAGACGTAGATTTACGGTTGATTGCTTTTCTTTTTACTTGATTGTATTACCATTCATGTCAAAAATAAGGCATGAATGAATATATAAATATATGTAATCGCAAGAACGATACATTTTGAAATAAAAACTTAATCCCATTTCCTCATATACCTATTAGGTCATAATCCCAACCTAAAGGAGAGAATCTACCTCTAGTCTCAACTCTACATAATTCATTCATCGCCATTCTGCAAGATCAACTCCAATCGTGAAGTCAAGACACGTTGTCAGGAAAGCCCTAACTTAGCCAAAGCCCAATCTATGCAAATGTAGACTTGAAGCCTACCTTTAACCTTCTACTTCTAGCCTTTCCGAATCTCGAGGACGAGATTCTTGTTAAGGAAGTTAGGATTGTAACACCTCGATCTATGCGAGGCATTAAAAATAAAATTTCCCCTTAATAAATAAATTTCAAGAAAAGGATTTAGTATAAATCAAGAAAGAGGAAAGTTAAAATATGGGCCTAAAAATTTCATTTAAATAACAATTAGCTAGAGTATTCTCCTAAAAATTCTCCTAAAGCATTAAATTGCATTCCAAAAATTTTCTTGAATTTTTGGTACCAAGGAATTCAATGAGACATAATCAACCTCACTTCACCTTAAACCTCTAACACAAATTAATAAAATATATTACAACACGAGTGTTGAGTGAATAAAATACATGATAAATCATTTATATTAAAAATAATATAGGGCATGAGTATGAAAGTAATAAGGGACTAACATAAAGCATCTAGGTCAAATTATCCATCTTAGGCAATAAAAATCAGTAACCATTTCCCCTTAATGACGGCACCTTCTTTTTGAAACCCTTCAACTTCAGGATGGCCAACAACCAAGGATCAGGAGCTCCACACGATGGAAACACCTCAGGCAATCTGCCTCAGTGGGGTGCAGTTGGACACCAGCAGACCCCTGTTGTCTATCATCCCACACTTGCGGAGATGATGACAAAACAAAATCAACTGATCGCCACACTGCTTACCCAGATGCAACAACTACAAAAACAGATGCAAGAGCAGCAGGCACAGTTGTTCCGTCTCCAACAACACCAACACGAGCTCTCCCTTCAGCTGGTCAACGGAGACTTCGCCAACTTTCAGAGATTGGTGAATGAAGCAATTACACCAGAAACCAGAGTGATTCCACCTCAAGCACCAACCCCTGCCAAGCCACGAACCCCCCTCAGAGGACCAATCACAAACATCCCACCCCAAGCACCGCCTACCGGGAGAACTCCAGCACAAGCAACCGGATACAAGAGGGACAGGAACGGCAAGCCAATTGTGTGCTACAACTGTCGCCAAGGAGGACACTACGCCAACAACTGCCCCTACCCTAAGCGAGTGCCATCTTCCATTCCAAAACCAGAGGGACATACTCTAGATCACCACAAAGAGAAACCAGATACAACCGAAGACACTCCCAATTTGGTTTCAACCAACCCAGATCCGGAGATCACTTTGCCTACTTCTGATGTAACTCCATCTCTTAACCCAGAGCACCAGTAGAACTCAGTCCCTTAAGTTTTCCCGAGGTTCGCTACGAATCTCGAGGACGAGATTCTCTGTAAGGGGGATAGGATTGTAACAGCCCCAAAATTAAAAGGGAATAAAATAAAAGAAAAATAATATTAAATAAATTTTGTTATTAAAGAAAATCCTAAAAGATCCATATTTAAGCCAAACAGAGACAAATAACCAAAATTTGGACTTGAAAATTTTATGAGATAAACTAGAGGCCAAGAGATATTTTTGAGAATTTTTACAAAATTTTATCAACAGTGCTTCAAGCCTTAAACAAATAAACCAATTTCTGGAATTAAATTAATTAGAAAAAGTATTTAAATTCTTATTGGGCCGAAACCCTGAATTCTTCCCCAAAGGCCTTTCGGCCCAGCCCAACGCAGCCTCTCTCACTGACAAGTGGGACCCGCCTGTCGGCGCCGTCCCTCTCTCCTTTCCCACACGCCCGCACCCGCTGACATGCGGGGCCGCCCTGACAGCGCCCCTTTCTCCCTCACCCGCGCTTGGTCGGCCCCACTGGTCAGCCTCCCGTTTCCCCGCTCGCCTCTGCCATCCCAGGCCCACTCGTCAGCCCCTTTCCCTTTCGCTCTCAGCCACTGACAGGTGGGGGCCACCTGTCAGGCCCTTCTTCTCCGTTGGAAGGGGATCTCTCCCCTTCCATTTTCGCCGGCGCCCCTGCCACTCTCGTCGTCGGCCTCCCCCGTACCAAATTGGCACCCAAATCCAACTTACCAAACACCGGCGACCCCATTCCGGTTATTGCCACGCGGTTTCATCCCTTTTGGAAGGCAATCCGTGAAGCTATGGAACCTCGCCGGGAAATTGAGGGATTCCCCTCGGTTTCCTTCGGTTTTTGTCGCAATAACCTCGCCGGCGACCACTATAAAAGCACCCCAACGCCGCCGCATCCTAGACACTCGAAAAAGGCCAAGTCCATGCAAACCGAGACGCCCGCAGCTCTTCTTTTCGCCGCCACCCCTGCTTCGGCTCCGGCAGCACCTCCCCGGCGCTCCAAGCCACCACCGCCCTCGCCGTAGCCACCGTCGGGATCCCCAACACCTCCTCTACCTCGGCCCCACCTCTGTTGGGCCAGATCACCGCCGGATCACGCCGTCGCCGTCGACCCCGAAGGGCTTCGCCGCCTGCTCCTCAACGCCGATCGCCGCCGGTCGTCATTCTCCGTCATCTTTGGTACCCCCGTACTCCCCATCCTCCCCTCTACCCGTTTTTACCAGAAAATAGGGCCCTAGGCCGTCGCCGCTGCCGGTGGCCGCTCGCCGTCGTTCGGCCGACGCTGGAGACGAAGACGTCCGTCTTCCCCGTGCCGCGACCGTGCCGGACGCCGTCCCGGCCATTCGATCTGCATCGGACGGCGCAGATTAAATCCCCTCGGGATTTAATCTGGGCCCTCGATCGAAGTCGAACCGGTACAGGCTGATCTGAGCCGTTAATTGTTATTTTAAAACCTCCGCATCACGCCCGCCCATGGGATCTGGATCGGACGGTCCAGATCTGATCGGCCCACGCGCACAGTGCGCGGGTCCATGGTGGACCTGGCTCACCGTGGACCCGCAGCTGTTTCTGGTTTAAATAAAATTCAGAAAATAGCTTTAAACTTTAAAAATTCATATCTTGCTCAAATTAACTCCAAAATTCACCATTTTAATTCTGGAAAATTTGTCTTTTCATTCTCTACACTTTTATGCAATAAAAACAATATGTTTATTTGGCACATAATAATCTTATTAAATAATAAAGAAAAGTCCCCTTTAAGAAATTAATTAATATTGCAATAAAATAATTTAGATAAATCCTTAAAAATTTATAAATAATATCAGAAGATATAATGGCTCTACTTCACTGTTATTGACACAATAAAAATAGAATGACCATGTTATCCAGGACATTTTGTTAATTAACATTTCTAAGTCCCCTTTAGGATTTAAATCATATTACATTTAAATAATCCAGAAAAATCCTTAAAAGTATATATATATTAATTTCTGGGACACCATGACTCCCTTACACTATTTATAAGCCAATAAAAATATAATAAGTCATGTTGCCCATTTGAGATAAACATTTCCAAGACCCTTTAAATAAATGATTAATTCATATAATTAAAATACAACACTATACAAAAACATCATGGTAGAATCCAAAGGACTTAATAACTTTATTCTACTGTTTTAATACAATAAATTCAGAGGACTAAATGACTTTGTTCTACTATTTTAATACAACAAAAATAACATGTTCACTTAGCCCACTTTAATCTATTAATTAATATTGCAAAAGCCCTTGTAGGATAATAAAGTAAGTCATATGAAAGAAGATAAACACTTGACAAAAATATCATGACAACTTGTATAATAACTTTAGAGAACCTAACAACTTGAGTTTACTATTTTTACCATAAAAATAGAATATTCATTTTTACCCACTTTGTTCCATTAAAGGATATTGTAAATGCCCTTTTAGGACATTTAATTAAGGCATTTAAGAAAAATTCAACCCTTTATGAAACTATCCAAAAACTTATATAACAAACGTCAGAAGATCTAAATAACCTAATGTCACTATATTAATGCCATAAAAACATTAAGGTCATTTTATAACTTTTACTTCAACTTTAAAAAGGGAGAAGTAAAACCCCCTTAGGAAGAATAATTATATCAAGCTATAAAAATTTAGGAATCTCATTAAAGATTAATCTTAAATGTTAAAGTAACAAAACCCTAAAAGTTAAGACTCTATCTCCTTTACTTAATCCAACATAAACATGTATGTTAGTATGATTGATTGTTTTGGATTGTTTATTGAATGCTTTATTTACTTTTCCGTATCGAGAAGACTACGACGTCGTCGAAGATCCGGAGATCTATTCCAAGGTTTCACCTTCACCATTCACGGATCAAGGCAAGTCATCGACCACCTCTGTGGAAACAGTTGATCATTATTGAGCCCATGATTTAATAAATTATCGCTATAACTCATAGGTTAATATTGCATTAGTCAAAGATCAAGCCCTACACTTATATTTATTAGATCCCCGTCCTTGTGTGCAAACCCAAGCCATGCTTATTGAGCCTTAACTCCTTGTCACTCTACAAATATTATATTAGCTAGTGCCCAATGTACCGGCACAACTGCTATAGGATATAAAGAATGAGTCGTAGTTGGATGGATGCTGGTATATGAAATACCCCGTTATTCTTGTCTCTGGACTCTGTTGGAGTTGGGTGTGTTATAAGTATGGTGGGTTCCGGGTGCAAGCTCGGAAACTGGTTGATCGCACCCGGGGCACTATAAGGACCGGTCTGCGGGATCTGTTGCAAAGCACTTCCGTACCAACCACAAGTCTAATGGGTAAGTCCTAACTGGAAGTGTGGAACACTCCGTCTCTCGGCACCATAGTGGAGGGGGCAAGGGGCTAGCCTGCGGGCGACTTGTACCAAAGGAGGCTCAAGGGGGGGTATGGTGGGGCACCGACGCGTCGGGACACCATATGAAACCTATAAGAGGGTGCTGTTGAGTCGGGGAAGACCATATGGAAGGTTTTGGCACGAGTTCCCGTGAAATGGGTCATCTCGTTACACTTTGGTGTAAGTGATGAGTGCGTGCCTTGTGGGTACAGTGGTACATCTCTGATCAGAGTAAACATCAATCTTTTCGAAAAGCCGAGCCCACGGTCAAGGGCGGGTTGTGTGACTACTCGCAGTTAGTTTACAATTGTTTGAAGGTTTGAGTTATTCATGGCATGTAAGGACTGTTGTGCGAGGAGGTGAAACGTACTCCTCGAGTTAGAAGATGATGATGCATACACATGATTACTTTTCAGTACTAATAAATTGATCACACTAAATGCTTTATAATTATGCTGCTTCCGCAAAACTAGCCACTTTCTCCCTTGTTATTTACCTTGCATTATAATTGCATTCGGTGGCTTGCTGAGTACATCTGTACTCACCGCGTTGACTTACAACATCAGAGCCCATCTACTACGAGGAGGATGAAGGTCTGGAGTAGCAACCCAGTCAAGGCGAGACTGGAAGGAGGCGTTCATCTAGGACCCTTGATTTTATTAGTTTCTCTTCACTTTCATTCACTTTTGTATTAATGCGGTCTACGAACCGTGAATGATTGCTCGTATTTGTACGTGGTCGCATGATGAACGTCTTGTTTTATTGATTTTCTATGGAATTTCAATAAAGTCCTGATTTATTAAATCGGGGCGCGACACCGTAGAAGAGTCTAAGGACTTTAAAGAAAAACAGACCTTCGGCCTCTGGGTGCGAAGTATCTGTAAAAGAGCCGAAGGTGGCCACCCTATGGATTCCAGGCTCCGGCTTGTTAGGATCCGTAGAAGAGTCTAAGGACTTTAAAGAAAAACAGACCTTCGGCCTCCGGGTGCGGAGTATCTGTAAAAAATCCAAAGGTGGCCACCCTACGGATTCCAGGCTCCGGCTTGTTAGGATCCGTAGAAGAGTCTAAGGACTTTAAAGAAAAACAGACCTTCGGCTTCCGGGTGCGAAGTATATGTAAAAGAGCCGAAGGTGGCCACCCTACGGATTCCAGGCTCCGGCTTGTTAGGATCCGTAGAAGAGTCTAAGGACTTTAAAGAAAATCAGACTTTCGACCTCCGGGTGCGAAGTATCTGTAAAAGAGTCGAAGGTGGCCACCCTATGGATTCTAGGCTCTGGCTTGTTAGGATCCATACAAGAGTCTAAAGACTTTAAAAAGCGAACAAATTTTTAGTCTTCGGGCGCGAACTAAAAATACAAATGATAAGTGTAAATTTGAAGCATGCGGTTGTTCGGGGATTCATTGTGCCTAGCGAACCCTTCTCTATAGTAAAGGCTCCACCACTGTCGCGCCCCGATTTAATAAATCAAGACTTTATTGAAATTCCATAGAAAATCAATAAAACAAGACGTTCATCACGTGACCACGTACAATAAGTGCAATCATTCACGGTTCGTAGACCGCATTAATACAAAAGTGAATAAAGATGAAGAGAAACTAATAAGGGTCCTAGATGAACGCCTCCTTCCAGTCTCGCCTTGACTGGGTCGCTACTCCAGACCTTCATCCTCCTCGTAGTAGACGGGCTCTGATGGTGTAAGTCAACGGGGTGAGTACAGATGTACTCAGCAAGCCACCGAATGCAAATATAATGCAAGGTAGTAACAAGGAAGATAGTGGCTAATTTTGCGGAAGAAGCATAATTGTAAAGCATTAAATGTGATCAATTTATTAGTACTGAAAAGTAAACATGTGTATGCATCATCATCTTCTAACTCGAGGAGTACGTTTTACCTCCCCGCACAACAGTCCTTACATGCCATGAATACTCATCCATTCAAACAATTGTAAACTAACTGCGAGTAGTCACACAACCCGCCCTTGACCGTGGGCTCGGCTTTTCGAAAAGATTAAATTACTCTGATCAGAGATGTACCACTGTACCCACAAGGCACGCACTCATCACTTACACCGAAGTGTAACGAGATGACCCATTTCACGGGAACTCGTGCCAAAACCTTCCATATGGTTCCCTCCGACTCCACAACACCCTCTTATGGGTTTCGTATCGTGTCTCGACGTGTCGAGTGCTCACCATACCCCCCTTGAGCCTTCTTTGGTACAAGTCGCCCGCAGGCTTGCCCCTTGTACCCCTCCACTATGGTGCATAGAGCCGGAGTGTTCCACACTTCCAGTTAGGACTTACCCATTAGACTTGTGGTTGGTACGGAAGTGCTTTGCAACAGATCCCGCAGACCGGTCCTTATAGTGCCCCGGGTGCGACCAACCAGTTTCCGAGCTTGCACCCGGAACCCACCATACTTATAACATAGCCTACTCCAACAGAGTCCAGAGACAAGAATAACGGGGAAATTCATATAACAGAATCCATCTAACTACGACTCATTCTTTATATCCTATAGCAGTTGTGCCGGTACATTGGGTACTAGCTAATAATTTTATAGTAGAGTGACAAGGAGTTAAGGCTCAATAAGCATGGCTTGAGTTTGCACACAAGGACGGGGATCTAATAAATATAAGTGTAAGGCTTGATTATTGGACTAATGCAATATTAACCTATGAGTTATAGTGATAATTTATTAAACATGGGTTCAAATATGATCAACTGTTTCCACAGAGGTGGTCGATGACTTGCCTTGATCAGCAAAGGGGGATGGAGGAACCTCGGGATAGAACTCCGGATCCTCGACGATGTCGTAGTCTTCTCGATACGAAAAAGTAAACACAACATTCAATAAACAATCCAAAATCAAGCATACAAGCATACAAGTTGTCGCTGGATTTAAGTAAGGGAGATAGAGTCTTAAGTTCTAGGGAATTGTTACTTACCTAAATATATCAGATTGATTCCTAATGAGATTTCTGAATTTATAACTTGATGTAATTTATTTTTCCTAGGGGTTTTTATTTCCCCTTTTTAGAGATGAACTTAGAGAGGTATAAATTAGCCTTGATGTTTTTATGGTATCAAAATAGTGACTTTAAATTATTAAGTTTTCTGAGGTTTGTTATCTAGCTTTAAGATAATTTTCATAAAGTATGGATCTTTACTATTAAAAAGGGCTTTGTGTAATATGTTACAAAGTGGGCAAAATGAATGTTCTATTTTTATTGTATTACAAATAGTGAACTCAAGTTGTTAGGTTTTCTGAAGTTATTATATAAGTTGTCATGACATTTTTATAAAGTGCTTAACTTCTAGTACATGAATTACTTAATTATCCTACAAGGGCTTTTGCAATATTAACTCATAAAATAAAGTGGCAAAGTGAGTATTCTATTTTTATTGTTTAATACAGTGGAATAAAGTCATTAAGTCCTATGAATTTATTATCTAAGCTTTCATGACATTTTTGTAAAGTGTTACATTTCTATTATATGAGTTAATTATTTAAATGGGCCTTGGGGATGTTTGTTTAATGAGATGAAAAGGGCAAAATGAATTATTATATTTTTATTGGCTTATAAACAGTGTACTGGAGTTAATATATCATCTAAAATTAATATATAAATTTTTGAGAGTTTTTCTGAATGAAATAATAATTAAATCCTAAAAGGGGTCTTATAAATGTTATTTAACAAAATGTCATGGACAACATGGTCATTCCATTTTTATTGTGTTAATAACAGTGAAATAGAGCCATTATATCTTCTGAAATTACTTTATAAATTTTTAAGGGTTTATCTGAATTATTTAATTGAAATATTAATTAATTCCTAAAGGGGACTTTTCTTTATTATTTAATAAGATTATTATGTGCCAAATAAACATATTGTTTTTATTGTATAAAAGTGTAGAGGATAAAAAGACAAATTTTCCAGATTTAAAATGGTGAAATTTGGAGTTAATTTGAGCAAGACATGAATTTTGGAAGTTTTAAATGGATTTTCTGAATTTTATTTTAAACCAGAAATCAGGCGTGGATCCACGGTGAGCCAGGTCCACCATGGACCCGCGCACTGTGCGCTGGACCGGCCAGATCTGGACCGTTGGATCCAGATCCAACGATCTGTGGCGCGGCGGGAGGCTTAAATGAGATTGGAGGGCTCAGATTGCCTGATACCGGTCAACATCGGTCAAAGCAATCTGGACCCTCGATCTCGGGTTCTAATCATGGCCGTGTGCTGCGGATCGTGCGGCCGAGGCCTCGTCCGGCACGGCACGCGGCGAAGGGGTAGGTACCCCCTTCGTTCCCGACTCCGGCGGAGCAACGGCGAGGGCTTCCGACGGCGGCGAGGGCTAAACGGCTGGGCTAGGGCCTGAAATGGAACCAGGAAGGCAAGGGGAGCTCAGGCATACCGGCGATGACGGCGAGAAGCGACCGACTGCGACCGGCGGCGAGGGGAGGTGATGAAGACCTTCGGGTTGACGGTGGCGATGGCGATCTGGCGGCGGGGAACACGAATGGAGGCGAGGCCGAGGGAGCAGAGGCAACGGCGGTCCCGGCGGTGGTCTCGGCGAGGGCGGCGGTGGCCCGGAGCACCGGCGAGGGGCTACCAGAGAGAGAGCAGAGGGAAAACCGAAAAGGAGGGCGGTGGCCTTCGGGATTGCGCCAACTCGGGCTCGGGTGGTGTGCTCGGGTTGCGGCGAGGCTGGGGCGCTCTTATAGGGGTCACCGGCGGCGAGGAAATGGTAGGAAATCCGAGGGATTTCAAAAAGCTCCAGCGAGCCTTTCCATCCACGCGAAAAAGCTTCCATCTGGGTGAAACCGTGTCGGTTTTGGTTGGAAGAGGATCGCCGGCGAGAGGGGAAAGAGATCCCGTGCTCAATTTTGCGGATTTGGGCGGCCAACGGCGAAATGGAAGGGGGGGCGCCGGTATGGAAGGGGATCGCCCCCCTTCCGTCGAAGAAGATGATCCTGACAGGTGGGGGCCACCTGTCAGTGGGCGGGCGTGGGTGAGAGGGAGGCTGACGCGCGGGACCAGCTGGCAGCGAGAGGGAGGGGGGCGGCGCCGACCAGTGGGCCAGGTGGGTCAGCAGCAGAGGGGCGCGGGCAGAGACTGGCGCGTGGGCCTGAGCGCGGTGCGGTGCGGAGGAGAGAGGGGACGGCGCGCCGACAGGTGGGTCCCGCCTGTCGGTGGGCGCGGCCGGACTGGGCTGGGCTGAAAGGCCTTTGAAGTGGATTTCCGGG
The DNA here is from genome assembly GCA_019279435.1 of Zizania palustris. Taxonomy (NCBI): domain Eukaryota; kingdom Viridiplantae; phylum Streptophyta; class Magnoliopsida; order Poales; family Poaceae; genus Zizania; species Zizania palustris. The sequence goes on along the minus strand of JAAALK010000082.1, from coordinate 35,531,328 downwards.
TTTCGGCCCAATAAGTTTTAAAATGTATTTTCCATTAAATTTAATTCCAGAAATTCAAATATTTGCTTAAGGATTGAAGATCTGTTGGAAAAATTCTGTAAAAATTCTCAAAAATATTTCTTAGCCTCTAATTTATCTCATAAAATTTTCAGGTCCAAATTTTGAATATTTACCTCTGTTTGGCTTTAATAGGGCTCTTTTAGGATTTTCTTCAATAATAAAATTCAAAAATTCATTTAATATTATTTTCCCTTTATTTTATTCCCTTTTAATTTTGGGGCTGTTACAACCACCCACAAGGGGGGTCGGAGGATAGGAGTCACACAACATACTTTCAAAGCATTTCACATTAAATTATTATACTTTTACATCAAGAGAAATTTGTGTCTAAGCCTAGGTAAAATCGGAGACCCTTTCGGCCTCTAGAGCTACCTCTACGACTACTTTGCCCTTCGGAGCTCGAAGCCGCCGAAATTGTCCTTTTAGTTCGGGTGCTTCTCTTCTTCTTCGAGGCTCGCAGTTTCTTCTACTCCTCTTGAAGCTCGGCCCATGTCAGGAGCCTTTCGGAGTCAGCCTCCGCAAGGTCTTCGGCCCGGTACTCCGAGTCAGACCAGTCAATAGGTTCGGAAGACGAAGATCCCTCCGCCTTCTCTTCCTCTTTGATATAAGCTAAGACATCCCGAAAAACTTCAAGGGTGATCTCTCCTCCGTCTCCACGAGGAACAGAAAAATGGGAGCGGCGGTAAGGCCTCAAGCCCTCTAGGTTTGCCCACTCCTTTCGGAGTTCGTCGGTAATTTCCAGAAGTTCGAAGTCAGGACTCGAAGTGCATGACAAAACCTAAAAAAGAGCAGAACACCCAAGACAAGTTCTTGTTTATAACTTTTTCATTAATAAAAAGAGGCTTTACAAGGCTTCATGTACATAGTAACCCTAAGTGGCTAGACCTGCGGGTCGGTTGGTGGAGCAGGAATCGAAGGGGCTGGTGTAGGACCGAAAGTAGCGACCAGAGGGGGGTGAATGGGCGCCTAAATAATTCTTTCTAATCAATGGCCTGCTCCCAATACCCAACGCACCTCGACAGACTTAGCAGGGAAAAGTAAACAGATCAACAAGACCTAAAATGATCTAGCCTAAAAACGACCGGTGTCCTAATCAAAAAGACACCAACACAGTGCTCAAAGGCAGGCTAATAAAGCATTTAATACATGGATGACTCAAGCTTCACTAAAATAGATCATCACAGAGATTTATCATGTGTGCACGTAAAACGAGGAATCTTACTGTTCAAGTTTTGTCTCCTGTTTGGTACTTGATGAAGGTTGTGCGATGTAAATGTGTGAAGCCTGTGCGCGCCTTGTTCAACTTCAATGTTCTTCCTCGGTCTTACGTTGCCACTATCAGTATGCCTCCAACGTGGCTTCAGTGCTGTGATCACTGGCGTTGTGAGCGCTGGCCCAACCACCCCTCATTCTTCTGAGTGCAGCCGAAACGAAGCAGTAGTACTTCCGTTGAAGATCCCAGTGAGAAAAGATGAACAGTGATTTTTCAAGAAAACCGGCTCCTCAAGAAAACCGAAATAGTAACTCCTCTTAAAAACCGGACTATATGCTTCGCTGGTTCTTGGCACAAACCAGTGAATGAATCACTCACAAACTGAATCGAAGAAACACAACGAGAGATAAAACTACATGCATCTATATCATGATTTTGCACGTGAATCAAAAACTGTATGTGCTGTAGATGGCAAATAAAATGAAGAAAAACAAACTAATTGCATGCATTCCTGACTCATACGGTGGTTGTGGTCAGGCACAACAACCAAGGAAAATGAGTATTCAACTTAATAAATAACATGCAGATTAATCAAGTCTCAGAGAAAACTTCTGATGGCACGTTTTTCAAAGAGAAATAGCTTCGGGAGAAATTGCAAACAGCGGCTAAAAATGACGATGGCCCTGAGATCTATCTCTATGAATGGACCTCTTCAGAACGTGTTGACAGAAGTACTCAAATCAAAGAACAATCGGCAGGAAAAAAGGAATTGCTTCAATCAAAAAAAAAACTCTGGCGGCTGAAGTTTCTGGTTCGTGGTCCTACACCGGTGGCTTCACACAGTGCTGCCTCGCGCCATGAGGCGCTGCTTTCGCTCGTGCCACCTGGTAGCCGAGTGAACCGTCCACATGAGCGCGGCTGCTCCACGCGCAGGGAACCGGAGACTACGCCAGCCTTGTGTGAACACGATCCGGCGGTGGAGGGAGAAAAACTAGCCACACAGATCAAAAACTACAGGCGGCGGCGATGAACAGTGGAAGAAGAATGGGATAAAAAGGAACTCTGATTTTTGATTTGATTGAAGCAATTCCTTTTTTCCTGCCGATTGTTCTTTGATTTGAGTACTTCTGTCAACACGTTCTGAAGAGGTCCATTCATAGAGATAGATCTCAGGGCCATGAAGCAAAGGCCCGCTGGATCGTCCTTGTCCTTCCCCTTCCTGATGATGATCTCCTCATCGCTTGAGCTCGATGAAGAGGAAGAAGACGTGGACCGCTTGGAGTAGCTCTTCTCCATCTCAGCGAAGAAGGCCTTGTCGCGCTTCTTGTTCTCTCGCCGGTAGTCCTTCAGGGCCTTTCTGAAGAATCTGGTCTTTGGCTTGCCCTTGTTGAAGGAGGAGCTGTCGTGCTTGCCGGAGTCGTGGAAGCCACCACCGGTGCCCTTCTTGTGGCCATTGCGCTTGGGGCAGTCGGCGATGAAATGTCCTGGATCACCACACTCAAAGCACCCGGTTTTTGTGCCGTGTCTCTTGAACATTCTTTTGTCATAAACACGACGCACCCGGTTGTTAAACAGACACAAATCATCATCTCCCAAAGACTCAAGCTGGTCCTCAGTGATAGACATCAAGGAGAACCCAGCACAGCTCACAGAAGAGGGATCAACAGAAGGTGTAGCAAGGGCCAGAGACTTTGATCCAGAGCCAGTAAGATTTGATCTCAATTGGGTATCAACCTCGGTGGCCTTCAACTTGCTAAACAACTCAGAAATGGTCAAGGTATCATAAGATGTGCTCTCAATGATAGAGGATACCTTGATCTCCCAGATCTTTGGGTCCAAGGTATGGAGAACCTTGAGGGCCTGCTCATGATCTGAGACCAACTGAACACCCTCAGCCTTGTTGTCTCGAAGCTTGTTTATGATCGACTGAAAACGACCAAACAATGCTTCAACAGATTCACCCGGCTTTTGTGTGAAGTTCTCGTACTCACTCCCCCGAGCTCCAAAGAGTACATCACCTTCGGGAACAGTGGTCAAGGGAAAGTAAGTGGCATTGGCTCAATTCGCATTTCAGACCATTTTTTCTTGAAGAACGTTGCTTTGGTTGAAAATTTGAACTTTAATTTGATCTCTGTTTCGCAACTTCTTGAGGATGGTTTGGAGGTGCGTTTTAATAAGGGCAATTCTTCTGTGTTTGATTCTAGAGGGTCTTTGATTTGCCAGATCTTACCTTTTGGTAAAGTTTTTCGAATTGACTTCTCTAGTTCTTTTGGCCCTTATCGCTGTTTGATTGCTGGATCTTCTTCTGAGCTCTGGAAGTGGCATAGGAGGTTAGGCCATTTGAGTTTTGACCTGCTAGTCAGGTTGAGCTCTATGGACCTCATCCGAGGATTGCCCAAGCTTAAGATGGAGAAGGATCTAGTTTGCCATCCCTGTCGTCACGGGAAAATGGTTGCCGCTTCTCACTCACCTGTGACTCAGGTGATGACTTCGTATCCGGGCGAGCTGTTACACATGGACACTGTCGGTCCAGCTCGGGTACGCTCAGTCGGTGGGAAGTGGTACGCACTTGTGATTGTTGACGATTTTTCTCGATTCTCGTGGGTTTTCTTTTTGGAGTCTAAGGATGAAACTTTTCATTTTGTTCATGACCTGATTTTGAAGCTGAAGAATGAGAACAATGGTCGTATGCGAGCAATTCGCTCCGACAACGGCTCTGAGTTCAAGAACTCTCAGTTCGTCAGCTTTTGTAGTGATCAGGGTCTTGACCATCAGTTTTCTGCTCCTTACACTCCCCCACAGAATGGCGTTGTGGAACGAAAGAACCGCACGCTAGTCGAGATGGCCAGGACGATGCTCGATGAGCACAAGACTCCTATGCGTTTTTGGGCTGAATCCATGAACACGGCTTGCTATCTGGCCAACCGCATTTTTCTTAGAGCTTACCTTGGTAAGACCTCATATGAGTTGCGGTTTGGCAGACAGCCCAAGGTGAGCCACATGCGAGCGTTTGGCTGCAAGTGCTTTGTGCTCAAGAAGGGAGGGCATTTGGACAAGTTTGAGTCTCGTTGCTGGGACGGAGTTTTTCTTGGTTATGCATTGCATTCTCGAGGTTTCCGTGTTTGGAACCTCGAATCCCAGCAGCTTGTCGAGACTTGCGAGGTTTCTTTTGATGAGTCCTTGCCTTCTTTAACTCCTTCTTTTGAGCTTTCTGGTGATGGTGAGCTCGGAGATTCCATCTTTGAGGAAGATGAGGATACTCCGGCTGCTGATGAGGGTGGGCCTTCTGCACCTCCTGCAGAGCCCACACCTTCTGAGACTTCGACTTATGACGAGGGCGGACCTCTGATCACTTCTTCCACTTCGATCGAGCCCCCTCAGTCGAGTCCAGAGGTGCCAGCTGCTGACTCCGGAGAGGTGACTTCAGATCACCAGGGATCCCGAGCAGTTCAGCGTAATCACCCCTCAGAGCTCATCATCGGTGATTTGTCTACAAGAACTTTGCGTTCGTCTGTTGACTCTCTTGTTGTGTTTGCTAAATCTGCTTTTGTTGCATCTTTTGAGCCCAGAGATGTTTCTCATGCTCTTTCTGATTCTAATTGGATTAATGCCATGCAAGAAGAGCTTGAGAATTTTGTCCGCAATCGGGTTTGGACACTAGTAGAGCTGCCACCAGGATGCAACCCCATAGGCACCAAGTGGGTGTTCAAAAACAAGCAAGGTGAAGATGGGGTTGTGGTGCGCAACAAAGCTCGACTAGTTGCCCAGGGTTTTTGCCAGAAGGAAGGTATTGATTTTGAAGAAACCTTCGCTCCTGTTGCCCGTCTTGAGTCCATTCACATTCTCTTAGCTTTTGCCGCTTCGAAGGGTTTTAAGCTTTTTCAAATGGATGTCAAGAGTGCTTTTCTGAATGGGTACATAGAGGAGGAAGTTTATGTTAGGCAGCCCCTCGGTTTTGAGAACCCTAAGTTTCCTCGACATGTTTTTAAGCTGCAGAATGCTTTATACGGGTTAAAGCAAGCCCCCAGGGCTTGGTATGACCGGTTAAAGCAGTTTTTGTTGGGGAAGGGCTTTGTGATGGGTTCTGTGGATAAGACTCTCTTCTTGCTCAGAGATGCTTCAGATTTTTTAGTTGCTCAGATATACGTGGACGATATTATCTTTGGCGGTACTACTAATGATCTTGTGTCCAAGTTTTCTGAGCAGATGCACAGCGAGTTTGAGATGAGCCTCATGGGTGAGCTAAAGTACTTCCTTGGGCTCCAAATCAAGCAGACCAAGGACGGCACCTTCATCCACCAGGGTAAGTACACTCGGGACATGTTGAAGAAATTCGATTTTGGTGGAGAGCTGAAGCCTCAGATGACCCCAATGGGTACATCTGGGGGCCTGGACAAGGACGAGAGCGGCGTCAAGGTCAACGAGAGAGAGTTTCGAGGGATGATCGGTTCACTGTTGTACTTGACGGCGACGAGGCCAGACATACAGTTCGCCGTGGGACTGTGCGCACGCTTCCAGTCTTCACCACGCGCGTCTCATCGGCAGGCTGTCAAACGCATCTTTAGGTATCTTACCTATGCGCCTGATCTTGGTCTTTACTACTCAGCATCATCATCTCTTGATTTATCTGGCTTTTCGGACGCTGACTTTGGTGGGTGCTGGTTGGATCGCAAGTCGACTTCCGGTACTTGCCAGTTTCTTGGTTCGTCTCTTGTATCTTGGTCTTCTCGAAAGCAATCTGGAGTTGCTCTTTCGACCATTGAGGCTGAGTATGTAGCTGCTGCTAGCTGCTGCTCACAGTTGGTTTGGATGATTTCCACTCTCCGAGATTTTGGGTTGTTCTTTCCTACCAGAGTTCCCTTGTTTTGCGACAGCACCAATGCAATTAGTGTAGGGAAAAACCCATGTCTCCATTCAAAAACCAAACACATTGATGTGCGCTTTCACTTTTTGCGGGATCAATATGAGAAAGGTGTCATTGACCTTGTTCATGTTGATACCCATCATCAGTTGGCTGATATTTTCACCAAACCCCTAGATCAGTCTACTTTTGAGCGTTTACGAGGGATTTGGGTGTTGTGTATCCTTTCTAGGATATTTTGCATCAGTTTTCTTTTTTCTTTACTCTTTTCTTGAGTCTTTTTGTGTGTGTTCATATCATACATATTCACATATCACACTCTTGAGCCTGCTTCTGTTATATGATTGAACTGCTTTACTTAGTCTAGCTGGTACATGCTTTTGATTACTTGTCGATGATCATGTTTTGGTTCAGTTCACTTGATATGTCTGATATCTGTCATATGCATGGCTTTTATGCTTTAAACTTGAAAAAAAATGATCACCATTGCTTCTGGTAACTAGCATGTGTAGGCTGAGTGCTTTTGCTATCTGTTACATGCCCTGTAGCTAGTTCCTCACATAGATGCAGATATGCAACTTGGACATCTTTATGCTTTAACATGGAAAATGTGCTATAAAAATGATAAGAATCAAAAATGAATGAAAATTCCATGCCTTTTTTATGCTTAAGTTGAAAAGATCCAAGTGGGTTTGCTTTGTCGCATTGCATTGTTCTGGACTGCTTACCATAGCACTTTGGTATGAACTAGGACATTGTAGTGTATGCCAAGACCAATGTCTTAAGCTTCTGATGGTCCAGTTCTGGCCTAGGCTTGACTTGGTCGGTTAGCATAAGGTTTGACATGCAAATAACCTTTGGCAAAAATGAAAAAGGAGAATGAAAAAGCCTGAACATTTAAAAGATAACAAGTTTGCTGAAGCACTTTGTTTTGGACGATGCTTATCTTGGTAGATATCAGTTAGCTTCTGCATCTCATGCTTTACCTTGCTTGTTAACTGGAAAATGTGGTGATGCCTTTGTTTGCAAAAACTGAAAAATGCGTGCTAATGACTTTCTTTAGATATCATCTGTTGCACTAATCATATCATGTGTCTTAGACAGTATGTCGTTTGCTATACTTGTTAGATGTTGTAATTGCAGTCAATCATATCTGAGAAGCATGCTTTCTACACTCCACCTGCACCCCAGTTGCATTCATTGCATATTTTGAGGGGGAGTTGCATTTCAGGGGGAGTCAGTGTCGTTTTAGAGTGCTTGATGAGTTCACTTGTCAACAAGGGGGAGAATTTTTGGTATAAGAGTTTAAGGGGGAGTTTTGGCTTTCTCTGGGATTTGTTTCAGGGGGAGTTTTACTATTTTGATATCCTTGTTGATGTTTTTGAAACTTCACTCATTTTGAGCTTTTACTTTTGGTTAACCATAATGACCGTTTCTTGCTTTTGTTCGACTTTCGGTCATTAGGGTTAAACTTTTACTTTATTTTCTTCTTCTATGTTTTCTTGTGTTTTGTTTTCGTGTTTCCACAGTTGTTCGCAGGTACTGAAAAGTAGATGAAGTGAAGTGTTGACAATGCACTCATCAAGGGGGAGATTGAGGAGCCATGCTGAATAGCGTGGGCCTCATGGCTCCAGATGTGATGAGTCATTGTCAACGATAGTCAAAGAGGACTGGAAAGAAAGAGAAGACCTGCTGCGTCTGGGCCGCGTGTGACTCAGGTACACGGGCAGCGAGCGACTGTCGGGCAGAGGGGCCGCGAAGTCGGGCTGGCCCAATCCGGGTACATGGGCTAGGAGCAGCAGAGGATCCACTGGGCTGTTGACCGGGATTGACTCAGGTACACGGGCGGTGAGCGATTGCCGGGCTGAGAGAGCTGTGGAGTCGGGTCGGCCCAATCCGGGTACCTGGTGCAAAGTCGGTGGACGCTTTGTCAGTTTCGGCGCAAAACTGACGACCGCTGATCTTTGATCGGACCGTCCTGGAGTGAAGCCGTAGTCGCTACTAAAGCTCCACTTCCGGACAAGTTATCTGTAAATAGGAGTTTTCTATTTTGTCCTTAGGCCCACAGTCAGTCAATCGAGTTTGTAAAAATATCCTAAGGGCAGTTTGGTCTTTTCCATTTATTTCAGTGTCTGTAAAAAACCTTAGGGGTATTTCTGCATTTTACCCATTTATTGGGCTGCCTATAAATAGGCCCCAATCCCTAGGGTTAGGGTGAACTCACTTTTTATCAAAAAAATTCTGAGTTCAACTCACCTACTCTTTGTGTGCGCCGCCAGGTTGATGTTCATCTTCCTGTTTCCGTGAGTTTTAACCGCTGTTGCTCGAATCGTATTCACACCGCGAGTTTATCCTGCTATGTGTTTTGAATCATGGTCTTTCCTACGATTTAATTCTGTGCGGTGATCATTGTCTGCCTTATTAAGCGTATTAGTGATTTCTTAAATCCTTCCTGCATCCATTTTGTTTTATGCACTGAGGGCTATTTTATTCGGGCATTGTTTTTGCTGTTGCTTGATGTATACACTAGCGTAAATGTCTCAGGTTCCTAGCTCTTGAAGTTCTCTCACGGGTGATCATTACATCTAGTTTTAGCCTATTGTGGCTAGAGTGTTTCTTCAGACTAGTACTATTTTATCGAAACTGCATCCATGGCTGGTGTTTCTTAATCTTTATGACTGTTTATGCTGTCTCGTAATGGGTCCGACTGATCTTGGCATAGGCTTTGCAGAGCTACAGTTTTTGCAGCTAGCTGGCTCCTAGCGTAGACAGCCATGGCGCAATGTCTAGCTTCGGCCGCTGTAGCCGCATTAGGCCGGCAGGAGCTCTGCCTGCAGCACGGATAGGTGCACATCGCGTGTGAACTTTGCAAAGCTTCAGCGTTGTTTTTGGGCGGAGAAACAATGGACCAAGTCTGGTTTTCTTAAGTCCGGTTTTTAAGAGGAGTTACTATTTTGGTTTTTTTTGTTGAGGAGCTGGTTTTTCTTCAAAAATCACTGTTCAATTTTTCTCCCTGGGATATTTTTCTTCAACTGGTACTACTACTTCTGTTCGGCTGAACACAGAAGTCCAAGGAAGAACAATAGAATTGAACACGGCGTGCGTAGCAGGGAAGTTTCGTGAAGACCGAGTGAAGAACAGATTTCAGGCGGAGGAATCAAAACGACCTTGCACAGTAATTTCTGATACCTCGTTTTGCGTGAAGTCACAGTTAGTTCACTGATTAATCCTCTGATGCACTGATGCTTCTAGTTGATGAATGTTCTTAGATAATTTTATTATCAACTAGATTCAGTATGTTGATTTATTAATCCTCTGATCGTTGAAGTCAACTTTTTAAATGCCTTTGTAGAATAAACCTGTGATGGATGAAATGCATGTATGAATATTCTTGATGCACATGATGTATTTTATGTGAGTTGGTAGAATCCTTGTGGAGATGCTATTTGTTTAGTGAATGAACTTAAACTTCTTCTAAGCACTGTGTTGGTGTCTTTTCGATTAGGACACCGGTCGTTTTTAGGCTAGATCATTTTAGGTCTTGTTGATATGTTTACTTTTCCCTGCTAAGTCTGTCGAGGTGCGCTGGGGTTTGGGAGCAGGCCATTGATTCGAAAGAATTTTTTAGGCGCCCATTCACCCCCCTCTGGTCGCTACTTTCGGTCCTACAGCTGGCGAAGCAGGAAGTGGTGGCTTTGTATGCGCTTGCTTCTGCCGACGGGCCTCGTCAATCCAAGCTTTAGCTATGACCTTGTGGTCCGTCTTCCAGGTCGACCGGAAGGCTTCCCAGGCCGAAGCCACCTCCGAAGATGGCCGTAGCAAGTCGTCGTCTACGAAGCCTTCAGGAGACGAACCCCCGACTGAGCCGAGGGGGATCCGAAGAGATTCAAGATGACGAAGAACCCCAATGCCGACACACTATCCGGAGATCTCTCCGTACCGAATGCCGGAGTTCTTCATCAGCAACGAAGCAACTTGGATCCTCGTCAGCTTTCGGTCAAGGGGCTCGTGGGTCGCAGCAGAAGACGAAGGGCACATGGTGCCGAAGTACTCCAGCGTACCCTGAAGAGCCTCCAAGGTACGTTCCACAGTACTGGAATTCTTCTTCTCCGCAGCTTCCAGCCCTGCAGCAGTCGCAGACACTTCGGCCACCCGGAGCATTAAAGAGCTCTTATGGGCCATCGCCTGGCTAAGAGCCCCCTGGAGCTCCACCAACTGCGCACTCGAAGTAGCAGCCTCTTGGCGGAGTCTTTCAACTTTCGCTCGAAGGATGATGCGCTCGGCCTCGACCTCTTGGGCAGACGAGCGAAGGGCATCGCTAGCTCGTCGCGCTTCCCGGAGGGCTTCGTCAGACGCCGCCCTAGCCCTCCGTTCCTCTAGGATATCTTCCTCCAGCCTAAGGGATCTCCCGGTGGAGTCGTTAAGGGCCGTCTGGAGGGTGGTGACCTTCCGTTTAAGTCGATTAACCTCGACCTCGTTGGAAGTCGCTGCCGCTCTAGCAAGGACAAATTGCTGCAAAAAGAACAAAGTAAGTACTGAGGTATTTATGATCACTAATGCGAAGTAGCTATGGTGTTTTTTCATACCTGAAGGGCAGCCCTTTCGAGGGCTGTGTTGAGTGACGAAGCCCTGGCCTCGCTCAAGACGGAGACCAAGTCCGAATTGGCGATGTCCTGGCTTCTCTCAGCCAGGGGCTCCATGAGTTTCCAGAGGCCACTCCGGTGCTCCAAGAACGGAGCCAGCAGAGGAAGCCAAGACAGAGCTTGAACATCATCCGCTGCGGCCTCGTCCTCCGAGTTGCCGACGGAGGTCGCGGCCTGGCCAAAAAGAAGGCCGAGGCTAGAAATGCTCTTGCCCCTCCCCGGTATGAAAGAGGGTGAAGCAGGAGTACTCCGACCGTCGAG